>LHCL01000001.1:0-692691 GCA_001305275.1 Talaromyces verruculosus
AAAAAAAAAAAAAAAAAAAAAAAAAAAAAAAAAACCATCCAGCGCCCTTACAAGAACACAAAAGCAGAGACAGGGTTTTCCCGTTACGGCGACACCTAGAGGAAATTTACGCATATCAGATCGCAAAGGATCATCTGTTAAGAGGAGGTCACAGAGGCAGGTATAATTGACTTAAAATATACTGGAAGTCTCCATTGTAAGGAGTTATTGCTTCTGATATCTAATCGATTGTACCATTAATTGCATCTATGTTGTCTATCGACATGCAACAACTTTTGGCGTCCTCCTGCAGTTCCCTAACTTTCATGAATTTTGCCTACGAAACTCAAAATGGGCGGTGCTCTAGCCGAGGGAGCCCAGGGTGATGTTCGAGCAGGGCTCGTCGTATGAAGAAGAATACAGAAGCTCATATTCGGGCTTGTTATCATTGCCCAAGCGGACGAGGGTCTTCTCATTAAGATCGAACTCTGGCCAGCCGAACTCACACAAGCCAGTGCGAGGGTTATCTAGAAAGGCAAACCAGGCGCGCTGCATCAGTTTGGTGAGCTCCCTCTGCGGCTCCGAGGTTGGAAGTCCGCTGACAGCGGCCGAGTTGCCAAACAGCATGTGCATATCGCTGCCGTGATAGGCACCGCTGGTTGGGTACAGGCGGGTGTTGTTCCAGTCGCCCATGTAACGAAAAGCCCAGGCCGGAGTGCCGTACCTGCGACGGCTCTCGACCTGCTTGGCGACGGCGCAGGTGAAGGACTCGAGGTTAAATGCGTCATCCTGTTCTTGTGTGGGGACGACACCACTGGAGTAGACGGTGACGGCATAGAAGCCGGCCTCATTGTTGTTGTTGCCGTAAAGAATGGGCACATTGGCAAACTCGCCTTGATCGGTGCGCTCCAGGTAGTCGGTGAAGACAAGCGTGTCGTCAGCCTTTGGGTAGAAGCCAGGAACGGTCCGCAGGGGGCTGCTACTATGGCCCGACTTCACGGTGGCAGCACCGGCTTTGATATCCTCCCAAGATGCATTACGCATACACTTGAAAGTATCGGTCGCGTTGCCACAGCCGACGTAATCGACCACGGTTTCCCAGTTTTCCTGCTGCAAAGAAGGGTCTGGCAGCGGAAAGCTGAACACGTTGCCTGAGTGAGTGATGGCGGCGCTGATAATGGGGTCATCGCGGTAGGCATAGGTCCAGTAGTCGACGGAGACACCTCCAGCAGACTGGCCGCTAATGGCAATTTTGGAAGGGTCACCACCAAAGACTGCGATGTTGTCGCGAACCCATTCTACGGCCAGGCGCTGGTCGCGCATACCTAGGTTGGTGTCCAGACCGTCAGCACCGGGGAAGCCGAAGATGTTTGTGCGGTAGTTGACCGTAACCACAACTAGGTCCTCGGCGTTGGCGAAGTTAGTGCCGTAAAAGAAGGGCGTATTGGTGTTTCCAAATGTGAACTCTGGCAAGGAGACGACATAATATTAGTGTCAAATCAAGGTTGCTGAAAACGGGTTTAGATAACAAGACTCATGATGCCCCGAAAGGAGGTTAGACGGTACTCACTGCCACCGTAGAAGAAGACGAGGACGGGTTTCTGAGCGACGTTAGAACGAGAAGTGGCCTTGGACCAGATGTTCAAGGTCAGACAGTCCTCGCTTTGTGTCGTGTTGGCGCTCGCAGCAAAGTAGTCAATGATGCGGTTTGCATCGTCGAAGAAGTCAGGATATTTAATGTAGGGGAAAGTGCTGTGTGGGCAATCGTAGCCAAAGTTCTTGGCCTCGTAGCTTTGGTTGCCTTCATAACGTTGAGGACTGGCGAAGCGAAGCTCGCCGACGGGAGGTTTCGCATACGGGATGCCCAAATACTCAACGATGCAGGGCGAATCGTCGGCGATGTGTCCCTCAACCAGGCCATTGGTGGTCTTGACCTTGAGGAATTTGGAGATAGAAACTTCGCACTGGTCGGAAGCAGCGGCGACAAGACTCGAGGTCAACCACGTCGCGGCAGCGAGTATGGCTTGCGCATACATGTTGGCAGAGATTTTTCCTGAAAGTTTTATCGCGACCAAAAAGCGAATGACGCGAAATGCTACCAGTCGGAAGCTACGCCCGGACCAGGAGCAAATGAGACGATGCACCCGTGAACAGGTCGATGGACCTCGGACCCGACTCGTGCAGCGTGTAGATTTGTACAAACGATAGCAACAAGGAATGTATTATGAGCAGCAATATAGACAAACTAACGGCGTTCTAGGAATTTACCCACGTGGTGGGTACCTAGGTACACGGGAGAAACGGTATTAATAATTGCTTCGTATCATTCGAGCTAACTTGTCAGAACGCTGAAAGGCAGTACTGTAGGTAGTTAGTAAGTATAAAATCTTAACTTGGCTCCGGAGCCACTTCCGGATGAGTTGATCCTGTGCTGAGCTAGCAACTTAGCTCCCAGCCACCGAAGATTACGGAGAAATTGGATGTAACCATCCCCAGTCCAGGATTACCCAAGTATATTCTTAATCCCAGCTCCTCAAGGAGTTGAAGCACTAAGAATCGGAAAGACATACAAATACGCTTTGTATCAGGATATAGAACATTTGAAATCAGACACTCAAATGAAAGGGTTTGCTAACAATTAAGCCCTGTAGAGGAATACTAGACAATAATTACCTATACCTAGGTAATTAAGTGAAATGCCCATGCCCTAGAATAGTGGGGACATGAGCATTTATGTAGGTATGTATCAATGATTCATTATACTAGTTAAACAGGGAAGTATCTCCCTTAGTTACCTACTAACCTGTACTAAGAAATAGTGCTTCTTTGTTGTATTCAGGGTTCAGGGTTCACTACAGGGCGCCACAGGCACTACTGCTTATGTCTCCAGAATCGTAGCAACAATTGGCTGCTCCATATAGCTAATTATTGTACTGTACCAGAGGCGATGAGAGCTAATTCAACGCAACGGCTGGAAACTGATAATATAGGCATAAGATGTACTATTACCGCCTGGCCACGCTCTCATTGAGTCGAGTTCCGGTCTGATTGTCCGTATTCGTGCATTGATCTGCCCTGCTCTGCTCTATTCCAGGATTGCACTAATCCATGTGGCAATGAGATTGTTCCAAATGCCTTGCTGCATCTCAGAGTCTATTTGCGATATGCATGACCCCTGATATTCGGTGTCCTCGGCCATCCTCGAAGCCAACATTCTTGCGACTTACCGGCGGCAACCTGTTTCTCTACCACAAAAAGACACAAAACACAAGTCTGTCCACCTGCTTGTCTGACTACTCGTTCTTTTTGTGCGCTCCGTTTGCATACGTGGTTATCGAGGTTCTCCGAGGTAAAGGGGCATCACCTCCACCCCAGCATCAGTCATGGGGCCTTATGGCATGGGATTTCCTTCTCCCGGGTTTGAAGATCACGGATGGAAGTACTACATCATCAGGCTCGTTATGATTATAGTTGCAGGGCTCACGGTGGTCGCCAGGCTGTGTACCAGATACTTCTATGGCACATTTGGCTGGGACGACGCCGTTGTCACCGTTGGACTGGTATGTGCTTGCCCAAAAGAGAAAGAATAGAACCCATTCTTGACACAGACATTGAACAAGCATGAAATTGTCTCCTTATTGCGCGTGTGTGGCTAATGATGCGCAATAGATCTTCTCCATTGCTATGGCCTCCGCCGTTATAAAGTCGATTGAGTACGGCTACGGCGCGCACATCAGGCAACTGTCGAGCGCGGACCGCGACATGGCACTGAAACTGTTCTACATCGCCCAGACGCCATACAAGGTCACCATTTGCTGTAACAAGGTGGCCGTTATGATTTTTTATCTGCGCATCTTCCCTACAAGAAGCTTCCGCATCGCCTGCTTCGTCGTCATGGCCATTGTCGTGGGCTGGAGTCTAGGCGCCATCTTGGCCACCATCTTTCAGTGCATCCCGATCGCTGCATCGTGGAACAAAGACATGGCCGGAGATTGTGTCGACTCTGATGCCACCTGGATTTCGTACGCGGTCATCAACATATTGACCGACGTCATGGTCCTGGCTCTGCCCATACCGCTTGTCCTGAGGCTCCATCTCTCCGTCCGAAATAGACTCCTTCTGTGTGGCATATTTCTTCTGGGATGTTTGTAAGTACAATCACGCTGTTAATTTCATATCCTCTGTGCTCATCGCCTTTGTTTAGTGTCACCGTTACTTCCATCATTCGCGTCACGTCTGTCTCCAACTCACTCAAGAACGTGTCGGACAAGACATTCAATTTTGTTACTCGCGGCATTTGGACGACGGTCGAGGTCAATCTCGGTATTATCGCCGCCTGTCTGCCCATTCTCAAGAAGCCACTTGGAGGAATCTTCCCCTACCTCTTTGGCAGTACCAAGGAGACATCGGACTACTACGGAGGCTCCGGCGGCATTGGCAGGTCTTCCGGACCAAACGCTAGAAAGGAAGCCAGAAGGGGCTATATCCTGACCGACATGTCGACTTTGCCAACTGCCACTCACCGCTACTGGCGGGATCAGCAGCCAAAGTCTCACCACTCCGTCTCCATATCCCGGGCGGATTTTGACGCGGACAATTTTTGTGATGAGAGACACACTATTGGCGGTTCAATGAGAGAAAGTGGTTCAGAACACGAATTGACCAGTGGCATAGTCGTGTCGAGGCGTTTTGAGATGACGGCCAACGCAGGCTAGTAGTAATGTAGAACATTATGTATAATACAACAAAAGTCCTTGAGAAGTGACCTTTTTGCCGGGTTTAGTTTTTCGATAAAGAATATTAGATCCTCGGGGACCTTCCAGCCTTACTTTCTTATAAATGCACTTGATCCATGGTCGTAGACTTCGCCAATGATCTTCTCAACACAGGGGAAATCTCGAAGGCGGGTCATCGTGATTGACAAGGCCTCAGTGACAAATTTGAAATCATCGCCAATATATAAAATGGCATTTAGCGCAAGATAGTTTGCTTTCGCTAGTCCATTGCAATCGTCTTCAAGTTAATACAGTCGCTTTGGAATTTTGCAAGCATGCAGTGCTGTCATCCGAGAGGGTGACGTGGTCGTGACCACGGATAAAAGGGAAATATATACGAACGTGTTGAATATATCCTGCGTTACTTGGGCCAATCTGGCCAAGGAAGTTGGACAAAAGCCCATAAGGGAACAAAGCAAAATCGAAGCAGTTTTGACCGTAAAGTAATGAGCTAGATTCATGATAGATTGTCCTTTTCGTGTAGAGAATCGCAGTTTCGTGGCCTGAACGGAGAACATTGATGGGCTCCTCGAGCATTAGCAGCTGCCGGTATATCATGTTGCGAATCTCGCCAAGGAAGATCGAGAAATCCGGTCATGTTTCACAACTTTGTCAAACAGTTACGATGTCAAGAAGAGGTAGTAGAATCGGAACCGGTGAAAAAAAAAAAAAAAATTGGCCGGCGCCGCCGGGGTTGTGATCAATCCCACGGCAAGACGTAAAGGGCTCGGTGCGGAGGCTTTGAAAATGGTTCTTGATTATGGATTGAACATATTGGAGCTGGTTGAAGTGAGCATTGGGACGACATCGCACAATGTGGCTATGCGTAAACTAGTGGAGCTTAGATTTCAGATGCAGCCAGAGGTACAAGAGGAAGGTGACCGGTTTGGGAACGATTTAGTTTGGCGGATCGATAAGGAGAAATGGCTAAGTTATCTTGATCAGGAGGACTAGAAGAACGTGTACATATAGATAATGGCACGAAGATTTGACACGCATTCAAGGATTCGTGAAGCAAACACTAGATAAAGTGGCCACTCCAAAATGACGAGCAATGCATCTAATCGCCTAAAGCAAAATCAAATAAACCCACCAACACCAGTCGCTGTATACAACATTCTATAATACAAAAAAGAAAGAACCCTGAAAGCCCCCAAGGGATCATTCAGATTCAAAGAAGCTTAGACGACTCCATTGACATTGAACGATCGCTTGTTTCGGAAATTCAGCCATCTAATGAACCATTTCAGCGAGTATGCCAACGGCGTGATTCTATTCAGTATCGAGTTAGAATTATTCTTTACCCATAATCAAAAAGGCAGACTTACACGTTGATAGCACACATAGCAATAACAACGATCCCACATCGCCAGCCAGCTGATAAACGGATATTGTAGCAGTCATGTAACTCGACAGCAGTGTACTGATTGTTGCATACGGCGTTGTTGCGTGTGATATAAGAGCCATATCCCAGCAATGCGCCGCTACCTGAGTACATCAATGTTACGGCAGTGTGGAATACCAGACCCCAGATAGGGTTCAAATAGGCCAGGAAAGCGAGACATAAGGCGAGCGATCCCTGTACGATAAATTAGCTAAATCTTGCAAATTCGTAAAGAAAAAAGAGACGTACTGTGACACAACCCAATATCGACCCGGCCAGAGCATATGATAGAGTGGCACCGCCAATGACTGATGATTGATTCCAGGGATTCTGAAACAATTTGATAGCAATACCAGACACGCAGAGTAGGATTGCTGCTGCAATGCACTGGATTGCGATGCAGACGACACCCCAGTTGCCCATTTGAGTATCTATCTTTGTGAATGTGTGATAGCCTCGAGTGTCGACTTGGAACATGCGCTCAAACCAAGTGTCAGAACGTTGGGGAGCCTGAATATTGTTGCTGTTGCCGTTGCTGTTGTTATTATTGTTGTTGCTGCTGGCACGATGACCTCCGGAAATCATAAAGGAATTAAGCGCGCCGAAATCAAGCCGGTGGTAGCTTGAGGTTTCGTTCAATTCAGTATTCGAATTGTCGTTGTCGTTGTTGGTCTTGGGGCTGTATGCCGGGGGAGGAAACGAAGTGTTACTAGCATTGCTCGTGTATGCAGGCGGTCGCTCGTAAAGATGCATTTGAGTTAAATATCAGATGAATACCGCTGGGTACGATCACTTTATGGAATATTCTCCGATAGCAGGCTGGTTTTGACGAATATTTAAAGCGGAAATTGACGGCCTATTGATTGATTGTCTTCAGGAAGTTGTTGTTTGTTTCCAATGAGTTACAAAGCTGGATAAAGAGACCAAAACTGAATAAAGCCATGTCTTCATATCTCATTATTTATCTGTCTCAAATAAACAATGACTCTGATTCAAAATCTTTCTTGGGCGCCGACCGACAGAATAACTTGGCAAGGCGGATTGAATGAGGCTGGTATGCTTTTGTACGATTGCCTTGGCGAACCGCCAATATGGATCCAATCTACTCCGTATAGTTTATTTCGTTGCAGTTGACCTATAAGAAGTCTGATTGTGACTCGAATAGTCTTGCAAAACAAATGAGATTGGCTTACACATACGTGCAGCTAGCATAGATCCAGATACTGTAAGCGAGAGAATACGGTTCGTTCGACCGCTGGTGTAGCTTGTTTGATTATCAGGAGGCACAGCCATTGGATAAACTTCTCTACTTTCCTGCGCAATATGCCTTGATGAAACAATTGAATCGAAAAACAAATAAAAAATCTAGAAGATTGAATGTTTAACGCGAAAAAAGGTGGTTTGAATGGTCAGTGCAGTTTAGCCTAGCACAGCCCCGAAGCCTAGCCTAAGCCCTAAGTCAAAAACTTGCCGTTTAGGGAAATTTAGAGCTGCGGTCGCGGCCTTTTTAGGACTTAAGGGCTTAGTCTTTTATTTGATCCCTGTCAGCCTTGCAAACAATCATGAACATGTTACATGTGTACCCAAAAAATATGATTGTTTTGGAAAGTGCCAATGAAAAACGACATGATTCATGTGGCATAGAGTGACTTATTCTTATACGCCGCCTACTCCGTGGCCTATCTACCGCGCTGTAAAACAACTGGCCCTGAAGCTTTCCTCCGTACTGTCGCAGTGCCAAGAAACTTGAAAGACATGGCTTAGATCGGCAGTCCCTTTTCCGACGTCGCATGTGCGATTTGCCCAGCCTGTACTACAGATAAAAGTCATACAAATGAGTGGTACAGTCATTTTAATTTTGATCAAAAGGCAGAAGTGAGCGACACAAGTCATTCAACATGTATCTACCAAAGAATTATCCAGAATATGCCCTGTTGGCATGGCATCCTAAGATATCCCATAACCCTACCAAGGACACCTCCTCTATAGATGGTAAGGAGGTTCTGAACCCTCAACCGTAGCATAGACTGCGGCGATAGCCTCTGCAAGATCAGTGGGAAGAGGACCCGCCTCAATTGCATCGAGAGTATCATAGAGCTGATCCATCTTCGACACCGCAAATAAAACCGCATCGCCATATTTCCCATCCAGAATGCTATGGAACGCCGTCCAACGCAATGCAGCTGCATGACCGCTGATACCATGTTTTGCGGCGGAATCTCGAACGGTGGCTACCGCGGTCTGAACGGAAGCTTTGCCATAAAGTGTACTGTACAGATTTCCGATGGGGTTCTGAATACTCCGTTAGAGACAGGAAACGAAGTACGAAAAAAGTAGATCTGGCAGCTTACGTCCTTACTCCACCGTGCCGTGGTGGTGGTTTTATCCGAGAAAATACCACCTGCTGCAGGGCTAACACAGAGGTTAGTCAGGTGTCAATCATTTTAGAAATTGGTCTGCATACCTGTAGGCGAAAAAAGCCATATGATGTTTACGCAAGAGCGGAAATAGCTCCTTTTCGCCTCCCCTTACGATAGCATTGTAATGTCCCTCATACACGCTCGGCTTGACATAGCCTTTGGTCTCGCAAATCTTAATGAGCTCCTCCACCTCGGTGGCCGTGAAATTAGAGATTCCCCATTTTTTGAACTTTCCCTGGAGGTAAGCGTCGTTCATTGCCTTTGCAGTATCCTCAAGCGGTGTTTGTCTGTCGGGTACATGTAGAAACATAGTGTCCACAGTTGAAGTCTGAAGGTCTTCAAGAGACTTCTTGATGCTCAACTCAATCTTCGAAGGTTCAGAGTCTCCATTTCCCATTCCACGGACTTTTGTATGAATGGTAAATCGACTGGCAGCACCGGTCTGGCCGAGGCGTGCTTCAGAGCCAGGATAGTTACTGGCTGTATCGAGATCTCTATAGCCGCGGCTGTGAAATGCTTCTAAGAGGCCTTGGACGTCCTTTTCATTATCAAAATGTATAACTCCGGGCATCTGAGCGACATCGCCAATCTGGTATTATTAGATTTAAATTCGTAAGTCACACTAGGCAAGAATTGCTTACCGTATGAGTGCCGAGGATAATCTTCACAGGGACTTGAGGCGACATGGTGAGCGTAGAAATATAATCAATGACTTGAGTACAATATGGATGAGATAGTTACAGGATAGTGTATGTATGCAGTGCTGGAATTGCCCTTTAAATAATTTCCTCCAAGGTGGTTTTGCATCACTAAAAGTCCTTCCTCCGCAAAACTCCCGCAATTAATGCGCAACAACTTCCGCTTCAAAACGAACCTCCAATCAGACTACAGACATTGCGACGGAATTTGCATAGTTTACTATTATCTCCACAAGTCAAATTCAGTTTGTCTTACTTTTGTCAATCCAGTATTGAATCTTGTCCGTCCCAACTAAATACGTCCAATAGAACTTCGCAAATTCATCCAATTCCTCCGCCGGGTACTGCGATATTAACGGTCCAGGTTGTAGAGAAGGTACCAGAAGCGGAGGTTTCTCACAACATAATTTGAACCATTTCACCGCTGAATCCGCTTCCCATAAACCATGGCGTGCAGTAAACATCACAGCTCCAGTACAATCAACCAACCCTCTGTTCATGGCCTCGTATGTGTTGGCAACACTGTCGATGATGATGTGGGTGCGCCGAACACTTTCAGTCAGAATCCATAATTTCCACAATTCCGAAGAATCATTATACTCTCTGTCGAATTCTGTTGCGGTCCATTGAAGTGGACGACGGCCGAGAGAGAAGTCATCGCCTCGATATCGTCTTACGCCTTCCCACATCTGGATCACCCATTGCCGAAGTGTAGGGAGATGCTTTTCGGCGGATGCACGCAGACGAACGGAGCCATCGAATAAACCTATGAATTCATAGACGAATAGAGCTTGTACACGCGCGAGGTGAGCCAAGATGCCTTGCGCATCGCAAGTAGTTGGAGGCGTGCTCCCACAGACGAGGTCAGACAAACGATCCTCGACAATTTGTAATATAGTCTCCTTTACTGCTGGAGTTCGACCGATATATGTCGCTAGTGTGGTGAATGCGTTCTGAACACAACTGGGCATCCCATTCTGGTACAGCCGTTGATGGATAAAGCTATTATAATCGTTCTTGACCCAGAATTGTAGCATTTCATCTACGATTCCAATAAAACGCTCCATTTTGACAAGAACACAGTTTTGTTCTGAGTTACAATGTCGCATGTCCCAGGTCTCTTCTTGAAGAAACCAGGGGCATGTTGTGCTCGAGACGCTGTCGTTGTCAAGTCCGACTTCTTGTGCCAGTAGGCTGGAAAGAGGTGCCGGAAGGGCTGAAGTGTAAGGCATGATCATATCTGATATATCGAGATCAAGATCTTCGGCTCCCAATGTGCCCCAGTCCTCCACATTGAAACTGCTTTCCAGAGCATCCGTTTCAGCATAATTCTGGATAGCCGGAAGCTCTTCGGTCTGGTCGAGAGGAGAAGGACCATTTCTTGTCCGTCTTTTTGGCTGTGGGTATGTGCAAGTGATGTCCCGATCTAAGCATCGCTGACACTGAGGATGCTTTTGATCGCATCTACGCTTTGATTTTGCGCAGCCAATGCAAGCTTTCTGGCTGGGTCCGCGAGACTGTCGGGCCATTGGCTGAGAGCTGTTGGTCTGAGCTGTTGGTCTGATGAAGATTCTTATGTCAGCTATCTGTCCAAAAATCCGTTTGTGAAGAAGAAGTTGTTTAAAGTTCGATCTTAAGATGTGGTGTTTCATTTCTTCAAATGATTACTAATCATAAGATCTTGGATTCACCTATGCTTTACCAGCTATGGTATAGTCACAAAAGTACCTCAACTTTCCGTATCTTCTCAAGATAAGAATCGGACAGGCGTTATTTGAATTTCAGGATAAGGCAAACAAGCTGTACTCATGAAACTAGGAGGTATGGACGAGTGCTTGAATGGTCGAAGCTGAAGGTTAAGCCAATTCGCTTCTCGAAACCCTTCAAAACTCCCCATTTATACTAACCTTGAGACTCGTAAAGGGTGTTTTGTTATGATAATAGCTCAAATCGCTTGTACACGAAGAGAATTTAGCTGATATGTGTAATGAAGTTATCCAAATTAGGGCATGGGTCATAACCCTAATCATTCGGGCAACGCTTGCCTACTTTGAGTTTAGATTCGGCCGAACGATTAGTTAGCAAGCATACAACAGACGCTGATTGGCCCTTGGTATACCTGCTCAATAAGCAATTATGAGGGCTTCTGGAAGATGATTATCAAGCTTATTTTGTGCTATAGGGGTAGGTACATGGGTTTGTTTAGTTTAAAAGCAGGATGGATCTTGCCATAGGTTTGGTCTAGCTAGAATCCGTCCTCACAATCCGTTCTAGGCTCTCTTTTCGTGCTTCTCTCTATTCACCTTTCCTATTCTCTTGCAGTCATTATTTGCCACATTCACCATGGTAAAACTAGCCCAGCCCAAAGTAGGTCCTCTGCCGAACGGGATCGACCTCAAAGGTAAAACTGCCGTGGTCACCGGTGCCAGTGCTGGCTTGGGACTAGAAGTGACTCGGCAACTGTTGGAATTGAACATCTCAACCGTCATCCTCGCTGTTCGAAATGTAGCCAAGGGCGAAGGTTGTGTCAAACAGTTACATGGTGATCCTCGTATCAAGACCAAAAACCCCAATGCCGCAATCAAAGTCATGGAACTGGACGTCGACAAATACGATAGCGTCCAGCGATTCGCCAAGCAGCTCCGTGACAACGTCCCCGTTGTCGACATCCTTATCCTCAACGCAGGTGTCGGATATTTCAAGTTCGAACGCAGCCCCAGCGGTCACGATCGGATCATCCAGGTCAATTACTGCTCCAACGCCCTCCTGATTGCCGAGTTGCTGCCATACCTCGAAGCCGTTGCCGAAAAGACCGGCCCCCCTGCCCGTATTACCTGGGTCGGTAGTCGAGCATACGAGAGTACAAGCCTTCGGAAAACCCCTCTTCGACCCGAAGAACGTGTTCTCGAACATATGGATAGTGAAGAGCTGTTCTCTCCTTTTACGAGATACGGCGACTCCAAGCTACTTTGCCTTCTGTTCATGTACAGTCTTGCGCCTCGACTAGACCCTAAAAAGGTCATTATCAATATGCTATGCCCTGGAATGATTCAAACAAACATGAGTGATGTACTCCCGTTCTATCTGCGGGCAGTGGCAAATGCCGTCAAAGCAATTCGTGCTCGATCTGTGGAGGTGGGCGGTTGGATTGTTCTCAATGCTGCACTAGTTGTAGGGCCGGAATCCCATGGGAAATTCTTTTTAGACAAAGATATGGCCGGGTAAGTAGTCCTTAATTACGACCTGCCGCGATTCTTGCGTTGTATGCATAACTAACTTGATATTATGCCCACCAGTGACACCGAGTACGTGTCATCTGCCGCCGGTCAGGAGGTACAGAAGAAGCTCTGGGAGGAGACTATGGCGGAGCTTAGCCAGCTCACTACTCTTCCACCACAATTCAAGTAAAGTCGGTAGGGACATCGTGTCTTATAATGATTAACAAACATGTCGAGATGTTGGATCAATTTGTGCTTGAAGATGAGAGAGTACAGTATTCGGTTGCCCGAGGTGCAGGCATAGCTTTGTTTATAAGTCTCGAGTGAACTGCGAGGAAAGGCAAAGATAGCTAAGGATGAAAATATCCAAGGTTGCCATGTTTGGATCTTGTTTTGACCAGTTCGATATCTAAAGACCGAATGAAGCTTTGAAGAAGCTCCTTTGCGGCTAGCTTATTCCCGGAATTCCAGTGAAATTTTGGTTAGATTTGTTTCTTCGGGGTTTAGTCCCTTATAGTGTCACTGATACTAGTTTCTTGAACTGGACAAAGTAGTCGAAAATGCCCTTCCGCAGTAAAGGCAATCTACATTCATATTTGGGATGGCCAAGACTTCTGGATGCATTAATGCCATTAATGCCCGTTATTGCTGAATGGTTCGAGATTATCAGATCATAGAGCACTCTGTATCCTGCATCAACTGTTCTGACCAATTCTGCAGGTCATACAAGCTGGCGATAAGTTCTTGATCTGGGCCTGAATCAGGCACATTGCCGTGAATGCCTCCTTTTGATGCAGCCAACCAATCCTTTAACCCCACCGGCGACGGAGCCGGCTCATTAATGCCTGTAGGTGAGTCAAGACGCCGACGGAGATCAACAAGGACCTGAATAGCGACAGGCACGTGTGATTCAGATGTGTCCGGATTGTCGTTTGTCAATGAGGAGTTGGAATCCGTTGGCTGATACTGAGTCATAAAAATTTTAATCGCCCCGTCAACGCAATACCGGGCCTCATGTCCAGCGAGAGTTTGCCGCCGGAAACGAAACAGATAAGTCAGAAGGATGTATGTACTTAGAAGAGGACCAAAGAAGGTGCGGTAGGACCAGGTGTAGGGGGCAAATGCAGGAGTATGATAAAGACGCAAATAAATGCGCAGGTAGAACATGCAAAGATGTATCATACTGTAGACATAGTTTAGTCACGCGCAGATGTCAAACACGGATTTTTCTTTTCCTGAGTCTCAATGATTGCATACCTCATCCATGTTCTTAGCTCGTGTGGTTTCTCATGTGTACGTGACTGCAAAATTGGCTTTTGCACTAGTATTATCATTTCAAACTTGAGTAGCGTCAGCATAATGCGTACCCAGGCCGCAAAAATAGTTGGTTTGGTTGTATCGTCCTTATAGAGAGATGGATGCGTTAGCGGGCTTGCCTTTTCCCAACTAGAAGGGATAAAACCCCGTGCTGGGAATCCTTCAGTCGGTATCTTAGCGATGAGAGCGTCCAGCTTTTGATGAAGTTGCTTTATGGCAATGACTCCTCTCAAACCCTCACCGATCAACCCATGTTCGCTTTGCAAGCTAGTGATAATCTTCGATTCCAGACTAGCTACCTCGTATCGTCCTATGGCATAGATCATGGCAGCAGATTCTCCCGATTTCAAGAATTCGGCAGGCGGCGAAGGAATACTATAGTAATTGCCGATCTTTTCATGAGGTAATAAGGTTATGATGCTGACTTCGTCTTGATTAACCTTACCACAGCACAAAGGTAGACCAGTGGAGATACTTGACTCCACATCTAGCGACACGATGTGCCACCATACCCGACGTCGCAACTCCCGAGTAATCGGGTCCAGCGCGGACCATGTTGATTCAGAATGTAATCCCATTGTCTGTGCGATCCGTACGGTTCTACTAAGAGAGAGTAGATTCTGCATCGGTTCAGAGGGACGGTCCATGAATGGGCCTGTCAAAAGGGTTGAAACAAGGGTATTGAATGTTGGGTGCTCGAGATGTCGACACATAGAGAGACTCGCCGTATAAGCCGACTTCAAGTGGTTCGCTATCGTCTCCTTTCGCAAGTCCTGCAGGCTGGCCGAGGCCCACATGATGGCTGGGGCGGCAGAAGCACCACAGAGTAGAATGGAAAAAAGAAGACAAACAAATGTAGGATTATCTACAATCTTGGCTGGGGGCATTGCAGTGTCGCTATTTCGACACCATTCCCAGAATTCATCATAGTCTGCTTGCAGTGTGGCAGGATGCACAAGTGGAGTAAGAGGCCATACTGTGACGAAAAAGTCATGAAGGAATATGTCGCACACGGGCTTAGAGGGCAAAGATTTCAGAAGATTGGCCAGATCTGCGGCAGCAATATGCGGGAGGGGTAGACCAGGTTGGGCATTGCGGTTTTCATCAAAAAAATCGTCACTTAGACTTTCCTAGACCACCAATGTTGATGAATAAATTGCCTTTCGGGTTGAATGACGCTAGTGCATGGATGGCCTTACCTGTCCAGGGATAAACCCCCAAAAGGCTTTGCCAATATACCGAAGGCGCCCACCTCGTCGTTGACTTAGATAGTCCGAAGAGAGTCTATCAGGCCGGTGATCTTGCGAGGATGACCGCGATGGCTGCTGGTCGAATAGAGCTGTCGATGTAGCCCTGGACCCGGAGATATCCTGGTTGACAGGTCCCTGTATGACTTCTTCCCACGTAGGTACTTTTGGATAAACTTTATGTAACGGCACTTGGTGTTCGCGTGGCAGAGGCGGATTCAAATCAATGCTGTTATTGATGCTAGTACCGATACTATCATCCTGGCTCGAATGATTCTGTGTAGCACGAATTGCCCCAAATTCAGTGAAAGCGTTTGCCTGAGACCAGGTCGGAGTATTGTGAGAATTGACCCTGGCGAAAATTCTGTCCTGATTACTGGCGGTTGGCTGTCGGAGGCGACCGGTCAATTCATCACGGACCAAGGACTCGTAAACACATGTTTTATTCATTCGCAGGCAATTAGTACATTCTGGCTGCTCACGACCGCAGCGGACTTTTCGGCTTCGGCAAACACGACAGCTAAGTGACAATCGAGGTCTCTTGACCTGACGGACCTCCAGAGCAGACATATGTCGCAGGACGGGGAGAGAAAGAATAAAATTCTTCTGCCTTGCCTTTTTATCCCAGCAAGCCACTGACAAAGCGCATCCGATAATATAGCTAATTATATCAATTAGTCTGTTGTATGCTTCATATGGTCGTTCACGTCGTGCCGTAGATGTTTCGAGGTTAGTTTTAGGTCGTAAATTGCGTCTCGCTGTAGATGCAAGGGAGAGATTTCGCAGGTGGGGGCCCAGGTCTTAGGCCCTGAGTGACATGCTAGTACTTTATTAGGCTTAGCTTCATGTTCGTTATTAGTCGTCTCGCCCCTATAACACCCCTAAGAGCAGGGGTATGGAGGCACATTTAGTGGCGGCGCCCCGGAAGGTGCAGGCTTTACTACCGATAATCTAAGCACAAGGCATGGCGAAATGTTAAATTCTAGGTGGCACAAACATGTATCAAATTTCAGTGTGACTACATTGGGAATTTATGGTGAACTATCTTGCGCCAACTAGTCCTCTTACTTGGGATGGAAGACAGGAGCATACAGTTCTCTGACCTCAACACTCGATGAGTCGGTCCGTTAATAGGTTATTCTTAGGGACAAGGAAGGGCCTTCTAGGCAGTATCTACTGAGGTGACCACCAAAGCAAGCGAGTGGCCTGACCACGGATTATTTACGTCCTCATCTTCTCAGAAACAGTCTACCATGCCATAATCATCCACAAATTCCCTATCTTCTGCTGCTTCGACGCGTGTGGCGCGACCTCGTGTCGCTACTTCTTACGCTGCTCCTAACGCGCGAGTTTGTACCGCTACCATACTCATATGAGAAGTAGCTCGAGGAGTCCGAGCCTCTCTCCTCCGAAGTACGCTTCGTGATTCCAAATAACTTAAGCAGCGGCGTGATGATATGCGCAATGAACCACGCATAGATAAGCTTCAGGCCCGTGGGACCCAACTCATCCTCAACACGGATCTCACGACTGCGTCGTTGGGCTGGCGCCGGGGTTTTCTTAAACCAGTTCCAGGGAAGCCAATTCCTTCTCTCGGGGACAGAACCTCGCTCATAATCCCCATACCATCTCCAGCGGGACGAAATGCTTCCTCGTCGTGAGTATCGTTCTTCAACTATTCTCCTTTCAGTCCGTCGTCGTTGCCGTCCTCCAAACCATCCTCTCTGATATCTCCTAGGCGAATCACTTCTTTGACTTGAATAGCGCTCGGCCACCACGATTTCGGATTTTGATTGTAGCCCGAATAACGAGAACAACCCTGCAAACATCGAACGTGACGCAGGTCTAGAAGAACGATATGACCTACCACGGCTGTATTCACGGTGTCTATGCCGAGGTGGCGATGATTCTTCAATGACAACTATCTCGTCTCTATCGAACGGTCGATTTGCCCTCCCACGGCTGTATTCGCGATGTCTATGCCGAGGTGGTGGTGCTTCTTCAATGACGACTATATCGTCACTATCGAACGGTGAAGTACTTCGGCTTCGTTCAGATCGTCGCTCTCGTTCTTCGACCCCTATTAAGGGCTCCCTTCGTCTTCGTCTATGAGAGATCACTGACAGTAAATAGAGTAAGGGGAAGCCTATTATTAGCCCAAAGATCTTCAAAGTTGATATCAAAGATTTCTTCGACTTCCCACCGAAATCTCGTAGAGAATCTTTGCAGTAGGCGATGAATTTGAGAAAGAGGTTCCAGCAGAAACCAAAGAAAAGAGAAATCGCGACCACAATAACTGTGACAGAGACTGCCCGAGTTGTCAGTATTGGCTTTGAGATGAATGAATAATCTAGCATCTTACACATAATTCCAGAAACATATTTTAAGCCAAATGTGCCATCGCTGTTTCGGGCAAATTCGCCGATATTCAAGGCGAAGAAGGAAGACATAAATGATAATGGAAGCTAGTCATTGTATGAGCTCATATCATCGAAAGCGGTTTGTGGGTGGTTCTTTACAAAAAAGACAGTGATAATAGTGAACAACATAAGTGTTTGACCCTGTCGAGCGGTTTCTGCTGCCTGCTTTCCTTGTGTCCGAGCCTCCGAGACATTCGCTATCAGATCGTAAGCATGGCATAACTCTAAGAAAGAAATAAATAAAAGAAGCTACCTTGTTTCTGCTTCAGATCTAAAAGATCCTTTAACTAATACGACTTAGCAACGATTATTATGAGACTGGAGGTGGAACATACCGCTATGTAGGTCTTTTCGGCCTGCTTCTCTAGCCCGCGAACAACCTTTTGATGCATACGGACACGCTCAGGTGGACTGTGATAAGTCAAAGTCGTCTCCGGTGTCTTTGAACCATCTCGTACAGCCTTGTCAGTCCTCATATCTCGAATGGCCACGTGCATGTCGATTAGCACAGTTTCCTGATCCTCGAGAACAGTGGAAAGAATATGGAGCTCATCCCGAATGTCCTTGATCTCCTTAGCAAGCCTAGTTTCCTCTGAAATATCGTACAGCTTTTTAAGGTCCTCTTTGAGCTCATCAGAAGTTGTGATGTTTTGATCATCCCTGGCAAGCTTTCTGGATAGTTCGCTAAAGTCACTGAACATTTTTGACTCTTTGAATGTCTAAAGACTGTCAGAAAATACCACATAAACTGTTCTTAAGCTGGAACCAACCACGTTGCCGATGGAGCCTTCGAAAAAATCGGCGAATCGTAATTTCTCATTCGCGATATCATGATGTTCAAACATAGTTCCAATACACTGGCCAACAATCAGCTCCGCCAGATCGAAGACATTCTCCAAAGGCCGCCAGTTGTGGTTCCCAATCTGACGAATAATGTTCCCAATCTGACGAATAATGCATTCCACAATATCCGAGTCATTGTTTGGATCAGGGTCGTTTATCGTTTTTGCCCCGGACTTGTTCCAACGTTGTGGAAAGCTCGTTACCACCGTGTCTAAGATAAAAATTTGTTAGGTAATTTATATGACGTTGCTGAAAAGCGAAACAAAAGTAGAATGCTAACCTTCGTCCAGAATCCAGAGCCAGAGTTGGTCCACCATCAATAGTAGGTTGTCATCTGCATCGTCAGGCCATGTCTTCTCGAAGTACCGGGAGACCACCTGATCAAGATCGCGAGCTTCGGTAGTTAGGAGGTTGTAGTAATAATATTGATCCAGAGTTCGGCGGAAATGCAATGGAACCTCATCGAACATATAAGCCAAGATCAATTTTTCGTCTGCTGTGTATTCTTCTTCCCCGGCGACCTTGGTAATCCTTTGGATTCTCTTCTTTCTTCGTTCCAATCGTTCCCCTCTATTTTCAGTGGGGCCTTGTCTTGCTCGAACGGCCTCACCCTCTAACATATCTGACGCGACTCTGGCCATCCAATCCATATCTGGATTTTTTGTCGGGGACCGGGACTTTCTAGTCCTTCTCGTTCCTCGGTCAGTTGATACACTTGATGCACTGAATGAATCAGTATAGTAGCTAGACCAATAAGAGCTGGAATAGATGGTGGCCTGGTCATCTTCTAGATCATTCTCATCCTTGGGGTTTCTGATTTTTTCAAGCTCATTCAATGCTTCCTTCAATTCTTTCAGGGTTGACGGAGGTTGCGGATCGTCAAGGTGCCTAGTCATTGCGTTGACTATTGCCTCTGTCATTTCTTTCCGGCCGCTGCTGGTCTCCCAATGAATGTAAGGAAGAACCACCATCAGGTTATCATCTTTCTCACCCCGTTTGATTCGCTGGCAGATTGGTCGGACGAATCGTCTATGCGCAACAGACGGAGATGACATTTGATATTGATGTCTCGTCCAAAGCTCCTCCCCAAAGAGATGCTTGCACTTTTCCTGAAAGTAGCTTGCCGTGTATGGGGGATGGCAATCTTTGTATAATCTACTTATTAACTTCTATCCTTGCAGACAACTTAGCGATTTCAAGGTTCGTTCCTGATAGCGCAGCTTTCTCCACTTACATGGACCCAAACAACCTGCGAGCTTGTTAACTCTTCAACCATATCTAGACAAACGTGAAGGGGGGGCATACATTGTTAGAAGGTACGTGCAGCCATCTGAAATTCTTCCCGGTTGGCCCCTCCTCAAGGCCATATTTGATTGTTTCAGGACTATGGTCATACAACAAACTTCGGAGTTTAGGCCTCTTTATTCTGTAATTCTTGTGAGTGTCTTTCGGAAACGACGCGATGGTAGCTTGAAATCCAAATGTGAGGTCTATATCAATATCTTCCATCTCCAAGTTTTTAGGCTCAGATTCGGATGATACTTCTTGCAAAGGATCCCCCGGTGACGGACCTTGGCTAACAAGTTGATCACCCCTCTCAAGAAGCACGGCCACGACCTTGAAGCTACCGTACTTATTCGCAATCTCCATAGCCGTCATCTGTGACGTTGGTTCTTTTTCATCCATGCTAGCTCCGTGTTCAATCAGGAATCGAGCTACCTGCGAGCTGTCCCGAATCGCCGCTTCAAAAAGTGCTGGCTGAAGAAATTTCTTCTGTTCCTGTCCGTGTCTTCTCTCAAGGTCTTCAAAAATCAAACGCGCGACTTCGATTTTATCGTACTTTGCCGCCTCTGAAAATGCAGTTCTCCCGGCACGGTCCTTGATCGTACTATCAATACCTGCGTCTAAAAGCAGATCAGCAACGGCGGTGTAACCAAGCCTCGCCGGTCCAAATAGGGCGGAACGATGATCTGTATTAAGAGCATTGATATCGATCGGTCTCTTTCCTTTAAGCAATTCGATCAAGCTCTCCTTATTCCCGTTCAAAGACGACAGGTAGACGGGCGTTTCTCCGTTATTGTCAAGAGCCGCAGGGTCGGCATCCATGGCTAGAAGCAACTTCACTACTATATCGCATCCCTTGGAAGTTCCCCGGTCACATGCTTGCATCAGTGGTGTCCGTCCATTGCTTGCTCTTGCATCCACTTCAATATTCTTGGTATTTAACAAAATCTCGACCAGGGCGACAGATTCTCTTCTCGCTGCTGCCAGATGCAGAGGCGTGAACCCTTTCTTGTCCCTTGCATTGACATTTGCTCCAAACTCAAGCAGAAGCTTAACGGTGCCTGGACTTCCATTTTTAGCAGCGAGCTGCAAAGGGGTCTCGGAATTTTCGTCTTTGGCGTCCACTTCGATGCCCGGGAGTACCAAAAGTCTAGGAATTACTCTGGTATGTCTGTCGTATGCAGCGATATGCAACGCTGATCGTTTCATCTTATCTCTTGCGTTCCAATCGACCTCACTCTGTAGCAAGAGTTCAACAATGTCGATTCTGTTGTCTTCCACAGCATATAAAAGTGGAGTGCGATCCTCCCTGTCTCTGAATTCTGTCAAGACTTTGCCCTTGAGAAGTCGCCTGACGGCATCCGCCTGGCCAAACTGCACCGCTTTGAGAAGGGCTTCCCCTTGGTCATCGATCAAACTTTCATTACGCTTCTTCTGACGGAAGGCCAGACTCGATGTTCCGGGTTTGTAGAAATAGACACCAGTTTTACCATTCAATTCACCCAGACTTCCGCGAATGCCAACATCTTGCCGTTCATCCCTCCCGAGAGGCACGGAACTTATGGGGACATCAGAAGAGGGCGGCACAATATCTTCACCGGGGAGCACTTCTCCTCTCACAACGGTATACTCATCATGTTCGAAATTGTCTGCATGGTCTCCACCCTCTTGTAATCCACCTTCTTTCGACTGGGCGCTAACATCAAGTGCCGGGATGTCCTCTGTCGTAACTCCTTCTTTCTGGGACTCCAGATTTTCATCAAAGTCATTGTCTACTGGTAAATCGTTGTTCACCGGACCCACTTCATTTGATACCTCTATGTTTTCGGGTACTTCGGCATCCTGCGATGGTTCCATCTCTGCAGAGTTTTGCAGGCGTAAGTCAATTGGAGGGGAACACAAGAGGTCGCTCAAAGATGCGAACGCTAGAAGGAAGAACGAGATTGGTTAAATCAATAAAACAAAAACGTACATCAGCCAAGGTCTGATTTCAAAGACATGAACAACATTTGAACGGTTGGAGTATTAGCAGGAAGTTAAAGAAATGCTTAGTCGTGATTTGGAGAGCGAACGCTGTGTCTTTGCCGATACATTATTAGCGTGGTTTCCAAGATGACAGTCAATCATTTTTCCTCGCATCAATGAACTACCTAGCAATGCAGACGAGCAGCCCCGGCCACCTGCAAGGCTAGCGGAATACGAGTCACTTTCGATGTTGTCCAGCCAGTAGTGTGTCGCTAGCGGGAGCCATATTGCATATATTATTGCATCCCTGTCACCTTTTCAGCTCTCCTTCAATGATTTTTCAATAAACATTTACGTACCATTTTAATTTCGGCTGCTTCACTAACATGTCGGTGTGGTTTGCTAAGCCATAAGTTTGTGACAGAACTAGACTCTGTTCTCGTGGGCTGTGGAAGAACGACTGACCCTAATTTTATGGGCGGTGCTAAATTGTAGATGTCTTTTACTAGAACACACATTGAGCTATCGCCGTTTGTATTGAATTATGCTGTCCTTTAGTCTGTTCACAAACTTCACTGACACACTCGAGCGAGAATGTCCTCATAGAGGATGAAAGTCACAAATCTATAGTTATTCTATATTCTATGATCTAAAGTCTATAATCTAAGTCATCCATAAATCAAACTTCGTTTACACGTGTGTCGTCTGTCTCTTCGCCTTCCTTGGGATCCTCCACGTGGGCATGCGCACCATTTCCCTCCTTTCCAAAGACACCCTCTGTAATCTCGAAGCGGAATTGCTCCTCTTCTTCTTTCAACTGTGCCTTGACCTTTGCATGGGCGTGCCATATAGGCTTGGTCTCAAAGAGACGGTCAACTGCCTCTAGCGGAATACCGCTGGTCTCAGGAATGAGGAAGAATGCAAAGAAGAAAGCGAAGAAGGACAAGGCAGCGAAGAAGAAATAGACGCCATAGTGCATTTTGGCGAACATTTGCTTGGTGAAGCGGGAAACGAGGAAGTTGAACAGCCAGTTGCTGGATGTTGTCGCGGCTTGGGCAAGAGAACGGATATTGGGGTCGAAGAATTCCTAAGTATAGCTGTTAGTTAATGCTGTCGTATCGTTGTCTAGGAGACAACTTCAACTTACCGAGTTGATAACCCATGGAGTACCGTTCCAAGTGGGAGTGTATACGGCGGTCCATAGATAGAAAAAGAAGATGGCAGCAATGCCACCCCCGTTCAAGGAGGACGTAGGATGTAAGTCTGGGCGGACGGCACAGATATAGGCGCCAATCACCCACATGCAGGCAGATCCAGTGAGAGCACCAGTCAGTAGAAGTTTCCGTCTTCCGAACTGGTCAACGAGGAACAAGAGCCAAAGGATTGTGAAGATAGCCTTGACCACGCCGAAGATACCCGTCATCCAGCCAATATCTGATTGAGACACGCCAATGCTGCCGAAGATCGTGGGGCTGTAATAGTTGATTGCGTTGATACCAGAGCCATTCTGCCAGAAGAAGAGCATGCATCCGAGGAAGAGTCGGTACATGACTGCAGGACGTTTTCCAACAGCCTGGAAAGGTTTCCAGAAACCGATTCCAACGGTAGCCTTCTGCTCTTCTAGTGCTTGATCAATGGCGGCGACTTCTTCCTTGATATAGATATCATTCTCATCTAATTGGCGGATCCAGCAGAGATTCTTCATTGCCTGCTCCCGACGATCCTTTAGGAAAAGCCAGCGAGGTGATTCCCTAATCCAGATAGCGCCGAAGAACAGTAATCCGGAAGGGATAATCTGAATGGCAAAGGGGATGAACCATTGCTCGTGTGACGAGGGCATATGTTGTTCGACGCCGTACTATATGCAGTTAGTCGTAATGTCTCCCACGACATTAAGGGATAGGAAAAAGCTTACGTTGATCCAGAAGCCGACAAGGCCGCCAATCTGCCAGCCCAATTCGTACAGTCCAACAAGACGTCCTCTGATGGCAGGCGGAGCGAGCTCGGAAATGTATATAGGGATGATGTTGGATGCAATACCGGTGCCCACGCCAGACAAGACACGCCCAGCATACATGATACCAAGACCGGTAGAGCCTTTGGTACCTAGCTGGAGACCACCTCCAAGAGTGAAAACGGCGGAGGCAATCACCAAGCTCCATTTGCGTCCTAGGAAATGGCCAAGAGCATAGGTACCAAGTGCGGCAAAAAAGGCACCTGCAATGAAAAAGGAGACGATGTTCTCACTGATCGTTGACACCTGATCGCTAGTCATACGATCGAATCCAAACTCACGCTCAAACGACGTCAGGGTTATAGTAGTGCCAATGAAGGCGGAGGTGTAGCCGATCATATTGGAGCCACATGATGCAATGATGGCGAGAACATAGATACGCCAGTTGTAGACGGACTTTGGCGTCGGCCGGTCCTCAGCTAGCGTGAGGATACCCATGGCGACAGGGGATGGAAGCAGGGCGGGAATCAGTGAGAGTCAAGCCTCTGTATGCTTGTCCTTCTTTCTTTCTCTACTTCCTCGAGATTCGTTTTGGTACAGTTGGGAAAAGAAGAGGAAAGAAATTACGTGTTCCACGAGCGAGGGGGACTTCTAAAAAGCAACCACAGAGATGTCGGGAATTTGTCACCTCCAGACCAACATCCCACATTCTTTGGGGTTCAACGGTGAGGCATCCGGGGCATCCTGGACAATAACGAGCCTGCACACGACGTCAAATGTGGGCATCCCGCAAATTTTCGATGACCGGCTGAGCGTTTCCCCTACGCTGGGCTTCTCCGTCCGCATTATCAGATAGTGAAGCTAGGAGAACCCCAAATTGTGGTCCGTCCGGTGAGCGATTGGCAACGACGAGAAAGGTGAATTCCACCAAATCGGGCCGATCTGACCAGTAGCAGCCAGCGGAATGAGATCCGCATCCCTCATCCGGGCCGGGAGATCCAATTTTCTTGCGAGAATTTGCTGCTGCCCCCTATCCGACTCAGTCCGAGGCCGATGATGGCTAAGGGCTTCGTCGTAGATGTGCAAAGTCCTAAGGCCTGGAGATGCTATTAATAAGTGGGTAGAGACAGAATACGTAAGTATTAATCGTGAAATAATTTTTACTTCAGGCTTCTGAGGTCTGAGTTGTGCAAAGGCCAGAGGGTCAGTTTTCTCTATAACCCTCATCGGGAAGGCGACAATACCAACTTCCGAGGGCTAACCCTAACAGTAACTAACCTAAACCATTGTCGGTTAGAAAAAAAAAAGTCACGTGCACGCGGGAGAGCAAATAGCCGTGATCGACGGAGATACGGACATCCAAACACCCGCACTCAACTCCATCCTGATCATTCATTACTCACTTCATGCGTTCGCAACAGGTACATTATTTGTCGCTTCCCCAGCTACAAGCACTGGAGTTGACGTTTGCCCTTCTCTCCGACTCCTATAATTCTCCACAATATCGGACTTCGAACGTCACCTACCCCGGCTAGTCGACCTCGGAACGAGTCCGTCTTTGATTTTCAGTGTCCGGTTTCTCCCATGATGATGTTTCAGTTCATCATTATAGCTGGCTTTTGGAAATGCGCCCGAACAACAAATGTTGGGGTCAAGTTTGGGTGATCTGCCTGCCTTGATACTTGCCGGACATGTATCATCCTACGTTTGATGACAAGAATGGTGTCACTACGACAAACATGCACTTGCCACATGATAATACTCTTGTTTATAATAATACACACGACTTCGAACGAGCCTACATGCTTATCTTGAAAGCAAACTGACTCAATCAGTTGGGCTTTTGTGGACACTCGAGTCCATGTATCGATATTCCATTGGAATGCTGATACTGCCTCTGATGCCTTGAACAGATAAGTGGGTTAAAGGCTCTTCAACACTGAAAACATGTGTGAGATGCTGTGCGAAACCCTCAACAGTTATTGACCCTACCGAAACCCTTGAATTACTTATATACCGAAACTTCCAAGGTTAGGGAACGCCTAGAACAGCCTCATCGCGGTATACACGTTGCCCCAAAGTGCTTGTTGTGTGCCTGACAGCACACGATGTAACCAACGTTCCGTACTACGTAGTCATACTGAGTCATAAAGACTAACCGTTTAGATAGGTGCAATTTGATATTGATTGTTGATAGTGCTATCTATCTTACCCCACTTCAGTCAACATTCAATTTTGAAGCTCAATTACTTGTATCACACAGCACGGGTCCGTTGTCATGCAGAAATCGATGTTCCTGATCATCCTTCGACCCCGGTCGGAACCAACTGGCACATGGCTACCAGCTACCTCCCTCCTGCCTTGACAGCAGACACTGTTACCAATCTCATTCTCTCCCTCAATCTTCCAAAACCCACTTCTATCGAACCCCTGGAAGTCTCTGCTGCCTTCCATTCTATATACCTTATCCATTTCTCTGCTCCCGACGCTTCAAGCATCCCAGCGCGCACTGAGAAAGATGGCTCGTTAACCCTCGTCCTGCGCGTGTCGGGACGGCAATTGCCAGGTATCAAAACTCTAAACGAAGTTGGCGTGATGAACTGGGTGCGCAAGAATACACACATTCCCGTCCCAGCAATTGTTCGCTACGATACCACTGAGAACAACCTTATCGGATATGAGTACACTCTCCTTGAAAAGGCTGCCGGTGTCAGTGTCGACAAAGTCTACGACACACTATCGACAGAAACCAAAACCAACATGGTCCGCCAGCTGACAGATTATTTGATTGAGTTGCATTCACGTCCCTGGAAGGAAGGGTTCGTAGGTGGCCTTGTTCCCCGCGACGACGGAGAAACCGTACGCGGACCACCCATTGACGAATGGTTTTGGCAAGTGCCGGATATCGAGAAGTACTGGACTTCTCTCGGAATGCACGAGACATTAGATACCCTTAATCCTGTCCCCGCGGAGGGATTCATAAGTTATGTGGCATACAACGTTGGCTGCTTGGAGCGGTACATCCACGCCATAGAGGTACATCCTGCACTCGAATCTCACCGAGACATGATACCACGACTGCAATCCTTGATCGTCACGCTACAGAAGCCTGAAATCAAAGACCAGCTCAATCGCGTCGCTTATGTATTGGCGCACAAGGACTTGCACTTTGCGAACATCATGTGCGACCCCGAGCAGCCAGGATGCCCAATCACCGCCATCCTAGACTGGGAATTCAGCGGCGTAGTATCAGCCCCGCGATGGAATCCACCGCGCGCATTTTTGTGGAATTACAAGAATAGTCCCGAGGATAAGGCGGAGCACACGCGGATGGAGGAGATGTTCGAGCAGGTGTGTTGCGAAAAGGGGGCGGAGTGGGTGCTGGAGGAGATGAAGATGAGTGAATTGCAAGAGTCAATTCAGAAGGTGATCAATCATGTTCGAGCAATCACGGAGGTGTGTCCAAAGAGTCAAGCAATCGATCGAGTGGCGCAGTGGAGGAGTGTGGCTGAGACGGCGATGGAGAAGTTTGGTGTGTAGTTAGAGATGTGGCGGTGTAAAATATTTGTTATTGAGCGCTCATCTCGCGTTACAGTTACAATACTGGTACGTACATGATAAAACATTTCTAGAAATATATTCAACTTTCATGTCAGAGAATGTGTCTGGTATATGCCTCGTACTATAGCTCTAGTAATCCGTAAATTTGGCCCACCGTATTAGTGCCGGTTAGTCATCAGTAGTGCCGATGATTTCTGGCAGCCAGATAATCTACACTCTTTCATATCTCTCAACTTGAGGCATGCCGTGTACCTTCAAATGCCCACAAAATGGACAATCCTATAGTAGAAAACATTATGGGCACTCTTGGCGCGGTTCGTTCACTACTACATACCTTCATCTATCCAACCGGTCTTGCTAACAACGATTACTTATAGGTGTGCTGGTCCATTCAGGTATATATGTAGGCCGTTTGCGTACTGTGAGGTTTTACTGACATTAATATTTCCCAGCTTCTACCCCAGATCATAATCAATTATAAGAGACACAATACGGATGGGTTGCAAGGATCAATGATGCTTCTCTGGGCGGCAGCAGGGGTTCCTCTTGGAGTGTATAACATTGTAGAAGACTTCAATGTGGCGTTAAAAATACAGCCTCAGATACTCATAACTCTGAGCCTGATTACTTGGGCTCAGTGTCTTTACTATGGAAAGGTATGGCTCCTTTGCCCTTGTGGCGTCACTTACTACCAGGGTACATATTAATGACTGGCTGGTAATAGAGATACTCCGTTACAAAATGCGTTGTCACGGTTGTTCCTCTTTTTTGTTGCCTTGGTGCCATCGAGACGGGTCTGATATCTGCACTAAAAGAAGCCAAATACCACGACTTGAGGTGGCCGCTCATTTTAATGGCTATTCTAAGCGCATGCCTGCTTGCAGCAGGGGTCCTGAGGCATTACTGGGACATTTACATCCACCGAACTGTAAGAGGGATCAGTTTCTTCTTCGTTGGCATTGATGCCGCCGGAGACTTGTTTTCTCTCATATCTGTTTGTGAGTTTGAATGCGATGTTTCGTTGAGAAAAGGCCAGGTGACTAACACGGTAAACCAAAGTGTTTGGGCCTGCTATTGATATACTTGGTATGGCCATATATGGAACCGAGTTGGTGCTTTGGTTGGGCGTCTTTGCCTGTGGTGGTGTGTTCAATCTCCTGCCTTGGCTAAGGGCGCGTTCGGAGACGGTTGGGACCTCGCAGGAACCGGTTTCTCTGCATCAGATGCCATCTTCAACGTCTGTGTTTAGAACGGCATCTGGATCTGAAGTAGTCGAGAGGCGGGGTTGGCCGCGTGCATCCATGTCTTAATGAGTTTCCTATAAAGTTTGAATGCTGTCAAATATAGGAGATAAAAAAAGCATGCAGTGATTAAATGAGAACCTTATAACTTTATACAAGTTTTATTGTTCCATTAGCAATCGTACCACGTCCGTACTATGTAGGCGCTCAAACTACGTATTAAACTTCTCAAGACATCTGGAAGCTCTTGCGGGTTATGGCTGAGGCTGCCGAAACATCCAGGGATAAGGGGTTCCGGGTTAGTAACCCAACTAACTTGAACTAAGCATTTATGAGTTTCCCATCCATGCTATTTTTGGCTTAATCAGGGCCACGGCGGCACTCAACTGGCCAACTAATTCACGACATTCAATCACCGGTGTCCACTTTGTGGCGTGTTTCGTAGTATCCATGTTGTCTAGCTATCCGTTGTCGGGGTGAGACATAGGCGAGGGGCTTAGTTGTCATGATCTCGGATTATTATGAGCTATTAAATCGTGAAATCGGTTTCTTTTATATTTCAACCTTGTTTTTGGGTTGACTTTTAGTTTTCCACAGCGTGTTTGTACTGCAATCATTTTTCATTTTTCGATTTTTTTCGATCCTATCTGCACAATCTACATCAAAATGGAGTTTGTCGAAAACGTCGTCGAGAGCTTCACCTCCGGCGGTGGCCGCCGCGAAGAAGTCGTCGAAGAGCGACGAGAATACTATTCCAGCGGTGGCCCCGGTGGTCCCACTCCTTCCGTCCCTCGCCCCTGGATCGCTGAATGGGATGAGCGAGAACGTCGTTATTTCTACATTAATCAAGAAACCGGCCAACGAAGCTGGGAATTGCCGTATGGTGGTGGTGGTGGTGGTGCTCCCGGTGGAGGATATTATGGCGAGGGTCAGCGCGGATATGAGCAGAATACTTATGTGCAACAGGAACAGCCTCGTAGTAATCATAACTTAGCTTATGGTGCTGTGGGTATGGCTGCTGGTCTTGTGGGAGGAGCTGTGTTGATGCATGAGGGAGAGGAGATCCGTAAGTTGATGAGCTGGTTGTCTACTTGGTATGATTACTGACTATGGTAGACGATGAATGGAAAGGCGAGGAGGATCGCATCGAGCAACGTGTCGAAGACTTCCCCGAGAACGCGGCCAACTGGGCCGGCAACAAGGTCAGTCAAAACTAACCACCATATAATGAAAAATGCTAATACACCCCCGTCACAGGTCGGAGAGGCCGAATATGAAGTCGACAGAGTCGAGAACAGTGTCGAGAATTTCCCCGAGAACGCCGCAGAATGGGTCGGAGACAAAGTGGGAAGTGTTGAACGATTTGGTGATGAGATTGATTATGCCTATGATGAAGGCAAAGCCGAGGGCAGGGATGGATGGTGATGAGTGAGCGTATAAGCTCTTATTTCATGTATCAGGCTCATCTATGAAAGCTGAATAGCAATGCTAAATATCTACGACCTCGGAATCCGTTCCATGCAAACAGGTCGTAAGATTTGTGCCGTACGAGCTCGATTTCTTTTTGGTTGTACACTGCCTAGATCCATATATAGGATCCTATACACCGTGCAACCATACTCTCGTATTCAGCCTCACTTCACCACCAAAAGCCAGTAATATCCTAAACCGTCTGTTCATCTTATTAAAGAAGAGCTGGTTCTCAGATACGTGTGTCATGGTGCAAGATCGTAAGATTTTTCTGAAAATGTATCACTTCGTGGTTACACTGTCCGATCGCCTTGGATTGAGTCGGAATCAGTTCCGCAAGGTGTAAAGGGTAATCTTTCAGAGTCTGGTGTCTCTTGAGTTTTCAGGTTGATCGACATTCTGTTCATGGAGCGAAGATACCGCAATCTGCAGCTTCATACTGGTGCGGTAGTTATCAAACAATAGAACAAGCCAGGAACATCCTGAGATCACTGTGAATAATCTGACTTCAAAATAGGTAAGTAGATTCCGTCAATTCTAGATATTCCTTACCGACGTCTAATCTCGGAATAAGCGGTAAATCCACACTTCGATCTCAGGAATGATGATTCTCAAAAACCAAACTTCTCCCGGTCTACTGCACGACCATAAACAATCCGAAGAACCACATCAATTACTCGCAGCAGATCCCATTAAGCACTCCAAAAACGTGGCTATTATATCTGTCGCGTGCGTGATTGCGGGTTTCGCTATGATCGCTGTCCTGATTGTTTGGTCTCGAAGACGACGATTTGGACGCAATGGCAACCGGGTGGAGTATAATCCGGAACGAGAGGCAGGCGTGGAGGTGCTTCATGGTCAATTCGTTCTATAAAGCAAGCCGTCGATCGAGTTGGTTGGTGTTATGGACATTAAACGATTTGGAGTTGCTAGAGTGCATCCCCTTCTTCATCTTCCTGGTGGTCCGCGGAGTAGGTCGACTTTTTCAAACTTCGGTGGCTCCATTTTCGAATTTTGGTGGTGATTGAGTTATCATTCTTATTGCCTGCTAAGACATTTGCTCTTGTGAGATCATTGTCATGACCTCTGTAATAATAATTGGCACAAAGCGAAATGAATGGTAGAAATTCACTTCCAAAAAAGTTCGATATGCCTCGGCTAGATAAGCTGTCAAGCATGAGTGGGGCAAAGTAGACTTTGCACCAATCATCATAGAGTAGGTTCCAAGAATAGTAAGGTCACGGATAGTTCCGTCTTGGCGCTGTAGCATTTCAAATGAGGCTGCAAACAATGCAAACCATGAGTAGAAGCCGCAAGTGAGAGCAAAAGCCTCTTGACTCTCGAGGACCAGGACTAATTCTCTCTGGAGCACTGCTTGGACACCGATGAAATATTTATATACGGAATCTGATTTATTGATCAAACTTACCCTTTACGAGAAGTGCCTCGAGCACATCGCCATCCTTGAACACTATCACTGCCTTTTTGACGCTAGTTAATAAAGAAATAATAATTGCTTACCGAACATATTTAGATGATGTCGATCCCAATCACATCCATCTGCTAGGAGAGGCACTTATTAGTAGAATTGACAAAGCTTCAGTTCTATGTCAAGGAGTTCTGGTGTTGAAACAGCGATTTGGGGAAGAGAGCTCGGGGATATGGTTGCTCCCCCGCATCGGCTGCACTTGCCGAGTTGCCGCGGCCTACCTTCCCAACTTCAAGCCAAAGCCCAATTTCACTATTGACTGCTTTACCTCGTCAGCCATGAGTTGATACTTGGAATTCAGGAAGATCGTATATCTTCCTCTCTTATTATCCTCCGCTCCCCTTTAACTCGCTGGAATCGTTGTTGCCAGCATCAGACCTCTATCCTCGCTACAATTGGGACGATGCTCTGAGTCGCATATCAGTCATTTAAACTCATTCGAAAGCATCACGGTGTCAATCACAGCATTCAGCACCTCTAATATTCTCCCTATTGGAAGTCCACGACTTGAATATGTGGTCATCTCATCCATTGAACGGCATCAAAGTCGTTGAGCTAGCTGGACTAGCACCTGGTTGGTCTACACTTTACTCACCAATTCTGATAAAATAATATAAACCTCGAGCTTACCGTTTCTAGGCCCCTTTGCAGGCCTCCTCCTTGCAGACTACGGTGCTTCTGTGCTCCGAATTGACCGCGCAGCCAACAAATCAGTTCCTCCTGCCGGCGACGCTCTCACACGCCACAAGTCTTCGATATGCATGGACTTAAAGGATGCACGATCTCGAGAATTGCTACTCTCGATACTACTGCAAGCCGATGTCCTGATTGACCCTTTCCGGCCAGGTGTGCTCGAACGACTCGGCCTCTCACCTACTAATGTTCTTCTCAAGCACAATCCACGCCTTATAATCGCTCGCGTGACTGGATTTCGGCGTGATGGCAAGTACAAGGATATGGCCGGACATGATATCAACTACATCGCTGTATCTGGTGTGCTTTCCATGCTGGGACGGACTGGAGAAACTCCGTTTGCGCCTGGAAACTTGCTAGGAGACTTTGCTGGTGGTGGCGCCATGTGTTTTCTCGGTATTCTATTAGCACTCATATCTCGATCAGCTACAGGTAAAGGGCAAGTGGTCGAAGCGAATATGGTGGATGGTGCGGCATATTTGGCATCAATGCCCAGATTGGCACGAAAGACTCCGATATGGAGCGAACCTAGGGGCACGAATCTGTTGGATGGTGGCTGTCCTTATTACGACACATACGAAACCAAGGATAAAGGAAAATACTTTGCTGTTGGAGCACTGGAGCCACAATTCTACGCAGCGCTTTTGAAAGGATTAGGATTCAGCGGAAAGGACGTTCCTGCGAGAGAAGACCGAGACAATTGGCCGGCCCTTAGAGAGATATTCACAAAGAGATTCAAGGAAAAGACTCGCGCGGAATGGGAAGAAGTCTTTGATGGCACCGATGCATGTGCGACTCCTGTATTGGAACAGAATGAATTGGAAGAGAAGGGCTTCGATCAGAGACTACCCGTTGCGTTGGTCAGTACGCCTGGTAAATCCTTCAAAGCAAATGAAGCAGGCTGGGAGGGTGGTGGACTGCTTGCTGGCGACGGGGGTGAAACACGATTGAAGGAATGGTTTGGTTGGACCAAGGGCAAAGAGTACCAGGAGGACAATGGGGTTTTGGTTTCAGCTAAGGGCGTATCCAAGTTGTGATCTACCTAGTATGTGTCTATATATGTCATATATCACACCTGGTTTCATATCAAAAAGAATGTATACTATGTAATGGTCCGACCAATGAAATGACGCGTATATTTGGCCGCCACAAAACGGAGGTTTGGTAACATCGAGATGTTTCAAACCCAAGACGATCCGACTGTAACGGTACTGTGGCGGTGCTCTCAAGTCCATTGTCTGGCGAATAACATGTCCAACATCGAACTAATACATACTCTGTAGTACATAATACCAAGGAAGCAAGCAGAAATAATGATTCATAGATGAGGCAGTGTGGAGTCATGTCGACGTCACAGAGTCTCATTACATATGTAAGTTACGTTACTTATCGATACAGACGTGGCGCGCTACGGAACTCGAATTCCCTACAAACTTTCCACGGTTACCTGGATTTGACTCCGATCTATTGAAAAAATCGAAATAAACCACGGTGAACGATGTATGTACTTTTTCCAAGGTTCATGTCTTACTCCATCATGGACAGCGGTTGTTATGCACTGCCAATTGGCCGACTCGTCTGATGTACGCGTATTGTTCTCTGATTGGCTCCTTCTCGATCAGACGGTTACGATTATCAGGCACGAGCATGTAACATTAACTTCCTTCCAACCCTAAGAGGGGATCCCGACTAGCGAAGTGTAGATGTGATCGGCCTCTCATAGCCGCTGGTTTGGGGTTGCACGTGCTCTTCTGAGCGTATCACGACTCAGCTCGTAATTTACCAAAGTACCAGGTATTACCTGCAGAAACTGGGCAGCATTTCATCTTCAACTGGATCAGACAATAATCAGACAACAGCTTCAGACTGGCTTTGTTGTCGATGACAAGGAATCTCTTACCTGCATAGCACCACAGTAATTCTCCATTTTATTTCATTCCTCTTTGGGAATCAGGGTACTAGCAGGTTACTGTTTTGGGGTACATCCAGTCAGCCGCCCCTGACTAATTCGTCATCTCATGTGTTCTGTGTCTGTGCGATTGCTTAAAGAATAACGTTATCATTACCTATCTAAGGCTGAGAGTCATCTTGCTTATCCTTGGATTGTTTTCTCCTCCATGTTTATTATTTACTTCTTCTTTTTCTATCTCTCTCCATTTTAACATCTCTCTCACTGTTCCCTCTGGAGACTACGTATAGTCTCCACTGCATCCGAGCAGAACCGCCAGTCGTGCCTTGAAAGCCACTGACTCGTCCTCAGCCCTTCCAGGATTTCCCAGCGAGACCCATTGGGTTGGCCCGCAGAACTAAATCGAACAAATCCCACGTTTTCTGTCTACTTTTTAATTCTCTTTCCTCATAGTCATACAGAGGCAAAAATATATACAAGAACAGAAGGAAGAAAAAAAAAAAAAATGGCGACTACACTGCAGAGTAATAACCCGACGGACTATCGCATGTACCAGGTCCCGTCGCGCAGACCCGTTGGGGGTAACGCTCACCACGCCGGACTGCAATTTCAGCAGCCGTCGCCTGAGACTTCCTCTCCTTCACAACGACTTGCCCCGAACTTCGACCACCTCCAATCCCACACACGAACTCGCACAACCTCGTCGAACGTCTTGCCCTACGTCGGTAATTCTCAGCATCCCCACCGTCAACATCATCAGCATATTTTTCACCGTCAACCACATCAGCAGCACGCGCAGCAACCTGTCTCGTCCGCGGGGCCCGTCCCCACGCGCAGTTCCTCGATTGCTACAACCTCAACCTCATCAACCAGCGGCAATCAACGAGTAACTCAGACAATGTCTACTGTATCCTCCGCCGACATTCATCGCAGCGGCTCTTCGCGCTCAACCACCGCCCCACTGAGTTATGTCGCTCTCATGAGACGGCAAAAGGGCACAGTATGGTGCGACCGCGCACAACCCGAAGATCCACGTTTACAAGCCCAGAAACGAGCGGCGAAACAACGAGCCTATCTGGAACTGCACGGCCATTCAGGACGCTCCAGCACTTTTGCCAGTGGGAAGATTCGTCATAGCGGCAAAACGGCACCTAGTTATTCGCCTTCGACGCTGGTCGGTGCTACCGTTCCTCTGCGGCTTAGTGCGAATGAGATTGGCGACGATGATGGAGATGATCATTCAAGTGAGGGGGCGCCCTATCATCGGCGGACGGGAAGTGCTAGGAGTTCTCTGGGGAGCATGCACCGTTATCCAAGTGGTTATCAGCGTCCGCAGGGCAAGACGCCTCCAAACGAACAGGCCAATATCCCCGAAGTTGTTGAACACAATGCCACGGCAGCTCACCTCGACCACATCCCCCAAGACAATATCAATACCACTTCGTCGTCTTCGTCGCAAATTGACGTACCGGCAGATGAATATGACGCACATGGCGAACACGATTTCGGAAACCTAGGAGAAATGAACGCTCCAGCTGCCGCCGGCATTACCATGAACAAAGTCAAGAAAGCCGACGATCTCCGACGCCGTGGTAGTGTTGACGATCGCACTACAAGTCTTACAGGCGTGAGATTGTTCGTCGCCAACCCGGACGCAGACGACTAGTGTCTGTCCATTTTTTCTGTCTGTTATTAGTATTCGCCTCCGAAAAAGCTAAATCGGATACCCTTTTGATATGTTTTGTTTTCAATCTTGTACTGGCTACAAAATTTCTTGATTTTGCGTTCTTTTGGTCTGCTTCGTTTCCATGGGCGGATTTGCATGGCCGGTTGGCGATGATTGTTTGATATATTATCGGTGTTTCTTGTGGTCCTTGGTGATCCCTTTACTTCTATGTACTCATGTTTTCTGCGCAACTTCTACAGGTTCTAAACTTAATAATAATTTGCTCACCTATTTGGAAAACGTTGACACGTGCGAAGCTAACTAATGGTCATTGATAGACCCGTGGCCCAGCACCTTCTCCAGATGCTGCCCCCGGGCTTTGCTTTCACAGTGACTATTTCTGCCTACAACTTTAGCTTCATCCTCTATATCTATGATCTCCGTACTGTACATTATGTTTACAACCAGGTACCCCGCAGCTGAGTTCTCGCATCTGAGGCTCCAGTAAGCTTTGACATCCGTGCACTATGCACACCACGGTAGACAAGGCTGAGTTTGCTACGATGTTCCTGCTCGCTGCAGCTACAACCCCTATTCAACCCTCTCAAAGGATCTACGTAGTTCGTGGCGATCCTACACTTATATTTGGCAGTCTCAACCTCTGGTGTACTTCAGTCTTTCGCCAACCTCCTCAACGCGCTTCTAACTTATTTCGCTTGTCTCTGTGTCTCATTGCAACTTGAGAGTTCAAGGACCTAGACCTGACTCAAGTCTAGTTGCCCCGGAGGTAGCAGAGGGTAACTACATCATGATAGAAACGAATAAGGCAATTGAGAGTCCGAACGAAGAAAGCGATAAGCCCGTTGGCCTCAAAAACCAAGGGACGACGGGATGGCTTAGCGTTGTCTTACAGGTGTTTTACCATATAAAAGTCTTGAGAAGGGTAGACAGACATTTGAACACTTGCTTGGTGTACCGTCTAACATATACAGACCATTTACAGTGTTCCAACAGGAGAACACCACAAAGCGGGGCTTATATGGGCCCTTCAACGCCTCTTCTACTCCATGCAAACATCCAAAGAAGCCGTTTCGACCAAGGAGCTCACGGACGCATTGGGCTGGGGACCGGAAGACCTCGCTCCCCAAGATGTTCAAAGATGGCAATCAACCTTCCACGAAGAGCTTGCGACGCGAAAAGAAATGTTACCCATCAGACACATCTTGGAACGTCTGCTAGTCGGTCAAACAATGTCATGCGTATCTTTCTCACCCCAAGAGAAGGGGTCCTGGAGATTGGAAAATTTCTGGGAACTGCCGTTGAATGTTCGCGATCTGCGTTCGTTGGATGAGAGCCTACAGGACTACATTCAACCGTGGTATCCTGAGCCCGAAAATGACTCCATCAATACCGTGGTGATATTTGACAAGTTCCCACCAGTCCTCAATCTGCATTTGAAACGATTTGCCTACGACCCTGCTATAAACGGCTTTAAGAAAGTTGATGATTTCTTTGAGTTTCCCGAAGAGATTGATTTGGGTCCTTTTGTGGAATCTAGCGACCCTGCTTCTAAATCAGAATCATGGATATACCGCCTTGTAAGTGTTGTCGTCCACGAAGGCAATTATAAAGGCGGCCTATATTATGTATATGTACGTCCCGAGAAAGATGGGAGATTCTTTAAAATTCACGATGAACATGTTAGTCACGCCTGTGACATTGCCAGAAGTGTTTCGAGCTGGGTATGGAGGTGACGACGGTGGTCATAAGCAGGGCTGGTCCAAGACCGCAACGCTGTTGTGCTATTGCCGAAAGTCAAGACTAGATGATATTTTTGTGGATATCGCTGATTCCGACATACCGACCTCTGTTGAGGATTAATTACACAGAGGTGAATGAAGCTCAGTATGATTTCTGAGTAGCTAGGGTTAAGGCTAAATTTAGTCTTCTTACTTCTTTGGGCATAGTTAGAGCCTCGGATTATTTAGGACCCGACAAGACGACTATAGACACGTGATTCAATTAACGGTGTGACGCGTGTCTGTCGCGAGACCGCGTCCCATTAATTAATCCACTGCATTAACAAAGGAAGGAGCAACCAGGAGGCATTAAGGCACAACAACTCGGACCACATACTCGATCTCATTCTTTGACTTCACTTCATTGTTTACCAATATCTCACTACTCCGTCTTCAATTGCGAGACACTTTTCTCATCACTACCATTGATCACCACCTGTTGTCATCTCTCTCACCACTTCAGACGACCGCTCAACGACTCATGATAGTCACTTCGAACCAAACGAGAGAGAACACTCTCTTATAAAATATCACCATACAGCTTTCTTCGACCTCATATCTAAGAACCGTTCTACCGAATGATGGAAATCTCGATGGATTTCAAGCCCTCTACTCTCGGTCACCTCCCACCTCCAATGTCATCACCAACGAACGCACAGGCCCGAAAACGGGCATTCAGCGAGGTCGAGGACCATAACATACCAAAACCCGATACACACAAAATGCAACGGGTTGGTGATGGGGAGCAAGAGAATCAGGACCCTTTGCGTCCCGATCAGAATATGGATGTTGACAAGCCCGCACCATCAGTTGCCAACATGGCCACAAATATAACTACAGAGATACCCGTGCCTGCAAACCAAACCACCCAAACAGCAACAGCTGCACCCGCTCCAGCAACGAATACCTCTTCCATTACGACGGTTCCTATTGTCCCATCGACCCCTCCTCGCCAACAACTACAGCCACCTACTGCCCCTGGCGCTGCAGTGAATCCAGCGAATCCTCCAAACAAGAAAATAAAGTTGTCCCCAGCTACCAAAGAGGCTAGGCGAAAAGAAAAAGAAGAAAAGGATCGTCTCAGACTAGAGGAGAAGGCCAAGAAAGATGCCGAAAAGAAGGCCAAAGAAGAAGAAAGGAAGAAGAAGGAGGCGGAGAAAGAAGAAGAGAGGAAGAAACGAGAGGCGGAGCGTGAAGAAAAGAAGAAGCAGAAGGAAGAAGAAAAGCAAGCGAAGGAAGAGGAAAAGCGGAAGAAAGAGGAGGAGAAGGAGAAGAAGGAACGAGTGAGTTATCTGTAACCTATCATCTGAGTGGTGTTTTGTCTAACACGTACAGTCACAAATGAGACTCAATGCTTTCTTTGCGAAGCCAGCTGCCACTGTTACAAAAGCAGCCAGTCCAGTGCCCTCGTCTCCTCAGAAGGAAGCGGTCCGAGAAACTGCCAGCCTGGAATCACCGGCAAAGCCACAGGACACACAGTCCGACTATCGAAAAGAATTCCCAGTCTTCTTCCTCCAGAGCCATACACATCTTTCCCCACCCCATCAGTTCCAACGCGATGACGAGGCTTTGAGCCATATCCAGCTGAAGCTAGACAGCTACTTGAAGCACCCGATTCCGCTCCCTGCATATCGTGGGTCAGAATTATTTGACATGATTCCATATCGACGCCGGAAGGGATTGAAAGTCGTTCCAGTGAAGACAACCTTGGCCAAGGCTCAGAATGCAGATCCTACGACCTCGAGTACAGCATTGAGAGACGAGCTCAAGAAAGTGACTATGAAAAGTCTGCGATTCGGAGAAGACGTACGACCGCCATACTACGGTACATTCACTAAACAACTATCAAAGGCGCAAGCTCATAAGGTCTGCCGTGCTCCATATGCCCGTGTCCTACCAGAGATCAATTATGACTATGATTCCGAAGCCGAATGGGAGGAGCCAGAGGAAGGTGAAGATCTCGACTCAGAAGGTGAAGAGGATGCAAGTGACGACGGCGACGATGATATGGATGAGTTTCTTGACGACGAGGACGAGCAGATAGACTCTAGAAGGCGTCTTATTGTCGGTGATCAGGAGCCTATTTGCACAGGGATCAGATGGGAAGATGGTAAAAATGTTGATCCCCACATGGAAGTCTATCGGATGGAAGCTTTGTCAGGTATGTATCGATACTGTCATATTTGACAGTTGCAGAAAACTGCTCTAACACCAAATGTACAGATACTATACACTACCCTATAGACCCTTTTTCCACGACTTACTGGCCCAAGCCAAAGGCAGTGGAACAGGCTGCACCAAAGGCATCTTCGTCCCTGCCTCCTGTCCGAGCTACTCTTCACGCCTTTGGTGTCAATCCGTCAACATCTACTCATACATCATCTCCACTCGCTCCACCAGCCCGTCCCGCCACGACTACGGACAACAAAACTGCGTCAAAGGCAAAGAAGCCTTTCCCTCCTGAACATATGGACGAGTTCAAACAGACCGTTGAGGGCTGTGACTTGAGCAAGGCTGGACTAATTGAAGTTCTCAAAAAGCGGTAAGTCTTGGGATGATTCTGCTGAAGTAACTGTGTATTTGAGTGCTAATCACTGTTTCGATGACTAGCTTTCCCAAGGTTTCTAAAGATACTCTCAAAGATACCGTTAATGCGGTTGCTGTTCGGGTTGGTCAGAAAGAAGCAGATAAAAAATGGACATGCAAATGATTTCGTCAATCCATCGAGACCGAGCCGATCTTTCACATTCCATTTCTGCAAGCGTTCAGCCACGGAGTCCCCTTTTGACCCAATTAGGAAGACTAGTGGTACAGACTAATGGTCGTCCATGACGCAGTCCGATTGGTGCGCAACCGAGATCACCAACGGGGTTATTCATCATTATAGTTCCTTGTTCCGGGAATGTGGCTGGTTCCTGACAACGTGGCAAGCCCGCCAATCCGGCTACGCTATTGTCATACGAGTCTCTTGTTTTATTGACAACATGACTGCTACGTATGGCAAGGATCGATCGATGCATTGACTTGAATTGTTGTCATCTTAGAAGGAATACCAATGCAACGTAGGACAGGGATCCTTCGCGGCCTAGCACTGAGAATTTTCTATGGAATCTACCTGTATGAGATGCAAGACTATCATGAGCTAGAGCGATACATCGAGCAACCAACCTGTCATAATCGAGCTATATGCATAATGAGCAATGCCTTATGGGTCCACTCCTTGATGAATGACGCCGCAACGAGCCGAGGTCTCCATGTTTCAGCTAGCTATGCTATCTATCTATACGTGTTCATGAATGGGTATTCAGAAATATAGATTTGCTGTCTCCAATCCATGACAAGTGGCAGTGGCGAGCAAAATGTTTTTGTTTGAACACATCAAACAAAGGCGACAAGGTTTGAGTTTATGCAAATCAAAACATTAAACCCCCAAAATCTCGCCTACTTTTTTTTTAGTAAGCATGATACTACATAAGTTAGTATATCAGTACGAAGATATTGGACGCCACGGACAAATAATATGCAAGAAAACAGCCGATTACGCGCTTAACTCGTAGCGGTTTAGATACGCCAGCGCATTTCTGCAGTGCCAACACATCCGGCCCTCAATTTAGTACATACTCTAAAAGGACAACTGCATATATTTGTTAGCAAACTGTATGAAATGCTTTAGTTTTGTCTTTGATTGGTCGCTTAATGCCAACGACGTGGCACCCGTGGAACCCTCAGAATTCGATCGACGAGGCTTGAACGGCTGGTTGTCGTGAGTCACCCAGTGTACACAGGACAGTACGTACGTTGCACATAGTTCGTTTTATCAAGGCGTCGGTTTTGGTCATATATAGTCAAGTTGTGTCTCTATTCAGCTTGTCCGGTTTTTTGCCTTGATGGATTCACAGTGGGACAGCAAGACAGCAAGTAGTTAACTAACTATGTTAGGTATCGTGATGCTGACTAAATGCGCATATCCAGCTGAAGGTATTGCTCTCCGCGCTGTGGTGTGAGACGTGGCGAGATACATAGAATTTTAGTGATACTAGATGTCGTAGAGATGGAGTGGATTATAAGTATACCCATTAGATGTAGAAGAGACCAGCATGTAGAGGCAAGGCAAGGACTGACCCTGTGACCTCCCATGGACTCCTTCCCGTGATCCCCCAAGCATCCCATCCATCCATCCATCCATACATCCACCATCACCGACACCATTCATCTTCCATCTCTCTTACGCCAGATCACTATATCACCTCTCTTCTGTTCCGCAACATCTGCTCCAGTCAAGTCGATCGGAGAAAAAAAAAATAAACCTTGAAACAATTACCGACACCAATCCAAAGTATATTATCGTCAGCATCCAGACCCCCTCCCTCCAGACCTAGCTGAGTCTAGCCTTGGTGGTGGACAACACACACCACGAACTAAACGAACTAAACTTCCCTTGCGCGACGCGATTATTCTGATTCGTCCAGCAAAGAAATCCTCCCATCTTGAATCTGCAACAGACCGAATTCGAGGACTCGTTCAGATACAGGTTAGCCAGCCAGCCGCTTTGCCCAGACACCGCGCTTGCATACGGAGTATACCTATGCTACGTACATGCTTAGAGGCTACATTGTTCGAGGTGTGTGTCGGACTCATCGAACGGCTTACTCTATACAGTACTCGTCGAGACAACACCCGACCGACATTGTCTGGTTGTACACTCGCCAGTCTCCCTTGCTGCCGAAACGTCTGTGATTTGCAGCTGCAAATCATTCTTCGAGTTTCGTAACCCCTCCTGACACTGGACTTCTGAGAAGTAGTAGCTGGTCTGGTGAGATTATTGTTACCGACTTTTCTCACATCACGCCTACTCGGTGTCGTGTCTTTCGCATTGACTTCCGAATATTTGCTGTTTCATACGAATATCTTTTATTTCTCTTTCTATATTCGATTGTTTACTCGCTTTATCAATAAGCTTTTGGCAACCACGGAACGTGTTCATCCTCCCGCCAGCGGATCTCACAGCAACCACTCACTCCACTTTTCTGCGACTCTACGTTTGTCTTAGTCCAACGTACTAAGACGACGTCCTACTTCCCCGCCACATTCTGAACTGTTCCGCCCTGAGAGTTGTTCGAAAACTCTTCCTCATTAATATTACCCTCGGTCCGTGATTTTTCGATAGACAGGCAGAAATACAGGAAGGGAATTTTAGGCGCAAGCGGTCTTCCAGTCAATCGTTCATTGCGCATCAGCGATAAGAATTATGCGCTAGGGACTAATAATTGGTGTGTCGCTCGCCGCGGGCATTGCGCATCCTCGAGTATCGTCTCGGGAACGGCACCAGGAGGTCGCCCATGGCAAGATGATCGATGCCCAACATGCCTATTCCCCACCGGGTCTGGAGTTTACAATTCGTATGTCTTCCTCCTTCGTTTATTTTTCCCACGATCTGTTCTTTGCGAAAATCTGTCGCATCTTGCAATCGTGGACAAATTGACAATACCTTATCGACTTGATTCCGTCGCAATCTCGCTTGCGACGGATTCGATTATACACAAAGCTAACATCGTCATAGCTCTACCTCCGTCTCCCGTGGCTTCTCCAATAGAATGCTCTCCCTCACTTGAACAAAATGAGGCAGAATGCTCTTCTTTCAAGGTACCACTTGCGCCTGCCATGCGCGCTTCCACTCCCACTGGTGAACCTGCCCCGGTTCCAATGCCAGAACCAAAGGCTGTTGATGTAAGTGAGCCTGGCCGCGAGATACCCGTGGTGAACCCGGAAACATGCACCACTCCGGAACCAAAGGACCAGCTTCCTACCACTACTACGTCTCGGGCTTCTACTGTTCATATTGCGTTATCCGTGACTCCCGAGACCACGGTCTCTTTCGATCAATTCGCGACCCAATACCGACGCTGCCAGCAAGCGGAAATTGAGAAACAGGTCTTGGAACACCGTTTGATATCCACCAAAATTTCGATATGTCTATCTTCCCGGCTTTTGAGGACTGGAGCGACTGTGCAGCGTGGACTTGTTGATGCTTTCAAACATGGAGATAAAACTGGCTTTGTTTCCATATACAACACGATCCATGATATCCAGGAGGCCTGTGAACTCGGCTCCAGTCGTTCCGCCGATCGGCAACAGTCTTTCCCGGAGGAGACTTCAATTTCTTTGCACTCTCCTCGAATGCGTACTGCCAGTTTTATGCACCAGCTTAGTTCTCAAAGCAGGAGGGATCTTCTGGATATCCTAACTCAGGTCCGGACAAACTCACAGTTCCTGGTTGACTGTATTACCGGCTTGCTTCCATCGCAGCTTTCTTCACTCACTACTCCGGTTGGTTTTTCTGCCTACGGAGATACCATCTCGTCCCATTCCACTGCTCGGTCCCGGAATTCTGCTACCTTCGCGAAACGTGCCACTCCTAACTCTATACCCTTCAAAGAACATGCCTGGGCTCTTGAGCGATCCGATCCACTTTCTGGTCTTCTTTTTAATGTGTTTGCTATTCCCCTGGATTGGCAGCCCGAGGAGTCAGAACTACGCCTGGATGTTTGGTCTTCCACATGCGCGAAGCTGCTATCGTCTGGAGATAACAAATATTTGAATTTCGTTGGCCAGGTTCTCTCCTACTGGTCAACTGCCAGCAATTGGCGAGCCCGCCAAAAGGTTGAGCTTTATCTTATGGATGTTTTGCAAAAAGGCGCATTTCTCCTGGAAAATATTGAAAGCCCGGTAGCCCATTCCCTTGGAGTCGAGCCCCCGGACCCATTGCGTACAGATGCGGCAGAAGAGTTCTTTGAATCTGCTGTTCAAACTTTGTTCGAAGTTCTTGATGATTCGGATGCTGGTCTTCCATCTGCAGCCCTGGAATTTTGCAATGCAATCTTAAATAAACTGGCCGATGCTGAGACCCGGGATCGCTTTTTGGAGTTCATTTTTGTCCAGTGGTTTTTTGCTAGATACCTTTACTACGCTTTGACTTTCCCAGAGGTAACTTTTGAAAGATTTTCCTCTGCGCTAGAGAAGAATGGACTTTGCTGACATTTTTTACAGGGCCAGGGTCTACTACTTGATTTTCACATTAGCAAAGAAGCTCGAGAAAAGCTTCTGAGTCAAATTGCTTTACGCGCCCAGTCTCAATTCTATCGAGTCCTACACTCGGTGTACGTGCATTAACTTCATTCAATCTTCAACAATAGCTGATCTTCTTGCAGACCGGAGTTTTCGACCGTTAATACACAGGTGAGACAGCATGTCGACAGCATGATCAAGAGATGCCTATATTCGTCCAACCCAGCGCCGGTCGCGGAGTCCAATAATCAAACCGAGCAAGCTGATGAGGTGGACAATTCGTCCAGTTTCCTCATGCTGTGTGCCGCGGATGTTGTTACTCTGTTGAATGTCTTATTCCCCAAAACTACTAACAGTCCTTCTGGTTCCTTGTCATCCAACTCCACACATCCAGGTCTAAGTTATACACAACACAGCACTCCACGACGTTCAGCTCTTCCTGCTCACTGGTCTGGTAGGATTGAGACGGTCCTTGAACGGCCAAGCCCACTGGAATCAATAAAGCAGGAACACACGCGCAAATCTCATTATCATCGGTGCGCGGATGTGATCCGTTTCGAATTATCTGATCTTGGCGAAACAGAAGCTCATCCAGTTCTGGACCATCCATCCTCTGAAGACTGGACTTTATTGGCAATTTCCACAGATAAAAAATCGTTATCATGGAGCACGCCTGGCGGGTACTACTCTGATGGCATCTTTGAAGGTCTTTCTGACAGCGGCGATCGATCTGGAACCGTACAGCCCGAGGAGGACCATGAAGCACTCCACACCGCTATACAAAAATTGGTCTACGAATCCGAGAGTCTTAGCCGATCGAGAACTTCCCGAACCTCCCTTGCCCGCCAAAGTCGTTGCTCATCATTGAAAGAGAGGTTTGATGCGGCGCGATCAGTATGTGAGAGTCGCTCGGATTTCCTGGGTGCTCACTACTGGTGGACTGCGTCGAATCAGCTATTGCAAAAGCTCTCCAAATCGGCCAAGTCGCCGCACAATGACTCTTGGATCCTTAGGCCTATGCTGCAGTCATCACATGATTCCTTTACTAAGTGCAACGCAATAATCCATGAATGCGAGGAGGGTCTTTTCACTTTGAGTCCTTTGGTCGAACAACTAAAGGAACACAGCAGGAACAGTATTGCCGGTATGACCAAGCTGAGAAACAAAATGTGGTATATGACCGATGTGAAGAACTCGATGCGATACGAGGATGCGAAACATGTGGCCCTGGCGCTGAAAACGATGGTATATCCAAATCTTCACCGAGACAACACAAATGAGTATCGTTCCCGCAACGGATCCAGGTATCTTGGCGGATCTTTCCTACAGAAACCGGAAATGCATGTGATGAATGTGATGAAAGCATCGACAAGTCAAGGTGGTCCTAACAAATTGAGCGACGAGCAGGTTGAACTTACGCGAAAGTGGATCTCTCATAATGGCATCGACAATTTCTGCCGTGGTGAGGAGCGAATTCATCGCTTTTGCTATGAAGTCAAATCTAGCATCAACAAGCTCGTTGGCGATTCAATGGCGGAGACGCCAGTCCTCTGGGCTAGCGAATTGTTCCAGAGAGAGCGCGCCAGATTCGAAGGCCCAAGCAATAGGAGTTATTCACACATCCCGCCGACACCTGGAGCTCGACCGTCCAGTATCAGCAGTGAGGAAGCACTTTCTGGCATGCCTTACTCCAGCTTGAGCTTCCGCGGCGCGGATTCATTACGCCCGACAGACCCGCCATCCTTGATAAATCAGAGTCTCTCTTCAGAAAAGTGGAAGTACACGCGCAAGTTTGAAGCGGATACTTTATCATCATCCGGTGGCTCAAGCGGCAGAGGCGCATCCAGCTCCACAACTGAGTCTTACACCACCTTTTGGTCACCCTCCCAAACACAGGCACAGTCTGCTGCTAGCGCCTCCAGCTTTCAGTCTCGCCCTCCATCAATGCTCAGCGATGCACCGGCACCTCGTCACACGGAGCGAACTGTCCACGGCAAAACAGCTTTCTTGGATGATCTTCGACAAACGTTGACTAGTCTCATGCTCAGTGATTTGGGATCTCCCGTGTGGAGTTGCGGTAGCGAGACGGATGCATGGTTCATAGGCTTCCTCAATCAGACTCGGGTACAAAGACAGATGGACAAGCAAGCTCGGATACAAAAGTTTCTGGCCGAATCTGAAAAGTCAATACAACAGCGCCTTGGACGATCGAGACATGGTGAAGATCATATGTCTCATCGGAGAAGTTCATCCGCTGATCCGATTTTGATGAATGTGCATGATTCTCATAAAGCTGCCAATGAGGGACCGTTCAGCAATGTTTTCGACGTACAACCAGCGAATGAGTCCGCCTTCAGTTACAAGTCTGCATTCTCTCAACTTTTAGATGTTTTTTCGCGCAACGCCAATCCTTATGTGAAACTCAGGGCTTTGAGGGATTTGAGAGCACTGATAGTGGCCTCTCTAGACAGGGATGGGAATGGATCCCCCACACCGACGCAGCAGTTTATCAATTCTCAAGGCATGGCTGCTGCCGAGAATTTGAGGTTGAACCGTCATAGCTTCACCGAAGAGCTTTTACGGCAAGACGATTCCTTCCGAACCCCTATATCACCCCCACCAGAGTCTGTTGACTTTGATTCTCACCCGTCATATGATCTGTTGAATACATCCGAAAGCCGTATAATTACGGCAATCAAGAATATTTTGCGAGAACTGCAGCCGAAGACTCTATTCCGTGATCTTCAGTTTGTTTCTGCATTTGTTCCGAGCGAAACATTAAACAAGACAGATAGCGGAACAGCGTTCTTGCAGTTCGGCCTTGCAGCCTTGTCACTCAAGGAAGATGTCTGTGCCAGCATGGTCGAGCTGGCCGACAGGATAGTGTCTCAAGAACTGAATCGGCGCCACTCGCAACAGGCCTTTGATTTCATTTCTCGAACACAAGATCCCATTGAAGATGCAGCCAGAATGTGGATCATAACCGCCAAAGAAGGCTCTCCCGTGGCACAACGCGAGCTTGCCATCTTATATCTTACACATCCAGAGATCCTTCCGCGAGTGACCCTACCCCTTACCCTTCCACGGGACACATTCAAGGCGGAGATGATGTACCGTCGTGACAGGGACTCCAAATTCGATCCGCAAAGTATGTGCCTGGCGCTGCACTGGATGCAGCTGTCAGCCAGCGGCGGAGATGAATTGGCCAGGAACCGTCTTCGCGAACGCGAGGAATTCGAATCCCTTGTTTGATTGCAAATTTTTGTTATTTGCTCATTCCATCGTTTTGTTTTCATTTTTTTTCCTATTGATGTTTATGTAGTTTTGTGATCTGCGCCTATACCCCTTTTCTATTTATTTTCTGATTTACGCTATCATTTATTTTCATTCTAAATTTGCTTTACTCTACAATTAATGTGCGACTTAGCATGAGAAGCGAGTCAATTCCTGCGGCATAGCATTGATTGAACCTTTGCTCCATGGCATAATTCTGTCTTGCGTTGATCGCAAACGGCATCGATTATCTTTCATGCACTCTCTTTCATATTTCATTCTCTCATTCTTTCCAACATACTGCTCTTTTTTTTTTAATATGTTGGAGTTTGGAACCCCGCTGAAAAGGTGCATCCAGGAAGGAGGCAATTTTTGCTTCTCATGTATTGCTTGCTCTGATGTAAAGCATCTGTTTATTATCGTTCTGGCTGTAAGACGGCGTCCATGGTTATCTTTGTCTGATACACGGGGGACTTGATGCTGATGCTGATTTACTGCTTATATACCATTTATATACTTTTATATTGACTGAAAATGACATACAGTTAAAAGTTCATTGATCATATGATATGTAGGTGAACGTATTTTCGTTGGATTCGCTGGGTTATTAGGGTTACATGTACGTATGTATCGATACAATCAAGTGAGCCCAGAGAGTGGGACATCACATGCATGTGGATAGTTAACGATAGACGAGCTGAAATATCTAGCATGGATCAGTTATTTGATTAGTCAAGACACTGGATTTCGTATAGTCTAGCGCTCATGCACCGCAACATGTTTGGTTCACTGTCAAGTCGCTCTTATTCAGCTTTTATAAACTTCCATCTCATCCCAGGTGCCGTGCAATAGTTCTTTCGAAGTGCTGTCTTCAAGTAATTATACCAGAGAGAGAGAGTATCTAGGTACTTACCATGTCCTCTCCACAACAAACCCAAGAATTCGACATCATCGTCGTCGGCGGCGGCACAGCAGGCTGCGTCGTAGCATCGCGACTTCTGCAGCGGAAACCAAGCTTATCAATCCTGATCCTTGAAGCAGGCGACGATCTCTCTCAAAACCCTAATATATACTCGCCACAAACCGCGCCATTGCTTCTGGGTTCTGATGCGGATTGGAAGTACGTCAGTGTTCCGCAGAAACATCTGGATGGGAGGGAGATTTATTATCAGGCTGGGAAGGGGTTGTCGGGGAGTGCGGGAGTTAATATGGGTACGATGCATGCTCCCTGTAGAATGAATATTGCTGATTGAATGACCCAGGTGCATGGACTCGTGGAGATGCGCAGGAATACGATCGATGGGCAGATTTAGTCTCTGATCAACGTTGGAGCTACGCCGGTCTTTTACCGTATTTCAAGCGCACAGAACATCACTACGACCAGCACGGTGGTGATACAAAGCAACATGGATTCAACGGCCCGATTCATACCTCTTCTGTCTCGTCGAGTGGGCGGCAATATCCATTGCGAGAAACACTTCGGAAAGCCTGGTGTAATACTGGGCTGAAGGTAAATGATGATATAAACAGCGGACATCCGCAAGGGGTCGCGGAGTTGGTCACTAGCTGGGCCGATGGCCAGCGGCAGTTGACGAGTGAGGTATATCCACTGGATGGGGTGGCGGTTGTGCCGAATGCCCTCGTCCGGCGCGTCGTGCTCGATGGTAGTAGTCAGACCGCTACGGGTGTTGAGTTGGCGGATGGCCGAATATATTCTGTCCGCGCCGGTGGGGAGGTGATTGTTTCTGCTGGAGCATTGAGGACGCCGCAGATACTACTCCTCTCAGGTATCGGCGATTCTGAGCAATTATCAAAGCACAATATTCGGGAGCTCGTCCATCTTCCGGGTGTTGGGCGGAACTTCCACGACCATCTCCTGGTCTTTAGATACTGGAAGCTGCGTGAACCTGAAAAGGGTGTCGCATTGGGTTCTCCGCTCTTTGGGGGACCGAATTATGAAAAAGGGGTACCGCCAGAAGATTGGTTGGTCACCACAACCGTTCCTTCGATAGGCTTGCAGTCCGCTCAAGCAAAAGATGATGTCCACGACAAGGTAGTCGATTCGCGAAGTCATTTGGAACTAGCCACCATCTACGCCGCTTTCGGTGGAGAATTGATTGGGCTCGACATCCCTCTGGATGGAAGCGCGATAATGAGCTTTTATATGGGCTTCTTACCTACGTCTCGCGGTTCGATTACGTTGAAGTCTGTAGACCCGGGAGATCAGCCGGTCATTGATCCCAATTTCCTCGCAACGGAAGCTGACCGATTTATCATGCGTGAGGGCTGGAGAGTGTTGTCAAGGCTCATGTTTGAGACTCCTGAAGGCAAGGACCTCGTTGTAGAAGAAATCGTGCCTGAAGGCCATAAATCTCTCGAATCCGATGCGCCAGACGATCTTATCGATGCCCGCATCCGGACAGGGGGTTTGACCGGGTCACATTTCGCAGGTACGGCCAGCATGGGTAGTGTAGTTGACGGATCCTTGAGGGTACGAGGTACACAGGGACTGAGAATTGTCGACGCCAGTGTGGTAAGTGAATAAGCCAGGAATAATCAGTCGGTTATGGCTCACTTTTGGATTCTAGATTCCAATACCTCTGCCATGTCACTTACAAGCGGCGGTCTACGCTATTGCTGAGCAGGCTGTTGATATTATTCTGCAGGAGAATCTAAGCCTGTAATGCCTGTCGTTAAATACATCTAATTGATGCGGAAAGTCGCTATTAGCATAGATACCTTTAACAACATGAAGGAGCAAACGTACCATGGTCACTAAGTATCCCACTAAAGTAATCTCCTCTTTTAGGTAATTGTTAGCTATGGTAACTTAGAGATACGCCCGCGTATCTTGAATATGTGATAGGATAGCCAGCCAGCTAATGGCTGATTGACACATGCCTGGCACTCACTGCACTCAGCAGCCCGAGAATCCAGTACGCAAGGGAGGGATGGTGCTGATAAGATGATGGTAGTACGTGCAATGCATACATATGCACTGGGACGGCAGAGTATGCTGTGCTGGTGCATATAAAGTAACTCAAACATCTGAAGATGAGTGCATTGTATATTGAGGGTGTATAGTTGAGGGTCTAAGAGAAAGTCTGAGAGTCTGAGTTGATAGCCACCATTGCGTCATAGCCTTCCCTCACTTTTAGCCCCCCACCTTCGACCACTTCTCTCTTTCTTTACTTTCTCTCACCTCAGGGGAAATAATCCAACGAACGGAATTCCTCTGACCAAAAACATACCCACAACAAACAGGATCCTCCTCATCGGACAGGTAGAAAGGGGATCCACAAAAGTCCCTTCAGGTACAAACAAACAACAACGAGAACAAACGCTCGGGTAACTAAAGGGTAACAAAATCACTCATCCACCATCTGATCTGTCTTTTTGTTGCGCTCAGCTCAGCCCACGCCTGAACATTACTAATAGTGCCATTGTCTGAGCATTCAGCGCAACGTCAAACCGCCTATTTTTCAGCTCGATAACGTACAGAGTATCAGGATATTTGAATGTTCTGATCTCGATATTTCTTCCCGTCTCAACTACCCCGCTGTTCACTGTTGTTGCGACAACCGTTGAAACGATCCGACATGACTCTCTCTCACGAAACGACGACTCACACCCATAGCCCTGGGGATATACCTAAGCGGCCTAAGGGTATGTTCTAGTATCTCGGATAGACAACGTTCCATGCATACTGACTGGGGTGTCGCAGGCATCCTAAAAAACTCGAGTTCTTTCATCCACCAACAGTCAACTTCACCTGAAAAAGTCGCCATCTCACCTCCTCCCCTGCCTGCGGATACAGAGGAAAATAAAGAAATCACCCTTCAAAACACTCTACAAAATGCCGGTCGTCGCTCGTCAAGTACGCGTCGCGCTTCATCAGGGAGACGCCATTCTGGCACAGGTTCCGCATACGGCGACCAGGACGATCGCTCTACACATCTGAAATGGGACGAAGCAAACTTGTACCTCGCCGAGCAAGAAAAGACGGCAAAGATGAAAATCGACGAACCCAAGACCCCCTGGGCCCCGAGTTACGACCCCGCACATGATGAGTGCGAGGATCTGGAAATAGAAGCTGAAGATCGCACGCTCGATGCGCATGACTTGGTGGTTGATGAGCTGGACCAAGTCAATAGTGCAGGTCAGAAGAAAGCTACAGGCCCTGTACAGGACAACGAAATCCCGGATTTTGAGCTCGGTGAGCCCGAGGAAGATATCCACGCTCAGCAGAATCTGGCGGCGGCGGGTGGAAACCGGATCATTCGCGAACGCAGTCTTAGTCAGAACTCAAATCGTAGTGACAAGCATGTCGATGTTGTCGTTGATGATGAGGAAGGCAGTGGTCATGGAGAGGGCTTGATAACGACTGAAGAAGCAAAGGAGAAACATCGTCAGTTTGAGGAGCATCGGAAAAAGCATTATGAGATGAGGAACATCAAGGACATCTTGGCGTATGTTTACTTCGCCCATCTAACTGTGACAGTATACTGATGGGATTCTAGCCATCCGGAAGAACTCGATGAAATGGACGACGACGACGACGAGCCGCCAGCAGTGCCCAAGATTCCCAAGGACTCGTCTTGATTGATCTACATGCCTTCCACCGGAAACATCGTCCATGGCAGACACTAGCTGTATGGATGACTTTTACGAAATTATGAAAATACTTTGAATACTTTATTCTTGGATGCCTTTTTGCTTCTTCCTCCCTTTTCCCGATGGCCTTTCAATACTCGGTGCATTTCATTGCATGAAACGGCACCGGGTGAGGTGGATACCCCTGTATATCTCACGAATGAGGACGTCTGTAGTTTTATATCACTTGCTGTTTGTCGATAGTTGGTTTAATCGTGTAGAGAATCGATATATTCATTTTTGAACATATACAGTCCCAGAGGAGAAATCGAGGATGTTAGTAGTACACCAACCGTTAGACATAGCTGTACAATGCTCTGTAAACAGATGCATGGACGTCATTAGATATTATATTATATACACTATTCATACCAACAACTCCAAATATTCATCCTCGCACCCCTTCGGCGCATTGATCGGATTGCACCTCGCAGGCCTTCCAAGCGGCAATCCCACGACATAATCACTGTTGTATCGTGCACTCACTCCAGCCCCAACCCAATCCGAGCTAACAATCTGCGCACCACTCGCCAACGCCGCCTCACGCATGGCGGGAACTTCATCTGTGAGGAGCATCTGAATCGGCTCATCCGCGCGCGTACGAATGAAATACCCCCTTGCGACCAATTCCTGAATCTCATGCTGATTGTTGTCGGTGATTGGATCATTGCGTTTTATGAATGCAGCATCCGGTTCGCCGGGAAGAGAGTTTGTGAATATTATGCGACCTTCTAGATTCTCACGGTTACCGCTACGGTACGGATCGCGGATTTGGATGGGATGTGTTGGTTCGTTGTCCATGACGAAGAAGAATTTTCCCCGGGAAGATGAGAGGGTAGGCCAGCCACCGCCGTGCTCAAATGCGAGGATTGCTTCTTCGAGTGTGATATTGTCCTTCTTGCTGTTGATGCGGCTGATGACGCCGTTGTCTATTGCTTGTTTGCGTATATCGTCCGGCGTGATGAGTTGATCATCGGAAAATACCGAGCGGATCTCGGCATCAACTCTGTCGAGAGCTTCAACAGTCCAATCCTCCGCGACAACGCCCCCTTGTTTCTCGAGACCGGGTTCCGTCTTTTTGAACTCAATTAATATAGGTATAGGCACATGCTGCCCGTTCTTTGCATCAGACCACGCTTTCACCTGCGTCAGACATTCGACGAGAGTATGACATATTGTTCCAACATCTGCATCGGCAATATGTAGCACTTTTGTACCTGGTTGCCGCATCACATCCTCCGGTAACCCGTAATGCGCTTTATCTGATTCAGACATGTTTGCCAATCGACGAATAAGAGGATCTGCGAATAGCCCACCATGCGTGTCGACGTACACATCAAACTCAAAGCTGCGGACTTGCTGGTATTCGAGTTGGTTGTGCACAGAGGCATGCGAGTAATAGTATCCTTCGTAATGCGGGTCGACGTTTGCCATTAAGGTCGGGAAATGGACTCTTTCTGGTAGGGAGACTTCGCGGTGGTAGCTGTTGTGTGTGCCGATTACTTGGAGGTTGTTTAGTCGTAAGGTTTGATCTTGGGTGTGTTGTTTTTGTTGTTTGTGGAGGTGCAGAATGGAGGGGGATGTGGAAGATAGTGAGGATTGGTCATTTTGGAGGAGCTGGGTCGAGAAGGAGGACGTTGAATTGAGTGTTTGGTTTAAGACGGATACTATTGCGCATAAATATCAGTATGGATTTTTGGTAATATATCAGTGCAAATAGAGGAATACCGCCAATGACAAATATGAGTGCTGCGCAGAGCACAATCTCACGCATGGTCATGGCCATGATGTCGGCCGCATACGTCCAATATGCCTCGCAGTCTCGCGAAACCTCCTGAAACCCTCAATGAAGCTTATAGTCCAGCTATTTCTTCAAGATATCATCTTAACAAGTCGGGATATATGACAATCCACGTATATCTCCCTTTCAGAGATGGTAATGCTGGTCAATTCTGACTGTTGTCGAATTCAAGGTCTTTGTTGCAGATGAAGCACGGACGCTGCTCCTTGTCTGTGATTGGTGATGCCATTTAACCCAATCAGCGGGCAGTTTGTATACGCTTACCCTAACCCTGTATAAAGCCCCAATGAGTGATCAAGTCTGCAGATACTAACAGTTTCTTAGTGTTTAAGTGATATAGTTCGCATTTCGAACTTCAAAGCTATAAGCCCTCATGGACCTGGCTGATAAGTCGGATAGATACACAAAAATGAAGTGTTCATCCGACAAATCCCTACCAGCGTTCCATGGCTAGGTATGGTTATACCGTTCATATTTCCAAAGGTTCTGATTGATATTTTTCAAATGTTAGGACAAGAACAGGAAACTTGGAAGTGTTCGTGTGATATAAAGAATAGCGTTGTACTATGTTATTGTAAAAAGACACATCAGTACCAAAACATTAAATATATGCATTAAACAACCAAAACATCAATCGATCAATCAAACACAGGCTCCTGGAGCTCAAGTAATTACCTAGGTAGTTTGAATCCATCGCAACAGCTTCATTCCAGCTCCTCAAAATTTTCTGCTTCTCCCCCTCACTGGCCCTCCCAAAACCGGCAAGAACCCCGCATCAATCTCACTTGCAACAGTCGTGCTTTCAGACCCCTGTCTGCTCGTTTCTCAATCTGCTTCTCTACGCAGTTATAAAAACCTGAGAGTCACAACCTTGGTATATCTTGTGGTCGAGAAGACTCGGAGCGCCTCAAAATGCGAGAGACATGGCTCAGAATTAGGGCTAAAATCCAAGAATAGCTAGCGCAGTCCCTCGTTATAAGCATCTGATAATGGGATTTTCATCACCACAAGTTGAGCATATGCATAACAAGTATAGGGTTGTTAGTATATAAGCAAGCTCTATATCAGGTGCGCAAGTAAGCATTTACAGTGGGCAATATGTGGATTATAGCCGATGGTCTATTGGAAGCGCATCGAGCAAAATGGCCACGATGTGTGTAAAACCCGACAATATCTCGCTCTTCTCGCTCTGATGTCATACTCCCGTATCTGGTGATCTTATTATTCTGCATGAGAACAACTATTATTTGTTTTATCCCAGGTAATCTAGCAGACCCATATATCGAGCGTTGTTGGGTTTGGGGTTGTTTCCTTATAGCACCTTCCTTCCCCGACCTCTTTCCCTCTGTGTAGACCTAGAGACAGAAAAAAGAAAGACTTCTACCACTTTCCTATCGCCATCTTTGTTGCAAGAACCGAATCAATAACATGGCTCAGCTTGAACCACAAAAATCGCCTACAGTGGCACAGCGACTACGCAAAGCGTCGACGTCCGTGAGGGGAGTTGTGGTGAACTACAACCCCCAGTCAGGAATGTGGGCGGTAACAGGAACAGCAATCGTATGTGCACCGTCGTTGGAGGGAATGTGCGAAGCAGATGCATCAATTGTACTTTCTGCTAGCCCCGGGGTCATCGCAGTCTTATGGAATTGTTGTGAAGAAAGTCGTAGAGATCGTTATAATATAGAGGAGCTACATTGGGCTAGATCATCATATAAAGTTGCGTCCAAGACCGTCTGATCGCACTCGGGACGAAGAAAGTTCAAGAAGATGAACATTGTTTGATGGTCAGAGCGTTTTTCTGCCCCTGATACTCACCGCCTACGAGATATGATCTTCCGATTGGCCAGACCAAAGGCTTGCCCGTAAGAGGCAGTCAGCTTACATACGGAGTTCCTTCCACATGTTCAGCTGAGACACGGCAATTCGTTGTTCCGGGCTCATTCTTGCTTATTATTTGCTTCGACCATCCGACTCGACGTTGGGCTCAAGCTTTACCCAGATGCTTCACCCCTTTCCATCTCCTATCTAATCATATTCCATTGTTGTGCGGAGCGAATCAGTCAGGGGCTTGACTCCCTGTGATTTAAAAGTGAGTCCAACCGCCAACGCATACTTTCTTTTTTGTTTCAGACTGCTGTTCATATGTTTCAACCATCCTCCTATGATTTAATCAGTTATCACTTCTCCGTCATCACTTTGTTTTTCCATCTCCTATATCTGATCACAATACTCAAGGCATTTCTTTGAGTCTCTTCTAGTTTCTTTGAATATCAACTATCACATTCACAATGTCTGCCGAAATCGCTACTGAGCCTGCCCCTCAGGCTGTCCCCGAGACCACGGAGAAGACTGTCGAGCCTACCACTGCCGCTGTCGAAGTCGAACCCACCGAGTCCAAGCCGGAGGAAGCAGTCGTCGCCCCTACAGACAAACCAGCAGAAACCGTTCCTGCTCCCGCCGGAGCCCCTGCTGAACAGACCACAGCAGCCGCCCCTGTTGCTGAGCCAAAGGATGAGACAACCGACAAGAAAGAGGAACCCCAAGCCCCTGCGCAGCCCGAGTACTTGACAAAGATCCCCGGTCTCAGCAAGTTCTTCGAGAGCCTGCCCGAGATCCTCAAGAAGACTGGTCACACGGAAATGTGGGGAGTGCCCCTGAAGGACTCCAACGACATCCCTACCGTTAACGTCCTGATCAAATTCCTCCGTGCCAATGAGGGTAATGTCAAGCAAGCTGAGGAGCAGCTCGCCAAGGCTCTTGCGTGGCGAAAGGAGATCAACCCCGTCGAAATTGCTAAGAATGCCAAGTTCAGTGCTAAGAAGTTTGAGGGATTGGGATACATCACATCTTACGTTGACCCTACCTATGGAGAGACGGTTTTCACTTGGAACATCTACGGTGGAGTCAAGGATTTGCACAGTACCTTTGGTGATTTGGACGAGTATGTTGTTTCCTTGAAATGATGCATTTCATGACCATGGCTGACTGATGTCTAGATTCATCCGCTGGCGTACAGCTTTGATGGAGCGGGGTGTTCAGGAGCTCAAGTTGAATGAGGCGACCGAAGTCATTGAATATGATGGCGAGGACCGCTACCAGATGCTCCAGGTCCACGATTACAAGGGCGTCTCATTCCTCCGCCTCGATCCCACTGTCAAGGCCGCCTCTAAGAAGACCATCGAGGTCTTTTCCACTGCTTACCCCGAACTCCTCCGCGAGAAGTTCTTCATCAACGTTCCCACCATCATGGGCTGGATGTTCGGTGCCATGAAGATCTTCTTGAGCAAGAACACCATCCGCAAGTTCCACCCAATCTCCAACGGCGCCAACCTTGGCAGAGAGTTTGCATTCGTCGAAGACCTCCCCAAGTCATACGGTGGACAGGGTGCCGAGCTCAAGGACGCTGGTCGCACTGTTCCTCTTATCGATGACATCCCTGCCGGTGAACCTGCCAAAGCCGCCATTGATGTAGCCAAAGAAATAGCCGCCGTGAAAGCCGAAGAGCCCAAGGCTGAAGCCGAAGCCGAAGCCGCACCTGCCCCAGCCCCAGCAGCAACCGAAACTCCAAAGGAAGAGGCCCCTAAGGAGGAACCCGTCAAAACCGAAGAGCCCGCTCCTGCTGCTGAGCCCGCCAAGGAAGCAGAACCCGCCGCTGCTGCTGCACCAGCTGCCGAAGAATCCAAGTAGATACAAACCATAACATATACCCCCGTGATTAATATCGAGATACCCGATCCTGAGCGCGCTTGGATTGACTGTTTTTATTTCCTTTTTGTTTCGGTTTTCCTGTCACAGCACTGCGTGAGCTGGCCATGTTTTCTGGCGGAGGATGACGATATACCCAGTTGAGGCATGCTGCCGTACTTTGTTAGTGTAGAGAATGTAAGTAGTTTTTAGAAATAATAGGATTCGTGTTTAAACATACAGTTACGAATCCGTATAACTTCGTGAGAAGTAGATTACACCCATACTCGAGCCTGAAGCACAACTAGTTTCCAATCTTTACTGGTCACAATTATGTAGACATAATCACTATCGAGGCTTGAATTCAATTATTTGACTGTTTGATACAGTATGCAGTAAAGACAGACTCTGACAATGCAACAGCTGGAAAGAAGTCGACATAACAAGAATAGAATGCCCTCAAGCCAAGTACTTGACAATAGGCAGATATGGACAATTTGAAATTCAAAACGCGAATAAACTGGACTCATTAAACACAACAGGCATTGAGCGGTAAAGACTGATACGTGCAATGAGAAATCATAAATCACTAGTGAACAATCTGAGTAAAAATTGTTCGGTTAATATTCTCCAATCCGCGGAGCACCTCCCTTCCAGTCATTACGTTCGTAGTAACGAAAGACTAGATCGTACCCATCAAGATCGTGAACGATGCGATCCACGCGACGATATCCGGGAATGTTTTCCATCTTCTGGGCCCGGAGAATTGCTGAGCGGTCATACTTCTTCTCGCTCAAAGATTCCTCCGTGGCCATTACCGGCTTGGCTTCGAATAGAGTAACCGTGAAGCGGCCAGGCTTGAAGATATCGACGACATGCTTGACAATATCTGCGGTTTCCCTGCCACTCTGCGCGTGAGGCACGTTTGTCTCAAAGGATGCGTAGGAGCATTGAGGCTCGGGGGTAACGTGGACAGTAAAATAGTGAGTGCCAGATTTGCCATCTGGGGCAGGCACCACACCGTTCGCAGAAAAGCCACATGGCGTGAAAAGATAAGCGTCGATACGGGAATCAGGATATTTGCTAGTCGGGTAGACGTTGGATAGACCGCACGACTCTGAGACGACGGTTCCAAGGGCGTGACCCTCAGTCGTCAATTCAGGAGGCAGAGCGTGCTGTTGTTCACCATCGGAGTCGGGATCACTCATGTCTGAAGACGTATTGCTGAATACGTCGACAAGTTCGTCCTTTTCCTTCTCAAGCTTCCGATAACGGAGATCTGCGACCGCACTCGCATGGTCGAGGTAGAATTGCTCGGCATTCTCCTCTTCCAAATCCGTCATCAGAATCTCAAGGGTTTCGTCGTTTTCTTCGTGAGACCCAGTATTCGCTCTCCTGCTTTCAAGACCCTCCGGGATGTTGAGCACACGGGTTTCGGTGTCACGAGGCGGGCTCGCCGGCGGTGTCAACGATGTATGAGGTTCAGTCAGGTAAAGGTACCAATGCTCGCCGTTCATTTTACCAATCATGTACGCACTGCCGTTGGCAAAGAGTTTGTCGAGGTTCTTGACTTCATCGCGCCAGCTCCTATGCGGGCCACGCTGACGGTCGGGAAAGAGAAAATTCTTCCGACTGTAGAAGACGCGATAAGGAGCAGCCGCAACAGAAAGATTACGGCACGGGGGCGCAGTGGACTTGGGAAATCCAGCGAACAAAGCAGCAATCTCCAAAATACGTGGGAGACCTGACAACAATGTAGTAGTGCCGCAGGTTTTGAGGATAAGCTTATGGCGCCAAACAAACATGCTGGACTCGGACAACAAGTAGGCATCAACATCATCCGACTCAACAATTGACAGCACCTTGCAATTCACCAAATCAAGCATATCCTTCCATATTTCGGCAGGGACTGCTTTGAGGCCACGGGGGTCAGTCCCGCCGAGTAGATTGTCGGCGGCGGGACCAAACCAGACCTCTAACAATTTCTCGGGGCCTGTCACGATAAGTTAGTTGAGGTGTAGCCCGGACAACCTGAGAAGAACCCACCTTCGAATGCATTAGAGCTATCGAGATCGACGACAGCTTCATGATTGATAGTCAAAGACGGAGTCCCGATGAATGAGGACGGCGAAGTTGTATAATTCTTGGGGATACCAATGAACACCATATCCGTAGAGATTAGGCGCTACGCTGTTGACGGTGAAGTGTATTTGAAAGCGAAAACTGATGACGAATTTTTTTGGTCTTTTGAAGTTGTATGACTCTTCAACGAAGATAGAACACGACGAGGATTAAGCTGGGACGACTAAAGCCGTATGAAGCACAATCTGCCACCCAGGGGACAATGCGGTGTCCGCCTGAGAAGGAGAAGGCCCGTTTATCGAAAGGTGGAAAGAGCTGGCTAATCAGCCAGCCAAAAGGACGATTTGAATTTCAAGATTTCCCGGTGAAGGGACGTTAGGGAGGGCGCGCGGACAGGAGAACGAAGAACAGATCGAACGAAATGGTGGCGATCTGTTTAGTCCTCGAACTGACAGATACCGATACCGTTCAGAGTATCGGGTCTAGCAGACGAGGATATCTGCTCTAGATTGAATTTCAAAGGTGAAAAAGTTGGAGAATAACGGGTAGCACGAGGGGTGTTATCGAGGCCTAGTTAGTGAGGTTAGAATTTTTCTTTCTTTCGGTATGACGTTTGCCGGAGAGGAACAGTCAAACGGGGAGTGCCGAGCGATTGATTGTTTGAGTTGCTAGCAGGACTTACTTTGCAGGCTTAGACAGGAAACGTAGTAGGTCCTTCGGGCTCATGGAAGGCAAGCAAAGAATCTGCTTAAAAAGAGGTGGGTGCAGCACTCATTGATGACGGGCGCACCAGAAGAACAACGGCCGATTGACTGCGAGAGACTGTCGGAGAAATTCGATTGAATGAAGGATCTGTTTGATGGTTATAGACTTGAGGTTGAAGAATGAAGAAGAGAAGATTCAAAGAAGAATATTGGAGGAAGACGAGGTTTGTGTGGTTGTGGTCCAGATTGGCAAGTGGGCTTTTTTTTTGCGCGGGAAGAATTGGAAGGAAGGGCGAGTGCGCGGGGGCAACTGCCAGCCTAGCCTGCCGCTCTACCAAATAAAATGCTTGGGCCTTTTCCGGCAAGGCACCACACGACCTCTTCTTTCTTTTGTTTTGACGCTCCGTACAGTAACCACTCTGTACATTGTACGTAGTTAACTCCATTCTTATTATTCATGCAATGAGTCAAGGCTCCTGGCTTCCGGGAGATTTATCCTGCAATGCTCACCGTTGAGGGTGATACATCCAGTATCACTTTAATTCGCGCGGACGCAATAGTTCGGCAGCATATGCAGGACCCAGCAGGAGGCTGGAGCGGTGAAAAGTCCAACTGGGCCAGACTGTCTAAGCCTATGCTGCTGTGTATGAGTACTCTGTAGTGTCATGAACTAGTTAGGCGTTGTCCTACATCCTGTATGTACTATGTAGTGCTTGTCCTTGGTTGTTGCTGTTGGGCAGCAGTGACGTAGCCCAGCCTCCACTTAGTTCGCGCTATATCGTCAAAGACTAAACCACTCCTGTTCCTGCAAGTTTACTACGTATACGAAATAAAGGACAAAACTTTCTTCATGTCGTTATTATTTTGATATTCAATGTAAAATACATGTCTTCCAGATTCTGCAATAAGATGGGTTGTTGAAAGAATAGAAAATGCAATGGAAAAGAAAACGCCTGCCGTGTCCGTGATTCCGCCCATTGAAGTACCAGAACGCCAAAGGAGGATACCTCACCCGCAACGCTTTTGACAGGATGCCCCCTCAATCAAAAGTTTTGAATTATGTAACCCGGGGAAACAAGAAATTAGTTATGGGAATCATAGGAAGATAAGAGATACCGTGTCTAATGTTGCGCCAAAATAGCACGCGCTAATTGTACCTCCCCTGCATCCGCAATCCTAGTCGCAAGCAACTGGCCGATTTTCTCCGTCAGTTGCTCACGGAGCTCATCGGAGATAAAAGTCGGATGGCCGTTAGTAAGATGTACGCGGTCTTCCTGCAATGAAGAGAGGACCGACAGCAACAAGCCAAGTACTTTTTCCGCCTCGGGTCGTCGTGGTCCCTCTTCAGCAATGGCGTCTCGGAGCAGCTTCTCATACGGTTTGAGGTTCGGTAAGATGAGTTCACGTACTACATCTGCACCGCCAATGGAATGCAAGCCCATGATAGCTCCGTAGTGGGCTCCGAACGTTTTTGCAGGATCCAAAAAGTTCTTAAGACACGACCGTGCAATCCTGGGTTTGAGGGTGTGTGATGCATGGGAATATTTCTTGGCGATCATGCCAAGTAGTGCTGCTGCTAGCTCACGTAAGGCGAATTGCTCGGATAATTCATTATTGCTACCACCAAATTGACGACCAACGACGCAGGTGAGCACCGGCGGCACGAGTGCGGAGATCTATCATGAACGATCAGCTGCCATATCTTGCTGATCTGGAAAGCATCATCAGAATTACTCACGTAAGGATCGATGTAAAGAGACTGGTTCTGTATCAATGCCTCGGCCATTCGCATCACTTGTGTTAGGACAAAGATGTTATTCAAGCTGTGCGTCACCTTCTCCGAAATAAATTGCACAAAGTAAGGCACAAGTTGATGTAGACCAGGGTCTTCCCGTAGACTCGAATATGCCGATGTTCTGTACTCCTCACTAGCCGGGTCAAGGAAAGCATTGCAAACTTTCTCGAAGTAGAGCTGTAATTCTTTGGACAATATGTGCTTGACGAGTGGTTTGACGGCGGTATTCTGGTTGCCGCTCATGGCAGCTAGATTGGGGTTGGCATTGGGGCCCTTGGAGACCAATTCCAGGTTACGGGATTCGTTCGAAGTAGGGTTCTGGGGGATTAACGGTTGTACACCTTCGACAGCAAGCCAGTGCGCTATTTTCAAGTATCAGTGTTGTTTGTCCACTTTCTGCTCCTGGAGTACAACGTACCGGTAAATGTAACTTCTCGAGGCACCTTTGGCAACGGGGCATTGATCAACTTTTCAAAATCCACCTCTTCATCCTCGACATAGAATAAAGGTTGTCCAGGACCCAGCGATGCTTCTCCGAAACGCAGCGGCCGAGTCGACTCATAGCCATATAGCGGCTCAACATTGAGCACTCGCAAGGCGTGGGAAATGTCTTGTGTCGTGAGTACTGTCCGTCGTCCGTGGCGCATAAATTTCAGAGCTTCTTCTAAAACCTGCGCAATGCGATATTCGACATCTCGGGCGAGATTCTCGGTCACATCCTTGCTCAGATTTGAGATTCCAACTGACTCCGCCACGTCGCGGATATTATCTGGATTCCAAACGGACATCTTGTGTGGTTAGCGATTTGTCGATTGCTGAAGTTGGTGTTTCTGATTAGGACGGAGCGCAATCCGGCGGACTTTTGATGGAGATGGAGAAAAGTGAAGGCGAAGATTAAACGGAAGGAAAAGAGCGCATACTGTATTCGCAAGCCCAGTACTACTAACAGCGCTTTCTAAGACGTAAGAAGAGATGAAGTGAAGATGTTGAAGGATTGTTCCAAGTGAGTTGCTTGAGAGCGGAGGTCCAGCTTGATGAAGAAGGTAGCCAACCAGAATGGCTCTCCCGCCGCGGAAGTGCCAAGACCGACATCAATCTGGCGGCCTCAGGCAGCAGTTATTGTACGCACTAGTCATGAATAGGTTAGTCTGTTTCGACTGTGGGGAACCTCATTCGGTGGATCTCTTACTTTCCCTTACTATGAGTAGGCTTCATCTCCGTTTGCCTCTCATATTATCCAACGAATCAATATTCTTTCACATTCACGTCAATAAAGAAGTGCCTATTGTCTGCGCATTTGGCTAGTGCGAGCCTTTGTTTTTTTTGCCCCTCATTCCTCCCTGGGCATATCGGCGAGTGCCTGCCTGATTGCACATAGTGCAACATCGCCTGACTCTACCACTTCTCACAACCTCAACAATCCTCGCAATCAGTGTCACATTATCTACAATCGTTTGAATCAACGCAAAATGTCTTCGCCGCCACCCACCAATCCCAACCCCCTCCTCCCGCGCAAGCGGCCATCAATCTCATCCACAGCATCCGGCCAAGCGAAACGGCCGCGCATGCATCCTCTTCGTCAGACATCCTTCCCTACGGGCACGGGCTTTGAGTTCGATACTTCACGCAGTCGAGCCCCTAGTGACGCTGGCAGTGTGACTGGCAGTTTCACCGGAAGTCTGGGCGGAGCAAGCAGTGTAGTCGACGGACCGAAGAAGAGAGGTCGTAAGAAGAAAGCGGATAAAGAGCGGGAGGATACTTCGATTAGAGGTGGTGCGGATGGAAGGAGTACGAGGGTTGGTTCGGTGGATATTGATGGCGGTTCTGTGAGGGGAGGAGCGGGCGGAGCAGCAACAGCTGGAGGCAATGAGGATGCTGGAGAGGAAGAGGAGGAACAAGATATGGAGGGTGATATGCTTGGTGGTACAGAGGGATTTCTGGACCTTGCCACGGAGAAGAAGAATCTTGCGTATGTTTGACACAGCCCATATTGATCACTTTGATGACTAACCATTCGATCATAGTGTTTTGACAGGCTCATTCACACCACTCCAAGCCGATCGATACGAGAAATGGAATCGAACGCGATTACGAAAAGAAACACTTCGTCGAATAGTCAACCATGCTCTTTCACAGTCCGTTCCGCAAAGCGTCGTGACTGTGGTGAATGGTTTTACAAAAGTTTTCATTGGTGAGATCATCGAGAAAGCTAGGACTGTGCAGGATGAATGGGCAAAAGCGTTTGATCTCGCAGCTCTTGTAACCTGGGAACGCGAACAAGCCGAGCTCGAGGCGGCGGCAGCTGCAAAGGCACAGGCCGAAGAGGAAGCAAAGGCCAGAGCAGAAGCAGAAGCTAAAGCAAAGGAAGAAGCAGAAGCCAAAGCAAGAGAGGAAGCACAAACCAACGGCGAGTCAGCAACAGCATCATCGACTCCAGGCGAGACTAAAGAAGGCGACACAACAACCAACGGACTGAAGCATGAATCCCAATCTCCGCCTGGACCAAACAATATTATGGCGTCGCTTCCGGCAGCTGGATTCCCTACCAATCACCTAACATCTCATGCATCGACTTCGAATACAGCTCAACCTGTCAATGGAATCAAGGTGGAGACAACTCCTGCTGCCAATCGGACATTTGTACCTCCAGTGAACCCACATCGAGGTCAACTACTTCCAGACCACATCCGCGAAGCTCTACGACGCTACAAACGTGATGGTGAGGGCGGAGGAACCGGTATGTCTGGTCTGAGTACACCAATGATGGGAGCGAGAGGTGCTTTTACATGGCAGGCGGGCCCTGGAGGGAGAAGATTGTTTCGATGAGGTACGGCTAGAGATACCGAATTGAAGGGTAATGGAACTGCTTACTCATGGATACGACCTCATTTAAATACCATTTGCATCGTTTTTAAGCATTAACTGGAGCTAGCTGGTTATCACCGGTGTTTTTATTTGGAATCAATCCTCAAACTTCGTCACTTGTGTGATACCGATGCTCCCCACAAACTCATTTGGAAAAAGAACTCGAACTGTCGAAATTGTTAGTATATACTTCTCGAAGCCGCCTCCGTATCATACCTGGGTACGTACCTTGACAAACTTTTGAATAATGATCAGTCCGGGCGGTCTTCAAATGTTGATAGTGAGAGACACATCCCTCACTTGCAACTCATTCTATTCAAGCCAAGCGAGGCCGACATGAGAGCAATATGAGCCAACCCGTCCCCACTCGTCCGCATCATCCATGTCAACAAACTGAAGGCTCTCAGCATGCGCCCTCTCGACCTGCAGGAACTGCTTTCGATACCCCACAAACGCCGCCCAGTCCGACCTTTCTATGCCCCGAAGGGCTTCCAAATGGCGATCTTCATCAAAGATCACCTCATTAATCAAGGTGCCTAAGAACCGGAAGTTGAAAATATTGAACTCTTTCATGAACCGCAACTTGGTCTCCTCAACGAACTCCACAAAATCGGTAGCGTAATCATCTTCAAAGTCTTCTGCCCAACTCTCGTCGTTGTCAGACTCGATGGGGAGGTCTTCATCATGCACCCGTCTGAGCTTCTCGTCCCAAAAACACTTGGCTGCTTCAATTTTCTCCCCGAGGAGACTGATGCGCTTGTCTTTGATGGCCTCGAAGGCATCGCGCTTGTGCATCTGGAGCTCTACACGGGGTATGATCGACCAGAGCTTCACATCCTCTGGTTTCGTCGATCCGGCCCACAACAACGACCAGGCTATGGTTCCGGGGGTCCTCCTCGGGCTTTTTTAGGATGTTCTCGAACCCGTAATCCCGGACCCCTTTCTCCAAGAGGATTTTTCGGCCGTAGTTCTTTCTGAGATTTGAGATGGATTTTCGGATCTGGAGGACCTCCGCGAGGCGAACGGTGAGTCCTTTGGCAGCATAGGTTTGGCGGTGATCCATCCCTGGGCCCGGCGTGAAGCAGTTCGTTACCGAACCGGCACAGGCATTGAGATAGCCGCGAAAAGTCTCGTCAATGCCAAAGCGACCTGTGTGCCTATTGACAAGGGCATGAGTCCTAGCAGCATATGGCTGTAGAATCTCGTCGATCAACTTCGTGCCTAGTTCGGCTTGTTGTTCGAGGTTTTGCACGTCGTCAACCCCCCACCACATATCAGCGACGCCCATTGCCTTGTGGAGCGTGTCTTTAAGGATACGATAATGCTTCTCGAGGAGGTCGATACGCGAGTTGCAGAGATCTTTGTACGTCTGTTCGTCTGTCTCTTCGGTGCTGTGGTTTATGATTGAGACTGCTTCGGATTCACTCGAGAGAGATTGGGAGAGAGGTGGTGCAGGCGGCAGCTGGCCATCCATGACGGGTTGGATGGTGGAAATAATGATTTTAAGGAGTAACAGGAAAATAGGGGTTCCAAAATCTCTCAGAATAGATGGAAGTATGTTCGATTCCTGGATTATGGATGAAAGGGTTGATGAAGGAAAGGATTTGGGAGAGGCAGGTAGCTATGCTTTTGGGCAAATTGTCCTGACAGGTTGTGAGAGGAGTCTCGGCGTTCGTCACCTGAACACAACTCTTACAAAAAGCTATGGGACTGTTAAAGGAGAGACAAAGACAAAGAGTCTCTATCTACATGTCAACATCTTTAATGTGTTCATATGCCTCATAGTCTGACTCTATTAGCTTGTAAGCTACCAGGTGAATGCCTTCACGAAGCTAGGCTTTTGGGCAAGGCTTTATATACAAGTTCAGTAACTTGACTTTGGAGCTAGGTCTACACTTATATTACTAAAAAGTAGTAAATAGAGGTATTACTTCTCTCAAATATCTGTAGTCATGGATGTCCTGTGAAGCTGGAAGTGTATCTTCTAGGGCATACAGTCCCCGTGACCTGGCTCACAAAAGCAGTTAGACCAGGGGCAGACCCGCAACCGTTACATAATCAGTTTTGTGGAGTTCAAGCTTTCCCCCAGATTGTCTCATGTCCCCAACTTCACTTTCTCCACACTGTAGGACGTCCCATTCCAATTAATTCGCAAATACGTATCATAGACTACTAACAACACACAATGGCTCAACCACCAGCTCGCCAAGGGTTGGCTCTTGTAATCTTGCACTCAGAGTTAGGCATAGCCTTTGCTCAATATCTCCTCAAAAACACCTCGTTGCCCGTGGTCTTCGCTGGCGGCAGTCCGAAACACAAAAACAAAGAACTGGTGTTGGAGCGGCTTTCAGACATCGAAGGAGCCCCAAGTCGCTTGCATTACATGTATGGTGACCCAACACGTAGGTGAAATCGACATCTTGGAAGAATACGGCTCCGCCACTGACTAATCGGGTCGCTTTCCATGATGCCGTAGAAAGAAAGAATGCGTGGGACATACGAAATTATCTCAGACAGAATTTCCCACAGCAAAGTATCCGTCTCTTGATTGCGTTACGACCTAGTAGCACTTTCAAGGCCGGATATACCAATTTCAGCGGTGTAACGCACGAGTCAATCCTGAGACACTATCAGCGTACAGTCATTGGCCACGAATTGCTTATGAACGGCTTGAACGGATTCTTGCCCACAACGGAAGCTTTCGAAGTCTCCGAGACGGACAATTGCAAGCTGCCCGCGCAGCAATCTGGGAATTGCGATTAGGACGCCGGGCATCCAATTCGCAAAACACCGCTAGTGTTTTGCCTCCGGATCACGCCGCCAGTGCAGCTCCGCTGCAATTAACAAAATCGTTCGACAACTTCCTGCGCCGAAGATGCAAAGGAAATGCGATCTCGGTTGCTTTTCATCCCAGTACCAAAGGAACGAGTGTTAGGAACCCGGGTTTCGACCCTGAAGATGTGCTTTCCGAAGACGAGGAGGTGGAGAAGATTATGAAAGTTTTGACAACTATGCCGGCTGACCAGGCTCGTGAACGTTTCTGGGACTACAACGGCGAGGAGGTTTTGCCTTGATAAATCCTCATTTCTTGTATCAACTCTTGATGCATACCTACAACAACGTGTTGGTATGACTTTGGGTTTGATGTATAGTAGATTTGAGGGTGGTTAGGAGAAGGCTCAGAAACAACTATTTGAGTTCTATCGTCTATTAACTATCTGGTCCACGCACGATGAAATCGTTGTTGGGAGTGGAAGGGTCTGAAATTGTGAAGGCACAATATGAAACTCGAGACCACAGTTGCAATAGTCAGTCGTGTATGAGGGCCGCGCAACTAGCAAGCTTGATATCTGCAGGAAGGAAACGCAAGACCGCTACAGACGCATCTCAAAGTTTCTCCTCATTGAAATCCTCTGGGGTAGAAAAAGGCAACGTCTCGAGCAAATCCGGATCATCATACCGATAATGATCCTCAAGCACCCTCGCACCTTGAGGCAGCAATTCAGGAAACGGCGGAAAAACCGAACTGAGATCTGACTCGCTTGATCGATTCGCGAAACTGCCCCGACCACCACCCGATCCTTTGACAGGTTCGTTCCATTTCTGCTCAAATGCGTACACGTGTGTCTGAATATCGAGTCGAGCATGGATCAAAGTCGGGCTAGACCCTATGTCCACGTATACCTCATCCCACTGATATCCGCCTGTCCTAGAGGGATTTGTGGCCGTAGGCGAGACAACCACTGGAAACACGCCCCATTCATCATCTCCGTCTTTCGACTTGGTCTTTCCCATCTGCTTGTACTTGAAGTCCACGACGAGTTTGTTCTTGGCCCATCGCACGGATCCTTCAGTCAAGGAGCGAGCCTGTGCGTCGTCCATGAATCCCAACATATGACCCTGGACCAAATTTTTTATCTCCACAACAATAGCCCTGCGGATCAGAGTTCTTTCCTCGCAGTTGTTGCATAGTCCACGGAATCGCACCACGGTATCCGTGCGGGAGTTTTGGCGAATTGCTCTCTCGGTGTGTTCGGGTGGGTAGATGCAGTTGTCATCCTCGATAGAGTGGTTGCATTCGGTGAAGATGTGGCGTCTCTTTTGGCCGATGTGTCTGATTGCGCTTTTGGCTCCATCTTGACGCGTCAGCGGCTGGATCTTTAGGGTTGGTATATTTGGACTTGACATGATTCTCGTCCGTTGAATGCGGTCAAATCTGAAGTTGTCCAGTCCTTTTTGAAATGGGGCTATCGCGAGATGAGGCCTGTGTTTTGAGTGGTTGTAGGAGAAGACCGAGTTCGCAAGTTGGCAAGAGAGCCACTGTAGACATTTGGAAGGAGCTGTCCATCACTGAACCCAAGGCAACGCCCTGTCATTAAAAATCATCTTTGCAGTTCCAACTTGTAAGTTGTTTACAAATAACCCCACTAACAGAGAACTTGGTGGTGATATCGAATTTCCTACTACAGCCCAAGCCTTCGAATATCAGATGACAAAGCAGCCCTGCTTAGGCACAGCCGCAGATCATATATTGCCCCTGACGCCCTGAAAAACTCGTGTAGCACAATCAAACACTTGTGGCAGTCACATATTACCTTTCTGACAGAGGGACAAACGAAATATTCTTGATGTGGTTAAGCTCTGTGCTGGGCGTAAGTTGATGGGAGTTACCGTGAAGAATCTGACGTCAGATCCTGAAGAATTGATGATACAAACAGATTTGCCTACAGATTGCAATATGCTGTTTGAGCAGACGCATTGTTTACAGAATAGTGCCCCTCGAGCCAGGCATATTAGGGGATATTGAGGTTGACAACTCCCTGTTTGAAAAATGCGTGGTGAATGTTGTTCAAATGTTGTATTCGAGAAAACGTCCTGTATAACATACTCCTGTCCACAAGGACGCAGATCCGAAATTCTCACGGACGAAATGACAATGGCAGGCTTCTCATTCTCAGCAAGATAGCTAGACTACCACTCCCATTGATTAAAATCCTCAGGATTTGCTCTGTTGTATTTGATCATTTCCCACATTCCGTACATTAGACAGTTCCATTTGACAGCACCAGCGGAGGCAGGAACGGCTACTTCCCAATCGATAACGTAGCTACCAAGAGGTAAATATCTTAGCCTTTCAATAGTAGAGTCAGGCAATACTAACCATTTATCATTGTCGTCGTCAAAGACAAGATTTCGAAGTCCAGCATCGAGGTTCCAGTACCCACATTCAAAGCAGTCACTAGACAATCAGCAGTTGATAGAGGTTATTATTCAGGAATGCCAACGCACTGGAACGCTTTCCTAAACGCAGCACGCTTCTGCGCTCGCTCAAACACAGTCGTATTTGACCAATATCCCGACCAGTCATACACCCTACCCGGCACGTCCTCCATTGCAATAAAGCTAGTCACAGCTCCAGGACTGGGATCAGGTATGTTTTGGATGCACATCATGGAGCCGTAGAAGCGAGGCGTAGACTGGCAGTTGTTTTCGGTGAGTTTGCCCAGCGCCTGGATTTCGGTTTCGATGTACGTTAGAAAGGGGGATGTGTGGAGATGTTTCCAGTCGAGTCTGCTCGAATGAGTTCTTGTTAGCATATCGCCCCTGAGTTCGCTCAAGTAGCTGGGATGTCTAACGTACAGCATTCGAACCTTTATGATACATTTCTTGTTTTCTGCATTGGTGCATCGAAAGATTGCTCGTGCTTCTTTGCCATGATGGTCAGAGGTCCGCTCCCTTTCGTAGATTTTCTGGTTCAGGGTGCATTCCACAGTCGTTTCCTCTGGTGTCGCAATATGTACCTTTAGACCAATCCATTGTTGGTCGAAGTTTGTCCTTATCGGCGAGGTGGTCTGAGGCATGGTTGGATAGGGTTAAGTGATGGAGAAGTGGTTAGGTGACTGCTAGGAATGGACTCAACTTGCAGAGGTTAAGATGACACCAACTTTTGTAGTGTCTCTCAGATGAAAGCAGGTCAAAATGGCTGGACTCCCCAACAATTTCCCTCTGCCAGGCAGAAGAGACTCTTTGCGCCCGGCCATTTCCGTCGTTTGTAGCCATGAGCTCAACATCATACTCCACACAAAAGGGGTTAGCGTAGTGAATACAAACACTTGTGTAGAGGAAACTTTTCAAAGAGAGCTTTACATTATCATACAAAGCAAATAAGTACATGGGCTCAAATCTGCTTTTGTGCAAGGCTCAATGGATCTTGGAGCTCTCAAGAGCCCAGGATCAAAGGCAGGCACTGTAGGCAGAGCTTCTAATGTCTATATTGAATAATGTCAAATCTTTCTAGTAATCAGAATGTATTATAGCAAATTGAAGTCGAAACAAAGTTCAAGGTACCCCATGGTTTTTGTAACTGGAAGGTTAGGGCTCAGAACGAATGACGTGAATCGACATGTTGACTCTAAGGTCAAACAACAGGTAAGAAAAATTATTACATTCTCTATGCTGGCCTGGGAGTGACTACCGAGATAATCAGTACAATATTCATGATATCATTAATTTGAGTCGTGACTGGGTGCATCGACCGAGCTGATCCATTAATGCTGACTAGACGTCTAGATCATCAACAAAACACAAGATTGGCTGATGGTCCAAGTCTATGCACAATGATGTATATTATCTACCGAGGCAAAGACTTCCAAGGCAATACATGTAGAAACTGGGGATGATTGGCTACCTAGGCATTTGGAAACATCAATAGTAGGTTGTATAAGGATCGAAGTACCTACTCATCTTCTGAACTATATAAAGTTTGTACACTGTATGTGTACACGGATGCTTCCCCGAAGTTACCAGTTGACGTATGTTCTGCTAGCTCCACGAGTAATCAACTTACCAAGAACTTTGTCATACGCTATCCATGATCGACGTCGATAGTGAAGCCATGTTGTAAGCTGGACTGATTCACCGATTCATGATATGGAGTTAGTCGGAGATAAGGATAGCTCTTTGTTAGCGGAATTCGGTTGGCTGATCCGACATTTCCTGGGCCAATCAGACGCGCTGCCAGCCAGAATACAGTAACAATGGTCTCGGCCAATACACGCCTCGAAGGTGGCAATTGTGCGACAGCTGGGCTGTATTACCGCGAGAATACAAGTGAGCGCCTTGGACCAGCGTGCCCCACCATCTCTTTATAGACCAGGAGCTGTCGCATTTCCTCCCTGCCTGTCCTGCATCTATCCTATCCTAGTGACAAATGCAATCGAGAATCTGTCTTATGCATCAATTTGATATCGCCAGAAACTGATAGCGGAAAAATTGCAAGTGCGTGCTCAACATGGAGTCGCAATCTACTGCTGGAGTGCGCCCATCCAGCAACGCTCCGATCCGGGGGCGCCCACAGCTGTCATGTACGCCATGCAAGCGCAGAAAGTAGGTCCTTTGGCCCCAGACTATCACCCCATTAACAGGAACTCGATATGGAGTTTTACTGAATATGACAGACTCAAATGCGACAGGGCCCGGCCTTGCGACAATTGTGTCAAACGCCGCGAAGCAGATACCTGTGTGTATCCCGTCAATGGATCCGCCACTCGCGACCAGACGCGCGAGTCCAAAAAGACAAAGAAGCGCATTGAGCGGCTCGAGTCGCTTGTTATGGGACTTTTGGATAGGGGCGCTTTGACCAATCAAGCTCTGTCAGAAGGTCCGTTGACGATGAGCCATGCATATTACAACCACCGCTCAGAGAATGGCCATGAGACGGATAGTTCCCCTGTGCAGGGAGAGGTTCCTCCTGTGCGCCGAGTATCAAACCTGGCTGCTAGTAGCTCGTCGCATTCTCTATGGGAAACTGTCCTTCAGGACGTGAGTTAGCTGTTGAACAACTCGAGGACAAGGATTCTGACCGGGAACAGATTGGAGAGATCAAGATGTATTTTGAGGAGCACGAAACCGAGTTTGAGAAACAACTTGGAAAGGTTGAAGACGCAAGAAACCCCCCAGCAGAGCCTTATATACTCGAAGGCAGCCCTGGTCAATGGGATATCGACACTTTCGCCCACGATCTGCCGCCACGCCCGGTAGTCGATTTGCTGGTTGCAAATTACTTTGGTGCATCTAGTTGTATTAGACGTATGTTTACCTACTCAAGTATCAATATCATGGCTGACACATTCTAGCTATCGTCCACCCCAAGAAGTTCCTCTGTCAGTATGACAAATTCTGGCAAGATCAGTACAGCGTCTCAAAGGCATGGCTGGGATTATTATTTGTCATCTTGAGAACAGCAGTATACACAGCCCGAGCAGCTGGCATCGATCTTTCAGCTACCGTTGGAGACATGGAGGACGCTCAAACACTATTCCGTATGCGTACCAAGCAAATACTAATGACGGAACTACATGCCACTCCGACAATAGAACGACTTACATTCCTGTCGGTGCACCTTGAAGCCGAATTCATTCAGTGCCAGGACACAAGTACAGCTGTCTGGATCGGTGTGGCTACCGCGGTGCGCATGGCAATGAAACTCGGTCTCCACCGCGAACCTTCTTTCGACAGTAATCTTTCAGTTTTTGAATGCGAAATGCGCCGCCGTCTCTGGCTGGCAATCTCACAGGCTGATGTGCTTCTATCATGGCAAGTCGGGTTACCAAGCATGATTCCCACAGGTCAATGTGATACAATGCTTCCTTCAAATCTTCACGAGGACGATTTCGACGAAGACTCCACTTCTCTACCACAGCCGCGACCATGGAACGAAATGACCAAAATCTCCCCTTTCCTAGTCAAGGCACCACTTCTCAAAGTCTTCACAAAGATCGCCTCGCATATACAGGACATTCATCCTAGAGACTCAGACATTCCGATCCTAGAGCGGGAGCTTATTGCTGCTCGAAACTCGCTGCCTCCAATGTTCAAGGTTAAATCCCTGCAAGAGTCTCTCCTGGATCATCCCGCCATGATCATCCGGCGCCTGTCTATCGACCAAACATTACACAGCGGACTATGCGTCCTCCACCGTCGACTCCTACCACTTGCCCGCTCCAACCCGCAATACAGTCATTCCCGAAAAGCAGCCATCGACGCAGCCTTGACATTGCTCAGCTATCAAGCCCTCAGCCATTTCGAAACCGGTCCAACGGGTCGTTTGGCAGGTCACAAATGGTTCACAACGTCCATTATTCGCCATGATTACCTCCTCGCCGCGATGTTGGTATGTCTAGATTTGCGTCAGGGGATGGACGGCACTACACACCCTGCATCCAGCGACATTACCCTGTGGGGCCGCGACAGAACAGAAGAAATGGTGGCCGCACTTGAAACGTCGTATCACGTCTGGCGCGAAGCGAAAGATACTTCCATCGATGCGTTCCGTGCAAGTGAGGCTGTTGCTGTTATGCTTACCAAGATCAGGAGTGCAGAGAGCACGGTGCAAAGCTCGGGACAGAGCTCGGAAGCAACATACTGTACGCATACATTAAACCCCCCCCCCCACCCCCCCGCCTCAACCCAGCTTCTTGCTGCTAAACTAACATGTAGCATCAATGCCATCCGTGGAATCCCTCGAAATCTCACCCAAACCCGACATCTCACCCGAACAATTCGTACCCGTCCAAATGGATCCGTACAGCATCCCAGTCCCATTCTCGGAAATCGTCGCTTCGCCTGGAGCTATCGACTGGGTACGTACCTCTCCCAAAAAGTATCACAACGTATAATTGCTAACGGGATATTCTCGAACAGGGCGAATTCGATCGCTACGTCCTAGGCGGTAACATCCCCATGGACGCCAACGTGTAGTTTTCATACGTACGTGTATTAAACGATTGATATATATATCCGTCTTATTCGTACTTTGTGATTAGGAGAAGGGAGTTTCGGGGTTCTATTTCGGGGATGAGATTGGATTTTGCGGATACCATATATTGAAACAATTGGGTTGGAAATATTGTGTATATGATATATATATATATGAAGTATATGATTTGGAGAGTTGGGTAGGTATGCTGTGATTTTTTTTTAAATGATTGGATGATCTCTTTTATTCTCTCAACTAGGAATGTCTATGTTTGTTGATATCATTCATGATGCCCAGGTAGGTAGCTCTTCGTGCTGAATATACCTATTTACGTACCTAGGTACTCGATTACTTATATTTCGCTACATATCATCTTTCATAACACTTTTTCCTCTTGAGAATATATCTAATGACACAAATTGTTAATACATCCTGGTGAAGGGCTAAAAGAAGAAGGCGAAAATGAGCTATACATATGGTACATGCGAAATGAATCTGAACAGGAAACAAAAAAAATTGGAGACAATATAACCAGCGACACCCGATGATCGATGAGAGATTTGGAAGGCAAGACGAAAAAGGTTAATAACACAGCCCCGAATGAACAGATACATGCTATGATTCTGTCTGCTTGGATGAGACAAGCGGACAAGATGTGGCAAGGAAACCAACATCGATAAATTTCGATTGATCACTTCCTTGGTTTTGACTTCTTGGCTGTCTTTTTCAATGCCTCCTTCCCCTTCTGCTTCCATGCCTGGCTGGCACTCATCTGCTGCTGCGCAATATACGCTTCATACTCCTGGGTGCGTCTCCGATTGCGTTCCGCCAATTCATACGCATCCTCAATCTCTCTCTGCGCCCTATAAGATTCAGCACTCTGCTTCTCCGCAGCGGACAACCGAGGTGCCGCAGCCGGGGTTCCGTCGTGGTTCCTCTTATCCGTATTCGCGTCCGTCATGCTCTTGACCTTGTCGCCCACTTCTTTCTTCATGGTTGAATACTCCTTCTTGGCGTTGTTGACCAATTTGTCCACCATGCTGACGTTTTCGGTTTTCTTGGGGGATCCTGAGATCTCACCTCTTTCGTTCATTTTTTGCATTTGCGACAAGAAACTATCTTGGATCATTCGGAGACTGTCTTTGCCTTCGCCAGCAGGAGGACGATAGAGTTCGGCCATACCGAGCATTTTGCGCGTCGCGGGAGTATTGAATAGATATCCCTGAACTAGTGAGAAGAGACCGGAGACGACGAAATACAATTGCATAGCAGCTGGTTGCCACGACATAAACAAAAGAGACATGGCTGGAAATCCAATTAGGAATGACCTGCCTAGAGCAGTCTGTCCCATTTCGTTCAGACCGGTCTCCATACCTTTCTGTAGATAAAAAAAAAGATATGTTAGCTTGTTGTATAAACAAGAAAAAAAAGGGGCAACTCACCTTCATAGTGAAATATATGAAACCCGAGGATAAGATAGGGAGTATGTAATAAGGATCGTAACTCGTGAGATCATGAATCCAAGCAAATTGTTCCATCGCAAGACCCGGAACGGGGAGTTCAGACATTCCACGCACAACTCGAAAAATACCGAAACCAAGAGGAACCTGAAGCAGAGGCACAAAATTTCTCCACGTCTGGATGTCGTGCTTTGCGTAGAGATCATCCAGTTCTATTTTGGCCTTGGCGGCGTCCAATTGTCTTCCCTGAGAAAGTAGCTGCATTCGTTTCGTTCTGAGCGCCATCATCTCGTTTTTGATAGGGCCGGTCTTGGCTGCGTTATCTGATGCCTTGAGCGAAGGATGGAAAAGAGCTATACGCGTGATGACGGCAGCGGCCGCAAGACTAGCCCACCACGACATTCCGCCCCAGATGTGAATATGTTCAATTAACCATTCCATAAAAGCCGATGGACCCCAGCCATAGTCGAGTCCGAGTTCTTTCAAATATCCAATTTTCTCGGGGATGTCTTCGATGTTGGGAAGCTGGGAGTCTCCCAATGGTGTGACGTTTTCCGTAGCTTGTGCAGTAGCATTTTCTGGAGATGTTGAATTGAATCGGGCGAACGACAAACCCGAGACTGATGCTGGCGGTAAGTATGAGCTTGCTTTCAATCGTAACCGGTCATTCCGGCTGGTGAATAGGATAGGACGAGCGGCAATGGACGACAACTATCGGCAAAAGAGTCAGTTTTCAATCTGATCCCAACATGCGATTCTCTCGGTAAAACATACAGATCGAGCCGGCAAGACAGGTTTTATTAGAGGAACATTTATGGTATTGCCTCTAATAGCAGCCCTCGACAGGCCGCGTGTGCCAAACATACCGGCGATTATAATTGAAAGAAGTTGCGGAAGAACAAACCTCGAGATTCCGCATCGGCAACAGCTGCGGAAGACAAATCAATATTTTTGTTCCGCAAAAAACGCCAAGTCCGGTTCTGCCGGGCGGTCAGCCACAGATCCTACTTAGCACATGAGCTGTTATTATTCAAGACAACATGATTGCAGTAAGTATGGGTTGATTTTTTGAAGAATGTATGATATTAACGCATCGATGCTGTGTCTGAATACAGTTTGCCCAAACGCCAACCAAATGTGTCCCCTTCTATGTACAGTATTCCACGAATCATTGAGCCAATATAATAAATGTGAACAGTAGGCCTCCTGCCTTTTAAACTCCTCGCAAAGTTCCGAGTATTTGGAGCGACGTAAACCTATTTTCTGTCGTTTCAATCATTTATTCAAGGGACGCCGCATCCCCAACGTTGGCATGGGGGTCCGTCCGTCGGTCACGAATTTCTCTTAACTCGATACCGGGGCCAACAGGTGTCGTGCGTCTGTAGGTAGGGAATATCTGTAATACCATGTAAGTTCTGACCAACATAAGTCTTCTCATTCGGTCCCACCTTGGTATTGGTCCAACCCAAGCGGAAGGCAGCTTCATGTGCGATTAATTCACCCAGACCCAGCATCAACCCATTCACAAACGGCAGTAGAACATTGATCGCTGTCCCCCGCAAAAGGCCCCATAATGTGGGCGGTTTGTATAGAATCACGGGCGAGCTGGATGAAGATGGTGGTGAGGAAGAGAGCTCATTGTTGGCGGAGTAGTTTTCAGAGTCGGAAGGGACCGTAATAGCCGAATCGTACAGTTCGATCCGCTCGGTCGATCGATCGTCGGCCATGTTGTGTATAGTATGCCAATTATAGCAGTAAGAAGGGTAGTTCAATCACTTGTGGAAGTATTCCGGCCGGCGGTTGTGGATGTTGAGGGCTGAATTTGTTATGTGGTGTAGTCCGACGTCAAGCTCCTTCTGGCTGGGCTCGGCGAGATGCTGGTGGGGAACAGCTGCTTATGTAATGAGGTCTGGTTTTCAAGGCCTCCAGTCAACGAGAGGTATATGGGCGACCTTCAAGTAAAGGCATAGTTTACAAGGGACTTCTCCATATGATAATAAATATAAAGACAACAATCAATGTGTTTCGAGCGTTACATGGCAGGATCTTTCGTTGTACCGCTCAGCGGCGAAGGTTCTAGGATGACCAATCAGGCAACCGTGACGTACGGGAGCTGTCCAGTCAACTGTCAACTGTCAACAATTCCTCCAGCTTCGTTCTTTCATCTTCCACTCATCTGAAGATTCTTTGTGCCTCCTGGTGTAGCGCAAACTGAAGAACTATTCCAGCCATATTCTTATCTCTTGATCGACTTCTGCATACGTTAGTGAACTGACAAGATCAACTACTCTGACATCGTTCCCCTCATAAACGCCACGCCAAAATGGCTTCCAACCTCAGTCAAGATGAACTCTTGTCCCAGTTCTGCGCCATGACGGGCGTTACTCCATCAGAAGTATGTAGTCTGTCTTTGTATTATATGCACCTTTTCTCTCATACAACCTGCTAATTTCCAAATGTTTTAGGCCCGCCCATTCCTAGAGACAAATCAATGGGACCTCGATGCTGCTGTTACCGAATTCTTCGCTGACCAAGAAGAAGAAGAGCTCCTTCAAGATACGGAAGCTAGGGGTGGCCGCCGGCTAGGAACAGATTCGAGCGACGAGGCCGAAACCGCCCGACGTTCATCAGCCTATACGTCCGGACAATCAAGCTCGCGACGTGCACCAACCAAGAAATTTGCGACCTTGGGCGATTTGACCTCTGGTGGTGGGCGCGATTCCGGAAATGAAGATGACGAAAACCAAGACTTCTTCGCTGGTGGTGAAAAGTCTGGTCTCGCCGTACAAAACCCAGATGACATTAAGCAGAAGATCCTAGAGAAGGCTATGCGGTAAGACTTTACTGGCTTGAAATTAAGACTATCAACTAAGACGCTCTCAGAGCCAAGCCCCCTCAACCTGACGACTCGGAGACTCGCAAATCACATTTTACTGGACCCGCGCGCACTCTTGGAGGAGATGACACCCCAAGCCAGGTGATCCAAGACCCGAATGAGAATCGTCCTACCCCACCACCTAGAGTACACCGCACGCTACACTTCTGGAACAACGGCTTCTCGGTCGACGATGGTGATCTTTACCGATCCGACGATCCCCAGAATGCAAGCATACTGGAGGGCATTCGGCGAGGACGCGCTCCTTTGTCGATTATGAACGTGGCACCGGGCCAGGAAGTTGACGTGGAAATCAAGCAGCACGACGAGAAATACACTCGACCCAAGCCAAAGTACAAGCCCTTCGCAGGCTCGGGACAGCGACTGGGTAGTCCTACGCCTGCTATTCGCACCTCCCAGTCTGAGCCTGTTGCTGCGCCTACCGCTTCAGAGCCAGCCAAGCCAGACGTAGACGAGTCGCAACCTGTGGTGACGTTGCAAATTCGTCTCGGAGATGGAACGCGACTCACTTCTCGATTCAATACAAGCCATACTATCGGCGATGTCTATTCATTCGTGGCAGCAGCCAGCCCAGCGAGCCAGTCTCGCGCCTGGATATTGATGACCACATTTCCTAGCAAGGAGTTGACAGACAAGGCTGCTGTTTTGGGCGAATTGCCTGATTTCAAGCGGGGTGGTGTCGTTGTTCAGAAGTGGCAATAATGCTCTAGATTGCACGATCTTGCACCGGCTTGTTGGTTTCCAGGAACCACAAAGATAGAGTTTGTATGCTGGAGTCGTGGCCCAGATGCAGTTATTCTAGCTAGAGACACAAAAGTATCATGTAACTAGATGAATATACGTGACTACGAGTTCTTCGTGTCCCAACCCTAACTTTCTACGTAGTTTGATTCCTCCCTGCTCACCCAAGAATATTAATAGAATTTTGCAAGCAGTCCATACGTACACAGAATTCGTTTTGGCTCCTTTCGAGAGTATTTGGGTGTTTACTCAATATCGTCCTGCAATCGGAGGACATCCGCGGAGATTTCGTGCTTATCAATCATCCCTCCGATGACGCAGAACTTTTTTCTTTGTCTCCAACAACCTCATCTGCAAGACCCCCGCTACTCCTCAGCACGTCAATATTTACTTGATTCAAGTCAAGATATTAATTGAAAGATCATAGATATTATTGCGCGCAATGCCCCTCGACGGCGTGAAAAACATCGTGCTGGTGAGTCGAGAATCACTTCCCCGCCGCTTATCGATAACAACAGGACAACCTACAATCCGGTCCTTGCTGTCTTGATATCTGATACAGTTACTCATAAATATTGTATAGGTACTATCCGGCAAAGGAGGCGTCGGCAAATCCTCCGTAACCCTCCAACTCGCCCTCGCCCTCACCCTACAGGGCAAATCAGTCGGCATCCTCGACATCGATCTCACAGGCCCCTCCATCCCACGGCTCGTCGGCAAAGAAGATGCCAAAATCACACAGTCGCCGCGCGGCTGGATACCAGTCGAAGTATATCCATCTTCTTCTACAACGCAAGACGAGCAGGGAAATGCGCAACCCCGGGGATCGTTGAGGTGTATGTCCGTTGGATTCTTGCTTCGAGATCGTGGCGATGCGGTAATTTGGAGGGGTCCGAAGAAGACGGCTATGGTGAGGCAGTTTTTGTCGGATGTTTATTGGGGGGAGACGGATTATTTGCTTGTTGATACGCCTCCGGTATATACCCCGATATCCGCCTTCGGGCTTTGTATATACTAATAGATCCAGGGCACGAGCGACGAACACATCGCCATCGGCGAAAGTCTCCTAACAATGTCGTCTACCTCTCGCACCACAGCCACAGTCTCAAGAATCTCCTACCTTGCCGGCGCAGTACTCGTCACAACTCCCCAAGCCGTCGCAACCTCCGACGTCCGCAAGGAAATCAATTTCTGCTTCAAGACTCACATCCCCATTCTCGGCGTCATCGAGAACATGTCTGGATATACATGCCCCTGCTGCGGAGAAGTCAGCAATTTATTTTCTCGTGGTGGTGGCGAGGTTATGGCAGCGGAGATGTCGATTCAGTTCCTGGGACGGGTGCCGGTTGATGTCAAATTTGGACAGCTTGTGGAGAGTCAGAAGATTGCTGGTGATGATGGTGTGGATAGTGATGTTGATGAAGGAGAAGAAGATGTGGAGATGCAAAAGAATCCGTTCGAGGATGATGAGCGGTTGCTTGTGGAAAAATATAAAGATTGCTGGTCACATCCTATTTTTGAGGGGTTTACGAAGGGTCTTTTGGATAAGATCGAGACGGAGTCGGAGTAGGTGGATATTGCTTTCTTCGCGTATATGTGTTTTGTGCATGGCATGAGCAGGCGCTTCAGTGATTTGGGTGGTAATTTAGATACATTGACGCATGTATTATACCAAAATAGGTTGAAGATCAAGTATAAACATACATTTCAATCGATATCATTAGATCATGGACTCATTAACAACGGCCATAAATGATTCAATATACCTCGCTAAGATCAAACACCCGAAAACTCCAATCAATGATAGTGCAAACGCCCATCGGCATCTCTTCAAGCCGTAGGAACAGCAACAGCCTGGTCCTGATCCCTGACGAGTAAAGCACGCAGAGAATTCTCTGCCGAGTAAGAGTGCGAGTTAGACACCTGCTGATTTGCGGCCTCTCGTTGCACAATACTCTTCAACCAATTCAGCCAATCTTGTACTTCGGCCACGAAGAACATCCTATCGGCCACAGTGCTTTGGGTCTGAGCAACCGCTCTTGTGAAGGGAGATGCATGCAGCATCGGAGAACCCTTGGGTGTATCAGGAGGCACCGATGGCCAAGAAGATCTATTTCCTTGAGCATCGAGGCGTGTCTCGGACAGCAAAGCGGGAGAAGTTATTGTTGATGGCTTGCTGCCCTTGGTTTTCGACGGTGTATTGGCTAGTAAGGCTGTACTATTTGACTTTGATGTGGCCGCAAACTCATTCATTCTTGCTGCTGGCGCCGCGGAAGGTTGCTTCCCATTTCTAGGGTTCCTCCCTTGCGCCGTATTTCCGGCACGAGCATTTTCACGTTCTACTCGTGAAGTCTGTTGATAACCAGTCGCCAAAGCCGTCTGTCGAAGATCGTCCAACAAGCCCAACGGTGAGCCATATAAATCATTATCATCATCAACAATCACAATATGGCCATCTGCATCCGTCGAAGCCTCCATGTTATCGGCGGCCGTCTCTTGGATAGCTAGCAGATTACCCGGAGGAGGATTGACTTCGCCAAACGGAGCGATATGACTTCCATACTCATTGGCAAGACTCAATTTGCTTCTGCCACATATCTCCGCGATAGACTCCAATGTACTGCGGATATCGGGTTCGATTGCACGTAGAATAGCGTCGATCCCGAATTCTTCCACCGCAGGTAAATCTATTTGTTGCATTGCCGGGTCTGATGACATGTTTGTAGATGACCGAGCATCGTTGGGCTCGGGAGTATATGCCCTAACCAACACAGGCTGTGTAGCTATGGTGGACGAACGCCCGGTTATATGCCTGTTATCTTGGTTTTCTCTTAGTCTGCGTAGTAGGGGCTTCGAACTCCCATATAACTGCCGGTGAGCAGTTGTCCTCCGTGCCAAAGTCGACTCGTCAACTTGGCGGGATTGAGAAGAAGAAGAAGGGGTTGCCGATATAAAAGACCCCCGAGATAGAACAGGTTGGGGCAAAGAAGATGACAGACGAGATCCATCATTTCGGTGGGTCGAGATCATTGTAGATCTGGCTTCCATCTTGTCCACGTTCTGCTGCAGGACAGACACACACCTTCCCAAGATTAGAGTAACTCAAACCGCCACAGGCTATTTCCAACGCTACCTAGGTAAAGGCTACGTACTCGTGCGTGACAAGGGGAAGAAACACGCAAGAAAAGAGGCTGCTGACCGCAGTAGGACAGAAGAAGGTGGCTGGCCCCGTTTGTAGGCAGGCAGATGGATTTATTCAATGCTGGTTCAAAGTGCAGAGACATACATATAGTTGAGACGAGAATCCACCAGTATGGCCTGGATTAGGATGGCAGTATCAAGATCAGATTGGTTGGCAGCGCAAGTTGCTTACTCGGCCTGCAGAAAAGCGGAACTATAATGAAACAGATATAAGATGCAATAACAGTATCAATCAATCAAAATAGGAAATACCCAGGAAGGATGGGGATGCAGCGGGGAATGAGCTGGCAGGTTGAGTTGGATGTGTTGTGTTGTGGTTGTGTTGCATGTTTTGATGAAGAGGAGGGGTCGGCCTGAGCCTCGGAGGAAGGTGATCAGTCCGCGGAGCTAACTCTTTGGCCAACCACGAGTGACACCATCCACGAAACAATCAGGTCAATCGAGCAGCTTGATATCAGCACTATCTTCATGTGGAAGTTGCCAAGATGAGCAAGAAATATGTACTTAGTACCTATTGCTGTATTCCTGCGACCAACGCTGACTTGACTGACAGTTCCCCGACTCCGATTCAGGGTCCGACTTTGACGAAAACACCACCGACCTTCCATTCCCCAAACCATTATCGCGCTCATCCTTTCTAGCTCCAGACTTTGACCCTGCTACCTTCCTGTCATCGCTAACGAACCGACATCAAACCCTCGAGGACCTGCGACTAGAACTCCGCGAACTAAGCCAAGGACTAAACAAAGAATTGCTCGATGTGGTCAACGAGAACTACCAAGATTTCCTATCGCTCGGTGGCGCTCTACAGGGCGGAGAAGAGAAAGTTGAAGAAATCAGCGTTGGACTTCTAGGCTTTCAGCGAGATGTTGCGGCAATTCATGCCAAAGTCGAAGCTCGGAAGGCCGAGATAGAAAGTCTTCTACAAGAAAAGAAAGCGTATAGGATAAAAGCGAATATCGGAAGGGCTCTACTCGATATTGCGGAGAGAATAGAAGAATTGGAGCAGCGCTTGATGATTGTCGGCACGAAGACGTCAAATGGCCTTGCTTCTTCTACCGAAGATGTCGACTCCGACCAGGAAGGCTTCATTTCTGACAATACGGAAAGCGAAGAGGACTCAGAGGAGGAAACCGATGAATCCGCCATAATATCTGTCAAAAGACTGGAGAGTCACGTCCAAAAATACCTATATATAGTCTCAGAGTCGGATCGAATAGGCTCAGATCACCCTTTTGTGGTTGGCCAACAACCTCGCCTGGAAAAAATAAGGTCTACGTTACTCCTCGACTTGGACGCGGCGCTGAAGCAGTCTCGGAAAGGCGGAACTAAAGACGAAACTCGTACAGTCAAAATTCTACGACTCTACGACTCATTAAAGGCCAAGTCCAGTGCAGTTTCAGCGCTGAAACAGCTCTCTATATAGTTGCAGGCTTGCTTACGACATTTAAAAATACATTGCATAGCGTGGAGTTGGTGATTGAATCCCGAATAGCTAGCTGCTTGATAGATACCATGGAACGCCATGAATGAAATTTATAGTTAACAATACATGTATGAAGAAAGAAAGATAATTTACAATCCAGCCAGGTAGGCCGGTTCGGGGGAGCCCTCGGATTTGAAGTCTCCGTTGAGACTGAAGCCAGGGCCATTGGTTGAGCTCAAAACCTGTATCGTGTTAGCATTAAAATGTAAGATGAGAGTGGTAGGGTGTAGTATGCGTACAATTTCATAAACCTCCTTTGGGACACGGTCACTCAATTGAGTGGCATCTTTCTTGATCTGTTCCAAAGCGGCTCGCAGGTTGTCACGTAGTTGATCCGGCGAGAAGCCCAATTGTCCAATTGGCATACGGATGACTGCGTCTCGCTCACGGTAGACGGTACCGCCTCGAAGCATTTGCACTCGGATACCAACGTCATCCACAACAGTACCAGTCTTGACACTGGGCATCAGTCCTCGGGGACCAAGAATTCGACCCAAACCAGCTTTGTTCAAGGCATCGAGACTGTCCGTGTGACATATACACCGTTCAAATTCAATGATTCCTTTCTTGATATTTTCGAAAATTTCCTTATCACCAACGAGTGAAGCACCGGCCTCAAGAGCGTCTTTTGCGGCTTTCGATCCGGGAGGCGCAATTACGCAAATTCTGGACTCGGTCTGTACGGCGTGGGGGAATCGGACCATGTTACGGATGACTGGGCCGTCTTTTCTTGATTTTAATCGAATATGGATCTCGTACTTTGATCGCTCGCGATCGCGTCCGACTTCGAAAGCACGGATGTACCTAAAATGTCTTGTAAGCCAGCCGTACAAATCAAGACAATTCCCGGAATGCAAATGTCGTACCTCATCGCATCGCATAATGCATATTGATCAATGAGGCTCAAATCCTTCTGTTGATAGTCCCGGGTTCCTTTGGCCTTCTTCTTCGTCGTTTCTTTCTTGTTTTTCTTTCCCTTCGAATTGCTCACAGCCGTTCGCACCTGTTGCTGGCTCACGGGATAGAGGAAAGGGGCAATGGCGCTGGTCTGTCGCAAGGTCAATCGGCATGATGCCGATATAGGGCCAGCCATCATGGGCAAGGCTCGAAAGGCGGAAGCCATTTGCTATGTATCGGCGCAGCAATGGCTAGATTCTTTTGGAGATGGATCCGACCTGACAGACTTGGCCGAATGTTTTTCGGAGCTTTGGAAGGAGCGGAAAAAAGTAGCGCCGAGATCTGTTCCATGTGGGTCCTTGCCTAAGATTGGCTGTGGGGTACTCGAAGCATCTTTTTTGGATGATTCACACCCCGCTATCAGACAACTTTTTCTATCTTCCATCTTGGGTAGAGAGAAAACTTCAAAATGTCCTGCAAGTTGGTTTGTGCATCCGGCGCTAATCCAGCAGGCTTGCTACCCGCTACATTGATCGCTACATCCGTCAATGAGGCACGGCCTAGTCCCGTCGTTGAAATCGCCTATGAGAACGTTCCTGCACTTCCTAGCGGCGATGTGATCGAGTTCACTGATGCCAGCGGAACTACTGTGCAAGGCCTTGACGCTGTCATTGCTGAGCTCCGTGTTCAATTTCCATTCCTCAAGAGCAAGTATGAGGCTCAGGTATGTCGCTGGTAAATCCTCACGTGAGGAGCTCTGTGACTCATGACCATTTAGGAGGAGAAATGGCTGTCACAAGTCGGTCAATACGTTCCCCTAGACCACAAAGCTCTTGAAGCACCTCTTCAGACTCTTGATTCTTACCTTACCCTGCGCTCGTTCCTCGTCGGCTACTCCCTGTCTGCTCCCGACATTGCTATTTGGGGCGCCCTCCGCGGAAACCGCGTTGCCGTCACAGCTGTGAAGAAAGGCGCCCTGATCAACTTGACCCGTTGGTTCCGTTTCTTGGAGGAGCTTTGCCCCTGGACTACCGCCGCTGTTGATGCCGTGAATGCTGCAGCCAAAGCAAAGCGGGCCGCCGCGTCCAAGGCAGGCGCTAGCTACGACATCGCTCTCAAGAACACTGAACAGGGTGTCGTAACCCGATTCCCCCCCGAGCCCTCTGGTTATCTCCATATCGGTCACATCAAAGCTGCTCTTTTGAACGATTACTTTGCGCATGAGAAGTACAAGGGTACCCTTCTGTTGCGTTTCGATGATGTAGGTTCAGACTTTCCTACTGGCCCCTTATTTAAGAGTAAAACCATAAGCTAACACCCCCCACGACAAATCCTAGCAACGAGCGGGAGGAGTTCACGAAAAATATCCTAGTCGACTGCGAGTTGATGGGCATCAAGCCTGATAAAACTTCATTCTCTTCGGATTACTTCCAATTGTTGCATGATTACTGTATTCAATTCATCAAGGATGGGTACGCATATGCAGATGACACCGACAAGGAGACCATGGCACATGAGCGAATGGAAGGAATCCCCAGCAAGCGTCGTGATTCTTCCGTTGAGGAGAGTTTGGCTCGTTTCGAGGAGATGAAGACTGGCTCTGAAGAGGGACAGAAATGGTGTATTCGAGCTAAAATTTCCTTCGACCACAAGAACAAAACTATGAGAGACCCTGTCATCTACAGATGCCAGCTGACGCCTCACGCTCGTACTGGAACGACCTGGAAGGTTTACCCTACCTATGATTTCACATGCCCCATCCTTGATTCGATTGAAGGAGTCACTCATGCATTGAGAACGATTGAGTACAGAGACAGGAATCTACAGTACGAATGGATGCTGAATGCCCTCAAGCTTCGCCAGGTTCAGATCTGGGACTTTGCTCGCATGAACTTCGTGCGGACATTGCTTTCTAAGCGAAAGCTTACCAAGTTGGTTGATAAGGGTGTTGTTTGGGGCTGGGATGAGTACGTTCAGTAGCATACGATTTGTTTCATGATAATGCTTGCTAACACGGTACAACAGCCCTCGTTTCCCTACTGTCAGAGGTATCCGCCGACGAGGTATGACGGTTCCTGCACTTAGAGAATTTATTCTCAAGCAGGGCCCAAGCCGTAACATTGTCAACTTGGACTGGACTATTTTCTGGGTATGTTTGAATCTTTAGTAGTCTTCTCAAAACCAATATTAACAATATTTTAGTCTACAAACAGGAAGTATATCGACCCTATTTCTCCACGCCACACTGCTATTTTGAAAGAAGGTGTGGTCACAGCTCATGTTACTGGAGACTCCGTCCCATCAGCTTCTGCTCCATTGGTTCAAGATAAACCCAAGCATGACAAGAACCCCGAGCTTGGCACAAAGAAGGTCGCTTTCAGTGAAAACATTATCCTGGAGCAAGAGGACGCCAAGTTATTCAAGCAGGACGAAGAAATCACCCTTATGAGATGGGGCAATGCGATAGTCCGTAAGATTGAGAAGTCTGGCGATGTCGTGACTAGCCTTGAACTTGAGTTACACCTCGAGGGAGACGTCAAGAAGACCGACAAGAAGGTTACCTGGTTGTCTAAGGAGGGCCAACAGCTTATTCCAGTCGAATTGGTAGGCTTCGACCATCTTTTGACAAAGGATTCCCTCCAGGAAGAGGATAACTTTGAAGATTTCTTGAACCCCAAGACTGAATGGCGCGACCAAGCCTTCGCGGATGGCAACGTTGCAAACATCAAGGAGAATGATATCATCCAGTTCGAGCGAAAGACTTTCTACCGTTGCGATCGTCCTTTTGTTGCCGATGGAAAGCCAGCCGTGTTCTTCGAGATCCCGACTGGAAAGACCAGCAACTAAGAAGTTAAATTTTGCCATCCCGCACCTGCCCTCTTCCGCCTGTTGAGAAGAGTGTTGGTGTGGGATGGCACGGTTAGATCGTTTATTGTTTAGGGCTACAAGAGCCCCTGATGAAAGTTCTGCTTAGATGAGAAAAACGAAAACATCCATGGATGCCGATTTACAGTACTTATCAATTGATATGACACTCTCATACTGATCTCTTAACAATACTCTAGTCATACAGATGTAGATAAAGTGGCACCATTTTCCTCAAACAAAGCCTAAGGCTATATAGGATATACCAATCACAGAGCTTGGGAGTAGGCAATATCATGCATGCTATGCTTGCCCCACCTAGGGTCTTTATAAAGCTTCCCCAGACTATTTTCTTGTTTTCTTTGTCTTCACTTTCTAAACTACTTGTCATCTATTGAACAGACTTGCTATGACCGAGAGGAATTATATTGAGAAGATAATCATCACAGCATCATGCCTGCTTCTTATTCCGCTATCAACACTGGTGTAGTCGTTACATTGCTGCTTCTGGTAAGTATTCCCAACTCTATTTTATACCTCGACCATCAGCAATATACTAAACCATCATTTTCTCATAAGAGCACTGCGGTATCAATTATCCTAGGAGGGTAAGCCAAATTTCTGATCCCGAGTGCCGATGGATCCTCTAACAGCATATAGAATCGCCTGGTCACGCATCAACTCGCTATTCCTCCCCTTCCCAACGTCACTAGGAGCAGTTTCCACACTCTACCCACTACTCCCATTTCTTTCAGCTTTGATAGCGAATATACTCACATCTCGATACCAGCGGGGTCATACCGACCGTCCCAAGAACCGAATCACGGCTTCGACGACTTCTGACGAGAATAGAAGCCATACTACCTCTGTGACTGCAGTCAATGGAACTACCCCATTATCACACAGATCACAAATCTCAATTTTATCTCTCGTCAACCCGATACTCAACTTCGTCATAGACCAATCCCTCGCCCTCCTTCCCGTCGTTATCGCCACGCTTACCGCAACATACATCTCCCCAAGCGACAACAACTGCCATCTCGAGCAAGCATGGCAGTCATACTACCACAACAAAGACGTGCACAGCATCCGCACCATACAAGATCAACTACAATGTTGTGGATTACGGAGTACAAGGGACAGAGCCTGGCCGTTCAAGGATGCGAATCATGGCGATAATGCGTGTGAGAGGACGACCGGGTATACGCAGAGTTGTTTGCAGCCGTGGAGCGAGCAGGAGGGAAGGGTGGCAGTTCTGGTGTTTGTGGCTGCTGTGTTGGGGTGGGGGATTAAGGTAATCTCTTTTTCTATATGGTGAATTGCTTTTGGCATCGATAGCTGATCGGAGATTACGTTAAATAGATGGGCATGACCAGTTTCACCTCCGGACGCTTTCATGCATTTGCCAATTCTAGGGCTCGACGAAATGCCTGGTTCGATGAGGCGAATGCTAGAAATGGAGGCTATGATGAATCTTCTGGTCCAAGGCTGCTTCCATTCACCGATAGTGAGAATAGCAACACCCAGACCGAAGAGGCTGCAGTTGTGCCTGGGGAAGCTACCCCGATAATCGAAAGCCCGCTTGTTAACCCTGATGCTCGTGATCTTAGTTCTCCAGAAGGTAGAGATCTTACAGGCGGGAGTCCCTGGAGAGAAAATGTGTGATCATGTTGGCTCTTTGGAAACAGGTACAGCCGGAAACACAGTTAGACTGAAAGTCAGGAAAAATAAGGGTATCATGGCTATTGACAGAGGTTGTTTATACAAGTGCGCGGTCAATTCAATGACGATTCTCTTTCGGGTCCCATGTGATATTCAGAAGTCCATCTGCATAAAGCCCACTAACAATAAGACGGCCTCTTTTAGAGTCCATATCGCCTGATGTGCTGCTTGGGTAGTTCGTTCCGTCATCTAGATACCAAGTCAACACATTATAAAGGCGAAGGGCAAATTTTACATACCAGCATACAGTGTACGAGCGTAGTATTTGGTATGCAGGTTGAAGAGGCTTCCAGGAAACGGACTCAGATCAGGACCATGTCCTCGACAAATTTCCGCTACAACAGACGGTGCAACACACCCGTGAGGGTTCTTGGCCATGCAAAACAACCGACCAGCATCTGGAGACCCCGTTGCGACTACTCCACGAACGAATTTTCCATTGGAGTCGAACACTGTTGGGTCGCTCATGTCCAAAGACCTGTCGAAGCTGAGAGTTTCTGGGTGAAAGGTCATATAGACGCTGCTATATTTGCCGGAAAGTGCATCAGTCTCTGGATCACGCTCGTATATTCGAACGATGTCTGTGCTTGTCGAGGCAACGAGGACTTCTTTCCCGGTTGGTGTGACAAGTATTCCGTTCGCAAAGGGGATACCACCTGCAACAATGGTACAGATTGGTTTGCTTTGGATGCTAAAGTCGACAAATGTTACCCATCCCAAGGGAAGACCAAGAACTCTCTCAGTGAAAGACAAGAACGGATGTCTGCGACGAATCAGACATTGGTCATTTGTGACATAGAACGACGTGTAAGACACGGGCGAGACGGAGTTCGGGGAACGTATGGTATGGTTGTTGTCTGTGACGGAGCATACATGCACTGCCCGTGCATCTTCGTATTCTATATCCATGACCTCTACACAACTTTTGTCGTGGCCTTGGTTAACAACAAATAGCCGTGCACGACTATCTTTCTTCTTGCGATATAGACCTATGCCGAGGGGGTGAAAGTCAGAAGTTGTAGGAAAGTTGACGAGCTCCATTTCACGGAGACTGCCCGAGCCGCCGTAATCGTATAGCATTAATCGACCTTGCTGCTGAGAAGCTTGGCTATGGCCCTGCTTCAAGTCAGAAATCAGGAAAGACAAACATCGTTGAGTACCAACCCATAAAGCGTTCCAAGATACCCTACCGGGGTCAGAGCTGATTATTGCAAATCCGCTCTCGTGATCCAAAACCATATCTTCAGAGAATCCCACGTGGTCTTTGAATATCGTCCAAGCTAAGCCGCTTCGGAATGCGAGCCATTGTTCCGGGAGCCGGGGAAGCTCTACCCATGGCGAGAGCAGTTTGTGAAGGAATAGCAGCAAGAAGGATAGAACTGTGATTATCGTGAATGCCTACGGCATATTTAGTGGCGGCTTCAAGATGCGGCGGAGGTTTCTCTTACCTGGGCAGAGGATAAGCCCATTGTAGTATAATTGAGGCTGCATATGTAATAATAAGCGTAAGCATGTACGTTTGAGGATGAAGTTATCGATTCTTGGGTTTTCCGTGAGATCATGCATGTGATGATGGTTGTCTGCACTCAGGGAGCTCCTTCCTTCCCTGCCTCCCTTCCCCAGTTTGGAAGTCGCGACTGATCGTCCTCCACCATCTTCAACTCCTCTTTCTTTCTCTTTCTCTTTCTCCTTTCTTATTTCCCCTTTTACCTTTTGGGTCTACATGTCTCTGGCCTTCACTATTCTCCCACCCAGTACCTCGTATGATGCATGCCATTAAGGGCATCGTTAACTTTGAGTCGGTCTTGTCGGGAAGTCAATCTGCAATCGGGTCATGAATTCTCTCTCTTCAACGACCTCCTTCTGCTGGAATCGCTGGCAATGTTCCAAGGTTCTATTTTCCATTAAAGTTGCGTTATCCCTTTCCGAGCCAATTGCAATGATTTTCAGTCTAACTAGCAGGCCAAGCCCACGGTCTCACTGTCACGCTTACCTGATCGATTGATGAATGACCGTCGAGTCTTTGAGCTGCAAGAAGAATGTTCGAGGCCATCCGGCAAAGCACAGTAGCGCACATTTTGGAAGTAGGATTCAGCCATTCTGTGGTTGAGTTTGAGTCTGTCATATACTTTCAGTATGCCGTCAAGGCTACAAAAAGCCAGGAACGAAGAAAAAATGCCTCTGCCATACGTCACAGTGAAGAATCAAATGTATATTCTACTGCAATCAAATCATGTCGTTCGTTTGAGCACACCGAAAACGAGCCGGCAGCATCCGTCGTTTCTCCCAAGGCGCCATCAGCTTTCCCAGTGTTCTAAACTTCTCTCAAGACATCAAGAGTCCTGCATTTATGCTTGTTGATTCGCCAGCTTAGAGTCATCAAGTCCAGACAATCGTTCTTCGAAAGGATGTCGGATAATCCGCGGGCTTCTAGCGATGAGCAACAGTCACGTACCTCAAGACGCATGTCTCGTGCGGAGAGGAGAATGTCGCGAGCTGTTAGCGTCGCCCAGGACCAAAGTCTTGATGAGTACGAAAGATTGGTCAGATATGTGTCAGTTTATAGAGAGCCAGGGATGGTCGATATGGAGAACGAAGAAGGGGAGATGAAACGTGTTTGGTATGCACCGTGGCGCAGACAGTTTGTGCCCACGTCAGAAGCAGCGGAGTCAAAACAAATGTTTCCAGATGAGTGGCTTCTCACCGACATCAAACAAGGTCTATCCGAGGCTGAAGTCAACAACCGTCGACGTCGTTCGGGGTGGAATGAATTGATTTCGCAAAAAGAAAACCCAATTGCAAAGTTCATGTCCTACTTTCAGGGTCCGATTCTGTATGGTAAGTCAAATTGGTCTTCAATATTTAAATTAGTGCAAACCTCTGGCTGACTTGAAGTTGCTGGAGAAAGTCATGGAAATTGCTGTGCTTCTGGCCGCTGGTCTTAAGGATTGGGTAGATTTCGGTGTCATCATTGGAATCCTGTTTCTCAACGCCTCAGTTGGATGGTATCAGGAAAAACAGGCTGCAGATGTCGTAGCCAGCCTCAAAGGTGATATCGCATTACGATGTAAGGTCGTTCGTGAAGGACGTGAAACCGAGGTGTTAGCTCGCGAACTGGTTCCCGGAGATGTGGTATGTATATGTGGAGATTTCTGGGCTAAATGACCAAGCTAAAGTAGCTAGGTAATTGTTGAAGAAGGGACTGTCGTTCCAGCTGATTGCAAAGTGATATGCTCATACGATGACCCGAATGGCTTCGAGGAATTCAAAAGAATGCAAGCAGAAGGCGCTCTTGATGAGTCTTCAGGTGAAGAAGAAAAAGGACAACAAGGAGGCCAGGAGCGAGAAGAAGATGAGAAAATCACGGATGAGGACTCGGCCAAGGAGAAGCAAGGACAGGATTCAAGGAAAAAAAGTGAAGGTGGCCAGTCAAGCGATGAAGAAGAGGAAAAAGAAAGCCGAAAAGGATATCCAATCCTCGCTTGTGACCATTCCGCTATTACTGGTGAATCTCATGCCGTTGATCGACACATGGGCGAGCCTGTCTACTACACGACACACTGCAAAAGGGGAAAGGCGTATACCGTTGTTCAGACATCAGCAAAAACTTCTTTTGTTGGGAGAACTGCGAGTATGGTGGCTGGCGCCGGGGATAAAGGTCATTTCGAAATCGTAATGGATCGAATCGGCACCTCGCTTCTAATTCTGGTCATGGCATGGATTCTCGCGGCGTGGATCGGCGGTTTCTGGCGGCACATTCCTATTGCAAGTCCTGGCAGGCAGACGCTGTTGGAGTATACTCTAGTGCTACTGATTATCGGCGTTCCAGTCGGTTTGCCTGTTGTTACCACAACAACCATGGCTGTAGGAGCGGCCTATCTGGCACGCAGAAAGGCTATCGTTCAGAAATTGACAGCTATAGAATCACTTGCAGTAAGTTCCCATCTGTTATTCTTTTATCCAGAAGCAAAAAACGATGTATATCTAATAAATGGGCCAGGGAGTCGATATCTTGTGCTCCGACAAAACAGGAACCCTGACTGCAAATAAACTGAGTATTAGGAATCCCTATGTAGCCGAAGGGGTCGACGTCAATTGGATGATGGCAGTGGCTGTTCTGGCGTCTTCGCACAACATACAATCTTTGGATCCCATCGACAAAGTAACACTGTTGACTCTCAAACAATATCCAAAGGCAAAGGAAATTTTGCGGGGCGGATGGAAAACAGAGAAATTCACCCCATTTGACCCAGTATCCAAACGAATCGTCACAGTGTGCACATGTGAAGGTGTCCGATATACCTGTACGAAAGGAGCTCCAAAGGCAGTGCTTGGATTGACCAAGTGTTTCCCAAGAACTGCGGACTTGTATAGGAAAAAAGCGCAAGAGTTTGCTCATCGTGGTTTTAGATCACTGGGAGTGGCAGTACAGAAAGAAGGGGAAGACTGGCAATTACTCGGAATGATGCCAATGTTTGATCCACCGCGTGAGGATACTGCGCAGACGATCTCCGAAGCCCAAGCCCTAGGAATCAGTGTCAAAATGCTTACTGGTGATGCTATTGCAATTGCAAAGGAGACATGCAAAATGCTTGCACTGGGTACAAAGGTCTACAATTCAGAACGACTAATTCATGGCGGTCTCAGTGGCGCAATGGCTCATGATTTGGTCGAAAAAGCCGACGGGTTCGCAGAGGTATTTCCCGAACACAAATATCAAGTTGTTCAAATGCTCCAAGAACGAGGACACCTTACTGCAATGACAGGAGATGGGGTCAACGATGCACCATCTTTGAAAAAGGCAGATTGCGGTATAGCTGTGGAAGGCGCCTCAGAAGCAGCACAGTCGGCATCGGATATCGTGTTTTTGGCACCAGGACTTTCCACTATAATTGAATCAGTCAAAGTGGCTCGTCAGATTTTTCATCGCATGAAAGCCTACATCCAATACCGAATTGCGCTGTGTTTGCATTTGGAGATTTACCTGGTCACCACTATGATTATTCTCAACGAGACGATTCGAGTGGAATTGATTGTCTTCTTAGCGCTCTTTGCTGATCTGGCAACAGTGGCAGTAGCATACGACAATGCTTCCTTTGAGCTGAGACCTGTTGAATGGCAGCTACCAAAGATCTGGTTCATATCGGTCATACTAGGAATTCTCTTGGCTTTGGGAACTTGGATCATCCGAGGCACGATGTTTCTCCCTAACGGCGGCATTATTCAAAACTGGGGCTCTATCCAAGAAGTTCTCTTCCTCGAAGTGGCGCTCACCGAGAATTGGTTAATATTTGTCACTAGAGGAGCTGATAGCTTGCCGTCACTTCCATTGGTAGGTGCAATTGTTGGGGTTGACATTTTAGCCACGATATTTTGTCTCTTTGGGTGGTTCACCAACCAAAACATGAAAACCGATCCTGCTGGTCAGTTCGTTGAGACGCACAATGGATGGACAGACATTGTCACAGTTGTACGGATATGGGGCTATTCGCTCGGCGTGACTATTGTCATTGCCTTGGTTTATTTCACGCTCAACAAACTCGAATGGCTAGACAATCTCGGGCGGAAGGTGAGAAGCAAGGGTGACATTCAAATGGAGAATATTCTCGGTCATCTGTCTCGCGTTACGATAGAGCATGAAGAGCACGGCAAAGTTGAGAGTCGATATTGTTTGAGTACAGCTCGTGAGGAAGAAGAGGGAGAATAAGGCCGTTACCATGGTTCTCTTTGCTGCAGTGATCGTCAACTCCGTGCTTATACAATCATATCATCGTCTGCAAAAGATATCCTTTTCTTCAAGTAAGACATTGGCCAGGGCTATTGCGCCGGGTTCGATGTGTTGTTCTTTGAGGGAAAGGGTCACATACCACATTGAAGGTCTATTGCGAAAATACATGGGAACTTTTTTGCTTTTCAAAATATGCGACTGGGAAATCTGTTTGGTTTATGTTGTTAGTTCTTGGGTTGGTTTATACCTAGGTATCTTAATAGTAATGTTCTTTCCCATGATTTCCGTGGAGCCCTGATGGTAATGGAGTCCAAATATTCAACTAGTCTTCCCCAGTCCCAGTTTGATGAGCGATTATTTTGGTATGCTGGTGCTTCAAGAACAAGTAGCTGATCGGTAATTTCCAAGGCTCCAAAACGAGAAGTAGATGCTTGCGTTCTTTTCTTTTTTCTTTTTCGTGACTCGTACCTGTCGTTACGGATACCCGTAGGCATCTGCTCTCACTCAAGCCCTACCGTAAAACGACAGGCTCCGCTTACCCGTCGCCCTAGAAGAGCTGAAAAGAACATGCAATAAGCATCTCCCGATGAAAATTGAAATGCATGCTGAATTATTGCTAAGTCTCACGGCATACTCCTCTCGAGAGAGAATGCTCTAACAATCTGAAGTTGCCTAGATAGGAAATTCCCCTGCCCTCTCGGTTACCTAATCGGTCATCACTAGATACGAACAAAAACGACCCCCAGCTTTTAGTGCCTATGATCAGCGTTTTAGTTTACCACAAAGGGGTCTAGAAAGGCATTATGGTTACAGCATTTGGGATCTAGACTGTTATTTCTTCTTAGTCCTGTCATTTTACACCAGTCGCATTTTACGTACAACTCTGGCCTCATATTTAATACTTCCTAAAACTGTGAGGAGTACTTTGATAGGATGATTGCTTTGGTCCTAAAGTAGGTACGGACATACACCTAAATCTGTCATGATACGTATGATGTACGCGTGAGAAGAGTCAGAGTCCAGGGTTGTTTGTCGTGTCATTTACCGAACGGAGATTCATCGACGTAGTATTCTCATTTACGTACTGCTTGGGATATGAAGGGAGCAAACATGCAACTATGTCGGGATACGTCAATGTAATGTTGTACGCCTCATGTATCTTGAAACTGCATATACGTACACACCGGTTGATCGATGTTCTAGCTGTGTAGATACGGAGATGATTCAGAAGGTGCCTGACTAGCCTTGTAGATATATGCGATTGGGTAGCAGTATCTCGATGAAGCTTTATTCTTTGAGCACCTCGTACTATTTCCTATGGTATGGGTATTCCTCATTTTGCTGGGATAGATCAATCACTGGCTCACGACCTAACATCGAAGTAGACGACATGAAACGTAAGCACAAAGAAACATTTTCTTTTTTTAGACTACCGTCCAGTGAGCTTAGGCTTCACACAAAGAGACATCCTATCTTGCCCATTGAACTAGTTGGTAGTTTCATCAGCTAAATGGCATAGCTTGTATGAAAGGGGGGCTAATTCAGATTGGATGCAACGTCAAGCTTCAACCTCAACTTGCCGGACCCCGCAGCCTTGATAAGCTATCTCCGTCACATCTGGGTATATCAAAGTGATAATGAATTGTAATTGTGATGGAGATATCCTGAAAATGAAAAGTGTAACCACTATCTAGAAATGCTGCTGTTGATGCGTCGTCCAGAGTGCATACGTAGTACGTAACCGCCATTTGGCCCGTTAGTGTAGGATCACAAATCATGAAACCTGAACACTGTCAACCGATTTATGAACATGAAACGAAAGCTAAACAAACTAAACTTCGGCCAACTGTTGACTTGGAACCCCGAATCTTGTGGCATGAACGCCTCTTGACGCCTCCTCAGATCTGTGGCTTCATACTAACCATAGTCCCTGTATAACAGCCAATAACTAATGGAGAAATTTGTTTTATATGGTTTTAAAGGTTTGGTAATTATTCGTGTCAGGAAGTCATACTGTCAGTCACAATCACAATCTCGATCGTTTGTAGTCGCAGGGCTTCGAGCGTCGGTCAGCAGTACGCATGTACCTGCTTCGAGGTAACACAGGCTACCATGTGCTGATGCTTGAACAAAAGATTGTTACGTACTTCTTTAAACCTGGGCTAATCAGCAAAGGGTACGGGTACCTAGGTAATTTAACGTGATATCTTATCATGTGTACTACAGTTCGGTATCATCGGTTCCTAGGAGGGTCATGTCACAAGCCGGGTCAAGCCAGTCGAAGCCACCCATACAATGTGCCGAGACGATGTATGCATGTATGCTCCACCATATACGTACTCCTATTCTTATTTGTAGAAAGTGTGTCGAGTTTCACAATTACGGAAACGATCCCCGATGACTTTGTCGCATGTCTAGCCGATCCCGCTACATACCTACATCGCTCTACATACAGTGTACTTGAAGCTATCTAATTGACCATCATTCATCTTTTGTATACCATTCAGTATGCTATAAACACCGTATCACTTGTAGCCTTGTACAACTAGCACCATGATCGACAGCGCTTGGCGTCTCGTGGGGAGGCTTGTGGCTTGAGATAGTAGTATTGTTGGTTTGACTAGCTCATGTTAAACCCATGCTAAAATCATCGGGACTTCATCCATGCACTAGTTATCCTCATGATGATGACCCCAGGTTACAATAAGCCACATCTACACGGACTACAGACTAGGAGAGCCTTACATGTGACCCTAACGGTGACTAGGCCAGTAGTAGCGACCCTAGCCGTAAGCCGTACAGCGACAATAGCTTTCTCACCACCTCCCGGCCTATCCATAATCCTGGAGGTTAGTAAATACACTGTTACATTCCATAGCTCATTGATAGATGGCTGGTTGTGGGGGAAGAGCGGCCTTTGGAATGCAGCTGTCCCATCAGGAACAGGAAACGATGCACTCCCGTGCCGCTCATTGGCATTTGTATACTGAGATCTTGGTTCCACTCTCGAGTCAATGGTACATCGTACACTCTATCGAGAAAAGATCTAGGTTCCCATCGTGCCTCCTGCCCGGCGTTACCGTCGGCACGCGCAGCTGAGATGCCATGAAACGATGATCCAGTAGCACGTAACCCTAAACGACGTCCATTGCGAAGTCCTTATGTCAAAGTCGAGTATAAAGACATCCCGATATCCTCTTCGAACATTCCTTCTTTTTCTTCTCAGTCAACAGTCAACCCAAAGTTCAAGGTCTGCTTTGCTACCTCATTCCCTCCTTCAGCCAGCATCAATTTGCTTCCTTCTACCAGTCCTTGCATTGTTTTATACACATTCCTTGAAAGAAAGAGAGTCTCAAGATGTCAGCAAAATACATTCTCTCCGGAGCAGCCGCCATGGCTAGCTTCATTGGAGCACAAGCAGCTCTTGACTTAAAGTCTTCAAGCAACATTGCCCTTTACTGGGGTCAGAACTCATACAACCAGGCTAGCGGCGACCTTGAACAACAAAATTTGGCATACTACTGTCAAAACACAGACGTCGATGTTTTGCAATTGGCCTTTGTCACTGTTATCAACGGACCTGGTGGCGTGCCTGAGATCAACTTTGCTAACATTGGCAACAACTGCACTACCTTTGACGGCACTTCTCTTTTGGACTGCCCTCAAGTCGGGTGAGTAATTACACCCCATTTTTAGAGAAGACTTAAAACTGACCGTCGATGTTTTCTAGTGATGACATCAAGACATGCCAAGCAGCTGGCAAGACAATCCTCCTCTCCATCGGTGGTGCCACCTACTCCGAAGGAGGATTCACCTCCACAAATGCCGCTACCGCTGGTGCCCAGTTGATCTGGGATACCTTCGGTCCCGACTCTAATAGCTCGGCTCTCCGCCCCTTCGGAGACGCAGTTGTTGACGGATTTGACTTTGACTTTGAGGCCACTGTCTCCAACATGGCCACCTTCGGTAACGAGCTCCGCTCCCTCATGGATGCCGACACCAGCAAGGTATGTCTGAACACCCTCGAAGAGAATTACAAATTCACTAAAATGTGAAAAGAAATACTACTTGACCGCCGCCCCACAATGTGTCTACCCCGACGCCGCCGATAACCAAATGCTCAACGGCGCCGTTAAATTCGACGCCATCTGGGTCCAATTCTACAACAACTACTGTGGAGTCAACAACTACGTCGCCGGCGCCAGCACCCAAAACTACAACTTCGAGACCTGGGACACCTGGGCCAAGAACACCTCCGCCAACCCCGACGTCAAGGTCTTCGTCGGTGTTCCCGGTAACACCGGTGCCGCCGGAACCGGATACCTCTCTGCCTCTGCCCTGCAACCTGTTCTTGAGTACTCCGCTACTTTCTCTAGCTTTGGTGGTGTCATGATCTGGGACGCTAGCCAGGCTTATGCCAACAATGGCTTTATCTCTGGTGTTGCCTCGGACTTGGGTAGCAGCAGCAGCAAGGGTACTATTTCCCGCATTATGCGCGGCCTTGTCGACCGTTCTTACTGGTAAATCAGCCATTAAAGACGGGACGAGGGGTCTGAGATCCACTCGCTGGTAGAGTCGGTCTAGATGATATTTACGATACTAAAGGCTGTATCTAATGTGCTAAAAAGATCTCTTGCACATGGATATTACATTACATATCTCTGCTTCAACTGTACATAGCTTCCAAAATTTTCGGGTGCGCAATGGAATCATGCATAAACATAAGCAAAATCTTACTTAGACTAAAGTTATAAAATAACACTCTTATCGAAAAAAAAAATATCTGATTGCGTTGCTAGGCAGAACTATGCGACTGGAATGTGTGACCAGGTCACCACTTCCTGACCTTACCCGATCAATCCCACTGCCCAAATGTTTAATCGGACCTCTGCCCTTGCTATTTACGTAGTGCGCTTCATAACAATTGATCGACCTGTGAGCTGCTCATCGGTGTCACTGCCGTACTTTCGGGTTCCTGTTGCCAGTTACCGGATTGGGCTGCAATTAGCCCTAACTCCGCCGAGTTTGCTCCTGGGATAGTACTTCAAACGCCGATTCAGCATTCTCGCTTTTGCGTAAGAAGTCCAATATTGAAGATAGCTACATATGAAATTCATGAGCTACTTGAGCCTATATATACAAAAATGCTTGTTGAAATTAAACAAACATAAACAATTGAGAGACAGGAGATTGGCGCTGGAAAGTTGAAAAACGAAAACCTGACTTTTAAGTCTTGGAGTGGGGAGTCATCAATATGCTACGCAAATAAGGCAATATGAAATGATAAATGGTCGTATACAACGCGTTGTGCACAATCTTTGTGCAATATATGAAAAGTCGAGATTAAAAAAATCAAACCGGCCTTTTTGGAGTTGGTCGAATCGCAGGATTTCAGTATCGCAAATGATGTTGAGCTCAACGAGTCCAGAACCACCCTCCGTGAGAGTCCTTTCCATTGTCAGAATCTTGAGCCCGTTCGGTAATTTTCTCACTCGCAGGAGGAGGGGTAACTTCGACCGTCTCGTCGCTTTCCTCGCGACCATCGGCAAAACGCTTGGTTTTAACTGTCTTCGTCGAGATCGAGCCATCTGCCAAAGTGCGCCTCACGCTACGGGTCATTGTCGAAACGACTCTGGACTCTTCGGAAGAACCATCATCTGCCATTGTCTGAGAAGCAAGCAGACTTTTGTTTCCGTCAGATGTATACTCCAGCCAATCTTTGCTTTGTGTTAATGCATTCTCGGGAGTCCGCAAAGACCTATCCTGTAAATGCTGTAAATGACGTTTGCGCTCTTCGTCCAGAAGACGCATTAAAGGACTGTCGGCAAATGCACGGGAATACCGTTCATGAGCATTCGCAATGTCATCAAGAAAGCGATCGTACAGATCCAATTCTGTCTCGGCATCTTTCGTTTCTGTTTTCTCTTGGCGAGGGTCTTCCAACTGTCGTGGTGGATCTTGGGCACTTCTAGCATCGTCATGCTGCTGGAATCTCTCCAAAGCTATTCCATCTCGCGACTCTTCGGGACCTAATAACCGCCAATTGCTTCCAAGGCTACCCCTCTGCACCAACCCCTTTAACCACTTATCAGCTGGCTGTCTACTACGCTCAGGCTCTGTACTTTGATCCAACATCTCTTGTCCATTAGTGACTCTCAAAAGATCCTCAAACGCATCACGCCAGCGCGGTTCGTTGGGTTCTAACTCCGCGGGTTTGCGCGATGAAAACAATGATGGAAAAGTTCCCTCATGTTGACGTCCACGACCCTGTGATCTTTCCAAATATAACGGAGAGTACGGGCTGAATATAAGATAGGCGAGTGGCCAGGTCTGTGAGTCTCCATCCGATAGCATACTCTCCGGAAACAGGAACGAGCCTAGACTCATAGGGAATCCATCGAACAATGAGTGGAAACCACGATCGGAAAAGTGGCGATGATTATGCCACCGGTCAAAAAAGTCTTCGTCTCTGTGGAATCCCCATCTACGTGATGGCCGATGATCGTCTGCATGATAGTCAGATTCTCGGTCGGCGTTTCGATCGTTGTTGTCTGTGTTTTGGAAGTACAGCCACTTGTCCGAGAAAGGAGGAACGGAAGTCGAAGGTAGACCCATCACCGCCTGGAGCATAGATGAGATTTGTTCGTCTGCGTATCGTCGAAATGCGATGAATGGGTTCTCGCTATCGAGCTTGTTATCGGGTGGCGTCGCGCTCTTGTTCTGTGTTTCGGTGGTTGTATCAGATGAGTGGTCTTTACCAGGGTTTGCCATTCCGGACGGCCGTATAAGTTATGGAAACAGTCTTTTGTAGCTTGAGGATAGATGTATCTTAAAATGATGCGGGTGAGTTTAGGGAAACAGAAAGTGGTTGAAGTTGAATCGCATGGTGGCGGCAACACAAATATGTTATCACCACGTGACACTAGGCCCAAATTGGATTAGTATATGAACATGCACTCTGATTGGTGGATCTATATGCTTTCTCCCAAGATGATATGTAACGATGTAGAGCTTTCCCCTTCAAGATAATATATGCAATATGGACAAAATTAAGTTTCTCGTGGGAGTACCTGGGACACTATTGTTGTCCTCGATTAAGTCTATATGGCAAGTTAACGAACGAAGGTCCTGAAATTTCAGATTATACAAATCACCGCCTGTTGACGGTCAACTCCATCCTCACATTCGTAGATAATCGCGAAAAGAGGGTTCTTCTAAACAACTTCGGATTGATCTTTAGCCTGCACATCGACTTTGTAAGCACTGGGAACCGGAGACTCGTCAACACCGCTATCTCCACCTACAGTGGGCGTGGAGTATAAAACATCATTCTCGATCTCAGCGAGAGTTCTACCCTTGGTCTCCGGAATCCACAATGTTACCAACGCAGTCAGCGCCATCACACAAGAGAATATGCCCAGCACACCACTCAATCCAATAGCATCCTCGACACTTCCAAATGCAAATGCTGTTAAGACAGCGCCGCATTTACCAGCTGCAGCTGAGATACCGTGCGCCGTACCACGGACACGAGTGGGAAAGACTTCAGCAGGGATAAGGAATGTCGTAGCATTAGGGCCGATGTTTAATGTGAACTGTGATAGTGTGAACATAACCATCAATCCGGCTGTACCGGTGTGAGCTGATGGGGCGCTGAGACCAGCCCAGATGGCGTAAAACACAGAGACAAGGGCACAAGTGTATAGTTGTAATCGACCGCGTCCGATAAGATCTGGAAGGAAGATGGCAACGTAGAATCCTGGTAAATAACCCTAAAGACAATTAATATGAAAGTCGAAATAGTAGAGAATCAACTTACGGCTGACTGGACAATGATATTACCAATAGCGGTTTTGTAAAGAGTTTCCCAATGAGTTGACCCTTTGGCGAAGCCAATCTTAGCCAGAATTACACTCTGATTGAGGTTAATACCGTAGTATGCAATATCACTGCGACTGTAAGCAAGTGGTACCATAAGTGATATGAAAGAGTTGACATACTATAGAAACCAAGACACAGATGTGGCTATCAAAACTCTTGTATGCCTCCACTCACTGAAATAAGACCGGAAGTCTCGCCACTGGTGTTTCAAACCACGTTCTTGGTCATTGCGTTCAGCCACAACTAAATGCGAGTCCCATCAGTTCTACTTCTTCAAGCAGAAACATCTTAGGGTTGACCGCCAATTAAATTGACTTGGGGTAAGGCTCACATTGTTTGTATGGCCCCGTCTCGCCAATCGTGAGACGAGCGTATAAGGTCAAAGATGCAGGGACAATAGCGAGACCCAGCAAAAGTCGCCACACCCATTCGAGATGTTTCTGATTGTCGGTGACAGAGCCTTCGAATGCTTTGAGCAAAATGAGGAAAACAATGCCTGACGTGAAACTGCCCAGGCCGATGTTTGAGAACACCGTCAAGACCTGTTTGGCACGAGTGCCAAATGGGTTCTTTTCAGCTGCTAGGGATGAAGATAACGGATAGTCTACTCATAATATCAGCATTGAAAAGAGACATCAGTGCATTACAATCACCCACCGGCTCCAATACCTATACCCGTAACGACACGAAAGACCGATACCCAGGTAGTAACGGCGGAAGCTGAAAAATTCTTCCAGGGCAAAAGGATGACCATGAACGTCCCAAACAATGTCAGCATCAGTTCCTTGCCATAAATGACATGACGACCCCATGTATCAGCGAGCGTGCCAAATGCTATCTGGCCCACGATCATACCCAAGCTGAGGGCGCCTTTAATTACATCACCATCGACTGTGGACACTGCGCCCCCTGGGAAATAGAGGTATCCGAGGATTGGGACGACTGAGAAATTGATCAGTACAGGATCTTCTTTTGTGTGCACGCAAAACATACCAAGACCGATGGCCAGGTTGAGATATCCATCGGCAAAGAAGCCTACTCCGGCTGTGGCAAGAAAGCGCAACTTGGCTCCTAGAGAGGTCATTTTTTCGGCTGGGTTCTTGGTATCAATAAAAATAGATGGAATCAAACTGGGCTGCTGCGATATGTTGTCGGAAGATACAGCAGCTCCATAGGGTATTCAGGGATATATATATGCCTACATCTTTAGGTACGTATGCATACCCAGACACCAGTTGACATGTATCCATGCCATTGATATTCATGTTTATTGCAGTATACTCTACCCATACCAGATATCCTGGCAATAGTAGTCGGAGAGAAGTACTGTGGTGGTTGATTGAAGCTGGCCAGCACGTGGGTAAACTGTCGACTTAGGGCAAACACGGTTAGCCCTAACTTCTGCCGTCAAGCCATTCGAAAAGCGTCCGGTCACCACGTGCTTCCCACGGCCACTGGGGTTCGGGGACTTAGTAACGTCAACGCCGGCACGAAGTCCTTCTGTTTATTTTCTTCCTCTTTTTCTATGTCTACAGTGACTGCGATTGGATTGGATAATGGAGCTCTCAATCTGTGAGTGTTCTTGGCAGTGAGCCATGGTCATGATACTTTTGTTGCCACCGCCATAGAATTGACTACATCAATCAGCATCTCAGGACTAGAAATTCAATCAAACAAAGGGGGAAAGCAGAGCAGGAAGAGCTTTGGGAGTAGGAACACCACTATGGGCGACTCGTTCCCATCACCACCGCCGGTGGTTCGCGCCTTCCGCGAGTCCTTTGGCGACAGAAAAGTCCCCGATATATCCCGAAAGATCACTGCTTGTGTAGCCTGCAGAAAGCAAAAGGTAAAATGTCATATGAAGGATGGCGAAGTGCCGTGCTCGAGATGCAGGAAGAGAGGGTTGTCTTGCACTGTCAATCGGAGTCTGCAAATGCTGTTGGAGGATGATGTAGCGTAAGGATGCAAAAGACCGCTGCCTCAAGTCGGTGATTGCTAACTGTGGTGGTAGATGGAAGGACGCCATGACACAGAAGATCCAGCGTTTAGAAGAATCCATGGATCAGGTCTTTGCCAGAATTGACGTCGCAGAAAGCCAACACTTGGGGCAAGCTCATTCAAATCCCATGAGTTCTCCACCGGTACCAGCCGCAACAGTTAACGATGCGCCCACCGCGAGTTCGACGTCTTCACAACAACCACCTCCGAGGTGGCAGGTTGTGATGGACTCTCAAGGTGGCCCTGCGTCAATTCCTGCGTCATGCGTTTCAGAAATACGAACCACAGCTTCATCGGGCAATATGCCGGCTTCGCAGTATCCAGATTTGATCACAGTGGGAGTCCTATCTCTAGGACAAGCTCTCTCACTGTTTGATACCTACCACCTACGTCTTGATCATTTTCTATACAAAATTCTCGGCGATCTCACCAGCCTCGATGCCATTCGCAAGCGCTCACCGCTTCTCACCACTGCCGTCTGCACTGTTGGAGCACTGCATTCGCAGTCTTTAGGCCATCTGTACGATGTCTGCTATCGTGAATACAAATCATTAGTAACCACAATTACTTTTTCTCCTACAGCAAATGTAGATGATGTTCGGGGTCTGTGCATCGGCGCATTCTGGCTTCACGAGCTGTCTTGGGCGTTGATTGGAACTGGTAAGTCCTTGTCTCTCAGTCTTTTCTATACATGCTAATTGATGCAGCTGTGCGAATAGCTTCAGACCTCAAACTTCATCATGGCATATACCGAGCTCTGAATGGTGACCGTGAGGGATATCTTCAAGCTCGACTATATTATCTAGTCTACGTGTGCGATCACCACTTTTCAGTCGCCTACGGCAGGCCTCCAATGTCTCGGGAGAGATTAATTGTCGATTCCGCTCCCCGTTTCCTAGAAACCGAACATACAACTGAGGACGATACACGATTAGTGAGCCAAGTGAAAGTATGGGCCATTACCGGCCAGGTATTTGATACATGTGGCGTCGATGTCGATACCCCGATACCACTGCAATATCTTCCACAGCTCCGTCGGTATTCCATTGAACTAGACATCTGGTACGCAGATTGGAATGAAACTTTTCGTCCTAACCAAAACGTGGGCAATTATCCACAGAAAGGCGTCGGAATGCATTGGAACTTCGCAAAGCTTTACCTTTGTTCACATGCTTTTCGTGGGGTGTTAACAGCGCAGGAAAGGAGCCAGCCTCTACCGTCTGAACTAGAAGAAATTGCAAATACTGGCGTTCTCTCTGCTATGTCAATTCTCAACGTCATCGTTTCCGACGAGGAAATGCGATCCTTTCTACACGGGCTACCCCTGTACTTTGACACGATGATTGCATTTGCTGTTGTTTTCCTCCTGAAAGTAGCTACCAAATACGCAGATACTATACGCATCGACACCGACAAGATATTATTGTTAGTGAGCCAGACCGTCGCTGCGCTCAACGAGATTACACACTATATGCATCCACAACATCTGCTGGTAGCCATCGTCGAGGGTCTACAGAAGTTGCTATGGAAATGTCAAGAACAGCCTCACATTATGCAGGAACCAATGCAACAATTACCTGCTACACTTGAACATTCACCTACAGAGATTGCCTGGATGGAAAATATTACTAACTTTGATTTCCTAACTAACGTGCCTAACGTAGACGACTGGGTGTTTCATTACCCGGTTCCGACTGGCGCACATCCTACCCATTACAATTCATGATATCTCGATATTCTGAAACTCCTCCATTGCCGATCATCTTGACCAGTTCAGAACGAGATCAAATATATCATAATTCCTCCATTGCTTTGTCGCGGCAACTGTTTCGGCTGTATTGTTGATTCGTTTGTTCATGATAACGGGAATTGCTTGCTCGCTCAACCCGCCATGTGAGCGGAGAGGATGGTCCTTCACCTTAGACAGATCATGTTCTGACTTTCGTGAGCCGATTACCGCATTAGGCTTGGAGATGACCACAATATCCCCTTCACGGTCCGGAGGCATTTCGTATTTCTCAGCCGCTTCCTTTCCGCTCACAGCCACTTCCACCCCAGGAAGCGAATTGCAATATGCCAGCACCGAATCAAGCTTTTCTAAGTTCTTCAGGTATACTCTAACAAATGATCCCAAAGCACCGTGGTGGCGAACAAACGGGTCCGTGATAGGGCAGATCACACGAGCCGATCCAGTTCCGAATTTTTCGTACAGTTTGTCCTCGAGGAAGAGAACGTTGGCTTCACCATCTGCATTTGACTTTTGACTCATGCCATGATCGCCTGTAACGCCGATAACTAGAGCCAAGGAAGCCAATGTTTGCAAGCGTGTATCAATCGCGGACATGAACTCGTTGGCTTCTTTGCTTCCTGGCGGATATTTGTGCTGAATGTAATCAGAGAGAGTGAGGTATAAGAAGTCGGATCTCCCTTCTTCCAGTAGCTTGATTCCAGAATCAAGCACGAATAAGGATAAGTCCGCGGAGTATTGACTCGGGGCTGCCCGGCCAATCCATTTTTCAACGTTCTCAATTCCATTTTCTTCCAGGGTGCACTCACCAGCACGCTCTGCAGAGAAACAGATTGCATCTTTGAGGCCATGGGCTAATATCTTGCGAAGTTTATCCTTGGCCGTCACTGCAGCCACTCTCACTCCGCGAGATGACATTTGTTCAAGTATGGTAGAACCTCTCAAAAGACTATCGTCTGTGATCATGGTTTCGTTGCCCGTTTCTCTATCAAGAAAGAAGTTACCGGCAATGCCATGGACAGATGGTGGCGCACCGGTGATGATTGACACGTTGTTGGGATTAGTGAATGATGGCATACAACTTTTTGCAGTTGCATGGAAGCCGTTCTCAAGGAAGGACTTGAATGTTGGCAGATTTCCTGATTGAATCCCTGATTCGAGGTATTCCGGGTCGAACCCGTCGATACAAATGACTACTGTCGGCTGGATGGGCAGACTGTATTGTCTTGAGTGCAGGGTGAACTTGGTCCGTGATTCTTTTCATCAATTGGATGTCAGTTATAGCTATCTCTTTAATATTCTTGGTACCCCGAGACCTCACCTAATAAGCAGTTATAGATGGGCTCTTCATATTCCAACAGATCAGGTACCTCGATGTTCGGCACCTTTGCTAAGTCATCCCAACGTCTAACGGCGAGCTTTGCCTCAAGCAATCGGTCTTTCTGCGCTTCTTTGACCTGAGCTTCGTTGAAAATGCCTCCCTAGGGAAGATATGATCAGTCCAAAGTTCCTCTTAGTACGGATAAGAGGTGGACTTCACATACCTGATAGTTCAAAGTCCTCTTACTCGTCTCACTTAAACCATCATAATAATCTCTATCAGTAGCTGTCAAATACCGCTTAGCCATGACATGAGCCCCAACCAATTCAGCCACTTTATCACTAAAACCAAGAGTTCGCAAATACTGCTCTCCAAGAATCTCATGACTCATCCGCCCAAGATATTCACCGTCTGCTGAATACATTTTCCCCATCTTCTCGGCCGCTGGGATGAATCGGCCAACGTCATGAAGAAGGGCGGCAATGACGACTTCATCGTCTTTGCCGTAAAGGGGATCTTTGCGTGCAAGATGGGCGCATTGGAGAGAGTGTTCGAGTTGGGTGACACGTTCTCCGAGATAGTCGGCTCTGCCTTGAGCGATCATGTATCCGATTAGAGTCGTGACTGTTTCACGAGTGTGTAATTCGACGGACCGTAAGGTGGTGACGCCTCCAGACATGTTTTTCACGTTCATCTTGGCTGTTATTTGCGATGGGGATGACTCTGGTAGAATAATAGAATGGATAACGTGTTAGATTATGGGTTTCCTGGCATTGATTTAAAGGTCTCTACACCGTAGATAGATCTCTTTGATGAGAATTCCTCCTTCAGAGCTTCCTTGAATATCAACGAATATTGTAGTGGCTGTAATAAAATCTCTCGTCCTGCATCGGCTCAAGGACCGACTATCGTGGAGGCGTGAATGGCATGAAGTCCGATGATGTCAACAACAAGCATCCTCCAATGCTTTCGTGTATTTGTTCCACGAGGGGCAAAAACAAGCTATGAGACTATCGCTATCTCTCCAACCTGAACAGCACTATCATATGGTCGGCACGAAGTGCGGCCATCCGTCTGTAGGTGGAGTAGTTCGGCACGAAGAGCTGCGGTGGAAGATGGAAAGCGGATTATACTAATGTGCCCTAATGAACTTGACGGTGGGGTGAACAAGTAGATTGGATTATTGACTGAAGATAGAATCTCCAATGAAAAGGTGAAAAGAAAGTAGAAAAAGAAAGTGATGTAGTATTAATTCTTAACCGCTTCCTGGTTACATCTACTTTCTTTTCTATCAACTCTTCAACGCAACGTTAAATACCAAGAACAGCAACGCCTATTATATTGTTTCCCTGAAAGAACAGGAAAAGATGAGGAAAATGTACACCCTGACTCCATCACAAGTGGAATCTTACCATCGCGACGGCTTCCTCCTTCTACGGGTCGGTGAACACAAACTTGTAGATCCAGTCGAGTTGGCAAAGTGGACGGAAGAAGTGAAATCATGGCCACGCGTGAAGGGCAAATGGATGCCATACGATGAGATCAACATTAAGGGCGAGCGGCAGTTGATGCGCACTGAAAACTTTGTCGATTATCACGATGACTTCAAGAAATTGGTCTGTGGAGAGGCGTTGGCCGGTATTCTGGGAGCATTAGCCGGCGAGGTATGTCTACCAGTCCATCAGATCAGATTTTATGATTACTGCTAACAACCAATTAATTGGCCAGGACATGCTCCTGTTCAAAGACAAAATCAACTACAAACAACCCCATGGCAACGGCTTCCAAGCACACTTGGATGCCCCTGCGTACGACCACATCGGCCGCATCGAGCACATCACTGCCAACTTTGCCATTGACCCAGCCACTATAGAAAACGGATGCCTCGAAGTCGTACCCGGTAGCCACAAAATGAACGTACCGTGCATTGACGGCGGCCGTATCGATCCTGCGTGGGAAGAAGCTCAGGAGTGGCTCACGGTGCCTCTGGAAGCCGGTGATGTGTTGATATTCGGCTCACATTTGGCACATAGATCTGAGAAAAATGATACCGACAAGGCGCGTGCAAGTCTATATGCCACGTTCTATGGGAAGAGTGATGGGTTGGATTTGAGGCAGAAGTATTACGTGCATCGACGCGCTAATTTCCCTCCTGATCATGGTACGCCATTTTGATTTTTCTTTTATTATTTTCTTATTGATCGTGCTTACTAATTTTTCTTCTAACGCAATAGAGCGTGAACCGGGCAAGGACTACTCAGAAGGGTTCAAGACATACGGCTTTGCAGCCCCCTTTTCCAAGATTGCAGACGGGGCTCCTGTAACGGCATAGTTTTGACCAGACAATTCGAACTCATTTTAGCTTGATTAACTAAAGACATAATCCTATTTTTACTAAATGGACAGCATACGAAGCTGGAGATGGATATATCCGGCCAATCTGTGTATATAGCTGTTGGCTCAAATGTTTCCATACAGGTCGTGCCTAAGTATCTGTAAAGCTCGGAGTGGAGCGAAAATACAACACTTACGAAGACTGGGTGACGGGATCGAATCCAAGGCGACAAGCTCCTGGAACTTGCACGCTCTTTTCCCTTCCGGTATTGACTTTTTTGTGCTTGTCGCACCTCTTAATGGCATCGTAGGTGGCCGCGCGCAGGCGAACTACGCGACTGGCAATACGTTTCAGGACGCGGTTGCCCACTATCGCCTCTCATTGGGAGAGAAAGCCGTCTCCCTTGATCTTGGACTGATGGTCTCGGAAGGGGTGGTTGCCGAGGACAAGTCTCTGCTTGCCAGTATGCGCCGACTCGGTCATTTGATGGATATCAGTCAGGGTGAGCTTTTCATAATACTGGACTACTACTGTGGCCTAGCATTGCTGTTACTATTAAGCGACCAGGCGCAAATCCTTATAGGACTCGAAGACCCAGCCGCTGTTCAAGCGAAGGGTACTGATTTACATCATTCTACCTACGGTCCTGTGTTTCGCCAGCTCTTCTGCTCAGCCCCATCGCTAACGGATACAGAAGCCCTCAATAAGGAGAATATTGGTATAAATTGAATAGCTGCTCTCCATGGCGTAACATCAGGCGAGCAGGCCACTGAGATGGTCCTGGGCTGGTTCATAGTCAAGATATCGCAGGTACTCGGCCTAGACGTGAGCGACATAGATCTGGAAAAGCCTATTCATGCGTATGGCAATGACTCACTTGTAGCTATGGATCTAAAAAACTGGCTAACTCGCGAGTTTGACGTCGAGATGCAAGTGCTCCTACTATTGGGGAACACTCCAATTCAAGAGATAGCAAAGGATGTTGCGCTAAGGTCTACACGCTGTTCGGATGAAAGAATAGAGAAAATTTAGATAAATTTGATAGATTATGCTATATATACTTCTTTTCCTCTCGAAAGCTATTCTGTTGTGTCTATGCATCTGCTGTCAGGTTATTCTGGGTTTTGAAGAACGCGCAAAGGCCACTTTCTGTCAGATGACCTGACGATTTCATTGCTAATCTCTGGTAGTAATTTGAGAGGCATATTCTATTACTATCCTAGCTACTAGACTCTATACAGAATGCATGTGAGCAGTGTATAGGCCGCCTTAAAGGTTTCCTACTAGATTTATAGATATTTATTACTAACTTTTTTATAAAGATTTACCAAGACTTATTTTACTGAACTGCTGTCCCCTAATTGTTCAAGTAGACTTGGATATAATGTATAGGCCAACAAGGGCTTTCAACTATTTACAACGTGCTGAACGGCGTCGACAACTGCAGCGGTAGCCGTCAGATGAAGGGCGTGACCCGTGGCAATCTCAAAGGTCTGTACCGCGCGGATCTGGATGCCATAAATCCACACGAGTCATTGCTGTTACACAGCCAATTACCACAATATGTGTGAAAGGAGACTGATCAAATGACAAGGATTATGATTGGACATGAATCTCATGCGACAACAACTTACGTAGGGAGGTAGGGTGTACGAAACCCCTCGATATGATTAGATGAGCGGCAGACAGCTTGTTGTAGTGAATGATTGTACAATCCTACAACATTTGATGATGGTGCAACCAACTCGTCCAAAGCAGCGCGTGTACTAGATGATGTAGTTTGGTAATATATAGCTAGCAAGGAGGATCACGTGGTGTATAGCCGTATTGCGAGGGAGGATGGATGGAGGATGAAGTCCTACGATATCGCCTCCACATTGATGCCTTAGGAATCAGGACTCTTAGATATTCTTAGACGAGCTGAGGTATCAGCTAAGGTATCCAATCCAGGATACAGGGTTAGACTCAGCTAGGGGCTTGAGCGCTCAGCTCGGAGCCCAACTGGAGCTATACTTTATAGTACTATACATAGAGTGAAGCCCTCATCAAGGATTTAGAGAGCAAGTAGTTATTCCTGTTTTGAACTCTCCGTGAAGATTGGCAGGATTTGAGTGCCTTGATGCCTCAATATTGCCGGGTTGGGAAGGAGCAAGTGGGTGTAAAAATAAGCCAACAGCGTCAATAGGAATCGAACCTATAAGTGGATATCACCAACAGACAGACTGGATGCCTCATAGTTGCCTAATCAGGGAGGAGCAAGGCTCGCAACATTGTGGGCAGCCATAAAGTCGAAGAATTTGACGACATCGTGGTAGACAATACGATGTGTATTGATATGACGGAACCTAGCTAAATATGGCTAGCTTGGGGCTATGTCTGTTAGGAAAGCGACGTATTTTTGCGTAATATGACGGTAACATAGAGCTAGCGGACGTAGGGTATGAAGCTGTACAGGGTCTAGATGTGGTATGTTGCGAAGTCTATGTGAGCTCGTATGCTACGGTATGCACCGAACCGTGTCGATCCCTGCGGCGTGAAGAAGTAAGACAGGACTTGTTATACCGACACTAGCTTGCCTGATCAGGGAGCGCGCGCCCTAATTCCGTCCAGTCGTCGGCATCCGATCTTCTGGTCTTCCACGTGGTCCTTCTCGACCGAGCTATTCTTCTATAATTAATCAGCAAAGATCATACCTCAACATCAATTTATCAAATCAAGACCGACAAGAAGTACGAATCGATAATAAGAAAGAAATGCGGGGGAGCCGGAGAAGGCCGAGGAGCCTCAGGCATTGGCTGGAAGGGCAGGTGACATCGTCATACTTTGTTAATCTTTATTAATCTATTTCCAGCCTCCAGGTACCACGATTGCGTATAAATTCAGAGGCTGGACTCACGGTATTTGTCATATGAATTCTGTGACACTTCTTTTTATTATTAATTGGACATTTTTTGTGAGACTTGTGTGTATTTCTGTGCTACGTATTTGATCGGACCGGAGGCTCGTCGTTGGCCTTCCTTACCCATGCGCAAGGAACTATTCATTCTACCACGACAGCTAAGATTGACATATAAACCTCTATCTACTGTGAAGATACAGCGTCGATTATACAACATGGCTACTGCAACACACGTACATCTCTCGACATCGGATGCCGGCGTTTTCTCTCACAATCCGAGAGAAGACTCGGCCAAACGGGCCAGTGAGCTCTTGCAAAGAGATATGAAGGAACATCACATCTTCTTCAACAAGCAGAGATTCCATAGTACGATGACTTTTATTCTGAACATCAGCTTGTCATACTCTCACTAACACAGTGTTGTTTCTACAGACCACATAGCTCATCATCTCCTCACTCTATTTTCGCTGGGAGCTTCACCCGACGAGATACAGGATGCTTACGATCGAGGACATAGCTATCAGCGAACGCCGTATCCAGTTGACGATAAAGTCGTGCATGCCATTATTGAAAAATCGAAATTCAAAGAGTATTTAGGAAAGGAAGAACATTACGCGAACTTTCTTGCGTTTTTCCAGCAAGAGATTAGCACCAAAGGCGTTGAAGAGACTCTCCGGGAACACGTTTTTGCAGAGGATGAACATGCAGATGATTTACTAGGAAGACTATTTTCAGGTAATTTTCCCCACTTCAAATTTCTTGAGATATATGATCTTAGTAATAATTTTTATTTAGGCTTGATTCATCCTATAATTCAGCTCGGTTTTGGCATTGAGTTCAATCAGCCGGCCATTATTGCAGAAGGCCTTGCCGAGGCCGCAGTGCATGAAGGATGGGTAAGACCATTCCTCCAAGGAGCCGAGGATGCAGCGGGGGGGATTGGATCTAAGCCTGGAAAGACTATAACTGAACTCTTGCATGAAATGAGTAAAGACGAGGAGATCTTGTCCAGTGTCCGTTACAGTGACAACAGCCAAATACGAGATGGGATCTTTAAACGTGCGCCGGAAAAGATGAAATATTATGCCAAACAGTACACAGTGTCAGCAGAGACGTTGAACGAGCAATTGGTTGAAATGGTCAATGCTCTAGGTACGTGGTGCCGACTAACGATATCGGGGGGTCAAATTCTAACTCAATTACCAGTCTACTGTGCCGCTGCCTCCCAGCACCCGCCAAATGTAGTGAAATTTGAGTTCATACTGATACACGCCGTGAACTGCTCGATTTTCTTTTCTGCTATTTTGGAACGCCCCTGGATTAGCACTCGTGCAAAGGTCCGCTTGCTTGAATGGAAAGGACGCATGGACCTGCTTCTATATGCTTCTCGACATTGTCCTCCTCTCAATCTCGACGAAATCATAAGCTACCCTATTACCAAAACCTGGAACGAGATCTTCCATGCTGGTAATACCCACCGAGGAGATGATGGGCATGTTGTGAAGCTCATTCGGGCTATTGCACATGGCGAACAGATTACCGAGACTCTTGAGAAGCAAGGCAAGGGGAACGACTTGAAAATTCACGGCGATGCGTGGCTTAAGGCTGCCAATATGGGTGAGTTGTTCTACTCCATAAAGAATCATATATATAAAGACACAGCGTGCTAACTACGCTCTTCTGTTCGTGTAGCTATCGATTCTACAGCGACCTCCTCGCAAAGGTGGATCTTTGGAAGCGGCTTTGAAGAGCCATGGGCAGATATTCCGAAGCGCGCACAGCTCTAATGATCTCTACTTCGAGATATGTATAATACTTGAAGTTTCAGTCTACGTAATATCAAGTAAATTGTTGGATTCTATTACTTGGATGGGATTTATTATACAAATCCTATTTTCCTGGTTCTTGTTTCCCGGCATTGTCTCTCACAGAACCTGTCGAAGGATCATACGAGTCCGCATGATACTCTCGGTCCCAATCTCTGTACGTTACCAGTGGCCATCTATCTTCCCGAATATCATCGGGAACATAGAATCGTTCAATCTCAATCTTCGACCGATCTGCAACCCAGGCTCCGGCTTCCATGAGTACTGCCTCTATCTCAGGAAACCCCTTCGCGATCGACATTCGAAGGGCTGTGTTGATACTTCGAATCCAGTCGCGGGCCCGGTAATCATCCGTTTGACGATATTGTAGAATTAGTGTCGCGGTGCTCTGATTGCGACCAATAACGGCATGCTCAAGGGGAGTCCGCAAGTTAGAGTCCAATTCCAGAATATCCGCCCCGGCGCGAAGTAATTCCATTACTTCGCTAGCTGTGCCATTCGAGCAGGCACGATGTAAGGGAGTAAAGCCGAACCGATCGCGCTCAAAGACCATATCCTGCTTCCGAGATATCAACCACTTGGTCAATTCCTCGTGCCGGTGCCTAATACTAAGGTGCAGACAGGTTTGCTCATATAAATCTTTCAGATCCATATCTGCATCATTCTGAAGAAGAATGGGCGGGACCTCGGACTCGCCGCTTCTAATTGCATGATGTAGAGCGGTTTGACCATATAAATCTTTAGCATCGACTTGGCATCCTTTCTCTAGCAGAACCCTGACTGCTGACACGTTCCCTGTTTGAGCTGCACAATGTAAAGGTGTACATCTCTTCTTATCCCTTGAGTTAACAGAGGTACGTCTACTCTCCACAAATCGTCTTATAACCGATCCATCGAGCCATAGTGACATCAAATGAATCAGACTAGAGCCATCCCTAGTCTTGCCAAAATCGCGCTTTGTCAAGTCCATAAGGAACTCGACACCTTCTCTGTAGCCCTCACTAGCAGCTAGATGTGCTGGGGTAAAGCCTCTATTATCGCGCGAGAAGATATCGGCTTGTGCGGCAACAAGCCAGCGTATGACGGTCATGTTGTGCTTGAAAACAGCCAAGTGTAATGGAGTCTTGCCGTCATTGTCTTTTTGATTGATGTTACCTGCTGTTAGGACCTGGATTTGGCTCTGGTCAATGCTCCAGCTGTACTCCAGAGCCCAATGAAGCAATGTGCGATTGGCATGATCACTTGCTACTGGGCGTAGATTGTATCGACTCATGAGTTCTTTCACGAGCTCATACCAGTCTTGGTGGGCACACAGATGTAGAAGGTTGTATCGTCCACTGCTCGCCACGACACTGATCTCATCGCGAGACAACTTTGTAAGATAATGAACAAAATCTGTACGAAGTCCATAAAACACAAGAGCGCTGACGGGGTTAAGTCCATTATATTCGTCCACTTGAAAAAGAGTATGGCTGCTTTTATTGAGAAGTTCATCTTCCACCTGATTCCATCGATGCATTCGACCAAGTTCCAACAGTTTAGCATTCGAGCGCGCCATACTCATGGCTCGATTCCAGTTCATTCTCATGATTTTCAAAACAACATCTTCCCACATTGGGTGTTGAAAAGCCATGGTGAGGGCATTCTCTTGTTTATCATCTGCTGCCCAGACGTCGATGTAGGGTTGCTCCAAAAGCAATAGGACGGAGTCCAAACACTTGTTACGGATGGCCTCTAATAGAGGCGTTCTGCCATCCGTGCCTCGACAATTTAGATTGGCACGAGAGTCCTCCACCATGTACTTGATGAAAAACGGATCGGTGCTAGAAGCTGCATAGTGTACAGCTATTGATCGGGAATTCTTGCCAAAGTTGACGGAAACCGTATCGCTACGCATCAAAGCCAAAAATGCATCTTGTCGATTACATATGATAGCCCAACTCAACGGCGTTATATGCTCCGGACCTGTAGTAATATTTGCGTTCTCACCGGACTCGATCATTGCTTTTATGAGCCTACGTGAATCACCACGTGTTATAGCGCAAAGTAGCGGATAAAAGGAGGATATTGCGATCTCAATATTCTGTGCGACCGCATCAGAAAACATGTTAATCTGGGCCCAGAGCATATGAAACCTCGAGCAATAGTATGACTGAAAAAAATGAGCAGCTGCCATATCCAATTCCACGGATGGCGTTGCCTTCACATAATGCTCAAACCAGTTGCTCAAAGCATATAGTAGACATGTGGTCCTACTTTGGGCGTGGATCTTGGACTTCAAAGTTGATACTCTCTTGACGAAACGTTTCTCCAGCGGCAAATCCAATTTATCGACTTCATCTCGTGCTTGTTGAATCATGAAGGTTATTTCATTCTTCGTGAAAAGTGTTGCCTCTGCTTGGAGGACCTTCATACACATCAGAAACAGTAGTGAATGAGCATCGGGCTCCGACATGGTGTATTGATTCAGCACTCCCGCATTCGACTGTACCTGTGACTGACCTTTGAATAGATCCTTTGCAGATTGATGAGCAAAGTTCACTAGGCCATTCTCATTCTTGCGAACAATATAGCCACAACGCTCGTGGAGATAGATCTCAAAGTCAGATCGCTCATCTTCCACGGCTCTTAAATCGAAGTTTGAAGGACGGCAATCAAATTCCCAGATTGTGACAAACAAGGAAAGTTGTTGGGAAGAAAGTCTTTCAAAGCTAATGCGCAGAATGGAAAACGCATGCCGAGCCTCCTCTCTCCACTGCAAGGGTAAATTGTTTAGTAAGCCGCAATAAATTGTCTCTAGATCGCGTGGCAATCTATGTATCTCCATGAGTCGAAGTCGAATTGCGTCTCGAGACCAGATTTGAATCCCATCTGCAAACTGTTTCCATGTAAGTGACGCCATGAGAAAGTTTCCACCTGCAATCTCAACAATTTTGCTTTCAACCTCAGCCCCAGCCTGCGGATTGATCCGAGCGAGTTCTAACCGGCGTCTGACCTGGGCTCGAATATACTCTTCTACTACTTGACGGGTGCTCGTGTTTTCAACATCGATAAGCGAAGGACCGGCACATCTTAAGAATCCTTCGTCGGGCACTTTTCGGTCTGTGATTAGCAACCTCATATGGCCACTCACATCCGCGGCTAGTAATCCCTCAAGTCTTTCCAATAGAGTGACACTGCTGGTTTCTCGGACCCGATAAAGCTCATCTATCGCATCAACAACAAATTGGAAAATGATACCACGACTCCGTTCAATGATCGATAACAGACATTGCCATAAGGTGTCCTCATCCGGCTGCGAAATGTTCAGATGGGTATTATCCAAGTATCGAATGACAAATGCCGTTTTGGTGTCTTCCAAGATTTGATATAGAACAGAGCTCACAAATGCCGTGTTGGTTTGAGTTTTGGGATCTTTGTCGTCGAAAAAGAAGTACACCGGTTTGCGTATGATACCCGTGTCTGGATCGCTCTCGCTAATCTGGTTGAGATATAGAACAATGGTTTTACTTAACACGGTTTTACCGGAGCCGGGTCCTCCATACATCCAGAGGACTCGGAGGCCTTGATACCCAGTCCACGACTTAAATGACTGGTGGTTGATGAGCCACTCGTGGGACTTTCCCCATGATGAGGGAACTCGCTGAAGCATGTCTACTTCATTAATTACGCGCAATCGTCTCATAAACATATCTTGGGACGGTGTGAAGACTAAATCATGAAACATTTTTGTGTAAGTAAAGTAACATTTCATTGCAAATTCCGAACCCCCTATATTCTTGAAGAGGAAGGGAATAAAACTAATGTAGTCAAGACGTACATGAACTGCCGGAAACTCTGGCAAGAGTCTCAATAATTTCATCAATGCAGTCACGGACTACGATGTAATTTGGATTTGAACTAGTCAAGAACTTGCACATGGTTTGGTGATCTGCCTCCAGCGGAATTGCAGTTTCGTTAGGAAGATGCAGAATGGCAGACATTTCATCAACAACCTTTACCACATGTATTAGCATTATTCCCGGAGAAGGAATGTTATCAGCCCATATGGGGACCGTCACTCACGAGTGCATTGATCACAGGCATTGTCAATCGCTCATAGAGACTAAAAATTTGCAATCCTATTCCTCGCTCTACAAACTGGGAACAGATAGTTCCCAGCTCAGTTGACTTGGGGCGTAGATTGTCTAACAGATCCTGCCGAAGTCTTCCAAGAACAGCAATGTTGGCAACTTTGGTTAAGAGTCCTGACCAGTATGCGATATCAGAGCCCCTATGGGGAGTGCCCAAGAATACCATTCCTTTCACTGAGGACGCAACCGAACCGTAGGTGACGCTTCGTTCGTGGGCGACAATAAGTGCCTATCATGCGATTGGGTATGTTAGCTAGCATCTGTTCGTTATGATCTTTTTGCTATGTGCCCTTACCTGTTTCACAACAATCCCACCCAGACTATGACATACGAAAATTGTCTTGACCTTCGTAAATAATACCCGTGTCAGACAGTTACACGAATACAGCAACAGCGAGCCTTACAGAATCATTCGCGGTTCGCCGGCGGAGCTGTCGCAAGCTCTCCAATAACTGAACTGCGAAATCGCGAATCGTAGATGTAGATTTTGTGAAAGCAAGCCCCGCATTGTAGCCATAAGTCAGAATACGGGCTCTCGGAAGGTCTTTGGGTATGAAGTCTCGAAGCCATAATTTCTGGCCCTCGGTCCATGTCTTGTACGCATGACCGCCCAGGCCATGTACAGCAACAACGCTAATCGCATGAGATCAGTATATCACAGGATTCGGGTGCTAGAAAATAAAGGTCGTAGCACACTTACTCAACGTCAATCTCAATTCCAGCAGAACCTGAAAGCTCAGGATCCGGCCATAGCTGGAACAAACCTATAGGTTGACTGTCGGGTTGAGTACGATCATTCCCGCTCTCCGAGACAGGAGGAGCTGGACTACGACGGCCAAATCGTCTCATCTGTCATATAAATAAAGGCGCAAATACTGTATATACCTATCAGATATTGACAAAAATAAAAGATTAACCTCGCTGAAGGCAAGTTGGGTCAAGAGAGATGTGAATTGACATACGTATTGCCCTCTAAAGAGGGGTAGGCAAGCTTAGTCCTCTCAGCCTCGTAGCCTCTTAACCACCTCATGAATGAACGCACAGTAAAATAACAAATCCGGCATGGCGCTACCATTGCGAGTCTACATCGGCGTCGATTGGTTCAAGGGTATCTCACCAATCGTTTGTGAGATGATACATATGAACTCGGATCCCACCGATGGAGCCCTCATGGGAGTCAAGTATCTCAGTGCGTAATACCGGATCTGATAATGACGATAGAGATCAGGGTCTATATGTGTATCGTTTTTTAACCCTAAGACATCAAGAGAATGAAAGGAAAGAAATTTATCCATTTTCATCCTAGGCCCCAAACTCCCCGCGCCAGGTGAGCTACCTAAGCGTAACTCCGGGCCAAGAACGTGGTTTTGGCTTTCGCAAAGTCCACCCGGTTCAAGAAATTAACTTGTCACTAAGACCGTATCGGCCTAGAGAGAAGAAAAATTTCAAGGCTCGTTGAATATATTGCCCTCTCATCTGGTTTTGTTCTGTGAGCAGAATGGAGTAAAAGGTCTCTTCCTGCATCCGAGGGATTTTTAGTTTCTCTTTGCTCCTCCGAAATTCTCCTCTAGTCCATTCCAGTGCAGTACTAAAGTTATTCCAATATGTGGAAGTACTGGTCTCCAGTATTTCACTACTGAGCGGAGTCAATGTCCGTACTTGTGCTCATACTACGACTGGTCCTCGTAGCCATATGTTGAATGGCACTTGTAAGCATTCCGCACCAATTTACTTGCTATACGCTGATGTGATTGCTAAACACTGGCTGCATATTATGAAGCATTTTCTGTCCCACGGCTCTCGAGAATAGGTAGCATCACCTTCCGATATCTAGCAAACGATCATCCTACCTCAGTACTTCAATCCCAGATTGCTATCGTGAGAGCCTCCTCAAAGAGTATAGCAATACTGCATAATCGCATTTATTAGAAGTTCTCTTCGATGTTTCTCCGAGGTAAATGGATATTTGTGAGACTTTCCTAACACATTTGCTATATCAGGCTTTTAGGACCCCCATGACACATAGCATATACAACTCTGAAAAAGACAGTAGGATAATTATCACATGTAACGCCTTGAGAGCAATGTGCACACCAGTCCATCAGTCTCAACGTCTTGCTCCTATCTTCTTCACAAATAAACCCGCAAAGGAGGAGAAGTTGATGCCGATCGGAGACAATCCCGAACCCGAGACTTGCCCGATTCTGCTGTAATCGGCCCGGCCTAAACAGGACACTGACATCGCCAGACGGTACCTACGCTTTCTGTGTAGCTTGGTGCCGATTATCGTCGATTTTAGGTGTGCACGGCGCGTAGAGCTCGATGTCGCGCAGAAAGAGTGCCACCTTCCTAAATAGGAAATATCGCGCCGAACAATCCAAAAGCGGCTAGTGTGGGATTGTCAATGGAACAGCGCCATAGGTGGAGAATCGCTGCGTGGGATATCCCACCAACCACTGCTTGCCTTTGTCATGACACTTACTTCAGATGAATAAATGTGACGGTTGAGATGATGGTCTCATATAACCTCAAAATTGCTACTTAGAGGGTTGACTAGCTCTTTCGGCTCAAAATACTCAAAAAAGATAGTGAAAATCCTTGCGAAAGCTGCTTGTAGTCAAAAGCGATACAAAGCACGCGATAGAGCAATGGCATCATACCTCGGAGAATGTCCGACCGATCTCCCGCCATACAATCAGAGCGGGGCAGGAGTCCTCACGGCGGGGCCCATGCTGAATGACGGAAGAAAAGGAACCGACTACGAAATAGGTACATTGTAGTACCTAGAAGTACTACGTAAGTACCTGGCTGGTAGACCGATGTTCCTGCTGTCTTGGCCAGGTGGATTATGCCCCCCACGGCCGGTCTGTTCATAAATAAATTGTCCCCAAGTGCCCCAGTCGTAGTAGTTTCATCTTTTTCTATTTCCCTCTTTTCCTCTGCAATCCTCCATTCTCCCGTCTGTAAAACCGATCGTCAAGATGTCTCTCGGAAAGACTGCTACACTCAGCACCGGTGCCACCATCCCGTAAGCCGCCATTGACATCCATGATACGCTCATTACTGACATTGCTAGTCTGCGAGGATATGGTACTTGGCAGGCCGAACCCGGCCAGGTCGGCGAGGGTGTCTACCTTGCATTGAAGGCCGGTTACCGTCACCTCGTGAGTTCATCTGTCGCGTCTGCTAGATTTGATTCGCTGACTGCTGCTTCCTAGGATCTTGCTAAAATGTAGGCGACATAACCTTCCCATAACCATACTGCACAGCTCACAATATAATCAGCTACCAAAACCAAAAAGAAGTTGGCGAGGGTATCCGCAGAGCATTCCAGGAATTTGGCATTAAGCGTGAGGATGTCTTCATTGTAAGACTGCCAACAGCCTTCCAATTGTTGCGTCTATATGCTAACCACGTTGATCAATCGTTAGACCTCCAAATTGTGGAACAGGTCCGTTCAAGATCTCACCTGGCATCACGACTGCAGCCATAACTGACACAACCGACATAGCCAATTCCACCCCGATGTTGTTGAAGCTGCTTTGGACGACACTCTCCAAGAGCTCGGCTTGGAATATCTCGATGTATGCCCGCTCGCATCCAGATCGTATGAAAAACTCATTAATGAATTTCATATAGCTTTACCTGATCCACTGGCCAGTCGCCTTCAAGTCCAACAAGCAGATCAACAACCTCTTCCCTCTCCAAGCTGGAAATGAAAAGCTCGTTGACATTGACGACGATGTTTCCATTATTGATACCTGGACCGGTACGTTCTTGCTCTGCAGAAGAAGAGAATAGCAGCCAAATTAACATACAGTAGCTGTCACTAAATTGCCCAAGAGCAAGGCTCGAGCTATCGGTGTTTCCAACTACAGCATTGAGCACGTGAGTATAGTCACTCTCGATTTGAGTATTCTCTGCTAATGTACGTCGATTACTGTAGATTGAAGCCATCATCAAGGCTACCGGTGTCGTTCCCTCCGTCCTTCAGATCGAGCGCCACCCTTACCTCCCCAACCCACCTTTGATTGAATACGCCAAGTCGAAGGGAATTCACATCACTGCCTACTCGGTATGAAGTGTCCCGAAGATCATTCCAGATGTTCCCAAAAGCTTATTTTTGTTAGGGTTTCGGAAACAACTCCATCGGCTGGCCTCTTATCATCACCCGCCCTGAAGTCAAGTCCGTTGCAGAGAGAGCTTCCAAGCGTACCGGCACAACCGTCACTCCTGCTCAGGTCCTGTAAGTTATTCCAGACTATCTGACTAGAAAGAACATTATCCTGACGGTTCCATTCAGCCTCGCCTGGGCCCAAGTTGGCGGCCACAGTGTCATCCCCAAATCAGTCACCGCATCCCGTATCGTCGAGAACTTCACCGATGTTGAGCTCTCCGCCGACGAGATCGCTGAGATTGATGCCCTCGGAAAGGAGAATAAGCGCTTCAATGTTCCCGGTGTCATCAATGATCCTCTGTGGCCTATCAACATCTTCAGCACCGAGGAGGAGCTTGCACACCCTGAGTACCACCAGGTTATTGTGTCCAAGTAGATGATATAGCTTGAAGGGACGGTTCGTATATAGTGAAAATATATCCATTGAGTTGTTCTGAATATCCAGGGTAATATTACTCGCTTGAAAGCGAGAGGGCTGTTTACTGCATTAGCAACATTGTAAAAAGTCTCTTCTTATTCACTGGTATCCAATTTATCCACACCTATGGTAAAAACAAACCCTAACGGGGAAACACCGCAAACGCCTTAGCTTTATGAGAAAATGGACCTTCAAATTCATTAAATCATCCAAAAGGCACGTTCTATATAGTCATAAGACCCAATTTATAAAAGATCTAATTTTTTTGGAAGATCATTGGAGAAACCGGGACAGAGCTATCACCGCCCCCTCGGCCCCATATCCTTCATAGCCTCCTTCCTCCTCTGCTGATCGCGCGCAATCTTCTTGAACAACGGATGATGCTGCGCCTTCTCCTTGAGCTGCTTATTGCGCGACTTATTGTATTCAACGTACGCCATATCCTCACCTCCAGCGAGACCGCTGAGTGTCGCCGCGCTGCGTTTTGCGATTGCCCTTTTGGCGCCTGCGCGGCCGCCGCGTTGGCCGCCCGATCGCTCGGCGAAGAGGTCGTCGACTACGTTCTCGACTTCGGCGGAGGTTTCGTTTTGGAGCATGACTTCTTGCAGGAGTTCGCGGCGTTCGGAGGGGGTGGCGTATGCGAGGCCCTCGAGGTTTTCGATGCCTTGGAGGTGGGTGATTACTTTGAAGGCGTAGCCTTGGTCGACGAGGAAGGCTTGTCGTTTGGAGGAGTAGTACATTTCGTCTGTGTCTTTGGAGACGAGGGAGTAGAAGAAGGCGTTGAATCCTTCATCGTTACGGCGTTTGGCTCGTAGGATACGGCCTAGTCGCTGTGCTTCTTGACGACGTGAACCGTAGTGCGACGAGATTTGGATCAGGCATGTGGCTTCGGGGAGATCGAGGGAGGTATCTCCGATCTTTGACAGGAAGATAGTGTTGACTTGTTCGTTGTGTTGGAAGTTCTCCAAAATACGCATGCGCTCGTTTTGCGGAGTTCCACCGTAGATATAAGCTTTGCCTAATTTGAGAGCATATCGCTGTAAAGCATAGACGTTGTCGGAAAATACAATGATTTTATCACCGCGCTTTTCGTGATAGTCAATCAGGAACTGGCACGCTTGAAACTTTCGTGGGTTCATTATGTACAAAAGAGCTGCTTTACGCGAGCTCTCTCGCATGTACTCCGAGTAGAATTCAGTGGTCATGGGGCACCACACCTCAGCGCACTGAACTTTGGCAATATGACCTTGCTCGGCCAGCTCCATCCAATTTGCCTCGTAGAGTTTAGGGCCAATCAAGAAGTTCAAATCCTTGATCTTGTCATCCTCTCGAAGAAGAGTCGCAGTCAATCCTAGTTTGGCCTGACAGGCGATGCTGGACGTGACTTTTCGGAACATCGACGCCGGTACGACGTGCACTTCGTCGAGGATCATCAGACCCCACTCTCGTTGGGTCAGCCAGTCCATCATCTTTTGTGCGTCGTGCGATCGGGCTCTTGTTTGAGAAACCATAGAATAGGTCGAGACAATAATACCGGTTGACCGCTTGAATTTCTCTTTATTATCAGACGTAAAGATAGCAATGTCACCAGGATCAATATTTGACCATCGTATAAACTCGTTTCGCCACTGGACGACAGACATGGAGCTGGTGCATAGCACAATAACACCTTTCTTGATGGTGCACGCCGCGGTGATACCGACAAGAGTCTTGCCAGCACCACAAGGCAGAACGATGATACCACTCTTGGCCCGACCGTTACCGAACATCTTACTCAGACTCTTTTCTTGATAGCTTCGAATCTGGGCATTTGGTTTCAAGTCAATATCCAACGTGGGATTGTCCCTGTCGTTTCGAAAATCGTATTCTTCAAGAGCCGGACAACCCATTGCTTGACATCGCGCTTTGACAGACTCGACATCATCGTTGGGAATCTGAAAACTGTGAACTTGTGCATCATCATCGTCGTCGTCTTCGTCACGAATAGTAGCCAAAAAGTCATCCTCTTTGTTGGTGCCGTTCACTCCATTAGCCCCGCTTGCTTCGCCGGAACCTTGATTTGCTTGTGCAACGCCAGCCGCATCTTTAGTACCGGGGATGACCAAGCCTGCCATCTTTGGTGCCGCTTGCTGGATAATGCCTTCTGATCCTTGGACTCGCTTTGTTCCTATAACGTCATCTTGGAGTAGCATTTGTAGCATCGCGGGATCTGTGCTCTCCACATAGTATTTATTGTTGTTTAGAACAAGTTTGATTTTTCCGTAGGACTTTGTAAAATCAACAATAAATGATCGAATCGCATCTGGAATTGGTGTCTTGGATAGTCTGTCCAAAAAATGGATAATGTCTTTTGGTTCCAGTCCAACGGACACCGCAGCATACAGACTATTGCCGGTGAGTCGGTACTCGTGTAGATGCACCGGTCGAGACAATGGTTCCGCGATAGTCGTCAAGAAATCAGCAGCCTGCGACGCAAGAGGTGAGAAACTCTCCAACGTAATCGTTCCTTTGAGCGGTTCGATCCACAGCGGTCGGTTGGCATGGTCAGGCTTCAGCGGCAGCGACGAAAAATCCTTGTAGCCATAATGCGGATCACTCTTATCTATCACGGCTTTCTTATCCCTGCTGAAGGCTTCGAGCGAGAACTTTTCGACTAGTTGTGCTGTCCGTTCCTCCTTTTCATCGTACTCGGAATATTCATCGCTGCTATCGAAGCTTTGTGGTGTATCGGGCACGGGAGTTGCTCTTTTCGAGGCTCGCGCAGATGCTATGTCGGTAGCTTTGCGTTTTGGAGCCATGGTGACTGGTTGTGGCGAGGATATCGAAATGTGAGATGGATCGAAGGGCGTAGCCTACTGTACCGTGGCGGAGCGAAGGCGCTCTCAAGCCATAAAAAGGTGACCTTTAACGACAGCAGTCGGATCCCAGCATGTCCTAGATGCAAATGTGAGCTACCAGGACGATCGAGATGTGAGATGAGGGATGAGAGAGAGAAGAGCCGAAGAAGTCAGTCATTGATGAGTAGGCTGCAGCAGTCTTGGCACTCATTTGCTTGGTAAGCAGCCAACCAATCAGGGAGTAGCATCCATTCCGTACGTCCTACGTAATCCTACCCGACTATTTTAGGGTTAGCCGGCAGTTATTAGATTAAGAGCCGTTTGGCCGTCCGAGCTCTCAGAACTACTTCTTCACTTGTCCTCGGTGATAATTTTTACGATACAGGCCAACGCATATCTTTCAAGGCAAAATGAATACAGTAAGCCTTCTATGTGCCCTCAATTACTCCTTGGATGAATGAAAGAAGCTGATATAGCTCTCAGATAAAATCTACTTGGTAAGCCGAGAAAAGTCCGTTCTATATCTAGCCAGAAGCTGATCAAGACAATTGTACTCAACAGGTACGGATGGGGTGTCCTTTGTGTCGGTTAGTGACCTTCTACACATATCCAATCCACCAAACAATGATTCTGACATTGAATACTCTCCAGCGGGCGGAGGTGCCTACTACTTCGCCAAAAAGTCCGTCAACGCCGACCGCGCAGCCCGCTATGAAGCCGACATGATCCGCAAAGCCCAACTCGCCGCAATTGAAGCCGAAGATCGTCGACGAGCCGCCTCATCATCATTGCCGCAGGAAACGCGGAAACCTGCAGACGACCCGTCCTTGCAACGCGCAAGTGCCAGTGCGGTCTCATACACTGCGAGAGATGATGTAGCGTCACCAAGCAGGGAAGCAGGTCAAGATCCGGCACCCACTCGACATGAGCCAGAGACCGATGCTGAGGGATTATTGGAGAAGTCGAAATATGAAGCTACGCAGCCGTTCCGACCGCCGCGGGGAAATCGGTTTAGTTGAGTTGGCTTGGCTTAGTTTCTCTGCGTGTGACTGTATTATAGATTGGAAAAAGGAAATTTCGAGGCTGTCTGATAAGGGAGGCTAACTGGATTTGGTCCTATGAAGTCATTGTACTTGTCTACACCCGGGTTCGACTCGTTCATAATCAAACGTTCCCCATTCCAGCGATAAGCTTAATTGGTTGGCTGCTACGAATGACGGTATAAAAGCGAATAATGCCAATTTCTGAATTAACTATTCACATGCAATTTCATATCAAAACAGCAAGCCCATGCCAAACGCCCAACCCGTGCCTTAAAGATGATCCCCCTGATATGCAAATGTAGTTAACAATGCTAGAGCTATATATCGTACCGATATGTTGGAAAACAAACAGAAAAGCAAATACAATGAGCGGTAGATGTGTACTCGTTGGTAAACGGTTTCATTTCAGCCGTTCCCGTTGATGCAAGCAATTAAACTCTTGGTGCCGTGACGCCATGATTTTGCCGGTGGACTCTGTCGTGAGTCAAGATGGATGGGTATTGTATGGTATTATGAAAGCGAAAGGGATCGGGTATAATGTCGTAATGGAGTAATGAAAGGCAAACGATGCCGAGTTGATCTATCGTGCATGGAAGCAAAGTGGTGGAAGGGAGCGCTCTCTGGAAAGGACGTTAGTGACTATGATTGGAGCGCAAGATGAGCTATGGGTTGGTTACTCACTTATGGGAATGAGGATAGCCCGTATTCTTCTCTCGAGAACTTTCTAATGCTGGAGGCACAAAAGGCAATACGACCATAGAGACTAGACATGACGAGGCGACAAAGCGAGATGTGCGAGTATCAGGTCGAGGACGGTGAGCGGAGAAATGGCGCACTGAACTGCGGAGTCCTGAGGCGGTGATTGCGACGGCCATGATGTTTAGACTTTGTAGTGGTTGTTATACACGATATCGACGAGGATTTTGTTCTTTCGGTTGTACTCAAGGGCGATGCTTGCTATGAAGGTACTGGTAGGGACTGTTGCAGGAGGTAGGTATTAGTTGAAATTAAGAGTGGCAGAGTCATGAGCTGGCACAGCACAATATAAAGCCAGGCACCTTGTTGATAGCGCAACGCCCGACGCTGCGGGGCCGAACGCTCCGTGGAGGACAGCAGCCAATCAGCGGTCTACTATTATTCAGCGCCAGGTCACGCCATCTGCCTCCTGTGTTTCTCCTTCCGAATCCGGATTATGGAATGCTGAATAAAAGTCTCACAATCATCTGACTCAGATCGTCGCCATATATTCCAACCAATTCTACTTACGGTACATGCATTCTTCTAGGCGAACACATGCCCAAGGCTCCTATCGATAAGGCTCACCCATGTGGAGACTGGCGCTCTTCTTGCCGAAGTGTCGGCCCCGAAGTACTTCGCATATGAGCTGATCGGAAGAATGTTTTCCCTAGTACATAGTCTAGCTATTCTACACGTCAAGCAGCAAATTTACACCTCAAGTACTTGACAAAAGAGTCGAGTCATTCGTTTTGCGATCGAGAAAATGAATGGTGCGTATTATGTGCAACAGGCGGGATTCAAGCTCCGTGGATTAGGGTATGTCCGTCTTCAACCGTCACCACGCGATCCCCCACCTCAACCGATGAGCCCCATCTACATAGTACATCGTTGCTAATCGTCGCCCACTTTCGGAGCATCCCCAAATCAGGGATGGTTCAACGCTTCTCTAGCCGTTGTGCGTTTTCGCGACTCTAGATTCGTCATGCCTGCAATAAATTCTTGAATACGTCACCACTGACATTTGGCCATGTCGAAAATAGTCGATACGAGTGATAATCGGCAGCACGATCGTCCCATAGCATTCCAAGTACTTGGCAGTTGACTTCTACGTCGCCAACGTAAGCCATCAGTCGTTCACGCCTTCCCTAGCCCCAAAGAAAGAGACTTGGCTTTGGAGGCGGATTATGTGAGGAAACACGTCCTGGGCTGCGACGTTGCGTAAATCCTCATCTACACCGAAGATGACTTGGCCAAGCATGGCATAGATGCATTGGTGGTGTTTCATTGATCAACTCATCATATTTGAATTCAAGGGAGAACATATCACAGCCGCAAATGAAAGTATATCAGAGGGTTTATTGAGCTCTCCTTTAAAGTGGCCTTCAGGGCTGCGCCAGCTCTCGTTACCAGCTAGCATGCCTTTTATGCACCTTCCTTTTGGGAGGTAGGCTGCATTTTCAAGATCGATAATCCGAACATCTTCAACAGTTGTTTTGGAACCAGTGCCGGAGCAGTCAACCATGATATTGTCTGGTTTTATATCTGACCCAAGACCAGATTAGTTCATCATCAAACCCTAAAACCGCCTCGGGATCACCTACCCAAGTGAACGATATCATGACTGTGTAGCTCAGCAATACCTTGTAGACTAGCTTTCAGAATTTGCTTCCTCACCTTTACCGATGCCCCTTTTCTCACGAGGCTCAGCAGATCATCGTCCATGTACTTGTACACATATATCTGTTGATTAGGGATGTTGTCGCATGGTAGCCGTAGGAAGAGACTTTTGCCGAGTCGTGGTAAAATGTCGTCGTTGAAGCTTGAGTGAATGACTTGAGGCACAGATTTAAGAACAAAGTTGTCCGGACCTAGATCGATATCATTGCAATACTTCATGGTGAATAAGGATTGAGCTCGCACGTTGTGAGCCAAACCCGTCCTAGACATGGTCTCTCCTAAATTAACTGCTTGAATGTATAGTGTCGACCAGAAGAACCAATCCATTTACCAGGTATAGATGACATTCCAACCTCCTTGTTGACCAAGACGCTGGATGGCCGTGATTGTTAAGGTAAGAACGTTGACAAAGCCTATTGGCCAATAATGTGTAGTTTCACGTGATATGTGCCCCACATGATCGTCAAGCCTCAAGCTTCGAGTTTCGCGAACTTGACTTCGCAAAAGAGACCTGTCAGTCTTCAGTTATCGCCATGGCTGACCATCAGCTCGCCATCGCAAAGGCTTCCTTTTCGGCAGCTCTCTTACGGCCCGATCCTACGTCTTTGTCACGCGACGACATCACCACATTCCATACTCTACTAGACAACGCTTTATCGCATTGCTCGCGCATCAACGTCCAGGTCTGATCCGTTATGTCCTTTGGTAGCTGTGGTCGAGATGTGATATACTAAATGTTGCCTATAATGGTGAATATAGACTTGCAAGGAATGGTTGCTTCGTCATGTTGTTTCCTCCTCAAACAGAGTCGGTGTGCTAGGGAAATACCTGGTCGCTTTATCGACGTCTTACGTGTTGGCATCAGTTAATGACCAGCCAAAAACTTCCAACACGAGGTCATCTGGGAAACGGAAGCGATTGCACGTTCTATATTTGTTGAATGATGTTTTACATCATACGAAATATCATCTGAATGAAGGAGTTGGCGCGTTTGTCAGCTTCAGCAGCACGTTACAGCCACATATCGTTGAGCTTGTTGGACTCGCCGCTTCATACGATCGCAAGAAGAATCCTAAACATCACCGACGATTGGACTCGCTGCTAGATGCCTGGCATGGCCACAGATACTACGCTACGGCTTACGTTGACAAACTTCGAGAGCTGGTCCAGAATGCAGACTCGGTCGATGCGATCAAGGCGTCCGTCGGCCTATCGGAAGGTGCGAGTGATATACAGTCTACAGGGTCCAAGAGAGATGCTCCGTATATAATGCCAGCCAGCCATGGTGATGCATCCACGCCGTTTTATGATTTGCCCGCCGGCAATTTCGTTCCTCATATAATCCCGGATTCTACGACTCCGATACGACCTGATACCGTCAAACCGATCCAATTCTTAGCTGGACCAGCTGATCAAAAACTTGTCGGTGTATTGAAGAAATTCTTCCAAGATGTGGATCACATATACGGATCGGTCGAATCGGACCTTCCGGAAAACGCGTCATTAGATGTCGACGAGCTCGGACAGACCGTTCTGCGTGATGACAAGACCGGAGAGATAATTGATGCAGATACTTATTATGGATGGTCGCGAGAGTTTTGTCAACAAATGAAAAAGAGAAAGGCCAAGGGAATGTCTCAACGCAGTCGCAGCTATAGCTCTGGTGCGGATGAGCGTTATCGAAAACGTCGTTATAGTGATAGCAGAAGTCGCGATGATTCGCGTTCGCGTTCGCGTAATCCTGATCGCCGACGGTATTCCAGATCACCATCAACTAATGATTCACGAGAAGTCTCTCGACCACGTCTTGGCGCACAGTCCCGTTCGCGGTCCAACTCATATTCACCCAGACCAGTTTCGCCACGACCTTATTCCGCCTTTGAGCAAAACAATCAACAACCTCCACCACCACCCCCTAATGTCTCAAACCCTCCACATCCATACAATGGCGCCGCGCCATTTCCACCCCAATTCCCAGGAAATATTCCGCCTACGCCTCCGATGAATTATAACAATGCGTGGCCCGCACATGGATCACCGACTCCAGGGTATCCAGTAGGCGGCCAACATATGGTACCTCCGGGAATTGCGAACTTTCCTCAGCAATATCAGCCGTCAGCAGGTCAGTCTGCTCAATATGGCCAACCGCCGTCCTATCCAATGCAACAGATGCCGATGGGAGCGTTTCCGCCGCCGTGGCAAGGGGGCTACGGTCACCAAGGAGGCTACAATCAAGGTGGGAATAGGTAACACATTACTGTACAATAATCCTATATATACGCAGCCACAATCTTGCATCATTTGGAATCTGCAGTGCATTACTATGGACAACTACTTCCCGTTCACAAGACTACCTAAGAAAGTAGCAGATTAGACCTGCTCAACGTGCGTGATAGTTCCCGCCTTTCCTCCCATGGCATTCTGTTCCTCCGCAATCCGTCGTTCTTCAGCCTCGATAAATTCAACTGGTCTCTTGCGTTGCGTCAAAGCACGCTTTCCGCACACAATCAGCGACGGATTCTGGATGAAGATCTCATCCATATCCTCCAGTGTTCGTTGCGATGTCTCGGGATACAAGCAATACACAACCGGGAAATAGACCCATACAATAATTGCAAACACTTCCCCCTTATTAGCATACACACTTGATACAAAGGACGGAAGAGAGTTGGGGAGAGGGGACATACTCAGATAAAACCGCCAATGTAAATTATTAACCCCAACTTTCGTGAACTGCGTCACAATAAACCCGCCCATCCAATTCGTAGCTGTGGCAGCTGCTGCACCGCGCGTGCGCCAGGCGAGGGAGTTGATTTCGGAGTTGTAGACCCAGGGCACCTTTGCGAAGCTGGTGCCGTAGAAGAAGTAGTAGAGGAAGAACATGGCTGTTGTGACACGGCCGAGCTGGAGGGAGTTAGTCTAGTTCTTTCTCTTGTATGATAAGGGGTGCGTACGAGTTGCTTGCGTGAGGGATCACTTTCGGCGTATTTCAGGCTGATTGATGCAATCAGGTAACATGAGCCCATGGTTAGGGATCCGTATAACATCATTCTAAAACACGTCAGCTCATACCATCCCTTAAGGCCACGGGAAAAGAAAGAGGACGTACTTCCTCCTCCCAAACCGATCAATAATTAACAAACAACAACACGCCGCAAATAGGTATATCGTCCCATTCACCGCCGTCAAAAGCCGACTCATCTCTTCCCCTAGACCAACACTCTGCTGTAGGAGGGTAGGGAGGTAGTAGCCGAGTGCATTGACGCCGCTGAATTGCTGCATGAATTGCGTGCCGCAAGAGAGCAACAATCGGCGTAGTGTCTGTGTCTTGTCGCGAGAGCGGAGAATGTCCAAGATGGGACGACGGTCTTTGCGTTCTTCTTGGAGAGAGGATTGAATTGACAAAAATTGCGCCATGACGTCCTTGTTGTCGATTGGTACGCCTGGCCCCTCGAGACGCGCAATAACTTGCAGCGCTTCATCGGGTCGATCCTTGAGGAGCAGCCATCGCGGAGATTCGGGGATGAACAACAACGCAGTCGCAACAATCACAGGGAAAACCAACTGGAATCCGAGCGGAAAGCGCCATTGCAATGCACTACCCTGAAAATAAAGACCATAATTCATCCAACTCGCCAGACAGAACGCGGCTGTATTCATCATTGACCCAACAACGACAAGTTTACCGCGTGATCTAGGGCTGGAGCATTCAGCCTGATACACAGGACACGTCGAAGACGTCAACCCCATTCCAAACCCATTAATGATCCGACCCACAATCATCTGCGGCAAATGCCACGATACAACCTGCAAAATGGCCCCGACGACGTTAAAAATCAATCCCATAGCGACAGTCTTCTTGCGACCTAGTCGATCACCAAAGGTGAACGCGCAGATGGCACCGAAGAATGCGCCGAGAGAGAAACAGCTTGAGGTGATACCCGAGGTGTTTGCGTTGAGGGTTTCGGGGAAGTGTGCTTTGAAGTCGGCGGAGATGAGGACGCCGGAGAAGACGCCTTGGTCGTAGCCGAACCAGGCCATTGAGCTGTTTTCTTCATGTTAGCTGGAGGAACACTTGCTAAGTTCGGGGTTCGTACCATGCATTGGCGATGGTGACGAAGGTCAGAAGCCATCGTCCGGAAAGACGGTCTGATAGTTTGAGACCCATGGTGGCGATTCAGATATGTATGACGATATTCACGTTGAAACTGACTGGAGAGTGCTCATGACTATTAATGAAGTAGATAGACACAGGGATGGGAAACGCGCAATAAATACTAATCAAGATTGGCTGTGCAATTGACCTAGATCAGGATGCATGACCCCATGGGGAGTCGGCAAGAGACCCGGGAAACGTGGGGAGATACACTTAGGGCTATGGAAAAGCTGGTTTGGTTGGTGCGGGGCAAGGCGGCAGTCGTTGAGATGCGCGGGTGAGCGCCAGACTGTTAGGAATGGATGGGTTGGAGATCAGATGCTATGGATCAGACATTGATCGATTCCTTGAAGGGAAATGTATTCTTGTTACTTTATTGAGACCTTTAACATATCACTAATTAGAGTTTTGACTTTATTCCATGAAATATCAACTTAGATAGCTAAAGGAATATACATTTATTTCGAATTACTCATATGGATACCTTGAGACACAAAATCACGAACCGTCTCTCTAAAAGTATGATACGTAAACCCAAGCTCCCGGCTAGCCGTCTCTCCGTCCAAGCCATAGCTTTCGTCAATCCTCTGCTCATCCCGGCACACTTGATCCGTCAAGTTCGGAAACTCAGCAGCAATAATGCTCGCCGCTTTGGCGTAAGAGAAAGTTTCCGGTGCGGTGGGTGTATACCTCTTACCACCAACTTCTTTAGTGAGTAAAGCTCCAACATGGGCAGCTGCTAAATCACGCACATCGATCCAGAATGGCACTCGCGCAACGGGCAGAGGCGCACCACTCGCAACTTGCCATAACATTGCATTCGACTCATTTATTTTGTCAATGCCAGAAACAGGATGCACCACCGGTCCAAATGTCATGGGAGGACAAAGAGCGACCAGGTCAAATGTCGGTTTCTTGTCGCGGACGTAGTTCCAACCCTCGAGTTCGGCAAACTTCTTTGACCCTCGGTATGCAATAATAGCACTTGTAGCTTTGTCGGCTGCCTCTTCGTATGTCAATGGATTCCAGTCGGCTCCGCTGTAAGTAAAGTATGGCGGCGCTTTACGGTTTGCATCGAGTACGGAAGCGAACGAGGATGTTAATACGATGCGCCGGATCTCAGGGTTCGTAGAAGAGGCTTCGAAGACAGCTCTGACACCGTTTATGGCGGGTATGATGAGCTCTTTCTCATTGTCTTTTGTGTCATATGTAAAGGGCTGGACATCGCACCGTTAGTATATGTTGTACAGTAGCATCATGGGCTCCAATTATATACACTGGCTGTATGGATGATTCCATCAACATCCTTCACGGCCTCAACAAATCCTCCGGGATTCGCAAAGTCGTCAATCTGTACAAATTCCAGCAGGTCGGCATACTGCTGTCGCGCCTGTAGCATGGCCTCGCCCTTGGCCAAGGAACGGGTGGCACCCCGCACGCGAATGCCCCGAGCTAGAAGAGCATCGACAATATGAGCGCCGATAAATCCGGTGGCACCGGTAACGAGAACAAACTTGACATCCATGTCCTCTGCTAATTGCAAGTTAGACAGAAGAGTGAACAGCTATACACGATGTCTATGATCATGCTTGATATACTTGACTCGGAGATGATCCGACGGGGGGAGGCGGCAGTGCCATAGTCCGAGTTTGTCCAATCATTGTCTTCGGGGGAGAGCGGCAGCATACTCTAAAGTGCGGGGATTGCTCCACTCCCTCCGCTTTCCTAATTGATTCGGGCACAGTGCGAGGGCGACAGCTCAGCTCTTCTCTTTAAAGGAGCAGCATGTAGTAAAATGCAAAATATTTGCACACTCAAAGATCTTTTTTGCTAGGAGGACATTGACAGATCCAAAATGGGTTCTTTAATCACTGAACACGAAGTCACCATTACCTCTTTTGAGGTTGTTGACCTACGCTTTCCAACGAGTCTCGATGGTGTTGGTTCCGACGCAATGCACGTTGGCACCAACGGTTCGCATCCCTATATTCGACTAAATACAAACCACAATGGCTTGGTTGGAGAAGGAATTGTGAGTTCCGCTTCCGGTATTTGACAATCAACGCCTGACAAAATCCAGGCTTTCAGCAATGGACGCGGTAGCGAGTTGATTTGCATGGCACTCGACATTTTCGCACGCCGTGTCGTCGGAAAAACCATGCACGAGCTCACACGAAACATGGGCAAGACATGGCGGTATATGGTCTCAGACTCGCAATATCGTTGGATCGGTCCGGAAAAGAGCGTCACACATCTAGCTGTTGCCGGGGTTCTAAACGCTGTTTGGGATCTTTGGGGAAAGATACTGCGGAAGCCTGTGTGGCAGATTGTCTGCGAAATGACCCCCGAGCAAATAGTGCAATGCATCGATTTCCGATACATAACCGACGTAATCACCCCTGAAGAGTGTATCGAGATGCTCAAGAAGACTCAGAGGAACAAAGACGCTCGATTGAAAGAGGCTCTAGATAATGTTGCAGTTCCCGCCTATACTACATCTGCGGGATGGCTCGCATTTTCTGGTGATCGGATGCGAGAAGTGCTAGAAGAAACCATTGCGGCTGGTTTTACCGTCTTCAAGTTCAAAGTCGGTACTAGTGTGGAAGCAGATAGAGAGAGGTTGGCTGCCGTCAGAGCAGTTTTAGGATATGACAAAGGGTATCAGATCATGATCGATGCCAATCAGGTATTTCACCAGCTTTGTATTCATGGCAAACGCTAATAGCTCGATAGGTGTGGAGTGTTCCGGAGGCCGTCGAATACATGAAGCAGTTAGTCGAGTTTAAGCCGGTATTCATCGAAGAGCCCACAAATCCTGACGATGTCCTTGGCCATGCAGCCATCCGAAAGGCACTCAAACCATACGGTGTGGGGGTAGCGACTGGAGAGGCAGCACAAAATCGTGTCACATTCAAACAACTCCTGCAAGCGGAGGCAACGGATGTATGCCAGATTGATGCGGTCAGACTCGGCAGTGTCAACGAATGCCTCGTAAGTACTCTTCTTCCAGACGTTATCTTCAACTTCTAACTGAAGGTCCAGGCTGTCATGCTCATGGCATTGAAATTCGATGTACCCTGCGTGCCGCATAACGGAGCAATGGGATTAACAGAGTTGACTTCTCACCTCAGCACAATCGACTATATCGCTGTTAGCGGGCGTAAGTCAATGCTGGAAGCTGCTGACAGCCATCGGGAGAATCTCCGACACCCGTCCGTGATTAAGGATGCCCACTATGTCACCCCGCTTGCTCCTGGATATTCGACCGGATACACCGAAGAAGCGCTGGAGAAATACACATATCCCACAGGCAGCTTCTGGAGTAGCGACATTGGCAAAGAGATCATCGCGCAACCTACTGGTGGCGAGCTGTAAATATTTGATGTATGATAATAACAATATCAAGATTATACTTGTAAAAGAAGTCTTCGCTTTTTCCTAATGTCCTCCAGGATTGATACAACTGCTTCCAGACTGGAAAAGGCCCATGGTCGAAAGTTGTTAATTGCCATGGTTTGTAGGTCGTCGATATCAGGGACGTAATCCTGGAGGTCATGATTGAGGGAAGATAGCGTGAGAATTATGATCACACCGAGGGAGCTTGTTATAATTATTAGCAAACTTTCAATGCACAAGTAAAGTCAAGGCTCCTTACGACAATGCAAATGTCCAGGTGTATTGACTGGGTCTAGCCAGCACTTTTGTAGTATGGTGTAGATACCATCGGCAACTCTCTATGCAAAGAGCAGCCTTCTCAATCATCGACTGCGGAGCACACTTCGAGCCGTGCGTAACAATGCAAAGGAGGAAAGGGCGATATATTATATGCCTGGCAGCAAAATACCGAATCCTCAATATTGCCTGTCGATTGGCGGGATCCTCTGTAGTAGTATCTTCTAAAACAGGTCGGAGACCTTCGGGAATAGATAAGTGCCAAGTTTCCAGCTGTGAACGCAACTCATTGCAAACCGCATCAGTAGAAGCTACTTCTTCCATTGAAAAGTCGTCAAATGCCAGAGATGTAATTGGTGGTTGTGAAAGTGGCTGCTTCTTGCCTGGATATAATGAATTGTGAATGCGATTGAGCAACCGCCGGATAGATATCTCGGCTAGGTACCATGCTGACTCCTCGAGTCCGAGATTCGTACAGTTTGGAAGATAGATGCTGTCTGTTAACTCTTCCAAGCCGCTTCTCGGGAGTTCGAGCTCGGCAAGACGGTCACACTCGACGAGGAAGGAAGACCAGAATAGGCGGGCAAGGTGTTCTCCATCATTGAAATCATTTGATATCCTTCGAAGAGAATCCATCCTGTCGAAATTAGATTGAATCTACAGACAGTGGCTGGAACATACCCAACACGGTTGATTTGCAAAATTGTTGACGCAGAGTAAATCAATCTCCAGCTCTGAAGTGGCCGAACGATGTAGGCAAAGTAGACACTAGCCAGAACCAAGGCTTGAGCCGCCAGCATACTTGAGGAGAAAGACCACGCGGAAATGGATACGAGAGTCGGCATAGCATACTGCATATACTCCATACCTGGGGGTGATTCTTTGAATAGTTCAGGATCAGGTGCCGCCGAAGCAACAGCTCCTAGTGCTAGAACGACCATGCAGATAATGGATTCGTGGCTAAAGTCGGGGCCGTTTTCCACAAACCGAGTATAGCAGATTTCAAATTCGTCGCGGTCCAAGATTGGATGGTTAGTGTGGACATATGCAAAGAAGCATAACACCAACTCATCTGTAATTTCCCGCTCAATAGCCACGGGCGATGCAGGCTGGAATCGTTCCAGTGACAGCTGAGGGGGCAGTTGGCTTCGAAGTTCGAATCTGAAGAACAAATCTGTCGGGTATTCGCCAATTAAAGCTTTGACTGACGGTAGTGTCAATAAGTACGAAGAAGAAGTCTTATGTTTGACTGGTATAGTGAGAGGTGGCAAATTTGAGTAGTCAGATGGACCATTGAGATGCGAGGATGGCCATGCTTGGGAATGAATGTCCGTAATTGCAAGTGACTGTTGACTTCGAGGTGTCGCAGCATCATGGGCATGCAACGAAGGCCTGCGAGCCTCGCTGGAGAGAGCTGTTATCCGCTCCGACTGAGTCTGAAGGAGGGTCTCAATGTTTCGCAAGCGATTGAGGATTTCCCGACTGCCTCCGGATGTATCAATCCTGATTCTGTGAGTAAATTACAATGACTTTTTCATATCGCGTAGGTTTCAGGGATACCTCTGTGATGGCGTGTCATCGTAGTGACATTCGACGTCCAGGTCCGTGCAATTAGAGCACGACGGCTTCCGCGCGTCACACCTTCGTTTTCTTCTCGAAGTCAGTATGCATTGATCAGTGCGAGGTGGAGAATTACCTGCTGCGACAAAATACACAGGCTAATGCAGCCCTCTTACGCATATAACTCATTCTTCTGGAGTGTGGGAGATGGATGAAGAAAGTTTGACATCGTAGGGGTTGTGGCTTCCTTTTCTCCGCGCAATGGAGGTCAGCTGACCGCCTGGGTCCATAGCGAGGGAGGTACCCCAGACGCGCCCCGGAAACACACAAGTTTAGGTGGGACCGCCTATAGTCGTAGCCCTAACCCTACATCTGTATTTGCATTTCCTCTTTTAACATTATCTGCGGAACGAGTTGGTGAGTATTATCATGACTCGCATGTGAGTCTAGTATTATTTTTTAAACAATTAGGTATATTCTCGCCACGCTGCACACAAAAGTTTTAAGACAAAATGCTCGATACCAACTCCGAAAATGCAAGCCCTAATTCACCCATCAATCTCAAACAACTGGCACGCAGCCTACAAAAACCGAGTCTAAGCTTGCCTACGGATTGAACGAAAGTTAGCATAATTTGATCGGTGAACCAAGAAAGGGGGCCACTTACAATAGCATTATTTTCACAACAACTCACAACATCCCAACATACCGCACCATTTTCGGCGGTATCATCGTCATCGATATCGGCACAATCGAGGCCGACTGATGTATCAAATGGGAGGAAATTGAGATCAAGTCCTGTGATACCACCTAAAACGCCCACGACGTTCTTTAGGTTGTTATGCACGGCAGAACAACACTTGCGCGTTGTTCCGATTGAGCATGTCGATGTTGCTGTGGCTTCTGTGTTACCAGAATCAGATACGGTGGTATCTGATGTTGTCATCGTGGTGACTGTACTAGTTAACTGGTCTACGCTCATTTCGAGCACGGAGAGGATCCCGGAAGCAGCACTATCCTCAATCGTAACAATAGATGGCATCGTCGGAGTAGCAATTGATGGTACAGTGACTGATGTTGCGCCTGGCACGGTGATTGTCCATGACTTGGATGGCAAAGCAACGACAAAAACTGACGCGGATGTAGTTAATGCTGCCGATGAACTCGATGCTGCCGCTGTTTTTGTTGCGTTTGCGGATGATGAAGATGTGGATTTTGTTGTAGGCGTTGTATTCGTCTTTGACGTCTTCGTCGTCTTCGATGTGGCTGATGATGACGATGACGTTGGGGTGGTAGAAGATTTCATATCAACGGGTTTCCTAGTCCCATCTGGCAACGGCATACCAGGCGGCGGATTAAATTGCATATGACTCGGCATCGGCGTCCTGACCGGTGTCGGAATTACTGTGATAGTCTTGACACTCTCGATTGTAACGGGAGGGATCTGAATCGGCAGCGTGGCCACGTGCATTGGTTCATGTGCATGGTGCTGCTCATAATACTCGATTTCTCCTGATCGATGGAGTATTGTGTTATAATGCCGTCTGTGTGGTGCCGCAAGGACATGAGGAGATGTGGAGAGAATGATTGCCAGCGCAATAGCGAGTGGAGTGGGATCGAGAAACATTTTTTCTTCTTGTCGACTGTTTGCTTCTTTGAAATGAAGTTGAGTTTGTCAGTATCTGGTATCCTAGTGCATTGCGCGTGGAGAACTTACCTTGTTGATAGCAACGTACTCTTTAGATACTTGATTATGGATCTGCACTGTTTTTTTGCGTGTAGTAGACGAATTTCTGGCAGCTGATTGAAAATCGGGAATTGAATTTCTAACCTCCTTGTAAGAGGACATCATCGCCCCATAAATAATGGAATTGATCTTCATACTAGTTCGATGGTATCCCGAACCGAATACTACAGTCAAGTACAACAGACGTCCCAACCACTCACAAGAACCGAGAGGTATCGAAGAAATTTCCTATCTAGGTAATTTTGTGCCACAGCTCGACGCCTCAAATGCCTACCAGCCTTTTGTCACCTAGTGAATAGAAGGGTCTCAGAACATTCTTCAAGGCGGCAGAAATACCCCAGGTTTACCAACCTTGTGATTTAATGCCTGGCTTTGTGCAGGCACATGGTGAAAATGCGCTTATAGTGTTCTAGAATAAGCAAGAAAGGGGCTCTGGAATGTATGCCAACCTCTTCGGCCTATTCAGTAGACTCATCCAATCGAATTTTCTTTATCAAGTCTAAGGAATGTGTCATCTATACATTGTTAAATCGTGGCTTCATACCAACCTTCCATTGGCCGGATATTCGAGATGTTAACATTCCACACTCTAGTCTAGATTCCACGACACCCCGAGGAACATGGGAACGGTTAATTTCTCGAAGGTCTCGACTCTCTAGTTTCTTTTTTTTTTCTTTGTTGTACCATTATCATTAGCTAATCATTTCAATTAGCTGAAGGCTATTCTAGAAGAAATCGGAGCATGTAGGCCTCATCGAAAGGTCTACAATCCAAGCCAGTACCGACTCTTCTCAACGCTAAATTTCTCGGAAAGTTTTTCGTCTCCCGTTCCAGTAATCAAAACCGTATAGTCACCCTTCTCGGATGCCCAAGAGTTTCTGATCTCGTCCCAGAAGCTTGTGGCAATCTTCTTCTCAACCGTAATCGAGACAGTCTTCTTTTCTCCTGGTTGTAGATAAACTTTTGTGAATCCCTTCAGTTCCCGGACAGGTCTTCTAATGTTTTCAAGTGTAGGAGGTTGGATCCATAGCTGTACTGTCTCTGCACCAGCAACTGAGCCGGTATTGGTGACTGTCAAGGAGGCGGTTATTGTCTCCCCGTCCTCCAGCACAGGCTTCTCTGTGTCTACCTGCAACGATAGATCCGATCGTGTGAAAGTAGTATATGACAAACCATGACCAAAAGGAAACAAGGGCTTGACGCCAGTCTTCTCAAAGTACCGGTATCCAACATACACATCCTCTCCATACAATACACGACCTCGCTCAGAGCTAAAGTTGATGTATGATGGACTGTCCTGTAGACGAGCAGGGATAGTCAAAGACAACTTGCCAGCCGGGTTGACATCACCATACAGAACGTCAGCGAGACCGTTTCCGAGCTCGTTTCCACCGAACCATGCCTGAGCTAAGACATTGGCCTTATCAGCCCAAGGCATGGTCACGGGTGTGCCACTTTGGATCACAATAGCAGCATTGGGGTTGGCTTCGAGAACGCGCGAAATCAATTCATCCGTGCCTGGAGGGAGATCCATGTTTTCACGGTCATGACCCTCAGTCTCCCACTCACCATTCAACCCAGCAACGAGAACCACCTGTTCAGTCTTTGATGCCAAGTCAACCGCCTGCTGGATCGATTCTTCTGGACTCAGGCGCTTTCCTGCGCCGAAAGAAAATCCTCCCAGACCAAAGTCAATGATGCTGCGGTTCTCCAACTTCGACGTCGGCCGGCTGCCATACTGGAACAGAATCTTGTATGTCTGTCGAGCCTTGAGCTCTTTAGAGCCAGTCTCCTCGACTGTTGCACTGCCAAACATGGCTATTCCTTGCCTCTGAGTAGTAGCGTTATCCACGACAAGCTCACCGTCAACGAACAACTTTCCAGTGCCAATCACTGTAACACCAAAGTCATACAAGCCATCTTCTTCCGGTGTGAAAGTTCCCTCCATATCAGCGTAGAACAGATCGCCAGGGATGCGTGGGTTTTTGTAATCGGCGAGGAAACCAAATGAACTAACAAGATGTATCTCATCAACGGGCTTGCTGTCGCTGGTTCTTTCTTCGGGTGGCTCAAGGTACGCTTTGAACACAAAGCCCTGCTTCTCTCCATCGAGAGTCTTCAACAGAGGTCCCAACAAAGGCAGAGTTTGGTGAGCATAAGCACCCTGGGAAAATTTGACGTCGGCTTTGCTTGCGTTGCTGATTCCTTCAAACGGAGTCACTGTGTAGTAAGGTGGTAAAGAAGCAGAACCACCACCGCAGTAAGCAGCAACCTTGGAGTTTGGTCCTATAACAGCAATAGGCTTGGTCTTGTCAAATGGAAGAACACTGTTCTTGTTCCTCAAGAGCACAATAGACTCAGCAGCGGCGCGACGGAGAAGCTTCTGATCTTCCGGGCGATTGAGGCCTTTCTCATCAGCGTCAAATGGGATGCCGGATTTCTGGGCGAACTCGACGAGCTTGAGGACATTGCGTACTCTTTCGTCGAGAATATGATCAGCCACTTTCCGTGAGTTGACGGCATGGTGGAGGTTTTCTCCACGCCATCTGGTTGGGCCTGGCATTTCGAGATCCAGACCGGCATTGATTGCTCCAGATGTGCTATATGTACCGAACCTGAAGGCAGAGTCAGAATCAACTACCTATAGAAATGATAGGCACACTTACCAATCGCTCATAACGAGGCCATTCCACTTCCATTCCTTGCGCAAAATGTCATCAATGATACTCGCGTTCTCGCTCACATGAGTTCCATTGATTTTGTTATAAGCAGTCATAAAGCACGCAGTCTGGCAGATCCTGAGTGCCTGCTGGAACGGAAGTAGATAAATCTCGCGCAATGCTCTCGCAGTAACAATCGTATCAACCGCCATACGCTCATGTTCCTGGTCATTGCACACGAAATGCTTCAAAGTTGCACCAACTCCCTTTGACTGAACACCTTTGCAGTAATGGCCTGCAAGTATACCAGAAAGCAATCCATCTTCAGAAAACGACTCAAATCCTCGACCACCTAGGGGTGAGCGCTGGATATTGATTGTGGGTCCTAGCAAGACATGGACACCCTTTGATCGTGCCTCGTCACCTAAAAGTTCACCAATCTGCTCAAGAAGCTCAACATCCCAGGTTGAGCCAAGAGCAGTTGAACATGGCAAACATGCAGAGGGAACTCCGTTGAAGAAACGAGTTCCGCGAATGCCGTTTGGTCCATCTGATGTACGGACAGAGGGGATGTTGAGACGTTCTACCGGGACTGTGTGCCAGAAGTCATTTCCTATCGCACTTATCAGCATGATCATCTATTCGTATTTTTTTTGATTTCATGAAGAGAATTGTTAGTTTATTTACCAGCAGTAAGGGCAATCTTCTCCAGTAAGTCTAGCTCCGAAAGCGTCTTTTCGATATCAAGCACCATGTTGATTCTATAGCGATTATGAATTGAAGCAAGACAGAGATATTAGTCTTGACGGAATACAACACAGATCCAAGAAATAATTAGTTGAAGGAGGGGGAGAAGCTGGAATATAAGCTGAGGCAGTCGCTCACATAATTCTAAATCGAGCCAGCAATGGAAAGTGCCGAAGATTAGCCAGCAGATACCTTGAAAGTAAAGGCCCGAAGATTAGCCGGCAGCAGATCTCCAGCCATGTCAATGGACAGAATCAACGCTAGACCCGCAACGACTAGGACAAACTACTCATCTGACCAAGCACAATCTGCATACAATCTCCCATTTCGTGGGGCCTAAGTGGTAGGCTAGTTGCACTTGCACTACACAAAAAGAAAGCAGATAGTACATCGCATTACTCGCTTTGTCCTCCGCTGCGGGGAGTGTCGGCAAAGTTGCTTATTTCGATTGCTGTCTCGACTAACTGGCTCACTCTACTTTGTACTTGGTATTCAGTATTCACCAGGCAATCGTTCCATACTGGTCACTGAATTCTAAATTTATGCCTAAGGCTTGCGGCTCTATAGGTATCTTATTACCACCACGTGCAATTCTCACGTGTTTCCAAATCGTCCGCCATTACTCCCGATTGGAGTTTTTCCATCGCGATTTCTCGTCTACTGTAGGAAGGTGATGGTGTTTGACATTCCGTATGTACAGGCGCAATGGCAAACGTGTCTCATGTGAGCCATGCCGGTTAGCCAAAGTTCGCTGCGATCATGTAACTCCGATCTGTGGACGGTGCCAGTCGCGATCCAACCCAAGTCAGGTATGCTCATCCGGGAAGATCAAACACTTATGTACTTGCTCAGAAGGATAAAATTTTGACATGTAATCAGTGCTACTATCATCCTGCCCCGCTGACAAAGGTGCGCAGTCGGCATGTTCGTACTCGGTCAGTCCGGAGACAAGCGCGAATAGCTCCCAATGAAGCAGCATCGTCATCATCGGGTACAGCTACTAGTGCATCGGGACGTTCGGGGTTCTTGGGTCCAACAAGCTATCTTTCCGTGTTTAGACAAACACTGCGAGTGTCAAATGCTCCGAATAGGTATCTAGATGATGAATTTGAACATTGGCGCACCGATCTCAAATATTCAGCAGCCCGGGTGATACGACTGGCTTCGGCGATGCCCTTCTACCTGGAGCATATAAAATGGTACTATGGCAGAGGCCGCTTCACCATTATTCCTGGACCGATCATCTTGGATTCTCTGTCCCAGACGGTCGCCTACATGGAGAGCCACCCATGGAATGTGACGGGCAACTGGGCATCCATCTACGATGAGCTGATGGCTGCGACAAAAGCTCCCTTGGAAGTATCTTCCAACACTTCTGCCTCTGAATTCGGCTCATCATTCACTGGCCCGCAATTACGACTTGAGTTTATAGGCTTTATATTTGCCATGGCTGGGATAAGTGTACAAGGTCGATTCCCCGGCCGACAACCTCTGGAGTTGGGCAATGGCGAGAGCATGGATACCGATGCCTTCACCAAAGAGATGGTTTTGGCATGTTATTATTGTATTGAAGTTTGTAAACAAACCAGCTACGTCAACGATCTAAGAATATGGATGCGCTACATGCATGTACTCTTGGGTGCGGAAGTACTGGGAGAATCAAGTATGTCTCCCTCAAAAGTACGCAATCTACATGGCTGACCAAGTAAACAGGCGAGAGAGTCTATAGTCTCTTTGGTGACTTGGTAACCGACATCTACGCCATGGATCTACATCACCAACCCTCAGATGATGTCCCATTCTTCCTAGCTGAAACCAGGAAACGAATGCTAGCTGTCACCCACCGAACAGACAAGAATCTATCAACGGCCATGGGACGTCCACCGCGTTTACCTCATCGATATTGTGACGAGGCTCTACCGTTAGATCTACCAGACGAGTATCTCTTTGGAGAAAAAGAGTCACTCCAGCGTTTTCTTCAGAGCTTGGATGATGATGGCTGGAATCGGAATGGGAAACTCTATCCTGCGACGCTGATGCGAATGCGATGTATTCTCTCCAATCTGCGGGAACAGGTTCTTGAATTATCTCTCGGGCGCTCAACACACCCAAACTACACGAAGGATCTCTCGTACGATAAGGAACCCCTATGTATTGATTCTAGGTCTAGTAATGATGCTAATTGGTATAGGGATACCTACAAATTCTCCCAGACTATATTCAACCGAATCCCTACCCGATACATGTACACGTCAAGCTGTTGGAAAGATACGGACGCCATTGAATGTCTAGCACGAATGATTATACGCCTCGAGCACCTTCTCAGTGTGCTACAGCTTCAACGACTTCGATGTCAGGAAAACAGTGAGGCAACCGGCGACCTGCTTAATACATGTCTCGACGTGTTATCTATCGTGGTAGATCTCACCGGAAAACACGGCATACATCAGATCAGGAAGCAATTTGCGTGGATGGTGAGTATTCCTTTTCTTCTTCATCATATGCATTAAGCTGATTGGTCAAGTATTTGATGTATGGAATACCCGCCTCTGGTGTCCTTGCAACGGAGCTATACCAACGCACCATTTCTAGCCAGCCCCTGCCACCAAATAAACCGCGATCAGAAATCATTCGTACACTCAGCTTTTTGGTTTCTTGGGTCCGAAATACCGTCACAGAAGAACAACCTTCTGTAACAATTGGCGCATGCTTGGAATTGAATAATGTGATCTCCAACTTACTTGATGACGCACTTAATTATCAACCTCCATCAGGCTCCAGACGAGATGATGCGAGACTTGGAAATGTGGATATAGGCCAGTCACTCGAAATTCCCAGCCAAGGAGTCGGAGGTGACCTACCATCAGATGTGTTCAACTTTGGTCTAGTTAGTGGGGAGTCTCTCGGTTGGCTGGATGATTTAGATTTGATCCGAACACCTCCGGAGTTGTCATTGATGTAAATCTGATTTGTCTAGTACTATGACTTCTATAATTCTATATCGCTCCTGTTGGTGCCGTTTATATCTGTTCTACCGTAACAAAAAGCTGCCGACAGCAGCAATTAGGAACAAACCACCGGCAATATCGAAAATCAAGCCCGACGCCGCTCCTCCAGCGTTTAACCCATATTTAAATGCCATGGCAAGCAGAGGGGACACCAAGAGAGTGGCAGCAATCCGAAGAACTGCCAGTGCTGAGAAAAATGGGGCGACCTCAACTGGCTGGACTAACGATGTCCCGTATGACTGGATGGAGAACGGGAATCCCAATGAAAAGGTAAAAAGAACAAGTGCTGTTCGCCATTAGTAACGAATATGTAAATAAGAAGGGTGCAAACATACATATAACCAAGACGACTGGTCCAGAGGCCAGTCCTAGAAGAATAGGGCCTATGACACCAAACAAAGAGCTTCCTCTTGCAAGCCTTAGATCTATTATCGGTGGTGCCATGGAGTACTTCTTTGTGAGGGCCTTACTGATAAATGGTAATAACAACAAATAGAGCGCCATGCTGACCAATGCCTTGACTGAAATCAGGTAGTTTGCCTATCGTAAATCAGCAAAAGGGTATCAAAAAGGGTACAGCCGATACATACTTTGGCCAAGCTCCATTCAAATCGCTTGGAGACGTACTGAACCAAAAAATCGATCGTATCTCTTGCCAACATGGTAGAGATGTAGCAAACTGTCACCAACCAGATGGCCTTTGTCTGAAAAGGTGCACAGCCTCTCTTGAGAGACTTCCACCAACTAGCAAAGCCTGCCTTATCCGAGGTTTCAGTTGAATGTCCACATTCAACAGAATCGCAGTTATCATCATTATTTTCTGGGCTTTCTGGAACTCTAGTATCAGGTAGAAAACCGAAAATGACCATATTGGCAACCTGCAGCGGGAAAGCACACAGCAATGGGATGTACACGCCCTGCCAATCCACCAACATGGACCCAATAGCAGGTGCCACCAATTCAGCAATAAGTGTCATGACAGCCATATTAAAGAATGCCTGCGCACGATCCTTTTCGGTCACCACATCTACCAGAAGAGCATGAATAATCGCAGACATGACCATCTCTCCTCCGCCGATCGACCGAAGAAGCGGAGACGCATAGACGAGGGAGAGCGGCAGGGTGTCGCTTAAGAAGCAAACCGTGACAATCCATGCGTCGGCAAGAATCTGGCCGGAGATTCCTAGGATCAAGACAAGCGAACGACCCTTGGTGTTTGCAAGATTACCGAATGGGAGTGCCACGAGAAGCGCTGTACATGGGAATTCAGTCAGCACAAAAAATAAGAAAAAAAATTATAAAAAAAAGAGTGTGGTTTCTAGATCTGTCTAATCACGCACCACATACACTCTCGCCAACTTTAAGCCATGTCTGCGTTGTGACGAGCTCTTCCTGTATCGGATTTACCTTGCACATGTGTTCTGGTACGGCGTCCGTCGAAGCGTAGTACTTTCGACATATCACCGACTCGAAGAGTCGAGTTCTCGGCATCGTGCGCAGGATTTGAGCCGAATCAAAGAGTAGAGCGCCGATATAGCAGATTATGCATATTCGCGTTGTGTTCCATGTTGACCGTTTTTTGTAGGGCTGTTGCTGTTGTTGTGGTCGGTCTTCGAGAAGAGGGCTTTGTTCTGTGTAGGCCATATTAGGATATCACCATTATGGACAGAGAGAGGATTGAGGAAGGAATCTCTGAATGTGAAATATTCAATTCAATATATTGTCTGTCATATCGATAGGTTCATTCCGTGCTTATCTTGACCTTATGCCGAAATCTATCCCGAACCGACTGGACTTTATTCCGGATTCGGGATGTGTTTACCAATGACATAGCTGGCACTATATCCCCTGCCTTGCGCTGAGATGGCTAGCTACATATAGAAGGAATATATTGAAGCAAAAATCCAGACTTCTACTGAGGCCTTGTAATTTCCCAATACACAAAGAAAACAAATGCAAAAACAGATCGACACTTAGGGTTGACTCCAACCCTAACCCTAGCGCATCACTCGTCTGAAAAATACAACTATGTACAGTGGGACGAAATATGTTTCCGCACCCCCCGTATCCGAAACTCCCACAGCACTACTCATTCTACACGAAATCGCGTACACATGGCGTTGCATGCAAATCTGCATAGGATATACAAAATATTAAAACTTTTTGGAGGTTCTCGTTGTCGAGTTTGTTACTATGTTAGGGGTTGGCAGTGAGGTTTCAGGAAGCTGTCGGATATGGGGGGGTGCGGAAACATATTTCGTGGTACTGTAGCAGAACTTCTGGCTTGCTACCTCGTCAATGACCCTGAGCACCTATCAATGGATTATGTTAATCAGCCTCGATGTGAGATAGTCTTGGGGAAAATGACCCTCGGTCCATGGCCTAATTGCCGATGCTATGTACCCCGTGTGACAGCATTCTGTTACTGTACAGCGTTGACCCCTTTCTTTTGTTTCTGCTATTTCGATGCACAGACATATATATCTCAGCGCCTACGAAGGTAAGTATGTCATCGGTGAAGACAGCCAAGAGACAGACAGAAAACGAGGAGCAGGTAAAGACATGGTGGACACGATGTCATGTCTGACGTCGTCGGACAGTCCTAATACCATCCATTCTTATTACCCATCTTTCGACTCCCTTGGACAATTCCATCATGTCTCATGTTAATTATTTGTACTCGCCCGCATACGGATCATGTATCTCAATCCCCGACAAGATTTACAGGCACTACTACACATCGGGGCATTGAGGTACGTCAACCACCCAGGCCTGGTCTCTGACCGGCTACATAGCCGAAAATGACGTTCGTTCGTTAGCCCACGAGGAGGCTCGGAGTACGTACGTAGCTAACTGATATTAGTTTTGAAATTTATGGATTATCACCAAACGACTATAGATTTTCCGCTCTAGGCTTGCGCCTTTGGAGCAGTGGAAATGACGTTTGATCATCTTATCCACAAAGGGGGCGGCTGAAGATACCTACGTACGTAGTTAGATTAGGAAATATGGTCGGATTGAAAGTGGATGGTGACGATGATGATGCCATTACCTATTTACGTTTGTAGGCATCCCTCACAGTAAGCTAAGCAGCAGAGGGTCCAGTTCAATATTTATCGCATCACTCACTCGTCTCGCCACCTCCTCAGTTTTAACGGGCTTCACTGAAATTTCTCTACCCAGCTGCTTCCTGTGCTCTAAATCTAAGTTCGCAACAGGATTATCTCCAATTGACTCTGTCATCAGATTTAGATGTACCTCGCCGTTTTAAAGGATATGTTCGAATAGGATTGATGGTGATGGTGATGGTGATGGTGATGGTGCCACTATGCCTACGTAAGTATCTACGTTCATCCCTCCGAAAAGAGAGGGGAGTTCAGTTTGTAGCCTCAAGTCACTCGCCACACCAAGGTTCGTTTCAAACGGTCTCAAGATCTCAAGACAACCCACAACTGGGACACATCTAGACTATTCCTCAAATGCTACATGCCTAGTTGAGGCTACTCACCTGCTTACGAGTTCTGTCCTACCTTCTAGTATGGGACAGGATCATCTCCGTCGAGACAGCAGTCAGACTTCGTCGAGTCATTTCATAGTATCGCCTCTTATAAACCATGGATAACATCACCTTCTTTTGTGGGCCGTGATTCAATTGGATACCTACCCCCTTTTTTTTTGTTTGAGACTCTGTAATTGGTATGATAGTGATGGAATTTTGTTGGCTAAAAATTCAAAGTTGAAAGTTGGTAAAACGACCATATTCATGCAAACCTAGCTGACCTGACCCCAACTTTTGTTCCTTTTCCATGATGACTGACGATGAAAGATGATCCTGTCCCATAATGATACAAGTGAAAGTACATCTCGATCCAGCGAGGAACTGACACCAACACCAACATAATATACAAGTCATAAAAGGTTCGTAACATCGTAAGAAAACTCAGTCGTCTGCTGAAAGGCACAAAAAGTAGTAATAAAACACACGACACGAAGATTGGATAAGATGATGGGTTTGTAATTGGTAATTCTATTGTCAGTGTCTAGAGTAAAGTCTTCCAGTTATCTCACAGTCCGAAACAAGAAAAGGAGACTCTGTCGACTACCCTGACTGCAACGTTGTGAAAATCAGAAAGGGGATGAGATGGGGTTGTGCTGGGGAAAAATCGTAAATTGCAGCATGTGGGACAAGACATCCTCACTCGCTCGAGTTGGGCTAAAACGATCGTCAATGGAATGTCAAATCGGATTTGATTGCATATCATCTCTAGCAAGTAGATAGATGCGAACCAAATCGTCGAAGGAGAATTAAAGGCTAAAACGCAAACGACTCCACCTACAAGCAGCTGTAGTGGTGAAGGCAGTCGAGTATCGACGTCTGGGTGAAGGACGTATGTGTATAGGTGTAGGTATAGGTAAACAAAACTCCGAATCCGGCGCCAACGCTGACAATTCAGAAATGGCAAATGAAAGAGACGAGTCAATCATCTCTTCCAACCACTCTGATGCCGAAACTTGAACGCCTCCTCTCCAATGTGGTGAATGTCATAACTCGTAAGATGCATGGTTAAGACTTGAAGGCGGTTGACGTATTATAAAGCTCGACGAATAAAAAGAACTTATGACACAACATCGTCAGCTGATACCACAGTGAATATACGAGCCGAGAAAGCATACCTGCTAACAAGACCTCCCAGCATAGAGTCGACGGGAGACATTGAACTATGTACGAGCCCCTTCAGGGGACCGAGTGCTGGTATTTCTTCCAGTCTGCTGGGCTGGCATAGCAGTGCCAACACCAGGCATGTTGGTCACAGACGATGTGCTGCTTTGGCCGCTGCTTCCACTGCTACGACTGTTCCCGCTGTTACGACGGGCGAGCATGTTGTCACCTGCCTGGGTAAATGCCTCGATTTGGCGCTGAGTATACTGGAGCATCACACGATTGTAGTCGTCAACCGAGGAACGAGGGTTGATGCCGGGGGCAGTGTCCAGGGGACCGATGTCGATGGTGCGGCCCGAGATGTCCTCGGAGGGTAGACCTTCTGCCGGATCTATCGGTGTTGGGAGTGTATGCATGGCCCAATACATCTAAGATCTTATCAGTAAGAGATACTTGCATTGTAGTGTTTCGATTCTCCGTTTTCCACCGTCCCGGATTAAGTACGGTCGTCCTCATTTTGCTTATCTTTAACAACGGTACAATACTCCAGGAATGTCCTTACAAATTCTTGCAAAGAAGTGGTTAACGACTCTAGCGCACTCGATGGTCGCTATACAATTTAGGTGCCGAATCACTCATACGATTATGGCGTGTTGAGAGCGGTCCGGGTAATATGACAGATCTTGCCGAGATGGACTTGCCAACAATAGAAATCAACGCGAGTAGAACGCACGCAAGGAGATATTCGGAGGAAGTACTATAATCGGTGAACAAAAGTTGTAAAAGATAAAAAGTCAAAGATACAAGTCAGGTGAAGGTAAGGAAGGAACGTCTTAGATAAGGAGTGGGCGCTCTCAACGGCAGGCACATACTGGCCGGATTCGGCCAATCACAGGACCAGACCAGAGGGGATTAAGATCTGCTACGCAGCGCCGTCTGTCATGGTTGCTTTTGATAGGACGATGATATCACTGGCGAGCAGAGATACGTTCCTTAGCTTTCTAGTGAGGATCGCCACACACGTCTTCGCGTGCATTCACCGGGTGGAGTCAAACGGAGTCAGATGGAGCAGTCGCGGATCTGCCAGTGCGCGGGTTCGTCATTTGCCGCCCAGAGACAGTTGAGTTCTCCACTTGACGCCGTGGGCATTTTTGACAGTTGGAAAGGGAAAAGGAAAGGAAAAAAATGGGGCATCCATAATCTATCCGATTCTGAGGCCAGTCAACGCTAAGCTAGTGGATAAGTGACCAAGTGAGGGCTTGGATTTTATCTCTATGGATGAGGTGAGCGGTTCTATGAGGTCATTCCAACAGTTTATGGTAAAGGGACTATACATACTACAGTGACACAGTCTGCGGAGGATGCAGTCCGGCCCACAGATTCAGTTTGTCGAGCCAAGGGAACGTCCATGTCATTCTCTAGCTCTGCCTCTAGCTTCCATAGCGTACCTTAGACCTCGTACGCTTTACGATGGTCCGACACCCCAGTATGACCGTATAATCAGCCGATACTGTCCAATGGCATTCCGCTCGATCCGCCATGACTCTGCTAACCCATCCTTATGTCTCCAGAACATCCAGAATCCCCGTCAATTGGCGTCACGGCCCCACTTTGCTGGATGATTGACCAAACTGCTGGACATACATAGTATACACTCTATCAACTCAGCTTTTGTCAAACATCAGCATCTGATAATGAGATAATGTGATCATACACGGGTCTAGAACTGCGCATCTGTTCCAGACAGTATGTTTGCTATGATGACCACATTGAAGAGACAATACTAGACATACTATCACACATCGTCATACCGTTAGCTAGCCGTACTCAACCACATTTGGGACGTTGCAACAAAGGTTCCGACACCCCCATTGCGTTCGATGGTGGCGTCTTCAGCGACTTTCTTTTTGATTCTACATTTGATACTACTGCGTCAAACTGAATTATTGATCATTAATAGTATTTGAACATATTTTGAAGGCAGAGTATGCATGCAGCTTGTCGATCCGGTGACGTTGCGGCTTCTTCTTAGCACCAAGCTTGACGTCACTATCCACCCGCGTTTGCCTGTTTGGGCATAGTGGGAACATCCATTACGGGCGCTATGCCCGATCTGGACGCGCCATCTACAGTCCGCTTCTGTTTTGGGAGCTGAGTTCACGCCACGGCTTGGCTCCGTTGATACAGGATGAGCTCTAGAGTATATACTATGTAGTGACTACTCTGAGAGAATTGGCGATAACTGCTTAAAATGATTGGAACGACTACGTGCACAGACAAAGTTCATTGCAGTCAGTGCGTAATCCGCGGATGCTAACATAGTACTGCTGGGGCTAGTGCGAGGCCTGCAGTGTCGAAAGCGGGGGCGGAAAAGCATTTCCGATCAAGCCACACTAAATATATAACTAGTACATCTGACGGACTTCGGACCAGAGACGGCAGTCTTCTATCTTAACTATTAGAAAAGACATGCTAGCATGATTGATAAGATTCGAAGTTGACTAATGCCGGGGTATTTGGCATAGTTTGTTGATTAACCTGGTGTCCACTGGTTCATCGCCATGTCGCTATCCCGACTGATATATAAGAGCTTCTGCCGGCACCGGGAGCGCTTCCGACCTCCCACCTAGGTGTGCCAGCACTTGATGAAAATCATAATGCTGCAACGGTTCCGACAGACTGGAGGTTCAATGCCGATAATGGATCAATGCTGAATCATGCCACAGTACGTCTATTATACAAGGTCATTTGTGAGGAAATGTCTACAACCATATTGGATTGTGCTGCCGTATTCTACATCCCATCAACTGAAAACTCACCAATTCCGACACTGTTTGGAGAGATCACGGAATACGACCCGTGGGATATAATCCGGTGCCTTAAGTTGCTCTATAACCTAGACCCAGGATGGCGTGGTGGTCGATAGCAATTCCATGGGGTAACGCCCGAAGGCCGGCAGGGCAACAACTCGACTCCAAGCGATGCCTATCGCAGCCAGCGACCATCCGGTCGGATCCCCTCTACTTTCAACAAGTAGGCAGACGGTGTGTTCGTCGTCTTTTGCCATTTCTTTTCATTTAATGGTCCGGATGCTGGCAAGACGGTCAACACAGTCTCGGGGTCTGGGAACCGGTTTCTATAGAGATCTTTTTCTCTCAGAGGACACGCACTTTTGATCAGACTGACATGTTCAATTCGTCGACCTCTCCGGAGGCGTGTTCTTGTCCCGTCAACTGATGGGTTGGTCGGATCCGGATCGGTTTGACCAGGACCGGACACTGGAAGATCTTGAGTCCGTCACGGTTTGTGATCTCGCAGAACCACCGCCCTATACTGCACGATTAATCTAGGTCAATAACAAGCATATTCATGATATCTCACAAGGAGCAACTGCCTGCGATGCAATGGCTGAGTGCCGGTCGCCGTCACGATCGTCAGCGCGCCGAGACCCTGACCGACCGACTCTTGCCTTCTTCCCAACTCACATCGTGAATCCGAACGGCGCTTGAACTACCTTTGTTACCCGCATTGATCCACCGGGTATAACCCACGATCCTCGCACTACCGGATGTGAACCGAACTTACAACACAGCGGCTCCGTATCTATACCCGAGTACCTAGGTTTATCCTACGCGATACGATATGTAGAACAAAATATCATAGAATCAGTTTTTCAAGTCCAAACATTGTATCCATGTATTCATTGCATTTATAACCATGCTTTTCAGTAGTGCATAATAAGAAAAACAGTGCTCCTCACAATCCCGCAAATGTCAGATAATACACGCCAGGAAGTTCGTTAAAAACCGAGAACATATCCCATTGATTGATGCCAAGCATATAACATATATCGAAATCTCGTGATGATCATACATAGCCTAGACATGACACTCTATTAGCATCCTGCCTTCCATCATATTGAAGTGTAGAGAAAAAGGACTCACCCTTCCTAGCCCCCTGGAAAAAGAATCGCACAATAAACACCTGCAACCCAGCCATAGAAACCATCATCAAACTCTCAATAACGCTGAAATTGAAAATCCGTCTCTCAGTGCTGCGCACAGTGCTGAAATTTCGGTTCTCGCGCGTACGGAAGTATTTCTGGTTTCGCGAGATGGTAGACAAGAGGTGAGACACTTTTGTGATGGATTCTTCGACGGCGCTGGCTTGTTCGGGGCTTGCGCCTTGTCGGGAGGGTAGTTCGGCTTTTTGTTCGTTTTCGACCTGTTTGCGAGTATATTAGCGGCTGCGATTCTTTCCTTTTTTTTGTTGGGCAAGCAGGTGGATGTACAGCAATCTCAAAGTCGACTAGCTTTTCGGCAAAGGTCGACATTTCGTTGCTGAAGCAGAAGCTATATTCGCCGATGCTCTGTGCAGTAAACACAAAATCGCCCTGTCGCTCTTTCGTTCCATCCAGAATCACTTTGTCAAGGGGTCCGGTGACCTGGTAATCGATATCGAAGGAGCCGCCGGATTGGACCTGTGCGATTGTCACATTCGTCAGTCGCCATCAATCAATCAATCAATCAATCAAGTATTACAACTCAATTAAGTGTCCAGACACAAAGGCGCACATACAGCAAAGTAAAAGGCCACCTTGACATCCTTCTGCGTGACATCGGCATAAAAGCACGCTTTCTCATGAGCATCGAGTTTGTACGTCAACGCGGTCGCTGAGACGGATGGGATCAGCGTAGCCAACAGGCCCGCCACAATGCTCGTAGCGCGCATTGTATATGTTGTTCAGAAAGATGTCGCAAGAGAAAGGGCGCGATGCGAACAAATCGATCGGATTAATTTGTTGTTTGGCTTTCTCCTGAATTGGCGGAACTGGACAGCTAGCGGGTTTGACGTTTGTTGTGTTTGCATTGGTGCCTGAGGCATTAGCCGCCATACCTAAATGGTCCACTTCGAATTCAAACTTGAATGCGCAATCATGAAAAACTCACTATTGCACTGCTACTCATACTAGTACTAGGGTCGGTAATGCTTGCTGTCTAGCTCATTTGCAGCATGAATACACATAATAGAGCCGTCCGAGTTGCTTTCCAAGTCGGAGGGTCGTGAGTATATCATCGCGTCGAAGCACTATTGCTTCATCAGGGCGACGCAAGTCACAACGAAATAGATATACCACCTTAAAGAGACGACTCCACGTAATGGTGACTTGGGGGCTATGTATCAATTCTAGTTCTACTGGCATTTTCGCGTGCCAGTAGAACTAGATATGCCCCAGCATTCAGATGCAGTCTGGAGAATCTCCCCAAGCAAGTGAAAACATGCCTTGCAATGGTAGCTGGCTCACAATGAAGCACAAAAATGTACACTTTGTATGATAGGATCCCGATATGAATACCGGAGACAGCTTTGATTATCGGGCCGAGCATCTTGAACATAGCAGCATCAATCGAGAGAATGAGCTGGTGAGATTGAAACCCCTCGTCGAGTACCATATTCAGTTCATTGCCAGTATCTCCTCAGGATATACTAGTGTTGTCAGAGAGAGTAGTTTTGAGCTGGACAATATAGGTCTCTGTACTGCCGTAACTTGAGTTCTTTCGCATAGAGCGTTCAGCGTCTCCCTTGTTTGAATCTATGCAAACCTTGGTTCGAGATATGTGTCTGAGTCCACTGAGACGGAATATGTTGCTTGAAAACCAGCTTGTGAGAAGAAGGAGCCTACACAAGTCATGATCATATCTTCTGTGGACGTAAAACAGCAATGGTCTTGCTTGTCTCAGAGCATAGACCTGGAGTACACGCCGAAGACCTTATTAACCTTATAAAAACAGTCTTGGTTCGAAGAGAAATCTAGAAGTCCAATGGCTCCAAGTGGTGTTGTCAGCAAAATGCATTCTGCTCAAAAACTAGAATATCACGCGTGACTTGAATGGGTTCATGTGCTGATTCTGAGAGCGAAGGACTTTTAGCTCAGGTTATTCTAACTCTAGATGTGGAGCCTATCTCTGAACCAGGAAGACGGAACCAGGAATGGCGCTTTTGGCTGTAGATATTGTAGTAGAGCGAACTTGATGGTAATTTTCGTCGATGGCAAGATATTGTAATAATTTTCGTGCTATTGCCCTGAGAGGACGGCGTCTTTATATCCTCATTCTGTTCTTTCCTACCATGTTGGCTTGCCATTCAATGTCGCAGCGTCCTATCTCCAGCTCGGTCGATGCATCATCTTGCAAGGAAGCTTTCTCTCCATCTACTTAGATAACATATTCCTAGTTTCGACTTGAATAAAGAGGTTAGGGCTATGTCCTCGATTCTCCTGATGATCGGTGGTTACTTTTTTGGGGTCAGTGATGTAATCTTTTACACGTTTAATATAACGCTTGACCCAGTAGACCCAACTGTCCAAACTCAACCCAAGAGATAGACTGACGCAATCAATATCTGGACAGGACAAGCTCGCTTATCCTGTCCTATTTCAAACCTTGACAATTGTGCCTTGTGAGTTTGCTGCCAGGCACGGTTACGGATGATATGACCTCCTTGGATTTTTAATTGATCCACTTTATAAGCATTTATACTCTTTATTAATGGAAGATAGACTTTCAGAGAAGGTTTCATAATGGATCCCATCCACATACGTAGCAAGTTTATCTTGGGTTTAAGATTGGAAGGTTGATATGAAGATATTGCTTGCATTGTGCATTCTAATTAGTAAGGTACATAGTTGTTTTTGATAGGACATGTTGGCCATGAAAACTGCGCTCGCCCTTCACGATGGCTCAACATCGTATTATGTAGTATGAATTGAAAGGAAAAATAACATTCTGTCTAGAAGTTGTGTCTTCGACCTCCTCGAAGAAAGGTTATGATGTTTTAATCAGACGGATAGATTAAGCAGCAGCAACAACCTTTGCTCCAGACAGCTTCTCTCTCTTCAAAAGGGCTCCTGTCACAAAACACAGCGCTCCTGCCGCAATGACCAGAGCATAAATGTGACTGATGGAGTCAACAATGAGCTCAATGGCCTGGGCGCGAACATCGCTTGGCAGACTGTTGAACAAAGTGCTCTGAGAACCAGCGACAGCACCTTTGATCTGATCCAGAGGGAATCCCAAAGGAATCAGAAGTTTGGTCAGATGGTTGATAGTGACGTTCTGGAACACAGTGCCGGAGATAGCAAGAGCGATAACCAAACCTCCGATTTGAGCGACATTGATGAACCCAATTGATGCCGCCATGTCCTGTAGAGGGACCTTGGAAGGGGCCACGCTGTACCCAATCTGAGCAATCAGTCCAGCTCCGATCGCAATCAGGACTGAAAAGCCGTAGATGGCTCCGATGGCAGTGCCGGCTTTGACGGTGTACATGAGAGAGGCGCCGACGAGTAGGAATGCTCCGCCAATGAGGTAAAGGACTATGTAGTATCCCAGGTATCCCAAGAGTTGACCAGATCCCATAATGAAAACACTGAGAACGATAATAAACGGCAGCAATCGCACAGCCGATTCAATACCGTTGTCGCCGTGCGAGAACTGGAACATGAGAGGGATATAGTAGATGACGACGAACATGGCAGTTGAACCACATGCCGCGCAGATATGCAATATCACCATGGTACGAGAAGCGATGAATTGGATTGGGAACAGTCGGCGCTCGGGGGTAGTGAAGATCGCAAAGTACTGCTGGGCCATGAAGATGAGCAGGATGACGCTGCAAACGACCAAAGTTGCGATTGTTCGGCTATCACTCCATTCCCATGACGCACCTCCGAATGTGAGAGCAATGACAAATGAAGAGTAGAGGCCTGCAATGAGAGTTGCCCCAACCCAGTCAAGCTCCTTCAATTTTGAGAGGGTTGAGGCCGTAGGTTGCGGATTGAAGCTTGGGATGGAAAGGAGACCTGGCGACAAAGCGCCGAAGATGACAAGGTTGATGTAGAAAGCCTGTATTCTCTCTTATTAGCATTGGTTATGAATATCACCTGGTTTCTGGTGACCTACCCATCTCCATGTGGCACTAGTATCGGCAAATGCACCTCCGATGACAGGTCCCAAGATCGTTCCAGCTCCCCAAATCACACCGGTACCACCCATGTACGCAGGTCGTTCGTTTTCAAGCGTGTTGATGGCAATCAAGTTTAACATGCCGAGATACAATCCCGCACCACCAACGCCCGCAATGACTCGTCCTACGATGAGGGCGTTCATGTTAGGGGCGGCACCACAGACGGCACTACCGACACAAAACTCGACGATACTTCCGAGATGAACCCATTTGACGTCAAACATTCCGTAAGCTTTTCCACTATGAAGAAATGTTAGCCTGAAATTCATTTCTGAAGTAATTGATGAACTTACAAAAGCAAAATCGTAGCAACGGACCCCAAGGGGAAACCAGTTCCTATCCATGCCAACTGCCCTACCTCTCCATAAGTGTCCAAAACGGCACTTTGAATATCCGCAGCAATCGTGTTATCAAGACCGTACAAAAATATGGCGCAGTAGAGGCCGAAACAAACCAGAACCCATCTCCATCCCGTAACCGCTCTAGTCTCTAGCTGATGATGAGGGGATTCAGGTGTTGTTTGTTCTTCACCTTTCTCGGATACCTCATTGGAAGCCTTGTTCTGGTATGAGTTTGCATTCGAATGGTCAGAAAGAGGGTGCTTCTCAGTCGCAGCGTCTGGTGCGGATGGCATGTTGTATTTGGCCGAAGCTTTACGCGGAGATTGACTTTGAGATGTAGAGTTCGAGGGCGAGTAAGATCTGGCTTGGATCACAGATTTCTTGACTTCTAAAGGCCATTCATATACCATATATTGCAGGAATGTTTGGGTTTGGGTACAAAGGGGGATTCCGTAAACACAACATGACGAACAAAGTTTTATACTGAGTAGCGTATGCTATTGGAGGCTAGCTGACAAATGAGTACGGGCTTACAAAAGGACTCGGACGGACAGCAGTGGGAGGACGCCGAGTGCAGGGATGCTAAATGAGATAAAGCCAGTTGCAAGAATCTTTGAAGAAAGCCGAGTGTAAGGGTGTCGTGTGGGAGAGCCGGGTGGGAGAGCTAAGAAAGCCGTGTGGGCAATTGCCAGGTGGAAGTAGTGTGAGATTAAGTTAGGGTTCATCCCGGCCGTCGACCCAAGGAATGAGTGGGGCGTGGTCCGTGCTGCATGTCTGATCCGTTTCACAAATTAACGCTGGTATACCAACAATCATTTCGCAATGGTAGGATACTCAGCTTGGAATTAGATACCCTGGAATACGACTCTCCCATCGATGATCTGATACTCGAGAGCCTCGGGTTGGGACACGTGCAAGACCTGGAAGATAAACAGTGTCATGGAAGATCTTGGAGGCCCAATTACCTCAGTAGCCCTAGTAGTGGACTTCCCAAAGAGGAGATTACGCATCACTACAATCTCACGGTTTCACAGCAAATACTTACATCCCTTGGAGGATAACATTTGTGAAAGTTTTTTGTAGTGACTTGGGGTCTTATCCGGATGCGGCTTTTTTGGCGGGGGAACAGAGCGAACGAAAGCATCACGCAATCACCTAGATTTTGAAGCTGCTAAATAATTCTATCCGAGTCTATTGCTTTTACGTGTGAAGCGGCTTCCCTCACTTCTTATCTCCAAATTACACACTACCAAATCTACACGCAAATACCCAAACTTGGTGATACATCTTCAACATCAAGAACATCATGACAACGTCTGAAACGCCTATTTACACCTCATCATCATCGGCGGCGGCCTCTGCGGCCTCCCAGCCGCCATCGCAACCCGCCTCGCCAGCCACAATATCACAGTTCTAGAATCCGTTCCTGCCTTCCGCGAGGTAGGCGCTGGTCTCCAAATCACACTGAACGGCACACGTCTCGTGAAGGCCTGGGGTCTAGCTGATAGTCTTAGTTCTCAAGCTGCTGCTCCCAAGCATTTCCACATGCGCAGGTATAATGGTGACTTGCTTGCTGAGCGTACTCAGTACACAGAGGAGATAGAGGCGCGGTACGGATCGCCGTTGTGGTGTCTGCATTGTGCATATTTACAGGCTGCGATGGCGGAGAAAGCGATGAAGTTGGGTGTTGTGATTAAGCTTGGGTGTAAAATTGAGAGTGTGAATTGGGGTGAGGAATAGGCCCAAGGGTAGATATAAGGTGAGGTGGGCGTAAGTATAGGGGATGGTGAAGTGGTGAGAGGAGAAATTGTGCTCGCTGCGGATGGCATATGGTCAGGAACTCGGCAAAAGCTGCTGGGGAAGGATGTAAGGCTAAAGCCCACCGGAAATCTGGCATACAGAATCCTACTAGACCGAGAGAGCATCAAAGATGACGCACTGAGAGCCTGGCTGGATTCCCTCATTATCAACATCTGGGTCGGCCCCCGCAGTGGGCTAGTATCAAGGGTGGTCGATGGTTGAACTTAGTACTTCTGGTAAAAGATAACTTGCCAGAGGATGTACTGAAGGCCGAAGGAGACTTGGCTGAAATGAAAGCAATATTTCAGGATTGGGACCCTATGTAAGAAACCCTATCCTACTATCTTTCCTTTCAGGTTATAATAACAGTGCGCCTAGTTTAACACAGTTTCTAGAACATGTTGAGAAGGTTGATAAGTGGCGCCTAAACTACCGTAAGTGAAAGAATATCCCGTATATGACTTACATCTAACGTGTACTAGTCGAACCACTTCCTTTCTGGAAATAAAAATCCGGCAAACTTCTGTTAGCGTCAGTATAAGCCCTATCACGCAGAGTGTACCCAACCGCTGAGAGTGACCATTAATCCACAGAGGAGACTGCGCCCATCCAATGCTGCCTTACATGGCGCAAGGCGCCAACTCTTCCGTAGAAGACGGAGCAAAAATCGGCGCCTTACTTTCCAAGGTCAAGCGAAAAGACCAAATCAGCGCCGGAATGTCAATACATGACTTCATCCGACGACCTCAAATCGATTAACTCTTCCAGGAGACATTCAAGCAGGGCAAGGAGCATCATTTGCCAGATGGGCCGGAGCAAGTTAAGAGAGACCTGTTGCTTAGCAAGTCTTTTGAGAAGTCGACAAATGGGGAGAAGACATGGTATGTTAGCCCTATAGATGCAGATTATAGGGAGTGCTTGACTGATTGTATAGGACGCATCCCAAAATTCAACCGTGGATCTATGGATACGATGCATATGCAGAGGTCGAGAAGGCATATAGCTTGCATCCTTTCTAAAGACATAGGTAGTTCTTTTACTATCCGTGCATGAGCTTAAGGTCATTTCTACCTAGGTAAGGGGGCAATATCGCTTCTTCTTTGAATCATTTTACGTTCTTATATTCCAAATAACCGCCTAAGAACATATGCATAATATCATACCGGCATCATAAAACATGTTTTATTTAATGATGGGCACTTTCTGATAAAAGCTGTCTTTCCAAATGCTGCATACAAAATTTCTACTGACAACGTACATACACGCACAACGCCAATGTTGGTTCCCTTATTTGATAGAGAATGTTTCGCCTCTCCAAAAGCTCCGGTTCTTATTCACGTGGTCAAGTCCCAAGGTATCGTTAGCTTCCGTGGCCACGTCTGAAAGGATGTCATCTACCAAGTTGTGTTAGTATATAAATTGCACTACAAGAGAATCGTGCACATACCATCTTCTAGATATCTAGGATTTTGGTAAATCCCATGAGGAACAACGGCAAACTTGATCTTCTCAAATTGCTTGCCCTTGATACCAGTTCGTTTCGATAATCGTTCTTTAGTCTGTTTGAAAATTTCGCCCTACAACAATTTCAGTCATGTGTCATCAGTCCGTATGAAAGAAACGGCACTTACAGGCTTTACAACGAATTTGAAGGGAATACCGTGCGACTTGGTGGGTTCCCGGTCGAAATTGAATGCCGTAATGAGACGCTCATCGCCTTGCATGTTGAGCTCTTCCTCTGGGATTTTCTCCGCGTACAGCGACACGTACTCATTCAGTCCGGTGATGGTAAGGTCATGCCGAAGTTCCTTGTGAAACTTGCCGTTTTGTGCCTCGTAGATTCGGACAGCCTGGATTGACTCATCGTCAAAATCTGCTTTCTTCTGAAGTGCAGCCAATACGTCGCTGACAGTGCCAGTTCTGGGTACGAGCAGCTCGTAAGCCGTCTGCGCGCGATTCATGTCAGTCCATACAGAATTACACGATATACCAGAAAGTAACATACCTCTTTGTTGATACCATCGATGAGCCAAGTTACTTTCAGTGTCTTCTTTGTTTCGTATTCACTAAGACTCGTGTCGAGAACCTCGTAGTAAAGCGCGTCTGGTAGATGCATGCTATACCCATAACTTCCATACTGTCCGTTCAGAATCTGAAACAATGTCTGGTTGATCGTTCGCTTAATGGGTTGTTTCGGTTTTCCGTTAGTTGCGAGCACGGGACAAAATCGAAGATGGCTGTAATCGATGCCAAGATGCTCGCCAACTTTCTTTGCAAATTGATCATACGTCATCTTTCGACTGAGTGTGAGGCTGAACTCGTCTCCTTGTCTCTTCAAAGGAGCAAACTTCACTTTCATGCGATTCAAAAGATAGTCGTAATACTGGCGAGTCTCGGTATACAATGCGGTAGGAGGAAGGCTAGAGACTAGTTAGTCTTGACGAACGCATGAGTCATCACATTGTTAAACACTTACTCGGATTCTTTGTATGATCGTTGAAAGGTAATGATATCTCCGTCCTGTATTTCAGACTGTTGGAAAGTCTGCTTCGGCTTCATTGGGTCGACCATTGTGTGTTTGATTTCCTAATAGAAAAGAGAACAATGTTAGCTAATCGAGTGCAAAAATTGTATCTTGTGCAAACATACCTCAAAAAGTAGGAATTCGGTCCCTGGCGTCCAACCCATCTTCTCTAGGATGATGGGTGCAAGATCTGCCACTTTTTGGTTCTTACGAACATATACCGATCCGACACCTGTCAAAGTTTGGCTGGGTACATCGAAATGTTTTAAGAATATGAGGACAGAGGAGCCAGCCTCTGGCCACGATACAGCGCCATCTGGCCCAACTTCGCCAACTTCCATCCACACTTTAAGAGGATTGTTCTTGGTCGAAAGTCGACTCCAAGCTTCTTCCATGGTAATATCTGTGTTCTGGATGACTTGATCGGGACGGATCGTTTTGTTCTGTCGGTTGACCATAACCCAAAGGCGGACTTGTTTCGGATTCAATCCTTTCTCTTCGGCAAGCTCCCGTGCGAATTCACTAACCTTCTTTGCACGAAGAATCCGGTATGACCTGGGTAGGGCGGCATCTCCACTTGGAAGGTCATTACTAGTAAGATCAAAGCCATGATGAGCTTGGAAAGTCGTGTCATCAAGTACTCCAACATTCATGTATAAGTGAGCCTCCTCTCTTTCCTTTCTTCTTCGGACCAATTCAGCACGTTCTTCTACCAAGCGTGTTTCTACAGATACAGTCAGCATATCGACAGTCGACAAGATAACATGACCAGTATAAGTGCCTACCTATATGTGATGGGACATTCTCTTTGGTTATAGGAAGTAACACATCGTCTAGCCGTGTTTTCCGAATGTACACCAACATGTATGCATTCATTGAACGCTTTGTCGACAAGCCTCTGGCGTATTGTTGCTTCATAGCCATTGAACCGTTGGATAAGTCATATTCTCCACCGTAGTTCTCCTCAAGAACTTCCTTGTCGGTGGCACGAATGACTTTGTCGTCATCGAAACGGTAAAAATGACCATCCTTGGTAGGCTTCAAAAATGCGTAATAATGGCCGGCGTTGAAATCCCCACTGTGTACAAGAACTCCATGGAGCTGATACTCCCATGATTCGGATTTGTCTGCGTCGTCTGAAAGATAAGGACTGAGATCGATATCCATTGGGAAGGTGTGACGGTCGTTGATTTTCATCATGGCATCTCTGTTGATATCGTACTCAAATCGCTTCAGGTGAAGATGTAGGACTGGAGGAAAGCTCTCGAATATCACACCTTTCTTTGCATCCTGAAGACCATATGGCGAGCCAGCATCGTACTTATTCTCACCTTCAAGTGTTTCGACTTGAATGTAGTCTTTGAAGCTGTCGTCCAGTGTCTTGTTGCCTCGAACGTTGAGTTGGATATCCCAGAATTCTTCTACACGAGACGACTCATAGTTGACATTGATACAGGAAAGATATGTCTTTGTCTTTCCAACGAATAAATCGGGGAGAGCTTTTTCGGCGGGTGTTCCTTTCATCTTTTCCTCGAGTCTTTCCATCAATTTGCGACACAACTCTTGAACGTCTTGTTGCTCGAATATTTGTCGGGATTCCCAGCCAAAAGATGCCGTAAGTTCTGTGGTCGAAACGGCGTTCTCATTAGTCTGGAGATTATAGAAAAGTCGTTGTAGTGTCCATGCACTATTCTCTCTTGTAGCCTCTTCATCGGTCGGAATTTGATATACAGCCTGCAAAATTAGACCATTGTTTTGTCGCATGTGTATCGAAAAGGCAACTTACCTTTCTAAATGCGTTTGTAAAATATAATGACTGAAGTAGAGAGTTGAGATAGCATGTCGCGCCTTGGTTTCGCAGACCGACCATACCAGTCTCTTTCTTTGAATCGTAGCTATAAAGATTTGTTAGATAACGGGATAAGGAATGGTCAACTCGACAGCGCTGTCACATACTTCTGGAAACTATGCCATAACACTCCCGTGGGATCTTTCACGATCCGGACATAGGCAGTTACCATAGCCTCATCATTTTGAACCAAAGAAGTTCCCCGGCCTTCAAACCCATTATGAAAGAGCCTCCTCAATTCGGCAAACCGTGTGAAACCCCAGTCGGCTTCCTCGGCGTTGAATCGATGCGTGGCAACTTCTCTACCGTCAGCGAACGATACCAGTAAACATATGAAATACTTACCATGAGATATATGTATGGAAGGATCGTTCACGTTCCACAAGACCAAAGAGAACTGTACACATGCATACCAGTTCTCCGGAGGGTCCTTTTCCCAAGCCTGCTCGAGATAAAACGAGGCATGATCGACCTGGTTGCCGTAAGGAAAGAAGAGGATTCGCCTAACAGTTCATTAGAACGACCCAAGCGGTTCCAAAGACGAATGACCGCAACAATGCACGCACCATGGAGCTCCTCCACATTCAAAAACCGGACCATGTTCCTTCTTTTTCAGCTTCCGCCAGTCTTTGATATGCCATGTGTTATACGCCTCGGCTTCAGTCTCTAGTTCGGGATCTTTAGGAAGGACTCGTGCCATCATGGCCGGGACTGTTTGAGGAATATATTGTTAGATTCAAGCTATACGACTTTGAAGCGCAGAGCCTGTCCTTTCGCCTTCGGAAGCGCTGGGAGAAGGGAGTACTGTACAGTCATTTGCAAGTGGCTCGGACTCGGGTTCATCCTCGGAACCTGATCGAGACACGACGATAACATCGGTGCGGTCATTATTGAATTGGTCATATCCGTCGTAGAGCATTTCGCTCTCCGCAAGCTATCGGACGAAACAGAAAGAGAAAAATTAGCAAAAGCTCTCTCGCAGCAACAAACAAATATAGGGTGGCTGTTGGATATCGCAGGAGCTGTCCAGGCTGAGTTGTTGACATGCCGGAACGGCGGAGAAGTCAAAAAACATCGTAAGAGATTATGTCGCACTTACATTGTCCATGGAGGGGATACTGCCTCCGCACAATTACGGAGCACTGATGAGCGCACAACACAGGAAGAGAATCTCACAAGATAAACCTCAAGCGACACGGTGGCTGGTCTCGAGATGGACAGAAAAGTCGATGAGGTGGGAGGGCGAGGTCTGGTCTGGAAAGGCGGAGTGACGATGATTGCACGCTGCAGGAAAGAATCAAATCTGGGCAAGAACCGGCGCGCTAGGCTGTTTGCCGTTAGCGAGTATTTCGAATACAGTATTGTCGGTAATACCATACTGGGTAGTGTATCATACGGTTATTTCCAATTTGGCTGTAGATCACCATCTCGTATGATTCTTGCTTCATGTCAGTAGATGTATCGGGCTAGTGGTGCCATTGCGTCAGTTCTCACCTATATCTCATTCAATTAAATTACTTCCTTTGTCGGGTCCATCGTCAAAGGTATATGTATCGGTAGGTAAAAACGGCCAATTGACTTGATAACGATAAGGCTGTACGTAATTTACAGATCTTACACTTACGCGCCCAAGCTCCTTGTACATACTATGACCAATCCACTTGCTTGATAGATTTCGAGATTTAGGGGCATGCCAGAATAATTGGAAAACAATGCTTTGAGCAAACTATGAAATGCATCTTGACAGCTTGTCTTTTAGAAGAGGAAATATAGGCATCAGAACGTACTTCTGCTTGTAGAATGGTGTAAAAACAGTTGCGGGGAAAGTCAGCTAGCAAGTTCACATGTCACGCGAAGCGGCTAAACACCTCCAGACCGCCTTGGCAGATATCCTTCACTTTTTTGAAAGATCCCTCGCAAGCCTCCAACTTTGTTTGTTCGTTTGCCATCTCTTTCACTTCATTCTACAAAGCTGAGAAATTCCTGAATGGCCATGTGCAGACCCATCAGGCAGCATTGTGCAGTCAACAATACCTGGTCTCATTGGGATAGACTTGCCAAGAGAGCCTGCCATTGCATGACTGAGACACCATGATTAGAGGTCGTGTGTCAGCCTGCTACCAACCACATAAGCGGTCTCTCCTCAGTTCAGCTTCATACTCGGTACAAGCACACAAGCCCCCTCCATGGAGACCTGCTACCATACTTGATGAGTGAGAATTATGATTGCCTCCATAAAATAGACGCCTGCTAACTCTATGACTCACAGGTGGGTGAAAAAAGAAGTGCGCCCTATCAGTCTACGACAATTGACCTTTTTTGGCCGGGCTTTGACAGAGCCTCGCTTGCTGAGTTCCGCCAACTATGTTCGAACCGAGCTTCCCACGAGGTCAGTTGACTTTTGTCTCGCTCGACTCAGTTATGTGCCCATTGGCTAATGATATCATCCAGACTGGCGCATCGCCTGCGTGACATGCAAACCCTGCCATACGTGGTCGTTGCAAACCCGCACATATCAATGGTCTACGAACTGTACTACAAAGCTTTTGAGAGATTCAGAACTATTCCCGAAATCAAGTCCTTAGATGACAATAATCGCTATTGTGATGTCTTACGAGAAACGCTCAAAGAGCACTTGACGGTCATTCCGAATCTCGCAATGGGAGTGCTGGAATGCCAAGGACTTGTGAAACCGGACGAAATTGATAGGTTCTTGAACACAATGCTTCGCGCGGTATGTATGACTTATCCTGCTATTTTTGAGCTCATGTCTGATCCAGGATCCAGAGAATCTCCCGTCGCGTCATAGCAGAACAGCACCTAGCTTTGACCGAAACATTCAATACATCACAGCGATCAAAGAAATCACAGAAATCCGATCCTCGAGCCGACCGAAATTCCGACTTTGTCGGCGAAGTCTTTCTCAAATGCAATGCAAAGGACGTCGTTGAGCGATGTGGAAAATTTACTCAAGAGTTGATGCGTCAGAGCTCTGGATCAAACAAGATACCAGAGATTAATATCAAAGGGCATCTCGACGCAACATTCCCATATATTCTTGGTCATTTGGAATACATCATTGGAGAGCTTTTGCGAAATTCTATTCAAGCCGTGATGGAAAAGTATCGAGACTCCACCGCTGACCCTCCACCAATTGAGGTTCTTATCTGTGAAGCATCACAGTACGTCACTCTACGCATCTCCGACCGAGGCGGCGGCGTTCCCAGAGAGATATTCCCAACGTTATGGTCTTTCAGTAAAGGGCCACGGACCCAAGATCGTTTGGAAAATCTCGGTCAGGTTCCCACCTTAGCTGCCACTATGCAGGAACTTGAGGTTCCTCTTGAAATGGAACCGAGCATCAAAGGCAGCTATCGTGAAGGGTCTTTGTCTACTTTGAGTTCACGCCCGCCCAATCTTCGCTTGGGTATGGGGCTACCCATGAGCAGGGTTTATGCTGAATACTGGGCGGGAAGCCTCGAGCTGCACAGTCTGGAAGGTTATGGAGTGGATGCTTTCCTGCAGATATCGAAGCTGGGTAACAAGAATGAGCAAGTTACCGCCAGAGCTTCGGTGGACGCAGTATGATTTATCAGCATGAGCTGGATACGATTTGGATTATCAGTGCTTTATTCGGGTGGTTATCTCAATTGCCCTATAAGCATCATTTATGCGAAAGCCAGAACAAGGATGCTGTCCGTCCAGACTGCGCCGGTGAGATATGGATTCGTGTGAGCAGCCTCGCTTAACCGATTAGTCTACAACTTTGCACATCGGCATATCCATAGAGGCTCTGTCATCACAATCCATGCAATGTACAGTAGAAGCTGAAAAACGGGCGAGACCCGGTGATGGAGTCTTTTTTGCAGCCTATTACCAAGGTAATCCAGGTAACGGTTTCTCGGGACGCATTACCAGATCAATAAAACTTCCAAATACTCAAATATCTCAAATCTTGTAAATTAATTCCTTTTCTTCCTAAAGTAATATTTTCTGCGAGAAATAGGTGAGCTATACGGCCTGAGCTCTGATTGGCTCGAACCGTCCTACAACAACGTGTCTTTCTGCCGACAGCCAAACAAATAACTCCGAACACCTTACCCAGACAACCCGTTGCGTATACAATTGATTTTTGATTTTTATATCAATTACCGAGTTCATCCAAATTCCATTATACTGAAATTTAGCATCTCGAACCGACTCAGCGCCCAAGGGCGTATTTCAACCCATCGTCAGATTGTGTCGACTTGCGACATTCAGCCATGTATTCATCAAGCAATCGTGCGCAGGGCGTATTTGGCTTCTTCACTACAGTAGCAGCTTTCGTTGCTGGATTTGCGGCTTTATCTGTTCTTTTGCATCCTGCGACGGATGTTACGTCGAGCGTGGGTTTGAAGAGCGTCCAGGTGTATGTTCTTTGCAATCAGACTCTCTAAGGAGACACACTCTTTGATTGACAATTGCTGACCGTCGACCTTAATTGCGACAGTGTCAAAGGCAGACCGCACTACTACTCCTCCAAACGAGAAGAATATGCCCGAATCGAATTCGATCTTGATGCTGGTGAGAACCTCCTGTGCGCAACGACGGTGAACTAAACACGATGCTAATCATAACCTATAAAAAACAGATTTCTCGCCGCTGTTCAACTGGAACACAAAACAACTCTTCGTCTACGTCCTAGCCTCATACCCAGCCTCTTCACCCGCGGGCGAAAACCCGCATAACTCTGAAGCCATTATCTGGGACATGATTATCCCCGCACCCGAATCGCCATACTCCGTTTCCAACTTGAAGGAACGCTTCTTCCCATCATCAACCACAAAATCAACCGCCAAGGCTTCCAAGAAAACGAGCAATAACAAAAAAAAGTCGCAGACGACAAAACCCGAGCAAACAGGTGTCCTACACCTCCGCAATCAGAAATCAAAATATCAAATCACAGATATCTCAGGCAAGATCGCGGAGCGCGAGAATGTCACGCTCACGGTAGGATGGAATGTGCAGCCCTGGGTGGGGGCATTGTTGTGGAGTGAAGGGACGGGCGCGTGGCCGAGGACAGAGGGACAGGTTGGAAGGAGTAAATCGTTTGATTTTCCTGCTGTGAAGACGAAGTCGACAAGCTCGAGTACGACGGCGCAGGTTACTGATATTTAAATTGACTGTTGGGCATATATTTTGGAGTTTGTATAGGGACTGTTTTTTTTATAGTTGCATTCTTGTAGTTGAGGAATACGAATCGACAGATACCCATTTGACGAAATCATCATAAAGAATTGCTTCGTTAGTAGTTATACGAAAGAAGCAAAACTATCCTAAACCGAACCGTAGCAATTGGGTATCGCACACATAATCAAACCAATCCATCCACCACTAACAAGATTCCACTTTTCAACCCATTTCGTCCCATCATAAAAGAACAGCGCGCCGCCTAAGTGGATTGTTCAAGTCCGTATAGTCCCATACTGCGTCTGCTGCTGCTGCTGCTGCTGGTGATGATGATGATACCCACCGGATTGAATCCGGTCTGAATACACACCCGTCGCCGGCTTCGTGAACGTCGCACCTCCAGCAGCGAGACCGCGACGATGGTAGTATACGTATTCTAGGTAGAAGGCGTGAATGTGGCCGGGGAAATACCTGCAACTTCGTCAGTCGTCGTATGCCATGGATTAGGTCGGGGAGGGAACATACCCGAGGATAGTGAGGAGGATGTTGATTAGCAAGTCAGCGCTGCAGCCGGAGATGAGGAAGACGCCGAGGGGAGGTACTATTTCCTTGTTAGCATGGTGTTGACTCACTGCGATGTTCAGGAAGGATACATACTGAAGAAGGTGATAATAACAATACACAATGCAGAGCAGTCGGCCATCCTGACTATATTCTTTTCTCGGTTTGTTGATAAGAAGTTAACAATGTACTGAGTTTCGCGAGTCGTTAACGATATGGAGAAAACTCCAAGGACATAAATACTCATGAGGTTGTGGCCTGATGCAAGCGATGATGTCATTACAGTTGTACTACATAGTATGCTGTCACAGCCATACGACAAAACGCGTATTGTATGTAAGATGTGTGTATTGGAAAACCGTTACGTATTGTGGCGCCACTGGTCGACTGAGCCACAAGTGTGTAATTGTGGCGGTGCTAGGGTGGTGTTGTGCTTGTCACTCGAAGAGGCAGGCATGGGGTTATCATTTTCTGTTGAGAACGAATACATGGGACTTAGATGACATTAGGAAAGTATATTGATATTCTAGTCATAACATCGTCATAGAGGATGTCTATCAGAGGGGCGTCGGTTCCTCCTCACATATAAACAAGGAATCGAGGTTGAGACAGATCGAGAAGACTGTTAGACACTCCTCTCTACATCTAGTCACAAGTATAAGGATATATCCAGTTAATGATAGAGGCATGTGAGACGGAAATCATCTTCAAAAGGACATCTCAGAGCTGAATCGAAGTCCACTGCTACGATTCCCAACTCCGTTGTTGACGCCAGGACTGGTCGGGCGACTGCCATTATTACCCCATGCCTTTGGGCTTCGAGGTTGTGTACTGGTTGCTCGTGTCGCGGGACGGTTGTTGCGAAGAGTTCGTAGTTCCTCTTCCTTCTTCCGGAGAAGAGTCTCGCGGGCTTCGAGAGTCTGCTCAAGTTCTTTCACTCGAGTGGAATGTTTTGATTCGTCGTTCTGCTTTTTAAGTTCACTCAACTTGACGGCTTCCGCATCGACTTGACTTTGCAGATACGCGACCCTATCTTGCAAGGTAGTTGTCTCGTTTTTTAACATTCCGGCGTGGTGGGATGCATCCTGATATGCTCTGCGAGCGCTTTCGGTTTGCTTCTTTTCATACTCAACCGATTTTTCGAGTTTGGCGTAATCCTCGCTAAATTTACGATTCTGCTCTCGTAATACTTCAAGTTCTTCTTTCGACCCCCCTTCGGTTTTGAGAGCATCTCTGGCGGATTGTAGGTCTTGTTTCAGTTGTTTGCGCTCATCTTTGAGCTTCGTGATCTCGTCTTCTTGTTTCCCGGCTTTTATTTGAGCATTTGTCTTGTCTTCAAGTAAGGCAGCCCGCTCTTTTCGTATTTTAAGTATCTCATTGGTTTGAGCCTCGTAACGATGCTGTAAGTCTTCCCACCCCTTGATGCGCTCTCGGTATCGAGCCTCAGACTCAATGATCGTCGTTTGCAATCGATCAACTTCCGCGGCATGATTAGCCTTCATCTCGACCAGTGAATTTTCCAAAGACTGTAATCTTGCGGCCAAATCCAAGGTCTGGCTCGTCGGGGCAGTGGATTGTGTTGTTATCTGGGTAAGTTCCTGCGATGAATGAATGCGCTGTCTCTTTGATTCGGGTGTGTCGGCATCCAGTGTGTCCTTAATAATTAGCCAGTCAGTAGGGCAAACAAGTATATGATAATACAGCACTTACAAATATGCGTTTATTGACTGATGTTCCCATTACCATTGGGTCCGTGACTTGCGTACCCAGAGGATCTTCGCTCTGCAGCCGATCAGACACAAGTATGTGAAGTGGCTCAATTGCAGGAAGATTCCAACTGGCATTGAAATCATCGGATAGAAGACAAGTGAAGATTTCCTGGGCATCCTCGTGCACGCCCACGGCGTTGTCTTGTAAGTCACCAAGCATATCCGCAAGACTTTTCACAATATGAACGAGAAGCCTCAGTCTTTGTGTCTCTGGAAGATCGGGTAGACATCGCTGAATGTGTTCACTGGAGTTCGCTATAATCAAGTGCACGACGGGGAGCAAGTTCCCATTGCGCGCGTATGTAGTCCTGAGATGTTCAATAACAGGATTTGAAGCATTGAACGTGGAATCAAGTGCGAATAAAACTGCTGGCGGTCGATACGTCTCCACAGCACCATCATGTTCCATAGACAAAATACCCACGCTCAGCGATCCATTGATCAAGGAAAGCTCAACATGTCCGCGCATTTCAGCCCGTGGCCGGACGGGTGCAAAGCCTTTGCCTATGAAATAGCGCTCGACTAACTCGGCAGTTTCCTTCTTGCCCAATACGAAAAGGATGTGCTTTTCTTGTGCCCCGGCAATCTCTATCAATTCAGCTAGAAATAGAAATTTGGCACTGCTATATTCTGCGAACGATGCTTCTTTGACGACATCCGGTTGAGATCGTTTCACATGCTCAGCCATGTTCAAATCAGTATGAACCGCAATGTTATCGAGCTTTTCGATAAGATGCCGAATGTCCGATAGTAGTTGAGCCTGCTCGGCCATAGGAAGAACATTTCCATCTACCGACTTGAATCCCGAAAGAAGAAGTTTCACGGACTCCGAGTGCTCGGCGAGCGCTCTTTCGTAGTTGTCTTTCCCTATGGAGTCCATAGGCATTGTGACGGCAAATTCAGAAGGGCCAAGTCGGAGTGAGCCCGGAAGAACATGTTCGGTCTTCTCAAAAATAGCACTGGGCTGAATAGTCTGTACACCTGTTTGTTCGGGAAATAGCAGTGCTGGAGAAACTACAACAACATCTGCGACATCTCCCTGTTCAGCAACTGGTGCAGCGAGGTCAACTGGATGCTCCGGTGCCCGAGTACTTAGAGGTAACGTTGTCTGAGGCATAGATACCGGTACCACAGGTTCAATATCCCCTGCAGATGATGGTGTCACGCTGTCATCTGCAATTGGAATAGGCTTAGACTTGCCTATATTGGCCAGTCGAACATGGGCATTGTGTATCTTCTCTGTCAGAGTGGCGCCGGTAATGTCGTCGAATCTCCCTGAGGATTCAGAGCCTTGGCGACTTGTTGGGTCTCGCTTTGTCTCCATGGCTCTTCAAAGTAAGTTTGGTCTGGCGAAACACTAGTAGTCTCGAATTTGGGGTACAGTTACTCCCAGTGTTGAGTTAGGAGCTTGCAGTTTAGCAAGCGTTGCAGTTGTAGATTCTTGCCTGGCTTGCAAAGCCTGCAGAATGATAGTACTGCTGACTTGGTGTTACACAATTCCTGACTTGGTTGAATTAATATCATGCATCTAAAGTAGACTGGACAGACAGTTGTCGGGCCCTACCTGATTTGCACAAATGCGAATGTATGATGGTGTTTACGCGCCCTGTCAAGCGCCAATCAATATCCAGAAAATATAGCAGCTAGACATTGTAGAAACCGAGAAGAAGTATTATTTGAGAGAGCCGTCAATCAGAGAAGAAAGGTTATAACAACCCAATCAGCATAGCATGAGTAGAATGATCGGTATGGTGATCGGTATGGGATGTATGGGATGTAAAGCGGAGAAGAAAGTCTTGGAGCTCCTATCGACGAACTAGAAGGTCGCCTTTCACGTGATAACCGATAACAAAAGCCAGCGTTACAGATCAATTACCACGTTTTTATAGCGATTTTCCATGTAAAAAAAGAATTTCTGCAGGCAAAATACTGAGTGTCTTGCACGTTGATTAGAACGCCGTTATTCTCATTCTAGAAACTATGCTGGTTGGTTTCTGTGTTGCTCATGGATCTTTTTATGTATTTCGGGTGGCTGGGAATTACATACATACATAGTATCTATACGGATAGAGGGAAGTCAACATTGAACTCATACTTACCTACGTATGTAGGTAGGTACAATTGAATGGTGCGTCAAATATTAATTGATTAGAGTTTCTAAGCTACTAGTGACTTGATTTGTAGTTAGGCTCCAATGTGAGTATAACCAGCAATCGCTCGAGTGCAAGTAGATAAGCAAATTGCATGAAGGCAATGCGGTCTTGTTGCATACAGCAGGCTTTCAAAAACATCAAATTCCTTAGCCAAGAAATAGTAAAAGAAAGAAAAAGAGAGACGTACACCGCTATTCAAAGCTAAGGAGTTTCGGGCTTGCGCAATGACAGAAAAGCGTGTGCCGAGGTCGCAACGAACGATCTGCTGTAAATGACAAATTCGACATAGAATTCATGCCAAATGTGTGGTGTTGAAGAGCCGATTGCCCGTATCCATACCCCCAGACCCAGTGTACTTGTTCTTAGACACACGTAGAGTGACAATACTCAGGGTGTCATAGCTCCCAGCCATGGTCTGAGAGAGTATACCACCCGAAGCACATTCTGCCTGAACGACACCAGCAACGACCACGATGCGAATAGTGGCATGCAAATTGCGGATATGCTGCACAAACTCGGCAATTGATTTGCCGGTGTTCACCACTGAGTCGACTATAATGACGTTGACCTTCCCTTCCAGGTGTTTGTTTTCGATGTCGACCGGATTTTTAGCATGGCGATACATTGCACGAGGAAAAACTTCCCAGACTCCGCGAGCCATGGGCTCTCCGCCTCTCATGAGCGGGACGATCAATGTACGATCTTCGTGGTGAAGACGAAATCCATCGGTTGAATTTCCTTGAACATGGGGGATTGGGTATATCTCCAGCCCAATGACTGAGGTAACAAACTCGGTTGCCAGGTAACTGCCCACGCGACGGTGAGCTTCACACAGGACTGGACCGTCATTTTGGGCATTCCTCATTGCCGTCATAAGCAACTGTGCCGAGGTCCTATCCGTTGCATCGATGATCTCAATGGAGTGCTTCAGCTGACCACGGGCGAGAACATCGGCGATAAACTCCCGTTGAGTCAAGCTCACTACTGGAAGACGGCTTACACCCAGACGCGGGGCCGCCTTAGAAGGTATGACTGCCTGTCGGGCTCTGAAATGACCGTCTTCAAGTGCTGATTCTAAGGCTGCATCCATAGAATTGCTTCGCTGGCCTTCCTTTCCCACGACAACAATGGCCTGGTTGGCCTTCTTCAGCATCTCCATATCCAGTGGACTATCGCCGAAAGCCCAAACGTATTTCTTGTGGAAATTCTGCAAATGATCCACCACTGTCTCTTTGACTGACGGGTTCACAATAAACTCGTCACTGATGCGGCCTCCACCGACGACCCTGACCTTCTCTGATAGGCCCTCTCTGTTTAGTATCTCCTCCCAGATACGGCGTAGCCCCGAGGTAACGATGACAGCACCGACGTGACGCTGAGATCTGACTACTCGTAACAGTGAAACAAATTCGGGGTACAGAGCGGTTCGTGCGGCGACGTCGCGGCAACGGCGATTAAATTCTTCATCGTCGCAAGTTTCCTCGTAAAGCATCACCGCTTGACGGAATGCAGCGTAAGAATAATGGAGAGAACTCTTGAATATGGCATCCAATGGGGATGGTTCGGAGCCATATGGATCCCAGAAGAGCTTGCCTGTGTCTTCGGCTGTCAAAGTCCGATCGGCGTCGAGGACCAGCATGGTTTCGATGGGGCCGTCCATGCAGGCCATGATCTTGTCCACTTCGAATCTGACTTTCGCGGAGTTGTGGTTCTCATTGTGCCATGCAAGATCCCTAAACACTTTGGGAATCACCGACTCATCCATCAGACGGGCCGACAAAGACAAAAACAAAATTGAATGTTCTTGACATAGTTGGCGAAGCTGCGACTTCTCATACTTCTGCCAGTTCCGTAAATGCTCCACAGAATCATTGGAGCGATTTCGCGGCTTATCGTCGGCTCGCCGCCGTGCAACGACTTCGGGGTCAACATCCAAGTAAAGGATGTGAGTGTAGGTCTCCAAGTCAGCCTTGGTGTACACTGGTTGTTGCTCCCCACCTTCAGACCAAAACATGAAATGCCCGGTGACGATGGCCGGTTTCCCGCTTTTGACGGTTTTGTCTCGAATCCATTCGATAGCGAGCTTGCGCCACATCCCTTTTACCTCGTCATCGAGAGTGCGAAATTTCTCTAGACCACCTGTAACAAGGCGATTGATTACAGCAGAGCCCTCGAAAAAGTCGAATTTGCCTTCGTCCAGAATCCCCTTCAGTTTTTTCAGGAGGTACGTCTTTCCGCAGCCCGGGACCCCATACAATCCGATGATGGCAGGCTTGCCATTTGGCATTGTTGTTGACCGCTGGGTTTCAGGGGCTGGCTCGGTTGAATTGGAGCGCTCGCTGGTGGCAGACGTGTTGGTGTCCATACCAATATCGGACACGTTTGCCATTGATTGAGGGAGAGAGTGGGCTGTCTGATAGAAGAAAAGTAGAAACAGGTTTGTTCTAGTATTGGTTTGGTAGGATTAAAAAATTTGTTGACTTTTCTGTTGCAATTGTCAAGCTTGCCAGGTTGGGGGAAACAACAACTTATATACCCATAAGCAAGCAAGTGGTCATCTAACATTCGCAATATGGTAGGGCAGCGTAGAAGCTGCCTGGATTGATTCACTGTGACTGGGCTTGGTAGCATTTCAATATATCATATTGTGAAGCGATAGAGTAATGGCTTACAAAAAACCCCCTTTATCTGAGCTTGCCTGAGTTGTTGCTGGAAGAGGCTGAGATTCAAACTAGAAGCTAGAATCAGATAACTTGATTTCTCTAACAATGAAACAAAGGACATTTATCAATGGAGATCTTGACGTAGGTACAGTTCAGTTATAGATTAGGGCTAGGGAAAGAATCATAGCATTGTCATGGTACTGATTTGCTAGAGAACAGCTGTCTTGCACAAGTATATCTAGCATTCAAAATTGAAGGGCTATAGTAACAAAGAAGTGGTTAGTGATCCAGGTCATTTTTATGATTCATCATTGAGAAAGGCGACATACCATAACAACATCAAAGCATGTCACATCATACACCGGTGGTTGTTGTCTAAGCAGGGTGGATGATTCCAGGAAACGGTGTCATAATCGATGAATGTGTATATCCTGAAAATTGTCCGAACACCGATGCTTCGTTCCTCACTCCACTACCGAACAATGTTCAGTCAATAAGGCCTAGATACTCATGGGAGAAGAGGCCAGATGCGCAGCAGCTTCTGGCAAACTCGGGTGAATTCAACAGGATCAAGTCCATGGCGAGCTGCAACTAGAAGTAGCTTCTCTTCTTTCGTCGGGTTGACTACCTCGCGTACCACATGGGGAGCGCGACACAACAAGGACGTTGTCATGTAGAACAGACATCGCGAGGAAAACTTTCCGACCATGTACAAGTAGGCGAGCGTATATTTCCGATCATAGAAACTGGGTAATGGTCGAATATCGAAACCTTCATGCCGAGCTCGACTAATTGAAAATAGGACATCCGATGCTTCGCTGATTTTCTCCACATACGTGCGTGCTTCGCGAAGCTCTTGCTCTTCCTCTCTAAGCCGATCACAATGCCACAAACGTGGTAGTTGGCGCTGCAAACCCAATGCGCGATGCCAGAGGGCCAAGAATACACAGCGCTTTGGCGCCATCTCGTTGTCGGTTACCAAGGATCCGTGTTAGTTGAAAGTGAGGAAAAAGGACGGCGTTTCTGGGAAGACCAAGATTGCTTGGAGATGATGTGAATTGGAGATGGTGTGGACAAAATTCAAGCCTTCAGTGAATCGAGTCATATATATATATTTACCTGGTTCTTGACTGAGACCGAATCTGGCGGTACCCAAATGAGAATTTGCACATTGTTTACCCACTTTAGTGATATTGTGCCCTGAGCACCGTTTTGGTTTACGTGACAATCTGATATGCACACAGTCCAAAAGTGTTTGTCAAAGAGATGAGCCACCGAATTTTGGAACAAAGGCAACCTCAAGGAGATCTTCAGGACATTGAGAATGAAGCCGGTTGATGAACAACTTCAGGCCTCTTGTCGCAGGGCCAGACCGGTCCAACCGATCTAATCGGGGACTCTAGAGGTACCGGGTAAGACATCTTTGTGGTGAAGAATTTTGAGTCTGTGTAACGTTCCCATATCGAGTATTCTCGAACAAAGCTCTGGACGGGAATGACCGACAAGAAGCTGCAGACTGATTGAAGGTTGAAGAAGGAGAAGGAGAAGGAGAAGAGCTCGGAGGTTATCAACAAATTGCGGAAAACGGAAGGCGCTGCGGACGTGGGCGCCAAGCCCAGACGGGGTAGCTCCTTCCCTTCCAATCTTTTTGGGCGCTGCGGTGACGACAATACTTTCTCTTGCCCGGTCTACACGCGACTATCTTGAATCTTCTTCCTTGATATCTTCATGTCATTCTTTCATTACTAGCCCACTAGTATCTTTTCCTTTGTATCGTCTACTATTATCATATGGCATGTCCCCGTGATGATTTATTCTTGGGATATCATGTTCTCTTTGTACAGTATCTCTGGAAATCGATGAATGCGGAATCTCGCTACCAGTGTCATGGCGTAACCTCAAGCAAGCCGCCAACAAGCGACAAATTTCCTTCAACAACCACCGTCTGACGACATGGAAGCGTCCGCCGATTCAAAGTCGCATGAACCCGGTCTATCTCCAAGTCTAATATCTATACCGCAACTGTCGCCAGAACTTGAAGATGCGAGCCAATACTCTGTCCGGGCTGTTGTTACACTCGTGTGGCCGTTCTCCTCGTCGAATCGCTTGTTCAGCCTTCTACTCGCCGAACCGGACTTTCGCCTTCGAAATCAGAATGGGCAGATCAGAGTGACATTTTGCGGGCGATGCGCAGAGGAGGTTGCCCGCACCAAGATCGGTATCGGTGATACAGTCACTTTGAGCTTGCAGGGTGCGCAATGGACAGAGAACCAGAAAGGTCAATCAACTCCTGGGAAATCGTTGGGTTGGGAACTCCAGTTCAAGAATCGGGTCAAGCTTGAGGTAAGTAACTGGTTGGAAGCGCTTGACTTTCTCCTAACAGTCCATAGGCAACCAGAAACGGCAAAAAGACTGCTGCGCTCGATTATTTGCAGCCGGAATCACCCAGAAAAGATGCGCTAACTGTTGAGCCTACCACGCCTGCGCTGCTTTCTGGGCGTCTTCCCTCACCGATTCTCTCGGAGGAGAGGTGGGAGACACCTGCGTTTTTACGTACGAAACGACTTCGATCGTGGAGCCCTGTGCCTTCCACATATGATTTATTCGCGGAAGAAGACGGATATGTACCCGGTATAGGCAGGAAACGACCGAGATTCAGTTTTCCGAGTAACGGGTGGCGATTGCTGGACGAATCTGACGACCAAGCGGAAGATAATATAGGAAATGACGAGAACTGGTTTGAATCGGATGAGGAATTGCTAGATCAAGATGCAGATGATGGCAATGATGAGGCGCTCGCTGAACCCACCTACGAAGCTGTGGAGTCTGCCGACACGGTGCCTATTACGAGCTCTACGGAAGATGTGGCATACAATAGAGTACAACTTGTTGAGTCTGATACGCCAGGACAGGAGACACAGAATACGTACGCCAACGCTCAGGAAATTGAACTCATAACACCTGCTTTGGAAGAGACTGCTGTCGAGCCGAATCTGCCAAACACACAATTTTCTTTTGCTACACCACGTCTTAACCCTATAACCTCTTCTACGCTCCCAACACCATCACCCTTGGTCCAGACACCGGTGGACTCTACGAAAATTTCCCAAGAACCGTCTAGCGATATACCGACCTCTCAGCCGCAATTCTCCTATTCACAATCTACTGATACCGTCGACCACGATTATCATTACAAAGTATCATCTGATGCATACAAGACAGCCATTTCAGGTGATAACAAATCTCACGAATCGGATAACCAAACTCGTAATATGAACAGCCAAGACCTGGAATCAGAGCTTCGATCAGAACACTTGGAAATAGATACTCTTGAAGTGATACAAGACGGGAACTCGCTGCAAAGCATCCACGGGCACTTCTCGTCTTCGCAATTCACCTGTATAAATGAGTTTGGTGTAGAAAAGGGCGATAAACCGGAAACCGCGAATGAAGCTGAAGGAGACGCAGACGACTTAGTTTTTGATTTGACTCACGATGGCCGTGTTGTGCACAGCGACGGCGAGCCAATGGGTGCATATGATTCAGTGTTTGAGGATGGTGCAGAAGCCGATCCTCATGGTTCAGAATCCGAAGGCGTCGTGGATGATGAAACATCTTCACAAGTACAGATCATCGAGGTTGATGACACAAGTCCTGGTGGCTATGGACAGGGAAGCTCAAGGGCCGAAGAAGCCGAAGAAGAAGAGAGCGACTTTGAAGACAGATATTCGTCTGATGAAGCTGAAGGAGAGGCGCATGAGAACCTGTCCGAGCAATCTGAGTACTCCGATACAGGAACTGGATATGAAGAGAGTGCTGGTGAAGACCACCGAGAGACATTGACATCAAGAACCCCGCAGCGTATTGTCCACCCCGAAGTGATTGTCTTGGACAGCGATAGCGAGGATGAGCCACCTATGGTCAATGCGGCCAATGATAAGGGGAGTTTATCACATCATGAAGACGATGAAGACGAAATCGCTAGCCAGGACATTGACCACATGGAAGAAGACAGAGATGCATACAGCGATGAAGAAGAGGAAGAAGACATCATGCCAAGCGAGACTCAGGCTCTGGGGTACGAAAATGCCGGCCATGAACATCTGCACGCGTATGAGGTGTATGACCTAGACGAGAGAGGTGGCGCACAAGCAGAAGAGAGTTATGAACACGAAGCTCCTACTAGCGACATGGACAAGATTGTATCTCTGGGAGGCGATTTTGGAAGTCCCCCCAGACAATCAGACACGCCAAAAACACGACCCGATGCCACTAGCGATACGTCCGGTGTCGATAACGATATGGTGACGCGTGAAGAGCAAGAAAATAATAATCTCTTAAATATGGAAGACATGCCAGATGAAGACAATGAGTTTGATATTAAGGAGGAGCAGTCTCCGGTCCTCTGGGACCAACCACTATCCCAGGAGCAAGCTACAAGCTCAACCCGCATCATGCAGCGTCTAGCATATCGCACCGTGTCACCAGCGCCAGTACCTACTCCTCCCTCAACAGTCAATGACGAGTCTCAGTACACATATGTTGAAAGTACGATTCCAACTTCAGTTGACCATGGTTCCTCGCCAGAATCAAAGATTACTGAGGCGGAGATCAGTCATAATCGTCGCCGTCGTTGGATTGACGGCTCCGATGAACGTCATTTGCAAGACTCTACCCGACAATTACCAAAGGAAGAACATCTGGTTCATGAGCTTACAGATGAAGACGAGGTCGCCTCAGAGAAGACTGATGAAGTTATTCTTATAGAGGATTATTCAATCAGACCCACGGAGAACGGAAGCCATGAAGCAGCTGAAGTCGAACAGCCCGACTTGCAATTTGATCCCACGTCTCCCATCATCGAAACGCCAAAGTTACCCGTCTATGCAACTCTTGCCTTGCTTGGCGAACGGTTCAACGAGACGGTTGACGTTATTGCCGTGGCTGTCGATGTGTCCCCTGTTGAACCCTCGACCACTAAGACTGAGGAGTACCATATGAGACTACGTGTCACCGATATATCCATGGCAGGTACAACAGTCATTGTGGAAATAACACAGCCCTCAGAAATATCTCTACCCAGAGTGACGGAGGGCGACGTGGTTTTGCTTCATGCTTTTCTAGTCCACAATGACTACAATTCTATTGAACTGCTAAGCTCTGACCACAGTGGTTGGGCTATAATCAGCCCCTCAGCTGACCAGCCACATGCCACCCATTCGAACGTGACCTTGGGCGAGCGCGAACGTGGATACGTGAAATTACTACAAAGTTGGTTCCGAGAAGATGGAGCTGCCATGGCGGCCGACCATATGCTACAGCTTTCTATCAGTCAAGAGGAGAAGCAGCCTTCCCCTTTCAGCGCAGCATCAAGTGATGCTGGCAGCTTAGAGTCAACAAGGAGCGGACCGGTCTCTCGATCTCGTCCGCGACGGAGAAAGAGCCACCGACGGGTCACAATACATGAATTGAGAGACGGACGGAGGTATACCGAATTTGGGTGGCTAGACAGTGACTCCATACATGAGCTGCGAGATGGCACAGTGTATGCGCACTCGTTTGATAGAGATAGATAGTAGCAGTCTCTTGCAGGATATAGTTTAATCGCATTCAATGTACATAATCAATTCTACCTTTCGTTGCACATACTTCACTGCCGGTCAACAAGGACAATAGGTCTCCGATCTACAGATCTGGAAGTCAGCCGTGAGCGACCAATTGGCAAGCGCAATTTGACGTGTAAACACAAACAACAGAAAATGATTATCAGACTTTGCCTTAACACCTCATTCTCAACCAGCGACCTGTAGAAAGGATGAAACCGAAGTTTGCGGTTGAGGTTCGGATTACCATTACGCTCAAGATTCTTCATCTGGGCAATGGGCTTGAAGACGACGAAGAAAGGATTACACATACCAGAGGTATTCCAAACGATCCAATCTTAATAGATCTAAGATAAAAGAAAGAAATCAATCTACGAACAACAAAATATGTCCCGTCATTTAGGTCATCAACGCATCATGGGAAGCTGTTTAAAAACTAGCCCTCGTGATGATGGTTTTATATGCGATAGTAGGCTCTAATGCCAGTTAATCTCGACACACACATCGGAATCGCCAGCACTGTAGGAAAGGAAAAAAGAGAACTGGCGATGATTTGAGTCGGTGGTCTTGGGTTTGGAGAAGGAAAAGAAGAACAAGAGAGGAAAAATTGAGCAGAAGAGAAATAAATAAGAGCGAGCCTGGTGGAGAAGGCGGCCACGGGCGGCAGAGAGATGCCGATTGGTGGATACGCTTACAATAACGGCGTACGGAATTGGAGCTTTTTCCGTACAATTCACAATGATTAGTGGCGTGTAATATTACATACATAGTACAGTACTAAGTAACCACATCCTAGGCTGTACTGGATAAATTACAGATTTCTCCAAACCCTCAGGCCAATAATCAATCAAATCTTCCCAACTCCATCCCATCCCACTCCAAACATCATCCTCGCAAATCTCAACCACCCTCGCCGGCAACACCTCCCCGACCGCCTACTACACGATCCTACTCTTCTATAATATCTATTCGACCAATATACTTGCGATTATTCCGACCCGCCCCCGACAACAGCCATTCCGCCAATTGTCCGCTACTCAATATTCGCTACTCGTCCTCTCGCTTACTCTTAGTCTCCAAGCTCGATACCTGACTTGCTCTTCAGCAACCGAATGTTCATTGGCCTTTCCGAGCTGTCGTAGCCGCCTTCTCGATGGATCAAGCAAACCTGTGGACCCGGAGATCAAAGTATGTCCAACGTTCTTATCTTTTTTTCCCCGTCCTCTCGGAGGTATTGGTATACTGACATGCGCACCATAGCGCAAGCAAATTGTCTCTGTCCACGGCCAGTGACAAGGAAGGTAGCTCCAGACCAGAGCTTCCTCGCACTCATTCATCGAAGCGCTTCGGACCCGACAGCTCGCACGGACGATCGAATCCTTTCAACGCCATATCCCCCCTCTCCGGCGGCGTATCTTCGCCCTCCGCTGGTGCGTCGAACGCTTTCGGGCTCGGTTCCGGCGCATTCGCATCTTTCGGCTCGTCCACAAAGACTCCCAAGACTCCCGGGAGCACCTTTGATCTCAGTTCGAGCACAAAAGACAAACGCGACACAAGCGACGATACGTCATCTACGGGAAACATAAAATCAAAGACCTCCTCCTCCTCGCTCGACACCACATCTACCTCCACGATCAAGGACCATCCGTTGAAATCAACGTGGATTGTCTGGTACCGCCCTCCGACTCCGAAATACTCTGATTACGAGAAATCGACCGTCGCTCTTGCGTCCATATCGTCCGTGGAGAGCTTCTGGACAATTTACTCGCATCTGAAACGCCCCTCACTTCTCCCCACTGTCTCAGATTATCACATCTTCAAGAAGGGCATCCGCCCCGTCTGGGAAGATGAGGCTAACAAACGTGGTGGAAAGTGGATTATCCGTCTGAAGAAGGGTGTGGCGGACCGCTATTGGGAAGACCTCCTGTTAGCCATAGTTGGCGACCAGTTCGCCGAGGCGGGCGATGAGGTCTGCGGGACTGTCTTGAGTGTCCGGAGCGGCGAGGATGTGCTCAGTGTATGGACCAGAATCGACGGAGGGCGGAATATCAAAATAAGGTACGCTCGTTGATACATTCATTATCTTGCCAGACACATTCTGACTGACTGGCTATAGAGAAACAATAAAACGTTTACTAGCTCTACCAGCGGACACCAACATAGTCTGGAAGAGCCACGATGACAGCATCGCCCAGAGGTCAGCCATCGACCAAGCTCGACAAGAGAAGGCCGCGGCAAACCCCGGGCATCACCACCATGGGTACCACCACGGCGCCAACGAGCGCCGTCGGACAGGTACCAACGACGAATCCTACGGAGATAGGAGCAAAGGAATGGCGTCTTGAGCTTTTTTCCCATAAGGCGGTAATCTGTTCTTGATGCAGCCATGTATAGTAAAATTTCTCGACACAACGGTCTCTGATGTTATCTGCGGGGGGTTAGGGTTCATTCCTGCATTTCTTGTTTTTGTGTTATGTTTCATCTTTTTGATTGGATTGGAGCCATGATCTCATGACAATGAGTGGGAATATTTGGAAATACAAAATGGTCAAAGCAACTGTGGAGTGACTTGTTGGGCTTTTTTCTTCTCTTTTCTTTTATACACCTGTTCTTCCTTTGGACTCATTGACTCTTGTAGCTCCTGGAGAGATTTTGCTCATATGGTGTGCATTATTATGAAGGCTTATTCTTATGTGTATTGATGGATGGAATGTAACAGTATTATGATTACATATTCTACCTATTATACTGTATACGTACCTAGTAGACAACTTGCAGTTCAGTTTAAAGGAACATTTGAACCTTCTGCCAACTAATGTTGCGGGCAGAAAGGGTCTCCGCCTTCTTAGTGGGCAACGGTCAACGGGCCGCATGCACCACCCGCATCATAGCCTGGAACATTTATTGTCCTGTACCTACCTCCGACTGACTTCTACGCTCTCTACACTTGGTTTGAAACAATCCTACCTCTCCCCTAGAAGATCAACACCCCGAGTCTATGACCAAACTGATAATGCATCTTGGCACTTCCCACTGGCAGATTGCATGACATAAATGCAGCTTCTCTCTGGAATTGCCCACCTCCTCACTCGACCGCCTTCTACTACTGATCACCGCTCAGACCCGGCTGCCAACCCCGACAATTTCGCGTCTCATGGTGATGAAGAAGTGGAGGACCTGGAGGGCACTTCCGGGGCAAGGACTGGTGTAACTTCAAATGTGCGGAGAGGGAATTCGAGTGTGAGTATTTATTCTACGTGCACGGCCAACCCCTCCGACAAATTTCATGTCTACAATAATACTGTTGGATCATCTGTGGACACTGTTGCTAACTCAAATCTAGTTTCTGTCACGAGGGCATTTGTGAGCTTGCATTGTTCCTCTTGGTTGCGATACGGCATTGATGTTGACTCATACCTAGTGCAAAACCCTCTGGCAGATCGAACATGCGGCGGGAAGACGAAACCTCGGATGAACAGAGATTGTTTCCAACCTACAAGTATGTCGACCTTACGTACGCGAAGCTTTGGGGCTTCTTCTAACCTTCTTCTACTATCAGGCAAAGTCAAGATGATGTTCGAATCACTGTCGGTCAATCATTCGCCAAACCTAAAAAGTCGAGAGTCAATGTACGCATACCCCGTATCTAAAATGACTTGCCGCTGATCCGTATTTGACAACTCTAGCAACATTCAATCTTCAGACCCGTCGATCGCATAACGCCAAATGGGAAAGACAGCGGCCCGGTACGAGCCTGGGGAAGAAGTAACACTACAAACGGCTCTGTTCAGCACTCGACATCCTCTCGACACCCACTGAGCTTGCCGACACGAGTCGATAATGAGCATCGAGCTCTAAAGCGTCGGCGGCATTCGTCTGGTCCGGTCATTGATTTAGTGGACGATGACGAAGGAAATACAATACGAAACCGGAGTCCTTCAGTTGCGAGTGTCGAATCACCCGAAGACCGAGAGAAAGAAAAAACCCCAACTCGGGTATTCAAGGTTCCAGAAGATGATGAAGATGACGATCCTGAGGAGTCTTACGTGGGGGTGAAATCGACTCGAGCACAGCATAGGCCGAACAAACCTATTGAAACTGTAGAAGTCGACGACGACGATGCGCGCTCACAAGGAGAACAGGACAAGGCTGGAAGCGAGAAACGCCATCGTTCTGATGCGAGTGAAAGCCCGGATGAGCTCCAGGAGGATGTCACATTTCGTACAAACCCTGAATCATTCGCTTCAAATCGACCGACTATTGGATCATATTCATTCTTGGATGAGGGAGACCAAAAGCCCAGCAAGGGGGTAAAACGCAGGCTTTCACCGAATGATATTCGCCCGACGATCTTCAACTCATCAAACAAGACTCCAGATAGACGACAACCCCGAAATCAGCGAATTGCTCGAACACACAAATACCTGTTTGATGTCAAGTTTTTCAGATATGGCAGCATCCAACTCGAGCACCGACAGTTGTTCCTGGATCAGGGGAATGATACTATCGGGTTGCACCAATCGATCCGGTCTCTGAGTATACCAATTCGCCGAATAATTCAGGTCTTGTTAGGTGCGGAAGGTAGCTTGAAATGTCGTTTAACTCTGTCCAAGATTGAGGGAGCTACGAACCAAGACTCGGTCGATATTGAATTTGCGACTGAAGCAGAGAAGGACCAGCTTTGTGGTTTGCTACCAAAGACCGCGAGAATACGTGAGAAAACTGGGTGCGTTCAATTTATCTTGCAAGCAGCGGTTTTTAATATGGAATTGATTAGTATTGACATGCCTTAGGGAGTGGATGGACAAGGCTTTTGACAATGTGGTTATTGTTGAGCCCGTCCGCGGAAAGCGGCTTAGCAGTCCTGATATTACAGAGTCTGGTGAAAGTACGAAACCCGAACCTGTGAAACGACAAAAGTTATCGGCGACACTTCAAGGTGAAGACGAACTTCTTAAGGGTATCAATCAACCACCCCGTCGGGTTCCTTTACCGGTTCCGCAGTCTGTCTCTAATGCTCCCAAAACACCTCGATCTGGGGACGATGAAGGAGTCATTATTCCAGTGAAAACGTATCAAGCATCTCGTAAAGAACGAGAAACCAGATCCAAGGCTCGCCGAGGTCTAGTTGACTTGATTGATGATGAGCCCGACTCCAGTCCCAAATCAGACTCCGGTGACCGCTGGTCGAAGCCACTCGTGTATCCGCCTGTGGGAAAGAAAAAGGCAGAAGTCAACAGTTACGACCTCGAGCGCTTACGCGACGGAGAATTCTTAAACGACAATTTGATAGGCTTCTATGCTCGCTTCCTAGAGCATTACCTTGAACGAAACAAACCAGAAGTATCCAAACGCGTTTACTTTTTCAACTCGTATTTCTATGCGACACTCACCAGTCCTGGAAAGGGGAGAAGGGGGGTAAATTATCAGGGGGTTTCGAAATGGACGAGAAATGTCGATTTGTTCAGTCATGACTACGTGGTTGTGCCTATCAATGAAAGCGCGCATTGGTATCTGGCTATTATTTGCAATCTGAGCACTCTCAAGAAACGCTTGGAGGTCAGAGAGATAGAGTCATCACAGGAGGAACCCGAAGCGCAACAGAAGGTGATCAACCAGAAAGAAATACCTGAGACTCCTCCACCCAGAGAAGCTGCCACTCCTGAAGAGACGGCCCGTGACTCACTCGCCGCGATGAAGATAGACGACGTGCCCAATTCAAAGCCTCAGAATGGCCCAAACTCTGAAGATGAATGGCCCGAGAAAGAGGAGAATCAGACTTCGCCGCCTGCCGTTTTCCACGGCGACATCCCTTCCGAGCCTGATGCAGCAAAGAGGAAGAAGTTCAAATCGTCGGGCCCGGCTTACTCGGTTGACCAACCGACGATCATCACATTTGATTCTCTTAACGAGCCAAGGCAGTCTGCCATCAAGGTCTTGAAACAGTATCTCATGGAGGAGTCTATCAAGGCAAAGGTATCGTTTGAAATGAAGGATATCAAGGGCATGACGGCCAAGGGGATTCCGCTGCAGCCTAACTATTCTGATTGCGGTCTTTATCTGCTAGTGTATCTTGAGAAGTTCGTGCAGGACCCCGATGAATTTGTCAGAAAAATCCTTCGGCGGGAGATGAGTATACAGATTGACTGGCCGCCTTTGAAGTCGGGATGGTTGCGACGTAGACTCCGTGATTTTCTCTTTAAGCTTCATGAAGAACAAGACCCAGGCCAGGACACTGAGTTATTGGTTGACGCTCAGCCAATTTCTTACCTGTTGAGTCCGACTGTTCAGCAAGCCAAGAAGGCTCAAGATATCGAAGCTGCTCCTGTCGCCGAACCAGAGCCAGAAGTTATTGTCGATTCCTTTCAAGACAAGGAGGAAGTGAATGACGATGCCGTATCCGACGTGAAATCTGTCATCCAAGAGACTCAATTTTCTGAGCAACAAGGCGCCCCTCCTCAACTGGAGCATGAGACAATCGATGAGTCAAAAGAAGAGCAGCATGCTGAAGAGGTGGTTGAAGTGCCCAAGACGCCAGACGGGGAGATAAACAACGACGCAGCGGTACTTGACAGCCCACCTGTTGTCATAGCAAACTCTGCCCCTGATGCACAGAAAGAGACTCCCCATCGTGACCAGCAAGTTCAAAAGGATATATTCGATGAAATGTTTGATTATCTCTCCCAGACTCCCCCGCGGGACAATGTAGAGGTGCAAATCCCTACTGTCCAGGTGCCGGACACACCGCGGGCTAAGAAGACTCGCAAAGAACGGACTAGTCCGCGACAGATCAAATCAAAGAAGAAGATTTGATCCTACTAAATGTTACGATTACATGGGTTTCTGATCTACGGTGTTTGCTTTGTTTGCCATTTCACTTCTTGTCATTATGATTTGATGCTTTTGATTTGTTTGCTAGGTTGCGATTGTTATTCGTGCATGGAGTGGGAGGTGCATTTGCCATTTGCAGATCAATTTGTTATTTGTCAAGGGTTCCAGGTTACGGGGTTAGCATTACAGGAGTCATTGTATTTTAGATACCAACACGTGTTTGAATCAATTCATTATTCTATCCGACTATACTCTCTTGTATTCATCCTACCCTCAGTGATAGGATCACAACTCACTCTCCGGCGCCGTAATCCACCACTGCAACTTATCCTTCTTGAAAGACTCAAAATCCCATTCAGAGCCCATATCCAAATCCTCCTCCGGATCAGTCCATACATACGTCGTCGCGTCCACCTCTTCCATTGCATCTTCTTCTTGTTGTGTTCCGGTCAAATGGGCCGTTTGATCCAGCCCCTTTTGCAGAGATTTATCGTCTTCGTTTTCCTTGTCACTACGCTTAGGGACTTTGACCTTTACAGCGCGTTTCTCGTACATTGTTCCCTCGAAGATGTCGAGCCTTAGAACATCGCCTTCCGTTAACCCCGTAACCACAACACCCAACACGGACGAGTCTGAGGATGGTGTGTAGGGTAAAATGGCGGGATAGTCTGCATTCCGGACTCGGTAGCGTCTGTAACCTGGTAGTAGGGCGGGCCGTGTAGTCAAAAGAGCTTTTTGCCAGGGTTCGGGGGTTGAGGAGCCGTGGATTATGCGGTGGAGGATTGCGGGTACCATTAGGGTTCCTATTTAAGTCAGAGTCTCAGAATGGGGTGAAGGATATGAGGGAGGTGATGAGGGAGGGAAAGGGGGTACCGTAGAAGAAGAAGGTGTTGTCGCCCATGTTGTATGTCTCTTTGTCGTGGTTTGTGGTGCGGGGTTGTTGGATAGGTATAAGTTGGATATGGTTGAAGAACTGTTTCCTCTCAAGCGCTGTATTGGATGATGCCAGTAATGTGTGGATTCTTCGGGTTTTGACTGAGCAAAACAAACTACTTCACCTTGCTCATTAGATGTTGATGATCTTGCAATATCGAATTGAAGTCTGCTGATGAGTTAGCAAAGAGAGAGAGAGATATATATATATATTTGGTGATGATGGCAGAAGCTTTTAAATGCGAAGTTGAAAGTCTAGAAACAGACAGCACTTACTATAAAGGATATTGCATGAGAATTCACAGTCAACACAGCCTCAGACACATCATAGTTCTGGCTTAGAAACAGTAGTGGTGACACTGGAAATGTCGACTGGTGCCTGGTGATTGGAGAGTGATGATAAGCCATGCGGGGAAGCTTATCTATCTGCATATTTACCCTAACCCCTGATCCAACTACGGTTCGCATAGTCTTCGAAATCACCATATTCAAATTGATTCTTTGGCTAGCTAGGTTCTACTATGCATATCGTGTACTAATACCATAGCGATTCAATCCGAATACTGCAGGTCACCAATCCTGAGGCAAGGCTCCAAACAACCTCACATGTCTGCCTCATCCAAGATCATGGTAGCGTCATCGTCATCGTCATCGTTGTTAGCAGCAGCACTAGCAGGAGCATTGGTAGCAGCAGAAGTTGCAGCAGCATCAAGATTTGCAGCAGTGCTGGCGTGAGCATCAGCATCAACAGCTGCCTGTCGCGGCCCCACGTAATTCAGCATACAAAAGAACGCAGTCTCCATCTGCATTTCCCGACGCACGCATTCCTTGAGAACCAAATCATCAGGACGCTGAAGCTTGGCCCGACTAACTCCCTTCCCATAACCCTCGTACTGCAATAGACCCAATTCATGCTGTGGAACTCCAAAGACACTATGCTGCTGGACGGTTAAAGGTGTGCCCTTCCAGCGCATGTACGTCTGCATCGCTTCATGTTTGTTGAGAAGGTATTTGCGTTCAAGCACGAGGCAGGTCATGCTCATTGAAGGCTGAGCCATGAGCATGCGACGAATGCTAGAGTGTGCGCGTGGAACGAGGGGGTTGGTGCAGCGCATGTCGATTCTCATGAAGAACATGCATGCGTAGAACAGATCGGCTGTAGTCCACAACTCAGGGTTCTGGATGGTGGCAACGCGTCGCTGGTTGTCTGGAATATCCATCAGGAACCAGAGCTTCTTGATGGCTGTTTCTCCCTGTTCGGGAAGATAGAGACCTTCTTCGTTCAGGAGTCGGACGATTTTATGTGCTATCTGATGACGCCAGTTGATCATGCGAAGCCAGCGGAAGGAAGGGATCAGACGGGACTGGCCTCGAGTCAAGTCCAAGTTAACACGTGGATCGCCGTTGCACAGTCTGCGGTAGCATCTGAATGGAAAAATTGATGCTGCTTGAGGGGCATAGCGCATAGCTTGAGAGAGGATCACTGCGCTGATACATGTGTTGACCATGTTGTGTAGATCCTTGGAGATGGCGTAGAGAGAGACCAGAGTGTCGACATCAAGGCAAGTGACGAAATGGAAGAAGATGTGGACATGTTGCAGAATAGTCTGGAAGATGTTGAACTGAGGAATTGCGCGTCCACTGAGGATCCGACGACCTTTGAATGGGGGTATAGACAGCTGTGCCACTGGTGGTACAGGGGTTTCAGGCTCGCTAGTGTTCAGCTTCCTGCGTTTTGTACCCTTGTCCTTTCGTACCGCGCGGGCCCTTGGGGGCCCCTGAGCTGTGCTAGAAGTGGCTGCGGCGGTGCTGATATCATCTAGTCAGCAACGCGTGTATTCAGTGTCGATTTTGGGTTAACTTACCTTTGAGGTTGAAGTGTAGCTGGACCAGTCGTTGCACCCAGCAGCAGCAGCCCAGAGACAGCAGCAGCCAAGTCGACATCTCCATTTCCAGCCCGCGTGTCTGCATTGTCCACAATCATGCCTTGACGGCGTGTATCGATGTTTGGGTTGAGGACTGGGGCATTGTTGGAAGCTGGAGCGTTGCTGGATGTTGGAACAGGTGCCAGAGGCCTGGGTTGAGGGGTTGCGATGGCTCTTGGCTGAGAGCTTGCAGCAGGTCGACGACGACCAGTTCCTTGTCCTGTGCGTGCCCTTGGTGCCATGACTGTTGCTGTAGATCAAAGTAAGTTGAAGGACACGACAAAGGATAGTCCTAGAAAATATGACGCCGAGAATGAGAGTGTGTGTCGTGAAAAGGGTTGTGGACTCAATCAAACAAATAAGTGGTGTGAATAGGATAAAGGAGGAAGAGGAAGGATCTTCCCAGACACAATCAAAGGTCAGACGAAATGGGCAGTGAATGGGAGACAATAACAGATACTACACCGCCTAAGTGCTCAAAAAATTGAGAAGCTTGTTAATTAGAGAGGCCCTTTATCAAAAAAGAGAGTCATGTAGGCAGAGTTCCAGGGGCGTTGCCCTGAAAATAAGCAGGCTTTGTTGTTTCACGTGACAGTATAGCTATCATTCTGCTTGACCTGACATCTGATGTCCCCCTCTCCTCTCATCCTTCGACTCTTGGATTAGAGAAAGGCTCTCAGATGAAGAAGATTCGAAATCGAAGGCTAATATCTGTGCTCTATCGACTCACATTAGCAGTTTCTCGACACTAGGATTTCCACTTTGAGATGACGCTTTTCGATTAAAAGTCAGTTCCTTGCGGAATTAATGTATGTATCTAGAAAATCGTTGAGAAAAAAATACATCATGCAGTCTCAGTGGCAAGCTCAACACCGTCCACTGCTGATAAGGTAAAAATAAACCAGAAAGCAAAATGCCAGCCAAAAATCCTGTTGAGAGGTCCCGCTATAACTCCGTTTCTTGAGAGATTGCTGAGAGAGAGAAAAGAGTGACAGAGAAAAGAACGCTTAAGATACACCCAATCCACGAGAAATTCATTAGTGTTGCAGACGGACTTATCTGCGGTTGAGAAGTGTCAAAAACTCCTCGCGGGTTTTGGCACTGCTGCGCATGCAGCCCAGCATACAGCTTGTGGTGGTTGTGCTGGTGGTCTTTTGGACACCACGCATTACCATGCAAAGATGCGATGATTCCATAACAACACCGACTCCCCGGGGATTCAGCACTTCCTTGATGGCCAAGGCGATTTGTTTCGTGAGACGTTCTTGTACTTGCAAGCGGCGAGAAAACATTTCGGCTAGACGGGCCAATTTCGAGAGACCGAGCACCCGGCGGTCGGGGATGTAGCCGATATGAATCTATACAAGTCAAAATTAGATGCTGCAATGACCAAATTTCGTAGATTAAGTGGGAACTCACCTTTCCTGTAAAAGGAACCATGTGATGCTCGCACAGCGAGAAAACCTCAATATCCTTCACAATGACCAATTCGTCGTGGTCCTCCATAAAGGTAGCGTTGTTCACCAAGTCTCGAACGTTCTCCATATAACCCTTTGTGAACCAGAGCATTGCTTTGGCATAACGCTCCGGGGTCCCGAGAAGGCCTTCCCTTTCCGGATCCTCGCCCACACACTCCAAGATAGTCTTTACAGCCCCTGCTAGTTTCTGCACTCGCTCCGCATTTTGCTCGGGAGTTTCCTCCAGTCGTTCTTTGGTGCCGGGGCCTAGGAAAGATTAGCTCACCAGACTCCGTGGGGTATATATGCCAGGATACTCACAAGGCCAGCTCAAACCATCAAAATCAATTGGCGGTACCAGCGTATACGGACTGGCCGGTCGAGAGACGAGTGAAGGCGGACTCACGGGTCCAAGTTTATCAGCCTCAATGGGGTCGTTTTCAGCATTTGCGTCGGCTGACTCAAAGCTAACGGCGCCGCGGAACGACGAGCGGATAGACGAATTCAAGCTCTCACGTTCACGGGCACTGTTGCTCGTCGCGGACGAAGAATGTAATGGTGAGCTGCCATTCAAAAGGTGAGATGGAAGGGCCGAAATGGGCTTTGGGCCAAGAGGTGGAGATGAGCCGGAGCCCATTGCGACTTCAATTGATGGGTTGATGACGTCTGGCGGAAGTGGAGATGATTGAGATGACCGAACGAACAAAAGCTACTTGTTCGATGAAGAATGAGTTGGCAGAAGGAAGATGGAGGGACACAGGGCGATGGATGAAATTGTTGTAACAAGAAGAAATAATTGATGGACGACAACACTCGGAGCTAGGCAGGTAGACATCGGAAATAATGGGAGTTCCCTTCGGTCAGCGACGACAAAGTAATTATTTTTTTTCTATGGCATCCCCGCAATGAATCACTCTAACATGCTGCCGCTTTAACGGCGGGAGGAAATTGCCCGATGGGAATGGCATCAATTAGCCAATCAGGTGATGCACCTGCTTACAACAAGCGTTCTGCATTAGGCTTAGCCCTCTCGCTGCCCTAACAACGGCGATGCTGATAAGGAATGGCGATAAGCTCAACACTTTCAGCCCTCTAATTTCTTTGCTTGGTTACAATTCTATATCTTGTCGTCTTACACAAGGCCGATGAATGCTTTATTATATGTGCTGCGTTGCAGTGTTGACTCTAACAATGGCCTAAGTTACTTGTTTCAAGCCTCCAACTCCTCCGTTGGCACATCGCCGAGATCCTTGCCTACAATCGCATCCGACACTTTCCACACTTGCATCAAGTTGTCTTCTGCTGCCGAGCAAAGCACCCATGGATCACTCAAGTTCCAGCTAAAGTCGGAAATGCGGTTGGTATGACCACCGTGCATGAACAACCTAATGATAATTAGTATGATTAGTATGATTATAATAACCAAGACGAAACGGGTACTTACAACTCAGGGGGCCCGTCTTGAGCATCTTCTGGCGTCTGTTCCTCACCAGCTCTACTAAGATCCCAGAACATAATCTTGCGATCGTAGCTCGCACTGGCCAACACTGACTCCTCGAACGGGTGCCAAGATACAGAGGTGACAGACTCAGTGTGGCATTCAAGCGCATGCAGTTTCGATTTCAAGTTGCGGAGATCCCACAATCCTATAGACTTGTCCGCAGATCCCGTAGCTAGGACTGTTTCGGCGGCGGGGTTGAATGCGATCGCATTGATAGCGTCTCGGTGTTGTCCTTCTGCGACTGCGGCCGCTTTGGTTGTGTCGGACTCTCGAATGTCGATGATCTGAAGCGTAATGTCGTCCGACACCGTACCGATCAGGGAGGAGTGGAGGGGGTGGTATTGAACGTCGTTCACAATAGACGAGTGATGTGTATAGGTGCTGGTCGGTTTGATAGCCTTGTTGCCTTTGGTGTATGTTTCCATATCCCTGCACTTGCGGTTAGCTTTCTGCAAGCAATAAGTTTGGAATGTAAGCCACCCACCAGAGTCGCACCGTCTTGTCTTCACTTCCAGTCACCAATTTTCCCTCCGCGTGGGGGCTCCAGCTCAGTCCGAAACCTTCCTTTGTGTGTCCCAACAGCTCCAACTGGGGATTGACTGTTCCAGTGGGAATGCTAGGATGTTTAGACCGATCCCAGATCATGACTCTGCCGTCCGTGCACATCGTAGCAATGATGTTGGGGTTCTGTGGTTGGTATCGCGCTTTGTTGACCTCTCCTTTGTGGTCGATTTTCTGAACAATATTGAATTTGACTTCCACTGCGCTCTTTTTCGATCCACCACCGTAGCCTCCAATTTCGCCGCGCTCCTCGTCGTAATCTTCTGCTTCGGGATAGTTTGGGTTGGGTAGTTGCACATGCGCGATTTGCAAATAGTTTGGAGCGTCGTTGGATGTGTGAGTACCGAGCAGTAAGCGATGTGTCGAGTAAGGCTTGTCGGGGACCCTAAAGCTCGTTAAACCAGTGATCCCATTGATAGAGAAGAAAAAGACCTACTCTTGCTTGTCGGGAAGCCATTGAGTGGTAAGGGTAGGCCATTCGAGAGCTGTGCTCAGGATCATGTCGTAGAGGAACGGCGCATTTTTCTTCCATGTTTTATACTCTAGGAAAATAGTCAGTTGCAGAATTTTTGTTTCCTTCAGAAATCGGCATACCTTCGTTGATAATCTTTTCCTCATTTCGCTCTTCCTCTTGCTCCTCCTGTTCCTCGATAAAGCCTGTGTTGTTGTTAATTTGAGCTTCCTTTGACAAGGAGACTAAGATCTCACCATCGTCGTAAGGCTCCATGACTACTGTGTATCAAACTGATCGCGACCAGATATCTGTTCTCTAATAGAAGAGATGAGCTCCACAGGCAGGAAAAATATCTAGATCTGGATTTGGGAGGTTCCTGCAGACTGGTGGCAAGTAAAGCTGGGTGAGGTAGAGCAAGCAAATCTGCGGTGGGAGAGGAAGCTCCAGCAAACACGCGGAGCGCGTTAATAGGCGCTAAACCTTTTCCGGCTGACGACATTCAAAGACCTGTGACCGGAGCGGGAAAATAGTTGTTGCGGGTCACAGCCAAAGCTATTGGCAGCCTTAGAATCAAGGCTAGGGCGGCGAACTGTGAGGAGAGGAGGGCAGTATCCCATCCCGCATCCCAAGTTCAAGAAGACCTGCTTCTTCTTCGCACTCCTCGCGCACGTCTGAAGATCTCTTCCTTTCTTTTCGTTCCATCTCATTTCTTTTTGTTTCTGATTTAGTACCACGTTACGAGTGCTACGTTCTCAGATTAAAGGTTTTATTGATTCTTGACGCCTCTACAACAGCCATCTGTTTGAGCTCCTCTTAATGCGCTTGCGGTTGACTCGCAACGTACCCTCGACCTTCTCTCTATACATTACGACGCATACGTTCAGACCCCATAGCCATAAACAGTCATGGGTGTCCCCAAGTTCTTTCGCTGGCTCAGCGAGCGCTATCCCTCGATATCGCAGTTGATTGCCGAGAATCGCATTCCCGAATTCGATAACCTCTACTTTGATATGAACGGAATTATTCACAACTGCACACACAATGATTCAGACTCGCCGACGCATCGAATGTCCGAAGATCAAATGTTCATCGCTATTTTCAACTACATCGAGCATTTATACGGAAAAATCAAACCCAAGAAGCTCTTCTTCATGGCTATCGATGGAGTAGCTCCACGCGCAAAAATGAACCAGCAACGCGCTCGACGATTTCGTTCTGCGCTCGATGCCGAAGTCGCAAAGGAGAAAGCAATCGCCCAAGGTATCGAAATGCCGAAGGAGGACGCATTTGACAGCAATTGTATCACTCCTGGTACTGAATTCATGGCTCGATTGACCAAGCAGCTGAAATATTTTATCAGCAAGAAGATCTCCGAGGACGTGGAATGGCAAGGAGTAGATATTGTTCTTTCCGGCCATGAAGTGCCCGGAGAAGGTGAACACAAAATCATGGAATATATCCGTCAGGCGAAAGCCCAGCCTGGATATGATCCAAATGTGCGCCACTGTTTGTACGGATTGGATGCAGATCTGATCATGCTTGGGCTTCTCAGTCATGACCCATATTTCTGTCTACTACGTGAGGAGGTCACATTTGGAAGGCAGGCACAAAAAAAATCGAAGGAGCTGGAACATCAAAACTTCTATCTACTACATCTTTGCATTGTTAGGGAGTATCTGGAATTAGAGTTTCAGGAACTACAAATGACCGAAAATTCTGGTTTCGTTTATGACATGGAACGAATCATTGACGACTTTATTCTTATGGCTTTCTTTGTTGGAAATGACTTTTTACCAAACTTACCACACATGCACATCAACGAGGGTGCGCTCGCATTGATGTTCACCAAGTACAAAGAAGCGCTTCCGAAGATGGGTGGCTATATCAACGAGTATGGCAGCATTAACTTGCAACGGCTGGGCATTCTTCTTGATGAACTCTCAGAATTCGAGTTCCGCTTCTTCGAAGCCGAGTACTCGGATGCAAAATGGATCCGCTCAAAGACTTCCAACAGTGAGGCGACGGAGTCGAACGACAGCCAAAAGCCATTTACAATTACCCCCTCACAAAAGAAGCTTCTCAAAGAAATCAAACAGTATGTTCTGAATCGGCCATCGAACATCCAGCACGTCAAGTCGCTGGATCTCTCACCAACCCTTCCCGCAAGGGATCGCAAATTTGTTGAACAACTCGCAGATGACCTACGATTGATGTGGACGACCATAACAGACGACCATGGGGAGCGTTTTATCAGACTTCAACTGCCGGGTTCCACCGTTTCAGCTGAGGACGAGGGTGACGAGTCCGAAGAGTCCGAGGATGAAGAAGCTTCTATGGCTCTTCGACGAGTGATCAAGAGATACGAGAATGCAAAGGTGCACGAGCAGACCGCAGAAGAAGCTCAAATGGCCGCCGAGCAGAAGTATGAACAGAAGTTCCAGGAATGGAAGAACAAATATTACATGGAGAAGTTTGGTCATGGTCTGGAAGACGAAGCGGCAATGACCAAGTTGACGGAGAACTACGTGCAAGGTCTTCAATGGGTGTTATTCTACTACTATCGTGGTGTTGTATCCTGGCCGTGGTATTTCCAGTACCACTATGCGCCTATGATTTCCGGTTCGTTCCAATTTCCTATCATAGTTCTATATTCATACTCATTGCTCTTTTTGTAGATGTGAAAAAAGGTCTTGGTGCAAACATGGATTTCAAACTTGGACAACCATTCCGCCCATTCCAACAGCTTATGGGTGTGTTACCTGACCGCAGCAAAAAGATTGTTCCTACTGCTTATTGGGATCTAATGACTTCCCCCGAGTCGCCGATTATCGACTTCTATCCTCGTGATTTTGAGCTCGATATGAATGGCAAGAAAATGGAATGGGAAGCTGTCGTTAAAATCCCTTTCATAGATGAAAAGCGTTTGCTTCCTGCCATGGCCACCAAGGAGCACCTTCTAAGCCCAGAAGAGAGGGAAAGAAACGAATTTGGCGTCACGTTGAAGTTTACCTACTCTCCGTCTATCGAATTCATCTACCCCTCTTCACTTCCTGGAATCTTCCCGGATATTCCCAACTGCCATTGTATTGAGAACATATATGATCTCCCAACTATGGATGGCCTTGAACATTTTATTGGACTTGTTGATGGCGTTAAGCTCGGTGCAGCAGCTTTGGCAGGATTCCCAACTCTCAAGACATTGCCGCATGCCGGGCAATTGGCCTTCCATGGCGTCAATGTCTTCCAGCAGGACAGCCGCAAGGAGAGTATGGTCATCACATTACTTGGACCAGAAGCGAGATCCAATATTGAATTGGCCAAGCAGAAGCTTGGACAACGCGTCTATGTTGGTTACCCATTCCTGCAGGAAGCCCTCGTCGTCCGCGTGTCGGATGAATTGTTTGATTACGTCTTGCCAGAAGGAGAGCAACATGTTGTCTCGATACCACACTCTGCACCTCAAATAGAGCAGTGGACTCGAAAGTCGGACAAGATCGAGGGATATTATAGTAAACGCCTTGGAACGATCATTGGTCCGGTTGAATCGATGATACATGTACAGTTGCTCAAGGGTTTGAGAAAGAACGATGATGGTGCGACAATCAAGGAGTTTGCAGATATTCCTGGGCAAGAGACAGACTATGCTTTGCAGCTTGTCGTTGACCGGGTAATCAGTGAAGATGAAAGATTCCTTGAGAGAGAGGCGCTGTCTATTGAAGAAGAATTTCCTGAGAATTCGAAGGCGTTCTTCCTCGGAGAGTTTAATTATGGAGCGCCAGTGCAGGTCACTGCCCACGAAGATGGAAAGGTTCATGGCATCATGATTACCGTCAAGGGTAAGGAGCCCGAATTCGGTAAACAACATGTTCGACAAGCAGAAAAACTCGCGCCCTATACGCCATCCTTTGCAATTGCAAGAAACCTTCGATTAAATCCTCTTGTATTGGCAAAGATTACCTCCTCGTTCTCCGTGACGATTGATGGTACGCGGGCTAACCTCGGCTTGAATCTGAAGTTCGAAGCTCGCAAACTCAAAGTCCTTGGCTACTCCCGCCGGGGAGAAAGTGGTTGGGAATTCAGTAATAAGGCAATTGGCCTCATTCAGCAATACATGATCAGATTCCCAGAATTTATTGCCGGTATTCAACGCAACCCGCAAGGCGACAAATACGAGCCCACAGACTTCTACCCGGCAGATATTGCAATGGACAAAATCAAAGAGATCAAAGCTTGGTTGAAATCCATCGAGTCCAAACACCTAGAGAAGGTTCCTCTCGATGCTGAACAACTCGATTCTGACGTTGTGAAACTCATCGAGGCCGATGCAGATCGCTTAGTGGCATCGCAGGCGACGCCTGATATCAAGAAGATAAAAAGTGTTCCGCGACAAGCACTGTTGAAACCAGCCGATGTTGAACATCGACTTGGAAACCAGAGATTCACCCTCGGAGATCGTGTTGTTTATGCTCAAGACTCCGGAAAGGTCCCTCTTGCTACTCGAGGGACCATCGTCGGGCTGACTCGCACTCCTCGAACAGTCTTCCTTGACGTTGTGTTCGATACGCCTTTTATGAGCGGAACCACACTGGGTGACCGCTGCTCTCCGTTCCGAGGGCAAACTGTACCCATATCTTCTGTCCTCAATCTGACTGATCGACAGCTTGTGGCTGGCTCACGAGCTGCAACGAATAAGAAAGCACAAAAGACACCAGCGAATGTAGCCTATGGGTCACCACTCGGACCTGGCGGGTTGGGTCAGCTAAGGGAAGCCATGCCCCCTGCCCCGCTACGAGGATCGTATCGCGGTGCGATTTCAGGACAGACAAATGGACGTGGCGCCCATAGCGTACGGGGTGCCCGTGGCGCTCCGAATGGAGCACCTACTCAACCCGGACATCCTTATCCTAACACAAATGGTTTGCAAAATGGCCAAAACTTCCGCGGGACAAGAGGACGGGGACGTGGCAACGGTCCTCGCGGGCAACCTCAGACTCGAGGAGGCTATACCTCCGTGGAGAACGGCCATCAAGATGAGGGAGTGGTACGCAACAACCCGAACTTCCGGCCAAAGAGCTACAACAACGTGCCGCCCCCAGCCGGCTTGAATAACGGAGCTGGAAGGGGGAGAGCCAATGCAAATCGAGGCGGAAATGCCCCTGGCGGTCGAGGTAGAGGTGCGGCTAGAGAAAGGAAACCTGCGCAAGCTGCTGAGTAGATATTGCAAGATTTCTACAGTCAGGCTTGTACTGTATTAGATGAGGAATGTCGAAACACGACCAGTGAGAAATTCGTCGTCATGTAGTTATTGTATGATGGTTCTAGAAAACTAGAAAAGGAACAAGAGGCTTTTATAGGTGATGACTATGACCTAGCACATTGCCCAACACTCGATATTCTTTTCGTAGTTTGATTTCATTCTCGTAACATCTCCAAAGCTGTTTTACATAAAGGAAAACATTTCTGCCTCAGGCTGCCATTAACTGATTCAATCACGTGATCTCCGTGCTACTACGCAATTCGAGACTGCCCGCTCCGTCAGTCAGGAACAACCAACTTGCCAGACAACCTTGTCAGATCACAAGTGTTTCATCGATTATGACCATGAGCCTATACACTATTCAATAGCCCGGGGTTTACAAATCACGTATAAAGATAGCATCGTCCTCGCTAGATGGTCGCTTCGACTGGCGTATCGACTCACACCGCCATGACTCTTCTCGTCGCTTTCAGCTCGTGCGTATCGGCTGCTCTCATTACAAACAACACTCCAAAATGACCATGCTTCATTTGTCATCTGTAGTCAGACTTCGGATCAAATTTGGTGGCAGCTGGCTTTGTCCTTCAACCGTTCCTTGATAGGCCATTGCATCCTACACGGACGTCACTCTACCCCGAGTATCGGCCCATTCCGAGCTACGATCAATAGTAGATACTCGCTATGCTCGCGTCCCACCCGTGCCGTTTGGACTTGTACAACTACGCTCTTTGATTTATCGTGGTTATGAAACGGTAGCAAATGACCCTAGCGTTCTCTATTCTGTGCGTTGGAGGATATGGGTTGAGATGCGAATTGTTCGATTCGACGATAGGTATAAAGGCTCCCAAATGCCACCGAACTGACGGACTGGCACTGCTTTGCTGTCCTGCTTGACACATATCCTGCGTTATCTTCTCGCTTTTGCATGATGGAACTTTGGACGACAAAGGTATTACGGCAACAAGGGTAGCATAGACCCTCGGCATCATGGGACAAGTCTTTCTTGATGATGCTTCGTCTTCCGTAGATAATCCGTCCGGCTGTCTCTCCTCCGTGAGAGATACCCGCATCAAGCTATACAGGGTCGGCACACGGCCAATTTCTGCTTGGGCCTCTACTTGATCCCGTCGAAAACAACGGAGCAAGCATTGGTCTAAGGCTCGTTGCCTCTACAGACAACTTCAACGTCGGACATGTACAGCCGGGTGGTTAGGGACTCGATATTATCCTGTGGCGGATACTAGGTCTTAAGGTCAGTCGGATGGGTGGATTCAACAATCGGCAAGCTCTCGAACCATGACACTCTTTCGAGTGACCGTACAAGGGTTCACCCGTTACAGGAGGTGGCCTTGGCTACAAAAAATTTCGTAGAGTATCAACTTTCACGGGATAGCCGTTCCTGCCTAGCGGTTTTCACCTGTGAGATTGTGGCAGCATGACGCGGATATACTGCGTCTTGGGAGTATCTGCTGCGGAAAGAATGCACCGTAGATTGGCTTGTTGCGATGCAAGTCCTGTATACTTGGGATATGCGCCAGGTGCGTATACTCCCTCCTCAAACAAAGATAGTGTATACGAGAGTTATATTGTTGAATCGAGATTGATACTGACAGCAGCCTCAGGCAAGCAGTTGCCCGCCGAGAAGCCGAGACGCGGTTGTGTTCCGGAAAAACGATTGATCCGCCCACCCTGCGCTAATCTCCGAACAGCCCTGCGAATGCCAACGACTAACCAGGCAAGCCAGTCCAGAAAGAACTTTCGTTTGTGGTGACGAGGCGAAGCCCTATAAAATTTCCTGCTTCTATACGACACGGTATCGGCTCGCATCGAAGAACTCACGCCGACAACTATGAGCCTTGGATGACTCGACTTTTCCCGCAATTTTTTCTATAATCTCCCCACCCGATGCTCTCATCGAAGAATCTATGGCTGGACCTCGCAGGAGTCCGGGGCTGAAAGACGAGTGGAGAGTTACACAAGACCAGCAAGACAATACTGCTTTTGTTCGCGATCGCTTTCCCGAACACGAAAGGGGCAAGAATAGACACCGTGGGAGACGCAGGCCTAGTGGTCGTGAACGTCGTTCGAGGTCACCGTTATCGTCGCGTTTAGGTCCGCCATCTGGATACGAGGATAGTGTTGGACATCGTGAATCTTCACCTAGACGTTCGGCATCACGAAGACCGTCGTTTACTTCCACCCATTCACGGCCTGTGAGCCGAGACGGACCAAGGCCTCAAGAGGCAAACGATCCATCACTTGAAAAGTCACACGGACGCGGCGGCGCTGACTGGGAAACCTTCCCACACTCGCGACGTGGCCGCTCTCCTCGCCGTCCACGTCGAGTACGTTCTCGCAAAAATCGAAACGCAAATCAGAATCAAGGGCAACTGAGTCAGCAAGGAAAGCCGTCCAGGCGAGAAAGTTATCAAGACCGGAATCCCAGAAATCGGCCCTATTCGAGCGGTGGGTTTGATAACACGTCTCATTTGTCTTTGTCGCCCGAAAGGCATTCAGCATCACAACGGTCATTTAGTCGGGGATCCTTGTACGAAGATCAGAACAAGCGTGTTCAGTCGCCTCATTCTGTCGTGTCGAGAACTACCAGGCGTTCGCCATCTATGTCATCAAATCGAGAAGGTGAAACTGGGTCGAACCATCATTTTTCCGCTACAGCAGAATCACGAAATTCGCCATCCATATCTCATCCGACTGCTGAGGCTCACAACGATAACAGTGGCAACAATCACGTTTCTGAATCATTGCATAGGCACGGAAGAATGAATTCGGCACAGGATTTCGATATGCGAGATGCTCCGACCGGACCACGTGCGGACAGGCAGAACTCTTCACAGTATTCAAATGGCAGAGGCCGCAACAAGCAAGTAGGAAACGATATGCAAGATCCAGACCACAGCAACATGCCTCCAAATTATGTAAGTACTCCTCAACGCGGAGGCTATCATCGAGGAGGTTATCAAGATCGTCGTTTCTCCGGCCATGGTTCCGGCTTCAACGGTTCTGGTGCGCACCGAGGCAGAGGTCATTTTAATAGTTCCCAATGGATCCCGACGGGACCTCGAGACCGAGAAGGCCAGAACGATTCTCCGAAATTTCCCAGCCGTTCCGGTTCGAATACACCCCAATACCAAGCTTCTCAGTTCAACGAGCAGCCATTATCGGACACCCACCTTGACGATAGTTCCAGATATCCAGGCGATGGGAATATGGAAGACGTGCAAGCTCAGCCGAATGCAGGCTTTGAAGATGCCCAGAATATGCCGCCACCTCCCCGAGAACCTGCCTCTTCGACAACTCCAGCAAAAGAAGGCGGTAAATTCAGCTTTGCCTTCAAGTCTAAAGCGAATCCCCCACCTGCTGCTAAGCCTGTTCCTGATTTGGCTCAGAGAATGCAGGTTCGTGAACCACCTCGAGGGCCAGCCCAGCGAACTCCTGAACAGCCATCTCGCAATAGAATGTCTGGACCATTGCCCCCGCCAAAGTATAAACAGGATCATCGACTGGATAGGAGAGATCGGGACCGGGATTCACACCGTGGCCGAGGCAGAGACGATCGACGAGACTTTCACCCGAGGAACCCGCGCGATTCAAGGAGGGACGACCATCGATTTGACCCCCGTGGAGCGCCACGTCGCGATGATCAGCGATCCGACTTTCGACATGACCGTGACCGTCGTCGGGACAGGTCTCCGGAACCGAAGAGACAGAAAAGGCTTGTTCAGCGCCTCAAGCCCAGACGGATCCTGCCAGAAGAGTTTCGAGATTCGGACTCGGTATACTATCGCAAACCTGGTGACGAATCTGTTATTGGTGCCGGCACTTATGGAAAGGTTTTCAAAGCCATACATATATATACACAGGATAAAGTTGCGCTGAAAAGGATACGGATGGAGGGAGAAAAGGATGGGTTTCCGGTTACGGCAGTGAGAGAAATTAAACTTCTACAGCATCTGCGGCACGACAACGTGGTCAGCCTATTAGAGGTTATGGTGGAAAAGAACGAATGTTTTATGGTATTCGAATATTTGTCCCATGATCTGACTGGCTTGATCAACCATCCGACTTTTACACTTACGGAAGCACACAAGAAGGACCTTGCTAAGCAGATGTTTGATGGTCTTCAATACCTTCATCATCGGGGGGTCCTACACAGAGATATCAAAGCTGCCAACATTCTGATCAGCAATAGGGGTCAACTGAAATACGCAGATTTTGGGTTGGCACGGTTCTTTTCCAAAAGTCGCCAGCTAGACTACACGAACCGTGTTATTACAATATGGTATAGACCTCCAGAACTGCTTCTTGGAGACACCCGATACGGACCAGCGGTTGATATTTGGAGTGCCGCGTGTGTCTTTATGGAGATGTTTACGAAGAAAGCAGTATTTCCGGGAGACGGAAAAGAGCTCAACCAACTCGATAAACTCTATAGCAGCCTTGGAACACCCACTCGAGCCGAGTGGCCTGGCATTGTCGACATGCCGTGGGTGGAGTTGATGGGGCCTACAGAAAGAAAGAAGAGAGTCTTTGAAGATACGTATCGAGACTTTCTAAGTCCGGGTGCGCTCGAGTTGATGTGTCAGATCTTTCAGTATGATCCTGCCAAACGACCGACGGCGGATGAAGTACTTGCTCATGCATACTTTACTGCTGAAGAGCCCGGTCCACAACAGGCTACTGAGTACGTCCCCCTCATTAACGTCTTCTACTTGCAAGTAAACTAACATAAATCTACAGACTCGAGAATATCGAGGGTGACTGGCACGAATTCGAGTCAAAAGCACTACGCAAGGAAAGAGACCGAGAAGCCCGCGAAGCTCGCAAAGACAGGGAAAGGGAACGAGAGAAAGAAAAGAGAAGGGCAAGCACTGGACCCCCTCAGGAGACGGAGCGTGATGCGAAGCGGCAACGTCAAGAAGGCGATAGTGCGCAGCAGCAAGGATAATGAGTTCTTACTGTTGTCTCGCTTCTTTTACTATTGAACTGATCATGTTGTGTTCATCAACCATACAGATGGTTTGCAATAAGATCTTAATATTATGATGATTATAATCAGTTTATCGAGTACCTACCTAGGTAGATACAATATGCATAAATGAAATGTGCAGCTATTTCTTGGTTCTTTTATGATCAAGTAGGTCTCTTTGTAACCATTCACCTGTGCTCACTTGCTCAGCACTCTGTCATTAACCAATATCGAGATCCATCAAGTTGGGGAGGCCTATATAGATGCTTACTCCTTTGCTAAATAAGTAGCATCTACGTAAGGGATAACTAAGTTAGCTAAACTATGTTGTTGTAAAGCTTTAATTTTGCTGTGTAAGTCCAACACAAGTGGCTGACACTAATAGAAATCTGATGTGGTTGATTCCTGGTGGCTTGGGAATGTGGTGTTGGGAATCGCACTACCTAGGTACTTACCTGGTAGGCGCTCGGAGATTAGATATTCAGTCATTTAATAGAAATTTCATTCCTACGTCTGTATGGTGTTGCAAGCAATCGGTCTTCGTTTGAATCTAGACTACCTAGGTACAGAAATTGTAGCTATTTTCAAGAAGATGTTGGTGATGACTGTGACATCGCGGGTGTTGGCTGAGGGTTGTCGTCAGCGTGTAACCTCACTAACATGTAGCTTATACTAGTACATGAAGGAATATTTAATAACTATATTAGCCATGACCCATGTTCGTGAGTCGAGATTCTCGTATGTTAGGGCTAATGCAGGTATCGCCGTACGTGGAAAACATCAATTATTGATGACTTGCGGTTCGCGCGATGATACATCAACCGGAATGGCGCCAGCAAGATTTTTAGACAGGCACTCGGCAGGAGAGTAATCCGGATGAGAATTTTATTGCGTTCAGAATCCTCGAGGTGAAAGCTCCCTCAGGTGAGCTGCGAAAGGACCGTCGCATATGCCCTGGGCAATAAACCGATCTCGCCATCAACAATGAATTAGGGCATCAAACACAAATCCTTCAAAGAAACACGGACAGATGCATCAAGCCACACCTGTTGCCTTGTTAGAGGCAGACTAAATTCTCCTACCAACAGCAATGGCACCCCAACAGCGAGTCTGGACTGGCCCCCATTTGACCAGACGCCCCGGGCGTGATGGTCCAGATCCTAACGGCCGCGGGCTATCAATTGATACAGAACTCAAGACTGAGTCTAGTATATAAGGTCTTTGTTTCCACGTCAATACTCAGTCGGAATAGGTCGTTCGTTGCATCTTCAGTTCTTCATTTTCTCCTTTTATGACCTTGTTCTCATAGCCACTCCTTCAAAAACACGCTCCTTACAGTCAATCCACGTTCCTTACCAATTTACTTGCTTTTCAGCAACTAACAAGCATTTACCATCATGCAAATCAAAAACTTCCTAGGACTTGATGTCCTCTTGACGGTCCTCCTTGCTGGCAGCGCTGCAGCTCGTCCTCATGGCCATGACCACGCCCATCACAAGATACGCGATGCAGAAAAACGGTATACCACCTCTGGCTTTGGAGGTGTCACCACGCCCACCGGCTCTGGCGACACCTACTGCGGCAACGTCGGCTCCCCCTATGGCTCCAACATGATTGAAATCACCGAGGCCGAGCTAGCCGACTACGAGTACACCATCACCCTCGACGGCTCTTTCATCCTGCAGGAATACACAGTCTATTTCTGGAACAACTGCAACCAAGCAGGCCAACTCGCCGGCTTTTTTGATACCACTTTCCCTCTCACCGTTACTGTTGCCAAGGGTGGTAAAGCTTATGTTGCTATCGACGTCGATTCCCAGGGCGCCTTTGTCGGTTCCCCAACTTCAGTTGGCGTCCCCCGCGACGCCAGTGATGGCATTATCACCGGTTTCTGGGGTGAATGGGACTTTGATAACACCGCCAACAGCGGCTGGAGTGGATTTGATGTCTCTGCTTTGGTGGCCTTGGATAGTGGTAAAACTGACTACCCTGGCCTGGCGCTTGTTGGTAATGGCGTGACTTCGTATATCACCAACAGTCTTGGATCTGCGTCCAATGCTTACAGTGAAAAAAGCGAGGCCAGCACCGGTGGTATTGGTGCTAATCTTGTGCCGGGGCCTGTTGCTATCACTGCCTATTTGGCCTACAATGGCCAGTCCGTTTAGATACGTTCTTCGATTCTTGTCTTGCCCTGAAGTGGAAGCACAACAGACAGATATTCACTCGCTCAATCTGTCAGAGATGTTCTTCGCGCAGCAGACTTATTTTACATATCACTGTACATATTTTATGCCTGGTACATAGATGCTAGGAACATTGAATCCGATTATACATGCGTACCTCTCTCGCTCCATATAACAACACAACGGGAACTACTCAGCATCAAGCAGCATGGTGCTGAGAATTTGAAGGAGATATATTTTTCATATAGGTAACTCTTCTTACATGTATATCGCAGCTCAATCGCAGTTTCGCCGGTTCCCTCTTTAGGTAAGTGGGACACAAGCACGTCACGGTGGGATGCCCGGACAGAACGCCGTCTTGATAAGATCACAGACTTCATTTCATATATACAGGTACATATGCTCCCCGCTTATTCCATTCTCTGTCAGGTTCTGATTGTACATGTACATTCTGTATAGACATCCAGGTCAGCATACATAGACATCGAGTGACTTATCCATGCTAATGTCTCATCTACAGCTCCAGCTTTTATCCAGAGATTTCTAGTTCAGACCACCTCTTGAGCAACACACGCACAGTCCAGACTTGTCAAAATGTCTCATCTCGACGCATCTAAACTCTTCGCCCTCAATGGCCTGGTCGCCGTCGTCACCGGCGGCGGAAGTGGTCAGTCTATATACACTATCATCACTCGCAACATCTCTAACATTTCATAAACAGGCTTGGGACGCACAATGGCCCTAACCCTGGCCCAAAATGGCGCCTCAAAAGTCTTCGTCCTCGGCCGTCGAGCCGATGCACTGAACGAAACAGCTTCTCTCTCGCCTCGTCCAGACGTTATAATCCCTGTTGTAGCGGATGTCACGTCCAAGGACTCCCTAGAAAGTGCATACAAAACCGTCGCTTCTCAGACAGAGTATATTGATTTGCTCATCGCAAACAGCGGCATAATCGGTCCGCGCAATGTACGCAATTTCACAGAAGACGGCAAACCCGTTCCCTTGGAACAATACAGGGAATCACTCTGGTCAATTGACCCCAATGAAATGACCAATACATTCCACGTCAATGTCACCGGCGCCCACTTCACAGTCGTCGCATTCCTACCTCTTCTAGACGCAGCAAACAAGCGTCGTCCGCCTCAAGTCCCCAACAGTGGCATTCTAAGCCCTCCCAGACCCCAAGTCATCATCACCTCCTCCATCGGCGGGTTTATGAGGCAAGTTGTGTCCGGGGTAGCATATCAACTCTCCAAAGCAGCCGTGACATCACTCATCAAAACACTCTCAACTACATTACTCGAATACCATATCAGGGTTAATGGCATTGCGCCGGGGATATATCCGAGCGATATGACCACTACCAGACTTGAAGAGTTTGGAACTCAGCATGGAATCACGGAAGGGGATGTGCCCAAGAATGCTGTGCCGTTGACGAGGGTTGGCTCGGAGCAGGATATTGCTGGGTTGGTGCTGTTTATGGCTGGTGCGAGTGGGGGGTATCTTAATGGGGCGATTGTGGTTTCGGATGGAGGGAGGTTGGCTTCGAAGCCTTCTAGTTATTAGTCCTACCAAGGTGGGTGGGAAATAGATGTAGGTACTTGCACATAGGAGTCGAATGGTATATACAGTTAGACAGTCTCTATTCGATATCATAAAGCTCTCTATAAAACATCTATATATCTGGTAGTCTATATCCTGGCAAGCTTGTCGCCAATATATTCCTGGTTAATGGCCGCTTGTATCAATTGATTAGCAATAGCTGTGACCGGAGGCAGTCGCAGGTTGCCCTCGACGTAATCCTTGCTTGGAGGTTCGCCGAGCATGCCAGCACCGTTCTTCAATGCTTCTTCAACCTCGGCAATGGAGAACCATTTCGCATCTTCGAGTTCAGGGTCATGTTCCAGGTTGATGGCTTCATGCGCTGGGTCGCTGACTTGCGCAATGGCGCCAATCATGAGATTGGCGGGGTATGGCCAGGGCTGCGTAGAATGAATAATGACTCGCGATAGTGTCACACCTGCCTCTTCCCAAACCTCACGGCGCACAGCATCCTCAACGGACTCACCAGGCTCAATAAATCCGGCCAGGGTCGAGTACCAATTTGGTGGGAAACGTTTGGAGCGGCCGAGCAAAAGTCGCTTACCGTCGGCCGAAAGAGTGGCGACGATAATCGTAGGATCGGTTCGAGGGAACGAGAGGTTGGAGATGGTAGTGCGAGTTAAGCAGGGTTGCTTCTCAGGGTTCTTGCCCTCTACAGCTAGTGCCTTATCGGTGGGTGGGCATGCGCGTTTTGTGCCTGCGTTGACGGAGAGAGTAGGATGGCCGCATGTTCCGCAGAATTTGTTGCGATTATTCCAGTCCATATAAGCACGCGCCTGGGCATAAATGGCTCCTAAAATACTTCGTCAGTACCGAAACGTGATAAGCAAAGTCATCATACGTACCGTCATTTGGCGGCTGCAGCAAATGTAGCCGTGTAGTAAACGGAGTAATGCCTCTTGCCGCAAGCTCCTCTACTACCGTCTTGGCCTCAGTCTTTTGCTCATCGGTACCTTTCTCGCTGACATCCAGCGCAAAGTAAGGCCGTCCTTTATAAATGGTCCATTGCAACAACTCCTCGTCAGTCTGTACACTATCCGCTGCGCTCTCGTCAACGCCTAAAAAGACCAAGTCCGGCTTCGTAATGCGCGAGTCAAATTCCTTGAGCATTTCCTCTTCGGATTTATCGAAAATGGTTGGAGGTACGAGCTTCTGCACATCCTTGTACTCGGCATGGTATAAAGAGTTAGGACCCTTGATCAAGGGTGCCAGGTCTTTGAGGAGAACGAAGCGGGTGGATGGATGCTTCACGGCAGCACTGAGGAAGGCATGGTCCGTTCGGAGGAAGGAGAGGCGGTTCAGTGGAGAGCCTATCACAATTCATCAGTACGCATAATTCCAACTCAGAAACAGGATATGAATGCGACAGACCTCCAAAGTAATTCACCGTCTCCTTGCCGAAGCGTCGAGCCAGCATCGAGTCCGCTTGGATGTGCGCGGGGGTCGGCAGCTGCAGGACAGTATCGGAAGTGCTCATGATGCGTATTCTTCAAGAATTACATATATGTCTTATGATCTAATAGAATGCAATAACGAGAAAAGAAAAAGCAACGATAATACAAAAGAAGAAAAATGCAATGTACCTGAGCGCAAAGAAGAAAGATGGAGAGCGGAGGCAATCCCCGCCGCTGTTCCTTCCGATGGATTTATCAGCAGAGGAAGTGATTTCATAATATTAGTTGACTAGCTTGCCTGATAATTCAGGCATCATGAATTAACCCTAATGCCCATCTTGGTAACTCCTTCTATATCAGGCATCCTTTCATTTGGCCCTCAACTTTCTTCCAGACAACATTGTAGGTTACAAGATTACATGAAAGTTGTGACTCGTATTCTAACCTTGTGTTTAGTTTGCAGGCTGCACCAAATATGTGTACTGTATGTCTGTCCAAGCTGAACGCTGAAAGTATATCCTCAGGCAACAAGGCAACAAGGCGCACCCGCTAGCTGCTGCCTACTGTCAATCTCCCCTATAAAAGCTGCCTTCTCTCTCCTCTTTCTTCTCTTCAATTTTACATCTCTATTATCCTTTGAGTACTGAATACCTTTCTGTCACAAGGAGGTAGCTATTTGCGAGTGTACAAAACCTGTCAATTGTGTATATAGTTGACTGACGCTATTTCGTATTTCTTCGTGTACAATTGCCTTCAATCGTACCTATCTTCACATCAACATTGAATCCTGCAAACAAAGAAATAAAAAGAGCAACATGTCTCAATCCCAAGTCACCGCTCACACGACTGAAATCGACATAACCAATCTACCTACCAAGTCGGTGACCTTTGCGCCCAATACAGCCACCGTTACTCGGGAGATCGAAAACATCCAAATCAAGGCGAGTTTCCCGGAATCCGAACACGAATGAATTCACAAACTAACATTTTCTTAGCCTGGCGCAAATGAAATCACTATTCTGGGACTCGACCCTAATATTGACCCGGATTCTGTTAGGGTAGAGGGCTACGGCCTAGCAACCATCACCGACATTCAAACAGAGACTATCCCTCGGAAGCAGCAATTCCAGGACCAATATCCTGATCTTGTAGAAGAAGCTGATGTTGACTCCGACGATGACTCAAACCTCTCTGATGATGACTACGGCGTCGACAAGAGCGCTGTCAATACTGCCAAGTCAGAGCTACAAGCCGCAGAGCAGACTTTGGCTGGTTTCCAAAACAGCCAGGATACCGCTGTCAAGGTCCTTGGCTTTTTGGACCACTACGGTCAAAGCATAAAGCCTGAGGAGGTGGATGTTGCCAAAATGGCCGAATTCTTGGATGTCTACCGAGAGGAACGCACATCAGAAAGCAAAACATACCAAAAATCATCCGCAGATATTGCTCTTTGGACAGAAAAAGTGTCAGCAGCTCGCAAAAAGTTCAATCGTGCTGAGGCGGCCTTCAAAAAAGCAAAAGATGCCGCCTCTCGTGATATCCGTCGACAGAAGGAGAAGAAACAGCGCGAGAAACAACAGAAACTCCTAGAGAAACGACGCATCATCCAACAACGTCGCAGATTCTGGACAAATAACGTGGGACAAGTCGTCGTCCATCTTGATCGTTCATCTGATTTTACACCTGGTCCAAGTAGGAGGCAGTCCATGACATCGGTTACTGAAGCAAGCGCCGATTTCAAACCGTCTAAGCCGCTTGATGAGGACTCCATCAACCTTCGTCTCACATATGTCGTACCTGGTGCCGGATGGGCACCTCGCTACGAACTGAAAATCAGCACACCAAAGTCTTCTGCTGATTTGGTATACCGCGCGGAATTCGAAAATACCACTTCCGAGACATGGAAAAATGCCAAAATAACCTTTTCTACTTCGCAAACTTCTTTCTCTGGGCTAGAAGAGAAGATTCCGATACTCGAACCGTGGCATGTGAAGCTCGGAAGTGCAGCTGGATTGGTTGTGAAGGATGGTATTTCTGCCAGCAGTATGCAAAGCAGAAAAGAGATTATGGCCAATCATCCTTCGGCGCCCGCTCACCATAGGAAAGTGAAACTTGTTGCACCACAATTCGAAACTGTCGCGCGGCCTGCTCCTACAGGTTTCGGTAACGTTGCCACCAATGCCGGCGATTTTGGTTCGAATAGTAACACCGGGGGAGCATTATTTGGTGCACCGATTAGTTCTGCTAATGCTAGACTTCTCGGTAGCGCAGCACCGCAGCAGCAGATACAACACATGCAACAACAACAACAACAACAACAAGTGCAACCACCTTTCGCGGATCATTGGAGATCAGTACCTCCACCACCACCAGCGCCGGCTGCTAGAGGGTTTGCAAGACCGCAATCCAGAGTGGTAGAGACAGATCTAATGGCAAAGAGCGAGCCAGACAATGATTCTGATGACGAAGGTGATGCCACGACGATGGTCCTGGAGAATCAAACGATTGCACACCAAGACTCTGTCCGTCAAGACTACGGTCTTACTACGACCTATGATCTCCCAGGACAGCGTACTTTGGAGCCGTCTGCAGTTCAGCGACGCCATGTCATTGCTGAGCTTCATCTAACATCAGTCACGCTTTCGCATGTGTTGATTCCCAAGCTCCGACGTGCAGCCTTCCTCAAGGCACGAATCACCAACACTACAGCTGTCAGTCTGCTTCGGGGCAAAGCCGGAATGACTGTTGACGGCACATTCTTGGGTTCGACTACACTCTCGAGCTGTGAGCCGCGTCAATTCATCGACTTATCTCTTGGTGTTGACCCATCTGTGCTTGTATCATATGCCAAACCAACCGCGCGTCGAGCCACCACCGGATTCTTCAGCAAAGAGGACTCTGCTATTTTCACACGCAGCTGTTGGATCAAGAACACCAAGAAGAATGATGTCTCGATTACCGTTTTTGATCAGGTTCCTGTCAGTGAGGATGAGAACCTCCGCATTCACATTATTGAGCCAAAAGGACTGGACAAGGAGAACGATACGGCGAATCTGCACGAGTTGTTGAAGAAGGGAGAGAATGGCAAGGGAGATGTTCTGTTGGGAAAGAATGGCCAGATCAAGTGGAATATTACGCTGAAACCAGGCAAGGATATCAAGTTGGTGTTGGAGTACGAGAGTCGCATCCCCAGTGGGCAGCAGATTATTGGTTTGGACTGATTGCCTTATTATTACTGGAATTGTCTCCATTGGAATCATCTCGTTATTCATATCGAATATCTATCTAGGTAGTTACATAGTAACAGAATCATGTTGTGTAGTTTCCCACGAATATAATCATTCTCACTTCAATCACTTAACATGCAATCATAATATAATCAATGTAGTCAGACTAGACACATGCAAGAACCAATGAAAAGAAAAACAGATAAGAAATATGGTGTGAACAAAGACGCCGAACTAGGCTTATGTACTTCGGTCGAAGCTTCCGCCGAGGCCTCGGTCGAAGCCAAAATCTCGGTCGACGCCCAACCTCACCCTCGCCCCAGCTGATTCGCAGTTGGCAACTTCAACAATTTTGGACAATTCAGAGAATAACATTCCACATTAATATTGCGATCGATATTGAATTACTGCAGTGGAACAATGTTCTAATGGATGCGATGGATACTACTCATCACCGAGACCCCATTTCGACCGGGTACGAATATCCCGTCAAGCAGCGAAAAGTCCGCAAAGGGACACGGAGCTGCTGGGAATGCAAACGCCGGAAAGTGAGATGCTCGTTTTCTGCAGTCAACGATAACTCCACTGTCTGTGTTGCCTGTCGGAGGCGACGCACTCCGTGTGTTAGCCAGGAGTTTCTGGAGGATTATGCTCCTCCCACGTCTTCTGAAGGAGTGCCGGATTATGATACTACAGATCCGGTTAGTATAGCGCTGGTACTTTAATGAGTGTAACTGATAATTTGGCATAGGTTCATAAGATACCTAAAAGTACTATTCCAGAGTCAACGGCTCTGTTAACACCTGAATCTTCCCGAAGTTCAACCTATGATGATTATCAGGCGCTCTCCGGGGCTCACAAGCTTGCCGAGCTCTCCAAGGCACTTCACGCTGCCTTGCCGGCTCAAGCTGATATCGATCTTATATGCAAGACCACTTCTGGCTGCTTCTTGGTTATCTTGCAACTACATACACGACCACGGGAAGAACTTGACCATGATGAAGATAAATTAAAGAGAGAGGTTGCCGACACTCCACCAGCCAACACTCATCCAATAATTCTAGCGAGGCACCTGCTTCTGCTGGCTAATTTGCTGCAGGACATGCATGCTGATAATCGGAACATCAGGATGTCCGAGCCACCCCAGACAATCATGGATCGATTATTAGATACAGTCTCAACTTTGGTCATGACGAAGGAAAGTCTCGTTGCAACCATTGACGGACTTCAATGTGTTCTTCTTGAGGGATGCTTTCACGTTGATGGAGGTAATCTGCGGAGCGCATGGCTTGCTTTTCGTAGAGCCGTGAGTATTGGGCAATTACTTGGCCTCGATCGTCCTCAAATTCCACCACTGCCAATCATCGACTCCAAAAGGAAGGTAGATTTGCATCAACTCTGGTTCCGCATACTCTACTTCGATACCTTCTACTCAATGATGCTGGGACTTCCTCAAAACAATATAGCCACGCCAACGGCATTATACAACTCCTTCGCCAACAATAAATCAATCGACCAACTCGAGCGACTCCAGGTGCAAGTCGCATCTCAAATAATTGAGCGTGACAAGCGGCACGCGTTTGCGGAGGAGTATGAAACTACTCGAGAGATCGACAGGCAGTTGCTCCAGGTAGCCCGCGATATGCCAAATAGATTCTGGCTTCCATCTCCACCAAGTGCCAGTTCTAGTGAAAAGGAGGTTATTATGGCCGGCTTTCGGGATACGGCGATTCTGATGGACGTTTTGATTTATTATAACCTGCTCAACCAACTCCATCTACCGTACCTACTATGGTCGGACTTTGGCGATACGGACTATGAATATTCCAAGATTGCCTGCATTCAAGCCAGTCGAGAGGTTCTGACGCGGTTCATTATTCTCTTGAACTCCAACAACTTATCCTTTTTCTGTCAACGAATTGATTATTTCGTCTTGATGGCCTCCATGACTTTGTTGCTAGTCTATCTTGGCAATCATCGCAGTCCTCAAGATCCGACAAAGACGTCAAGTGCGATTCCGCATTTGCTCACGCCGCATCAACGTCTTAGTGATCGCGCCACCATGAAACAGGTGCTCCGTCTTATTGAGAGGGCCGCCGCAAAGGGCTTCGAAGAGTCTCAACGCAAGGGCATCAATCTTCTGCGCTGTTTGCTTAGCATTGAGGCTGATGCGGCATCTGGGCAGAATTATATCATCACAACCGGCCCCAGCCACTATCAACAGCAATCCGAATACTTCGACACTCACAGCAGCGACACCGAAGACTCGGTGTGCATAAACATCCCTTATCTGGGCATGATCAAGATCACGCGCCAGATTCCGTCTGTCCCAGAAATGATGAACCCATTACAACCAAACGCAGTGCATGGAGAAAGTATGTACCACTCATCAACGACAAATCATGTGCCGGAGCAATTTCCATATAACTCGATGGCTTTACAAGATCTGGGTGACGACTTGGCTGCAGCAAGTGATAATTTCCCGCTTTCGTTCCAAGATATTGATCTGGACTTTTTTGATAGTTTGGTACGAGGGAGGGATTTTGAGTTTGGTCTTGAGGGGTTTGATGGTGTTGTATGATTAGATGCCTAGCCCTAATTCGAGCATGTTATAGCCTTTAGATTTATTTGCTTATATATACCTAGGTACCTAGGTAGTAAAGAAACAAGTCTAAATTTTCTAGATAAAGCGACTGCTCTATTTTGATTCTCCCAATACTGATAATCCACTGCAAACAATGCCAGTCTAATCAGTAAGTGAAGTATATGCATGATGTCTTTGACATCGTCTACCACCAACCTCGCTCTATCTGGGCACCAATGCATTCCCCCAATACACGCCCTCAAGTAACGTAAAAATGTCAGGCCATACCAACAACAACATCCCTCTTCGACCCATCGTCATCCTCCGCCTTCTGTTCATGTAAATTCTTAAACGAGCTCAAGAAACTAGCCAAAAACGAAACCCCCATCATGGCAATGGAAATGTTAAACGTGGCTCTGATACCAGCTAGGTAACCATCAAGCACAATCGGGAGCTGATCGGCGGTGAAACTTTGTCGGAGTTGTGTTGCGCCTGAGGCGATGAGTTGGGCGCGGTCGATGCTCGAGGCGGTTTTGATAACCGTGTTGAGGAACGCTGCCTGCGCAGCGGCGAGGGAGAAGGCTCCGCCGATGATTTGGAAGACTGTCATACATAGTCAGAACATACATTCTACCTGCAAGTCTAGGACGAAAGTGGAAGAAGGACTTACAGAATAACATGGCCGTTACTTTCGATATATCAGCCGTTTTGGCATTAGCCTGGGCGATATTGATCGTAATCTGAAATGGGACCGAGACACCAACGCCCGCCAGTATCTGATACCCAATCCATTTCCCAGTGCTAGTATCAAAGTCAAGAAGACGGAAAAGTCCAAACGCTATGGCACAAATGGCCGCTCCAGCAGCCATGAAGGGTACCGTCCAGCCTGTTTTGCCGACGAGGAAGCCTCCTAGCGCGACTCCGAAACTGATTGTAATGACGATAGGTAGATTGCGTACGCCGGACTCAATGGCGCTCACGTTCTGGATGCTCTGGAAGTAGATGGGAAGATAATAAAGGATGAGGAAGTAGGCTCCGGCGAAGAAGAATTGGAACAGAGAGCCGGCCCAGATGAATCGTCTTTTGAATAGGCGTGGCACGATCATAGCGCGATCCTGTTGGAAGTATTCCCAAGCGATGAACGCAGCAGTAATCAAGACAAAACCGACGATGAGGCCGATGACTACGCTGCTACCCCAAGGCTTTGTTTGACCGCCATATTCAAACGCCATGATGAAAGTAATGATTGAAGCCATGCAGAGTATCACACCGACAGGGTCCATTTGAAGAAATCTCTCCCTCCATGTAGCCTGAACAGGTTTTGCCTGGCTCGGAGTATGGAAAAAGAACAGAATGATAAGTGCCACAGCGCCGCCGAGAGGAAGATTGATATAAAAACACCAGCGCCAAGTGACTTTATCAGCGAATGCACCACCTAGCAGTGGACCAACGACCGCAGCGACTCCATACGTGGCTCCAGAAATGCCGACAAACGCTGGTCTGCGTCGTGGTTCGACTGATAAAGCGATGATGGTAAATGCGCCTGTCGCCATACCGGCACCGCCGAGACCGGCAATGGCACGTCCGAATATGAAACCAATGGTGTTGGGAGCGACTCCACAGACCAGACTGCCGAGTTCGAAGATAAAAACTGCCACTAGAAATGCGACCTTGAGGTTGTAGTAGGTGTATATTTTGCCCCAGGATGTTTGGAAGCCGCCGAAGGTCATAAAGTAGGCACTTCCAAACCATGATACCTGGCTGACGTTGTGGAACTCGTCCGTGATTTTAGGGATTGCGGTACCGACAATGGTCTAGATTTGCTGTGTTAGTCTGACTCTAATGTCCTTCTTGAAAGGCAAACTCACCTGGTCAAGGGCAGACAAGAAAACACTAAACATCACAGCCATGGTGATCAAAGCCAAGGGGAAGGCGCTTGGGTATTCCACATCTTCGGTTGCAGTTTCGGCAGAGTCTGTCTCCTTGGTGATGGTCTCTGTATCTGTTGCTTCAGTGGCTTTTTCCACGTCTGGATTGTCCAGACTTTGTCTGGGTGATTGTGTAGTTGTCATGGTGGTTCGGTTTGAAGCTGGTTGTGTCAATGTGTCGAAAAGTGTGAATGCGAGATGAAGAGATGCACGATAAGCTTTAAATATATTTCAAGCTCGTGCATACTCGGCATTAATAGATTCCTCTGAAATTAGTAGCAAAAAAAAGTTCCTTTATACTACTTGCCAATGGGCTCACTTAGGGTTTGACCGAATACACAGGTGATCGGCCCGACGAGAGATATCGCACCCTTCAATCTAGAATTTATAATCAAAATGCAATACCTAGTATTTCCACCACAATTCATTCATTTTCATTTTATTCCATTGTAAAATGCAGCAGGTACTCCGAGAGAAAAAGGGGCGATAGATGTCGGTCGAGCTGTCTTCCGCCGAGGCTTCCACCGAAGCTCGGTCGAACGAGCCCTATACTTACCCAAATAGGGAATTTAGATTAATAATGGATCGATTCTTTCATTTTCCGTGTTGATGAGCTAGACGCGGTACAATTTGCACCGAAAATGAAGTATGGCTTCATTCAGTGACTGCGAGCTTACTCATGTCCGTAGAATGATCTGGATGTCTGAATGAATGCTGAATTCAGTACTGTGCTTTTTTTCCTGCAGTAATCCTACATCGCCAATGTCTAAATCTACCTGGAGATACCAGTAACCCTTTGCACAGCATCGCTGAAAGGTAGTTCCGGATCAATAACACCCGCAACCTTCAATACATCAACTGTCTTCTGCACAATCTCACTACTCAATCCTTTGGTTGTCTTGACAAATCTCGTCGCTTTCAACCACTCCCTCGCATCCTCTTCAGCATATGTGCATTTAAAGTCTCCTGTGCCGAGCAACTTGATAACATCCTCCGTCTTACTCTCGAACGCAGCAATACCCTTATCAAGCAAGCCAAACAATGCCTGTAGCGTCTCGTCGCTCTCCGGCGTTGGGAACGTCTTTGTAGAAGCAACAATGAGCCACGATGGCCAGGGCGTATATATCTCACCAATCTTCTTAAGTGGCGGCGGGGTCGTCGATGGCACGACGGGGTCAAAGTATGGCTTCGTAGTGAATTGCTCCCACATGAAAAACTCCGCCTTTTGGGATGCGCCGGTTGATGCGACGCCCTCTCTTAGATCGGCGAAGGGGCCGAGAATGGCGGGTTTGAGGCTTTCGACGGCCCAGCCTTGTTGTTGCGAGAGGACGAAGGACATTATATGTGATCCACTGATCTCGTCAGTACGAAGTGCCGTAATGAAGAGTGAACGGTCAATACTAACCTCCCCAATCTACTCACACCAACACGCGAATCCTTCAAATCGGCCACCCCATTGATACCCTCCCTATTCCTACCCGTCACAATCGCCCATCGTAACGGCGTCTCAACCCATTCTCCCACAATTCTGTACCCACCATCATCGCCAGCAGCATTGCTAGCTTCCAATTGCTGTTTGCCCGTCAACCCCGCGATCCAGCCTTCGGTAAGACCAATACCGATATCAATCTCGTTGGAGCGCAGGGATGTGATCATGTGCCCTGTTCCGGAGGGGAAGGAGATGATTTCTAGCTCAAAGGGGAGGTTGGCGTAGGAAGGGTCGCGGATTGCGAGGTGGAGGGGTGCGAGGTAATGTTCTTGGGGGGGTTGTTAGCATAGACGACTCAACGGGGATGGGAGTTAATGCACCTGGCACGTAGCCTACTCGGATCGTTTTCTTGGGAGTAGCCATGTTTTCTGTCTGTTTTGCAATGCTGTAACTCAGTCAATTGGAATGGCAAAGGAAAGTCCTAGTGTCGACTTCATGTATGATGATGCGGGGTCACCCCCGCCATCCAGCCGGGATGAGGAGATCTGTATAAAAATTATCTTAGATCCGATAAACACCGATGAAAGTATACCTAGGCATATGAAAAGAATTGCGCCTGTCATGCACATTAAAATTGTATATATACCTATATGATCCAAAAATGCTCTGTTATATATTGACTTCCTGACTTTCCAGACCACTGTTCATGAAAAGCCAACGATGTAGTAAATTCGCAATCAACCCAAATGAATATCTTTCTCATTCGCACCCCATCGATCACCATTCGCCGTTGCTGCATAGGCAGACTTCCCAGTCCCAAACATGAGATATTGCACTCCCAAGTACATATCACACATGCACTGGAAGATGGCGCAAAACTTGAATGCGGGAGGAATAATATCCTTTGTATAAAACAGGTAGCTCATCTTCATAACGTCACCGAGAAGCCACGATCCCAGAACAGAGACACGAAATCCCTTGCAGGAACGAGAGCGCTGGTTTGCGAGGACTTGTGGAACGGGTAGGAAGGCTTCGACTGTGAGTCCAGCGACGCCGAGGAGGTTGGTGTAGGTCTCTGTTTGGGAGATGAAGGGGAGGAAGACGTGTACCACGAAAAGGGCGCCGGTGAAGTAGCCCAGAAATGTCCAATACCTAGCAACAACAACTATGTTAGCATACAACTCTCATCTGATCTTGTAGGGGAGTGACATACGGCTTCTCGCTCCTCCAGCGCCAAAAGTTATACGGTCGCGTAAATCCCATAAATGTATTATCCTGTCGCTGCCCACTGAAAGGCGTATGCTCAACGCTGTCTTTTGCGCTCGGAGTCGGTCGGTTGGTCAATGCGATTTTGAGTAATACCAATTGAACGAATATCATATTGATTGCTTGGACAAATAATGAAGTCGCGTAGTATGAGCCGAACCAGTAAAAGAATCTACAAACACGGCTTGTTAGATCACTGTGCTTCCTCTTGCGAGGCTAGGATTGGACGTACTTGAAGATAGACGCTATGAGCATGATCAATGGAATATCCAAGGAGAAACCGGCTGAGTTCTTGCTCTTATGGATGCTATGAATCTGGTCGGCATAAGATGTTATGGGCGCTGTAATGAGGCTGTGATCATGAAGCACCGTGTTAGAAATGAGCGACAATTAGTCAATTGATGCTTCGAGGGTAGAGCTCGTACAAGAATGGCGCCCCGTATTCTAGTATAATGTCGAGAAGCCACATGGTCGCTGTGGATGTGTCTCCCTTCGCTCAGAAAACGGAAAATATGAAGAATAAGGTGAGGACAGACGAAATGGAGGAGTAGTTGAAGCTAATATTGTCGTGAACTATGATCTGATCAGGCACCGGAGTCTTCGGATGACAGTTGGTGTTTCACGGACACTTGCCGGTGTGGTTTGCAATTCGGAGGCCCTGGTAGACGGGTTTAGGAACGTATTTGATGCAACAATAAAGCTTCAATGTATTTCTCAATGAGTCAATGTGCGCAACTTGTTTGAGATGAATTATCGGAGTTGAGGAAATTGTTGACTGAATGCGGCCCGCAAAAGCCTTAAGAATCAGGCTTGGATTTAGATTAGAGTGGGCCGCAACTCCTGGCGATCACCGCGACAGAGCCAATCAGGATCATCCACCTACAAAGCTTACATTCAGCCAAACTCTACATACAGAAAGAAAATGCTTATTTGATTCATACTATTGACTTGATATAACTTGATATCATTCAGAATGACCTATATTGCAGCAGAAGATACAGATACATGCATTCCAGTAGGGTAATGCCACTAGAACTCGATCTTCCATGACTTGCCAATACCAACGTTAGGGTTCTTCACCACAGCAAACGCTGCCTTGCCGTTCTCACTGGCTGTAAACTGCAAAGAGGCTTTGGCAGCTCCCTTGGCACCATCCTCGATGACCGTGACGGTGTCTTTCTGTTCCCATTCTGCTGGCGCACCAACCACGACAATCTTCTCAACGCGGACACCGGCCATTGACTTGAGATATTCATCAGTCTTTGGACCTTTGGTGCCAATGTCTTCGGAGATGAACGTCGAATCAACGAAGGTGAATTGGCGGCGGATGTAGCCGCCTTTCTCGTAGTCATAACCTTCTCCGTCATCCACATAGAGGGTGCCATCGGCTGAACCATTTTCGTCTAGCACGACCACCAGAGTATAAGGATCCCACTTCATCAGTCCACTGCTGCGTCGTGGGCGATCTCGTCGAGGAATGACATGACCGCCCTGCATAAGGACAGGAATTTTGTCTAAGGGAGCAGGGACCTTGTGCCACTTTCCACTACCTTGGTAGACCGTGTAATCGAAGTAGTCATAGTACTTCTCGGTATCAGACAAGTAAATGTCGACAGAGTCCTGATCCTTGGCAACAACAGGCTTAACCAAGATACCAGTTGAAGCGAGGTAGAATTGGTCATCCATGGCAAAGCCTTGCTCGTCCTCCGGGTGGACGTAGTATTGAGGTCTCACAATGGGCATTCCATTGACGGAAGCCTCATGGAATGCCGTATACCATGCAGGAAGGAGTTGGTAACGGAGACGGATTGCCTGACTGATAATTTGCATATAAGGCTCACCGGTCAAGTATGGTTCACGACGACGAGTATCGATATGAGCATGAGCGCGGAAGAATGGGTACCAAATACCCGTCTGATACCAACGCACAAGAAGGTCCTTATCAGGATTACCAAAGAAACCGCCAACATCTGCCCCAGCGAAGGGAAAGCCGGCAATACCTTGGTTCAAAACCATGGGAATGGATATTGCTAAGTGGCCCCACTCAGCCTGGTTGTCACCAGTCCACATAGCTCCCATTCGTTGAGTGCCAGCATAGAATGATCGAGTCAAGATGAATGGACGCTGTAGCTGGCCTTTCTTTCGCTCAACCAAACCCTGGTAGGTAGCATTGACCACGGTCATACCATTAATATTGTGGACATCTCTGTGCTCCCAGTTTCCGTAATGGATGTTGTCTTTTGGCATGGTAGTTTCAGGTCCGTTGAATACCGAAGGTTCGTTCATATCATTCCAGATAAAAGTGTTGTGGAATGTTCCCTTGAATTTATCGTAGGAATAAAGACCCTTCCACCAGGAGATAGCAGCCGGGTTGAAGCAATCGACCCAATGTGATGAGCCTGGCCAGCACCAGCCGTCGTAAATGTTTCCGTCTTTGTTCTTGATACCCAGGTCCTTGCTCTTGAGCTCCTCAACAACAGGGTAGCCGTTGGTGTTCTTGATATGAGGATCAATAATAGCCACAAGCTTACGCTCCGACTGATCCAATTGATCCTGCATGCCCTTAGGGTCAGGAAAGGTCATCGGGTCCCACGTGAAGTACTTCTTTTCATCTGTATATTCAATATCAAGCCAAATAACGTCGTAAGGTATCTGATAGCGGTCGAACTTGCGGTCGACTTCTTTCACGTCCTCGTCGGTGACGTAGTTCCAGCGGCACTGATGATAGGCGATGGCGAATTGTTGTGGAAGTTGCGTATATCCGGTTAACTCTCCGTAGGTTTTACTAAGGGTCTGCGGATTCGGACCAAGGAAGACAAAGAGGTCAAGCTGGCCGGACTCGGAGAACCAATGGGTATGTGTAGTCTTCTTGCTGGTGAGTCCTAGCGATAGGGGATTAGAAGTAAACTTAGCTTTGACAATGTCAATCCATGTCTCAGCTGCATTAAGCCAGAAGACTCCCACAGAGGAGTTTTTGCGGTGAGCTTGCATAAAAGGAATAGCACCGTAAAGTGTCATTGGGCTGTTCAGCTCGTACTCGAAAACGTCACTGTTGTATAAACGGTACGGTTCCTCGTGGTTGCCAGATCCACCCCTGAGGGTGTCAGCTATGAGTTCGAATGTAGATAAAAAGGATTGCTTACCGTGTCTCTCTCAGTGACATCGAGTCAGCATGTTCCGGAATACCGTAAACATGCTCGTACCCTGGAAATGTGATGTCCAGACCAACGCTTTCAGGTCCTCTTGGCTTGGAATCGGTGTTTCCACCAAAAGATTCATCCCACCACGTCGACTCATCCTCCGGTGCGGTCTCGCCCTCTGGAACATCCACCTTGGGTCTCCAGTGCTCCAGATTGAGCAAGCCTCGGTCATTCAATTTGATGTGAGTCTCTCCATCGCGTTGGAAGTTTATCTCGAAAGGCGCATGACGAAGAACCATTTGATACTGATTTTCGGGCCCATATTGAACCTTGGTATAACCAGTCTCTGATTCAGGGCTGAAAGCAGCAGCCTTGTTTGGTGCCAGACCGCCAACAATGGCCCACTTCTCTGCCTCGTTATATCGCTCCTTTCGAATGTTGCGATTGTGTCGCAATTCGATGTCCCCCTTGATTCGCTTTTCTTCGTCCAAAACAACTCTGGCGGCACCCGACTCGAGGAATGATACGGTGAGAGGTAGCCTGACCTTCTCTCCGGATTCCGTGGTTTTCAACACTATTCCTTGTAGATAGCCATGATTCAATTCGACGGTCGAAGGATCGAGTTCATATGGCGTCTTCCAATTGCTGCCCGAGTTGATAGCTTCATCGGCATACGCTCGATTCCGCTTGCAGAAACCGGACTGGGAGCATGTTTTGAAATTCTCGTGCTTGACGCTGACTGATATCACTTAGTAGATATTGAAGCCGGAGTTTATGGATACGTACCAACTGGGGAAATCAAACAAGCAACAATGGTGAGCAAGCTCAGAAACAGCGACAACTGCTGCTTCAAAGGCATGACGTATGGAGAATAGAAGAACGATTGAGGCTGAAATTCAACTATAAGCAGAACAGCTACTCAATGTGTTTGCATTGGACCCCATTTATATTGTATGAGGTCAGGCAGGAAGCTGCGATAATGAGTAATGCAGCTGGTGACTGGTATCAACTAACGATGAAGGGACAAGGAGGGAGTGAGATGGGACGAATGAAGCTGCCAGATAAACAAGAGCCAAGCTGCCGCCGCTAACAACCGCCGCCAAGACAGCCCCGATCAATGGTAATCGTAATACCAGTCGATCGACAATACAGCGGTATTTTTCAATCTATACTATGTACATTGGTCGCATTGAATAAGCACAACTACATGAAGATAGCTCAAGAACCACCAAGTAAAGTACCGATTGTGATCCAGTATAGGCTTGACACTTAGGTGCAGAATATAAACAGACAGCCAGCTAGTTGACCACGTCGAGAGCACTAACCTACTACGTAGTACTGGTTGGCTAGCACGGTACCCCTCCTGCCCCACCGCTCCTTCTGCTGTCCGCCATAATAATTTTCTCCCAAGTACCAGAGACTCTCTCTCCTCCGTCTTCTCCTCCTTACTTTCTGTCCTCAACAGTTGTCATATTCTTCAGAGCCCCTTTCTGAATTCCTTCTCACACATCCAAAATGTCTTCCGAGCAGACGTGAGTCACGTTGTCCCCTCCACTCCTGTGCATTTGCGATCATCTCATGCTTGACCGCCCACAAAACCCTGTTACCCCTCCAAGAACTAATGATCTGATTACCTGGAGCTGGTGCTAATCGTTCCTCTAGTTTTATTGCCATCAAGCCCGATGGTGTCCAGGTACTTCGACCTTCGCCGATCAATATTCGAGCAATTGGTCCAATATCGTTGTGAGCTGATGACTAACACAAACACAGCGTGGCCTCGTTGGACCCATCATCTCTCGCTTCGAGTCCCGTGGGTAAGTTATCACTATACACCGCTTTCCAGGTCCATTCTGATTGTTTCTCGAATAATAGCTTCAAGCTCGCCGCTTTGAAGTTGGTCTCTCCTTCTCGTGAGCTCCTCGAGAAGCACTATGCCGACCTCTCCGAGAAGCCTTTCTTCCCCGGTCTCGTTACCTGTTAGTTTTCTTTACGATCCGTTGCTACTCCGAAGCCTACAGAGCCGATTGCTAATTAAATGCAGATATGTTGAGCGGCCCCATCGTTGCCATGGTCTGGGAAGGCCGTGACGCCGTCAAGACCGGTCGTAGTACGTTATGCATCAATTGACTGGCCAGAAGAACTTCACTAACAGTTCCAGCCATCCTCGGTGCCACCAACCCTCTTGCTTCTGCCCCTGGCACCATCCGTGGTGACTACGCCATCGTACGTATCTTTGAAACCTGCATTTCGGCCTCAACTAACATGAATAGGACGTCGGCCGCAACGTCTGCCACGGTTCGGACAGCGTCGAGAACGCCAAGAAGGAGATTGCTCTCTGGTTCAAGGAGGGTGAGGTCATCAGCTACAAGCACAGCCAGTTCGACTGGATCTACGAGAAGGCTTAAATGCTCTTGTCGTGACGCCTGAGCAGGTGCTTTGTACGACAGAGGAATAAAATATATCCAAAAGCCATGCAAATAGAGATATTTTCAATATGACTTGTGTCGTGTGTATAGTTCCTTATGGGCTGCCGGTATGTGTAGTCGTTAGGCAGTTTCGACAGACCGGAGTTAGGTTCTTCGAAAAATCCTCTTTACGCCTCTCCCAATAGGCACGAGCAAGACTCGCGCAAACCACGGCGTTGCCCAAACACTCGCGACAATCCTCAACGGCAACAATGCCTTCGTAGTAACGTATGCCGCCGCAAACTGTAGAACCAATTGCGCACCCTTCTGCTGCATCAGGACCTGCGACTTATCACCATCCTCTCCCGTAGTTGTGGCCGTAGAAGAAACATTCTTCGCAGCCTCGACATCCTCACTACCCACCCACCCTTTCTTGGTCATCCATTTCCCGAATCGCTGCACGGCATCATTCAACGAGCTATCATCGCCGGCGGAAAGTAGTGGTGTCCAACCAGAGTAGTGGAAAAAGCCGAAGAGGCCGAATAATGGGACAACGGCGGTTATTTCGTGTAGGATGAGGAAGGATGTGATATGTGTAGTCGGCGCGCCGATGAGGGGTGTGGTGTATCCGCGGAGGAAGGAGGGGAGCCGGTCGTTGAATTTTTGGAGTCGTGCACGGAGGGCGGCTGATGATGGTTCGGGGGCTGGGTTGGGGAAGGCGGAGTTTAGTAGGCGCGGTCGGGCGGAGAATGTTCTTCTTGTGTATATAGTATGATTTATTGAGAATTTGGAGAGATGTTTGAAGAGAGGCACTGGATGTCTGGTCAGTCACGATGCGATTGGAGAGGATGGGATTGACGAACTGATTGTGCTTCCCCTTGTCCCAAGGTTTCGTGTAATATTCCGGGGTTAGCTGATAAAAAGAAAATCCCTTACCTTTCCATCCATCATCAGCAACACGCCTATGGACACAACTTAGGATTGTTGTCACTATCGTCTGGGCAATTCAGCTGAATCCATGTCTGTTTGTCTTGTTTGTCTCCCAAGGATAAACGCTATTCCAAGTACGGCTAGGACAAATATTGCACTAAGCTGAAATAGTCCTAGCTCTCTCTCTGTGGAAATAATATTAAGAACATTTGAATGTTTTGGAACTTGTACAAGAGAGAAACTACACTTGTTAGACTCTAGCCTATGTGCTGGATTATTGTCTACTTCAAAGCTCACAACATACGTACTTGAGCCACGTCGCCATGGATGAAGGTTCCTGATCAAGGTATTAGCACCATTTCCAAGGTTGTATCAACGTCTAGGTTTTCTGCAGCGGAATATATATTGAGGCGAGTCCACTGTGTCAAATAGGTAGGGTTGACAGATCCCTATTCGGGATTTTGATAGAGACGTATATTCCAATCATTGATAGCCAATGCTCCCAGTATTGTAATCGAGTCCTGTAGATGATCAAAACCCGGCACATTTTCACTCTTCTCAGGGGCCTGAAGCTCGACGTTCATCCATGGATGACAATATATTGCTGGTGAGACATGGGCGCACCTAAGGCGGTATAAGAACTGATAAATTGGAAAGTGTAAAGCATGAGCATGCCATCAATCATCCCAATGCCTTCTCTTGGAGTCAGACATCCCGTAGTCAAACTCCGAATGCCATCAGTCGTGATCTTCATGATAAACTGAACCCCACATGTTCTCCACGCTCCGATATCGCCTTCCTATTAAAAGATCGTACAGCTAATTGACAGAATCTGGCTTGGACCACAGTAGAAGACAATATGTAAGAAGCTCAACCCAATCAGCTGATTGCAGACAGCAATGAGCTCTCAATTGAGAAGCGTAGGGAGAGTAATGCGGCATCGGGAATGCTTCACTGCGGGGAAACAAAGACGCCGCCGAGCCCCACACTTGACGATTCTTTCCCGGTCCCTCATGCGTCAACCAAATTCCCTTTTCTTCAAGCATCAGTACCTTTTTTCTCTTTATTTGTATTAACAATATTCTTCTTTGCTACGAAGCACCTATAATATGGAAAAGATTACCGAAAAGATCGCGGCTTTGCCGCCGGACTCCAATTACTTCTCGTTGGAGTTCTTTCCCCCGAAGACACAGATGGTAGGCTTCCCTTATGACTCCGTGGAGAACGATGTACTAACTCGTCATGTTTGGATAGGGCTCGGTGAATTTACAAGCTCGTCTCGAACGTATGGCTCAGGCTCTACGGCCACTTTTCGTGACTGTGACATGGGGTGCCGGAGGAACGACCGCAGCCAAGTCTCTTGAACTGGCCGAGATCTGTCAACGACAGCTGCAATTAACGACATGTCTACATCTTACATGCACAAACATGACGAGGAGTTTGATCGACGAAGCGCTGGAGCAGGCCAAGGCACTCGGCATCAGAAATATCCTTGCCCTCCGAGGAGACCCCCCCCGCAGTGAGGAATACAATATGGACGGAGATGACGATAGCAATAAAGACTTTACATGGGCTATAGATTTGGTGCGCTACATTCGAAAAACATATGGAGACTACTTTTGTATCGGAGTTGCCGCATACCCCGAAGGTCACCCCGGCGAGTCTCAGACAGATATTCAAGACCCCGAGAAAGATTTGCCATATCTGGTTGAAAAAGTACAGGCGGGCGCAGACTTTATTATGACTCAATTGACATACGACTTCGAAGCATACCAGAAATTTGAGGACAGACTCCGAAACCACCCATCCGGAGTGATAAAGACCATACCGATTATCCCCGGTCTTATGCCTATTCACGGTTACAAGATTTTGACGAGAGTGACGAAACTTAGCGGGGCCCATATCCCGCCTGCGATCATGTCACGAATTGAGCAAGTCCGGTCAGACGATGAACGAGTCAAACAAGTTGGTGTTGATATTGTGAGCGAGATTGCGAACCAGATCAAGTCATTGCCCAACCCAGGACACCGTGGATACCATTTCTACACATTGAACTTGGAGAAGTCGGTAACCCTGATACTGGAACGTTGTGATTTGATTCCACCTTCCAGCGATGATAGTGCTATTGGAGACGCTATTGCGATTGAAGAAGTTGATGCAAATAATAAAGATCTCAAAACATTGGTGTCGCGCCGCCGAGCCTCGTCCATCAACTCTGGTCCGCACAACCGGGTCATTGTGGACAAGCTACATGTACCGACGGACCAACAATCGGAACATTCGTCGAGAAAATCCATCACGTATGAGACTCTCGCTTCTAGCGCCGGTGTGCCAGCATTGAATCCACCTCCACGAAGCACTCAGCTGCAAATCTCAGAGGGTATTGGATCCCTGGGCCGCGAAGCAACATGGGATGATTTTCCTAACGGACGTTGGGGTGATTCCCGATCTCCTGCTTTCGGTGAGATTGACGGCTACGGCCCTTCTTTGCATGTGAACGCCACTGTAGCAAGACAGCTATGGGGTTTCCCGGTGTCTAAAGAAGATATTGGTACTCTATTCCGAAAACACGTATCTGGAGAACTATACATTGTACCCTGGTCCGAGGGCGGTGCAGCTGAAGACGCCAACCTCAACGCAGAGACACAAGTCATTAAACCACAACTATTACAGATCATCGAGAAAAAGAATTGGTGGACGCTTGCATCACAACCCGCCGTGAACGGCGTACGAAGTGACCACCCCATCTTTGGCTGGGGACCACCAGGCGAGGGCTTCGTCTTCCAAAAGGCCTTTGTCGAATTCTTCTGCCCTACTTCCGACTACCAAAACAAAGTCAAGCCCACACTCCTCAAACACGGCAGCGAAGAATTCTCCTGGTTCGCCATCAACGCAGCCGGCCACCTCGAATCATCCTTCTTGCTCTCTGCCTCCTCCTCCCCCAAACCAGAAGATGCCTCTTCCGCCATCGCCGCCGACGAAGAACCCGTCGAAGTACGCGAAAGTACCGGCATGGCCGTGACATGGGGCGCCTTCCGTGGCCGCGAAATCACAACACCCACCATAATCGAAGAAGTCAGTTTCCGTGCCTGGGGCGAAGAGGCATTCCGTATCTGGGACGAGTGGCGACGCATCTACCCTCGCGGATCGGCTACGGAGCGGTTTCTGAATGAGGCCAAGAATGATGTATGGTTACTTTGTGTTATTGGGCATAGATATGGAGCTGGTACGGAGCCGGGGTCGGAGGAGGAGCAGGCGGAGATGAATACGTTGTGGAATGTGCTTGCGGGGGATATGTAAATATGACTTAGCCTGAATATGGGTTTTATTAGAAAGCTATGTCCATGTTTGACTATCTTAATATCTAATCTTGAAGATAAAAGTATCAAAGATGGTCACTCTTCTCCGCGAACCCATGCCTCTCCAAACCTTCTGCATTCGTATCCGGCGTCGCGACAGAAGACTGTTGAGACTCGGCATATTTCTCAAGCGCATCATTCAACCTTCCATAGGCCGGGGCGTTGCGTTTTGCGTCGCCCGCTCCAGAGACGTAGCTACTATATCCTCGTATCCTATTACCAACCAACACATTAGCAAAACATCTTGCCAGACAATGAAACTCATTAAAAAAGGGGGGGTGGGATGTACCTAGGCCCCTGCCCCGTCTGCTTCGGAAACGCAGACTCATACTCCCTCTCAAAGGAAGCCACATCCGCCTCAAACGTATCATTCGTAATAGACTGCCGCACAGCCTCAAAGAATTGGTTCATGACGTGGTGATTGTGAATCTGTAGTAAGGACCATGCAAGCATCTCTTTCGCCGAGAGTAAGTGATGGATATACGCGCGATGATGCTTTTGGCATGCGTAGCACTGACAGCCCTCCGAAATAGGGACGATATCTGTGCTGTATGATTTGTTCCATAGGTCGAATGCTAATGGTTTTGGTGCGGATGGCGTCCTCTTCTCATTCTGTTGCTCTGGAGTGGCTGATGGCGTAAAGATGAAGTCTAGTGCGATACCGGCATTCGATAAATCCCCAATGAATGGAATGGTGAATAAATCAGCGCCCAGCGCGACATCGCGCAGGATCTCTTGCGGTACCCATGGCTCACTGATACAGAATCGCGGCAAATCCGAAAGAGAATCTGGTATGATAGCCAACGAAGCAGATTCGTAGAGCGCCAGACCCGAGACTCGGGGCCGTAGCTCATCTTCCAGATCTTCGAGATAGAGTCCCTGCTGCGTATTCTCTAGCGGGAGGATGGGCGCAAAGTATAGCGGAGTCTTCAGTTCGCTACCATTATCGGAGGTATCGGCCGACTTGGAGTAAAGATATCTCGTCGCATCGCGAGTATACGCATGTGTCCGATCAACCATCTTCTCCCTCCTCTTCACACCGGGCGTATGCCCATACGCCAAATCCGCAAACCCGATAACAACATCCGGTCGCAATTTATCTATCATATCCAGCCATTTCGTATGCTCCAGAACCCATGATCCGGCCGAAGTTATAACCGCGACTGCGTTCGCCGTGTTCGATTGCGGGGTGACGACGGGTTGAGCTCGGCGAGCACCTAGGATGAGGACGTCGTCGTCCTGGGCGGCGATGAATTTGCGGAGTCGAGATTCATGGGGGTGGGATTGAGGGATTTGCAGGATCGGGAGTGATTGAGGAGCTTTGTCTAGAACTGCGCTGGCCAGAAGAGACAGAAAGTCAGTATTTGCAACCACTTTAAGTAGTGAGGGACAAAGGTTAGTTAGCTGGACGTACAATCTTCCAATCCGACATAGAAACTTCCAATCGAGGTACTATTCCTGACTATATCCGGCGATATATGCGGCACAGCTCCCCGCGACGTTATCGTAATATAATGCGGAGTCTGAATCGGTTTCCTGTTGGGTAAGACGAACTTGCCCACGCGAGCAGCAAGGCCACCCGCCGAGGAGGCATGCACCGTCGCAAAGGGGATTTTCATATTTTCAGTAGTATTATCCTGGTCGATTTCATTCCCCATTTTTGAGCCGGATAAGTTCTTTCCAAGGTTCAGGGGCTATAGCAAGGGGGTGATAATCCCTATGCTATTGAACCGAATACGTAACTTATAAGAGTTTGAGATGAATTAATTTCTTGGTGGATTCTTTTTTTTTATCTCTGCCAACCAGCCCCGTCGGACAGAACGAAGCCATCAATTGACCGCCTACCTGGGTTTCCAGCACCTGCACACTCTCGATAATAGCCACAAGTACAGACAACAGTTATCTTGTCGCCTAATTCTCAACTAGTTGACTTTGTATCGACATGGCGGACTTATCAGCGATTGATAAGGAGAAGCGCGGGGCTTTGGTGGTGGTCGAAGGACTGGACCGCGCGGGAAAGTCCAGCCAGTGCGAATTGCTGTACAAGAGCCTGTTGGGCTTGAACTACAAGGCCAAATACATTCGATTTCCAGGTAGATTTCCTTGCATTCTCTATAACATGCGTTACTGACTTTTCCAGACCGAAGTACGCCCATTGGCAAGCAAATTGATAGCTATCTACGCGGCGACTCGCAATTGGACGACCATTCTATACATTTGCTCTTCTCGGCAAACAGATGGGAGGTGGCCCAGAGTATCCAAAAGGATATTGCTGATGGAATCACGGTCATCGTGGACCGCTATTCATATTCCGGTGCTGTTTACTCTGCTGCCAAGGGAAACCCCAATCTGTCGCTTCACTGGGCGTGGCAGCCAGAGGTAGGCTTACCTCGTCCCGATCTATGCCTTTTCTTAAGTATATCTCCCGAAGAAGCGGCAAAAAGAGGGAGCTATGGTGTTGAGCGTTACGAAACCGACTCCATGCAGAAACGTGTGAGAGATCTGTTTCTCTCCCTGTTAGATCTCCCGCATAACGATGAAATCTGTGTTATTGACGCTGGGCAATCGGTCGACGAAGTTGCGCAGGATATATTGGAGCCAGTCCTAGAGTGTATGAAGAACGTGGATTCAATAGGACCGCTGAAAAGGCTTGGGCCCTGGACGTTTATTCCTACAGGAGAGAGTTCAACCGGCCAGTAGGATTAGATCGAGCTTCAATAATGCCAGGTGTCAATCAAGAATTTTCTTCCTCACTGTCCTCAATCACTATCTCCACTCGCCCAGTCGAGCTTTCTGATTTTGTATAGGCATGGTCCGAGGACTCTGGGGTGAAATCGACGTTCACAGCGTTCATCCAGTCCTCGTCAAGATCCTCATAGTCGTCAAGTATATCATCATCAGTCTTCGCTTTCTTGCCGGTCTTTGATGATTTTCTGCCTTCAGTATTTTCTTTACTTTTGCGCTCTCTTTCCAGTAATTTCGTGGCAGTTTTTGCTCCATGTAATCGCATACTTAGTTCTTTCATAAGTGTCACCCACTTGACTTCGCGCTTGCAAGCTGGACATTCCCCAAGAGTCGGCACCAAGTTAGAGCTTCCTTCCTCATCTAAGAATTGCTGGGACAGACAGTTCACATGTGACACGGCATGGCAGTGGCGCTGCGAACAGACCACGATGGTATCATTTTGTGGAGACAATTGTTTCGTACATACCTCACATGCCAATCTTCTAGCGCTATCATTGACAAGAGACGTTGATTTCTCCAGATGCTCCTGAATACCGCTGTAAGTCGCATCAATATGCGTCATGTCGTTGGCTGGCAGGTTGGAGTCGAGCACACTGGCACCTTCTGCTCGAAAGTCCAGTTCGACGTGTATGGTATCGGGAAGCAAACCATCCACTCGTTCGGTCCAACGTTGCCAGTGACTATGTGCATCGGTTGACAGGAACCGCACAGTCAAAGGCCAAGTTCCAAAGTAGGTAGAGCGTAACAACTGGTGTAGGTTACCCAATACCTTTGGCGTGGAGGTCCAGAGGCCAGAGCCTTGGTCAATGGGGGTTTTCTTGCGCCTTCGGTTCAATTTGTCGGTCTCCACGGCACCTATGTGTCGAGTTGTGTGTACATGCTGCCACGACCATCTGAGAAGAACTTCGTCAGCATGATTAAGGTATATAGAAAAGCAAAAGATCAAATAACGTACTCGAACTGTAAGGCGCCAGTCCGGCTCGTGAATCCCTCTATGATGGTGACCATTTCCCACGGCCTCAATGTGTCGCGCTCTGTCCTCTTCGCGCCGCCTTTTGAAAACCCATTATGCTGCTCTAGGCGCCGTGCTGGATCTGGAGTAGAGCCAATGTATAGACAACTCGGCCGCTTGGCTGATCGTAGGAGATAGCAACAATAGAAGGCTGGGATGGGTTTGGTTGAAGGGAGGTCCTCCGGAGCTGGCGATGGCATGGCTCAAGTGACAGAGGGTAGTTTCTAAAATGCATCACTGACTGAACTGATGTACGTTGCTGTCGCGTGTCGTGCAAGGCAGTTGCGACTACTCACCTTCTCGATCTGCAACAACCAAACGCGTTACGCTAAGCCCGAATGACACGCTATCACGTGACCTGCAATTTCTGTCCAACAAAATCATCCCGACCTGGGCGATTATTGTGTGGAACACGGCGTACGTACCACGATACGTACGTACATTACTCCGTACCAACAAGAAAATACGATGTTGAACACGTGATGTATGTGCCATTGATGACCCGCTTTGGGACTAGCCCCAGCTCCCATTGGCGGACAGGCAGCCATTCGACGTTGGCCGCTTTGGCCGGTGGGGCATTGACCGGGTTAAAACTGACTGCACTCGACCAACCTTCCTTCACTCTGATTAAATAATCGATGATTGTATGATCCCTGGCTGTGAAGCATCGTCGTCTGCCTGATCCTTCGATCATTTTATATTACTCGCTATCAGCGGCATCACATGTATGCAATTGTCGCCGAGAAGTCAGTTAAGTTGTTATCAACTGACTGGGGATTTTTTTCTACTCCGTACGCTCAGGTACATGTTATCATCCCATCTTATCCCGGCACCAGCGACACGGAAAAAAAAAGGAAACAGAAATAGCCTAGTTTCGAGTGACAAATGCTGCTATATTTGTTACCATACAGAGCATCAATAAACATTCCCCGACTTGTTGCCCTGGTGCTGATTTTGCACTGACCGTCCGTTTGCAGGGTAAGTCATACAATACGTATCCAGGTACTATCTATCAGATTCAGATCGGATCGCCCTGCGACGTGATTTATATTGTGTAATATTACATACGCATTACTGTTCCTTTCCTCAATAGGGTCGAGAGGACGTATATTGTTATGATCGATTACAAGCAATTACCGTAATACATGGGTTCATGTGAATAAATGTCGAGACGACTTCGGTACCGGCCGGGGCCACGAAGGAAGGAGTGACCTATCACATTGCAGCATGTAGAAAATTCCCAATGAGGGAACGGCGCCCTCTACAACGCCCTAACCAAACAGATGGAGCTAACACCAATCTGCCCCATCCTGATCACCCCAAGTCAGTCGGCCCTCTCTCGGTCTTCTTCCCTCTTTATGCTACTCATCTCTCTACAACCACCACACCCTGCTCGCTCGCCCTATCGTCTACCAGCTGGCAGCCCTGTTAGATTAGCTGCCCTCGTGGCCGAGCAAACCTCTCTCCCACTCTCACCCATTTCAGACTCGAATTCCTCGCTCTCGACTGTCCCATCCCGATTTTGCTTACTTTCTCTTTCCTTCCTCACGGAACGGCTCAGCCTGGGACTTCACATTCAGACTCACCTTGCTGCTCATTAATATCACCTCACAATTATCCGCGTCTCTTGCTTCTCTTCTTACATCGGTTTTATACATCAATTAGCCTTGCACTTTCTCGCTGATCCTTGATTGCTCGGCATCGCCTTGTCCAATGCCGTCCTACCAACGTCTTCAGTCTTGATAGAACTGGAAAACTTCGTCCTACTCAACCGTCTTTTCATCGATCCTCAGCGCTGTTCCGAGCGACTCGAGTAAGAAATGGTGGCCCCCGCGACCACCACAGCGAATGCGCAACCGAACAACCCTCGTCAGCGGCCGACTGCCTCCTACCCTTCGTACGGTCACAATGTACCTCTGAGCGCTCGACGGTCTGCGCCCTTGGATCTTTCGACCGTCGAACGGCGTGGTCAGCCAAGTGCTACTCGGGAGCCAACAAATCGTGTTCGTGCCCATGGCCTACCGGAGGCCCCTACGTTCCGTCCTACCGAAGAAGAATTCAGAGACCCGAACGAATACATCAGAAAGATCGCACCAGAAGGGTCTAAATATGGCATATGCAGGATTATTCCTCCCGAGAATTGGAATCCTCCATTTGCGGTAGATACAGAAGTACGTTTTCTTACTGTACCTTCTAGAATTATCGCGGAAGGAGGCTGGTGTAGGCAACAGAGTGCTGACATTCACATTTTTCTTTACAGAGGTTTCATTTCAAGACTCGTCGTCAAGAATTAAATTCCGTCGAAGGAGGTATGTTTCAACTTTCGTCAATCAAGTATTTATTTCAGGATCCCCATTCTGACTCAAACCAGGCACCCGGGCGAATTTGAATTACCTTGATCAGCTCGCAAAATTTCATAAACAACATGGCACCAACCTCAATCGATTCCCTAGCGTCGACAAAAGACCCCTCGATCTATATAAACTAAAGAAAGCGGTCGAGGTTCGCGGTGGCTTCGATCAGGTCTGCAAGCTGAAAAAATGGGCCGAGATTGGTCGCGATCTCGGCTACAGCGGCAAGATCATGTCTTCGCTCTCTACGTCGCTAAAGAATTCGTATCAACGTTGGCTTCAACCCTACGAAGAATATCTCCGTGTTGCCAAACCTGGTGTGCAACAGCAGCTTGAAGTTGAACAAGGTGGACCTTACACACCATCTCCCAATCGTTCGCCAGTAGCAAAGCGACCAATGTCCGCTACTCCATCGAATGCGCGCCAAGAATCTCCTGCCATACGAGCATCCAATGTTCTCAACGCCTCAATCGAGACCGACAATGTCCCCCCAGAACAGCAAGTGCCTACATCGGAGATTCCTCTTCGCCCAACAGCGGGTTTCACTGCTGTAAACCGGCCGGGAGGGTTTACACCTGTAAACCGTTCCCCGTCATTTGCTGTGGCTAACAACACTCCTCCGATTAAACGAGAAAATGAGAATGGTTCTTCGACCCCGAAGAGTATCGCTCCGCATCCGGGTAAGGATAAATTTGATGCCAAACAAACTCCACTCACCAATGGGCATTCCGCGCATCCGCTTAAACGTACCATCAGCCATGACAGCCTCGCTGCTGATTCACAAAGCGACACCCTTGAACTGGACGCTTCAGGCCGGAGAAGCAAACGACTTCGCAAAGGTTCGTCTAGTATAACCCTTGAATTTCCCCCCTCAAGAAGTTGAATGCCCTATTATTATCATCGTATTAGTGCCTGCCACTGACATGTTCTTTTAGATGGTGTGCCCACAGTTGCTGGCTCCCACATGAGTCTTCTTCGTCCTACACCACCAAAAGGAAAATCAAAGGGTGGTACGCGTAGAACAGGCGAGGTATGCTCCTATTCAGTCTACATTCATGATAATCAACGAAGCTAACATTTTATCATCAGAAATGCGAAGCTTGTGGAAAAACAGACAATCCCGAGACTATTTTTGTTTGTGACAGTTGCGAAAACGGCTACCACAAAGCTTGTCTCGAGAATCCTCTAAACGCCGACCCAGATTATGACTGGCACTGCCCGAAATGCCTGGTTGGTACTGGCGAATTCGGATTCGAAGAAGGTGGCGTGTATTCCTTGAAGCAGTTCCAAGAAAAGGCCAACGCTTTCAAAAAGAGCTACTTTGCTCCTCGTATGCCATTCGATCCTGTTCTAAATACCCAGCGCCGTGAAACCGAGGATGACGTGGAGCGTGAATTTTGGAGGTTGGTCGAGAGCCTGACAGAGACTGTTGAGGTCGAGTATGGGGCCGACATTCACTCCACCACCCATGGTAGTGGTTTTCCGACCGTCGAGAGGAATCCGCTAGATCCGTATTCACAAGATCCTTGGAACTTGAATGTGCTCCCATTCTACGGTGACTCCCTGTTCAGACATATCAAGTCCGACATTTCGGGTATGACTGTGCCATGGGTCTACGTTGGAATGTGCTTTTCTACATTCTGCTGGCACAATGAAGATCACTACGCCTATTCTGCCAATTATCAGCATTTCGGCGCTACCAAGACTTGGTACGGCATACCCGGAAAGGATGCCGAAGCCTTTGAAGAAGCGATGCGACAGGCAGTCCCGGAACTCTTCGAAACACAACCGGACCTTCTGTTCCAATTGGTGACGCTTCTACCACCCGATCAACTAAAGAAAGCTGGCGTAAACGTCTATGCGCTTGATCAGAGAGCTGGCCAGTTTGTTATTACCTTCCCGCAGGCGTATCATGCTGGCTTCAATCATGGTTTCAACTTCAACGAGGCCGTTAACTTTGCTCCGACAGACTGGGAACCATTTGGTGCGCTTGGGGTTGAGCGGTTGCAAGCATTCAGAAGACAGCCGTGTTTCTCACATGATGAACTGCTAATGACAGCCGCAGCTAGAGATACATCCATCAAGACCGCCAAATGGCTTGCACCAGCACTAGACCGTGCGGTCGTTCGTGAAGAATCAGATCGTGCATCTTTCTTTGACCGCCATCGAGGAATTGTTCCGCATCAATGTAAGTTCAGCGGCAGTGATTGGTCCAGCGATGGAGATTGCAAATTGAAGTATGTCGTCGACGAGGAGGATCTCCCGGAGGAAGAGTACCAATGCCATTACTGCAAAGCCTATGCATATCTTACCCAATTCCGCTGTGACAAGTCCGGGAAGACCGTTTGCTTAATCCATGCCGACATGTACGACTGTTGTGATGAACCTCTTGAGCAAAGGATGCTAGGCCCAAATCACACGTTGCGATACCGAATGACGAATGACTCATTATCAGCCCTGGTACAAAAAATACAAGATCGCGCTAGGATACCCGAGGCGTGGACTGAGAAATTGGACAAGGTGTTGGAGGACGAAGCGAAACCTCAGCTGAAGGTCCTCCATAGCCTCCTAAGCGAAGGTGAGAAGATCCCTTATCACTTGCCCGGCCTTCAAGACCTGGCGGCTTTCGTTCAGCGGTGCGACAAGTGGGTAGAAGAAGCAAACAACTATATCACACGAAAGCAACAGAACCGCAGGAAGAATGAGAAAGCCTGGCGTAAAGGCACTTCCAAAGCCGCACAGCTTGAAGAACGCGACCGTGAGCTTCGCAGAGTGGAAAATATCCGCGCTCTACTTTCAGAAGCTGATATACTGTCCTTCGACTGTCCACAGATGGCGGCCCTGAAAGAGAAGACCCACGAAATCGAGAAATTCCGCCTGGAGGTCCATCTCGCCCTTAGTTCCAACGTACAATCAGCCACCCAGATTGAGGAGTTAGTCGAAACCAGCCGTAACTTTAACGTGGATTTACCCGAGGTCGAGAAACTCGAGAACGTACTTCAACAAATCAAATGGAGGGAGCAATCTCGCGCCAAACGTGAGCAGCACCTCACACTCGAAGATGTCCATCAATTCCTCCAGCAAGGCGAGGAGTTGGGTCTCACCGACAATGATCCGGATCTGGGACATTTCAAGGAGCTTCGTCGGTCTGGCGAGGCGTGGGAAGCCAAAGCCAAGGAGCTGATTTCTGTAGAGGCCGTCCACTATGTGCAATTAGAAGCCTTGTCCGCTCAGGCATCAAGGTTTCCTGTATCCCCCGAAACTCTGGCTCAAGTCGAGGCTATTTTGACCAAGCAGCGCGACGCTCAAAACCATATCCGGACTCTCTACGAACGCTCTAAAGACCCGGATATCCGCAAACGCCCAACCTACAAAGAAGTGCGTGAACTGATGGAGTCACTGGAGCAGCTTAACAGCAGACCAATAGGCGCTATAGATCTCGAACGCGAACAGAAACATCATGAGGATTGGATGCGAAAGGGCAAAAAGCTCTTCGGGAAAGCGAACGCACCTCTGCACATCCTTAAGTCTTACATGGAGGTCGTTGAGAAGAAGAATGCTTCCTGTTTTGATTTAGATGACCGCTTTCGCCCTCCTGTTGAGCCTTCTTCACGCGACAATACTCCCGATCGTATCTTGGAGAATCCATCCACAAGCTGGTTTGAGGCAAAGTCACGGAAGCGAGATGTTTTTTGCATTTGCAGGTTGCCGGAATCGGGAATGATGATTGAATGCGAACTATGCCATGAATGGTAGGTGATCCTCACCCCCCCCTTCAAGATATGACTTAGTAGACCGGCAGAAGCTGACTCTATTTAGGTACCATGGCAAATGTTTGAAGATCGCGCGAGGAAAGGTCAAGGAGTTCGACAAATACACATGCCCAATCTGTGACTGGCGACGAAAAATCCCTCGTGATGCAGCGCGTCCTAAGTTGGAAGATTTGCAAGACTGGCAGGCGGAAATCGCCACCCTACCTTTTCAGCCGGATGAAGAGGAAGTTCTGAACAGCATCGTCAAACAAGCCACGCAATTCCGAGAATTCCTTCAAGGCTTCACAAATGCTGCCTGCACAACCAGTGAGGAGGTTCCCACTCTGATCTTTTATCTTCGCAAAATCGAGGGGGCCGAAGTTTTACTTGCTTATGAAACCAACTTCTTCCGTCAGGAAATTCACAAATGGGCACCAGTAGCCCCTGACCCGCCACCAATTCTGGAGCAGTCTCTTTCGACACGAAAACCGCGTCCCACAAAGAGTCAAAAGATCATGGCGCAATTAGGAGTCGATCGTGTCGAAGATCTCCCTCCTCATCTCAGACCAAAGACTAGTCAAGCTGGCAAGCGCAAGTCCATGGATGCAACCCAGCCGGGTCGCGCCCCGCAGCCTGGAAGCAGCAGTGCGACGGACTATCAACCTGACACTCCTGGGGATAACGGCACTAGCCTAGAGAACTCGTCTACTCCCTTTTTCTCAGGTAGCTACGCCAATCTTGGTCAGGATTCTAGCCCATCATTCAGACTATCATCTACTCCAGAACCTGGTCCTGCTTTACTTGCTCATGCCAGTGGTCATTCTACGACATTCCCGTCGCGCGGATCGCCACACGGTTTGGATCAACCTCTGTTCAGCGGTCCTTCTGTTTTCCGTGATCCACAGGAAACCGCTCAGGGGGTTGGCATTGATACTGGAAATCCTTTCGGTAGTAGCCCGCCACGCCAAGAAATGACTGATGTCTTTGCTGACTTGACAAACGACGACCCGGAAGCTGTTGAACCAATGGAGAACACCCATGCCAACGAGGCGCTTGAGGCTCTCGATGTTAGCAATGGCAGTGAAAGACAGGACTCGAACAATGAAGGCGATGGTGATATATCCGGGCCGGGTGATGACGTCGAAAATCACGATAGAGACGGCGATGGCTTCTAGACTGATTCTACAACCTCTAGAATGCGTTCCTGATGCGGGAATCGGCTTGCTGCATGGTGCATTTGCTATTTAAGAGATGGATTTACGAGTGCTTTTACTTATTACATTTTTCGGTCGGTGTCGGGCGTCGAAATTAGAAAATTATACCTATGGCGTTCAAAATTCGTTCGGCAATAATGCTTTTTGATGCTTGTTACTTCTTTTCGTTATGATAATGTCTTGTTGCCTGTGCTGTTTGATGTTAGACCTTCTTTTCTTTGCTTGATCATCTTCCTTTCTTTGTGTGACATAGTCATCACAAAGATGAACGGTGGATGTGTGTATGATTAAAGCAGACCTTTGAGACAATATTGTATTATTATCATTACAATCCTGTTCTATTTAAGCCAAGTAGATTGTAGTTGATGCCTTATTTTTCAGGTGGGGAAGCGTCCCACGTTGCTAATTAAAGGTTCTGAATGACATCAACAATGTTCCCCTCAGAAATAACCTCATTCGAATTCTGGAAAAACATCAACATTGACCCAACTCAAAGAAAATGCCACCAGATCTCAATCTCAACCTGAGCCCATCAAGCCTCAATTCACCGGGCCTCCTTCCATTCCTCAAACATGCCCGCAGCCACTTCCTACCCGTAATCAGAAATGGCATCGCAACACAGAGCCCAATTTTCGTCCTGGGCAATCAATCCGCGGATCTAGACTCTATCATATCTGCAATATTGTATTCATATTTTTTCTCTAGAAGCGGCGATAGTGAGAAAAGGGGGTATGTCCCTCTGGTGAATTTGCCGGATGTGCCCAGTGGACCGGAATTGAGGAGATTGAGGCCTGAGTTTGCGTGTGCTTTGGAACTTTCTGTTTCTTCTTCGTCGACTACGTTGTCTATGCAGAAGAATAAACCGGGAATGGAGAAGGATGGAGAAGAAGGGATTGTGAAATTGCTGAGAGAGCATATCATCACCGTGTCTGATTTGCGCGAGGGCCTTTCACCGTCTCCAGACGTTGACCAGGAAGAGACGAAGAAGAAGAAATTGGAACTTGATTGTGTGATGGTAGACTGGAACAACCTCCCACATAAGCCATCCCAACAAAAAGAAGAAGGCAAAGGCTCAATAGACGGACTCTCGGATCTGGTCACGTTCACAGTCAACGGATGCATCGATCATCGTCTCGATGAAGGCTTTGTGCCCCAACAGGAACGATTACCGCAGGGGAACCCGAGGGTTATTATCTCTGGACCGGGATCGTGCACGAGTTTGATTGTTCGTGAGATTCGGGAGCGAGGGTTATGGCCTTCCTCACCTTCCTGCTCCGTGACCGAAGGTCAGGGACAACAACAGCAACATATTGCCAGTGAAGATGGTGGGGAGGGTAAATGGGAAGTCCATCTCGCCAAACTCGCTCTCGCATCAATTCTAATTGATACCACAAACCTCACCGCCGAAGGAAAAGTGACGGACGTCGACCGAGACGCCGTTTCCTTTCTGACGGAACGAATCTCTTCTTTTTCTGCTCGTGGTGCTGGTGAATGGGACCGAACAGCGTACTTCGAGCAGATCCAATACGCTAAAGCGCATAGTCTTGATTGGTTGACGGTGGACGAGATTCTGGGTCGGGATTATAAAGATTGGACTGAGTCAAGCCCGTCATCGGGTGAGAAGAGGGTTGTTGGGATTGCGAGTGTTGTGCGGCCGTTGAAGTGGATTTTCGACAAAGCTAAGGACGAAGATGACGATTCAACTAATACAGGGGGTGAAGAGTTGCAATTATTCTTGGATAAGTTGAAGAAATTTGCGCTGGAAAGGCGTCTGGCTGTCGTTTCGGTGATGACGGCATTCAACTCAGAGGACGGCGACGGAGAGGGACAGTTTTCAAGAGAGTTACTTGTCTGGGGTCTCGAAGATGCCTACAAAGACACACTCGCCAAATTTGTGGAAACTTCCAAAGAGCAATTAGGGCTACAGAAGTGGAACGATTTCCCCATTGAAAGTAGCCATGAATATACGGGTGGTTTGTACATATGGCAACAGGGGAATGTGTCTCAGAGCAGAAAGCAAGTTGCGCCGTTGCTGAGGCAGGCGTTTACTAGCTGATGTGGTGCATGTACGTATATGTATTGATATGAAGATGCAATTGGTTCGCATTTCTATACCTAGGTATCATGGATGATCAAGCGTTATACACAGACACACACAGACAAATATCGACAGACTTCGGATCTTGGGGGAACGATTGTTCGAAGATCCATGCATCTCAATGCCAGGATATTTTGCACAAAAAAAGAAAAGACAAGAATGATGCAGTAAAAACAAAAATTGGAACAAGATTTTCACAATGCCGCTAATTGCGATGCAATGGACATGAAATCGGACTCGCTCGCTCTATTAACGCCGTTCCTGCGCTGGTATATGAACACGGGACAAGACAGAAAAGTGTTGAACGATGAAAAAATGTGCCAAAGAAAAAAATGGAGAAGAAGAGAAGTAAAATTCTGTCGATCCTCTAATTGTATGTCGACCAAGCAAAATGCAAATTAGTAAGACTCCCATTCGCAAAACACGCACCAACGCGCGCTGCGATCTGCCAAAACAAGACCGCGCCAAACGCCTTTTTCTCCAATCTTGATGACGGTTTCCCATACACTGCCGTCCGGGGTACCTTCGGTCAAAGAATCAGGATTATCGTTGCTCGTGCTAATCATATGATCGGCTTTGCGCATCAGACGCAGAATCTTGCCGGATGGTGATTGTATAGCCAATTTAGCAGGCTTCTCACGGTTTGACGTGGACTTGCTTGATGACACGACTGATGTATTCGCTGTAAAGCCGTCGAGGGATGTAGTCGAGGCCACGGATCCGCCGTAACTGCTGGATACCATGCTCATAGCACTGGATGGACGCATGATTGATGGAGACGCACGCCCATCGCTTGGAATCTCTCCACTGCTGGACTTCGAAAACGGCGAGGCAGGGTGTTGGCGAACCGCAAATACAAAAGTGTTGTTGATGGCCAATTTTCCACACTGCGGCTGGATGACATAGAGATCATGGCGCTGTGCATGTGGAGTCGGGTGTCGCAGCAAGAACTCATAAGGAGGGTTTTCCCCGGTATGAAGAATTGGTAACGCGACGGCAAGTGGATGAGGAATATCCCTGTTTGAATGCATCAACCCCTTCTTGCCTGCATATATTTTGAGCACGCCTTGTCCTTCATCACCAGGGAGAAGTCCCTTGATCGTGAAGCGCTTTTGACCACGAATCCAGTCGGGTTGAGCAAGGGCACGTTTGCGTATAACATCGCCACTTTCAAACCAGTCGCCATCGGCATCACGAGCAAACGCCGGTGCTTCGACTTCAGCAGCACACTCAACATCAGGTGGAACAAGAATGCGTAATTGCATAACGTCTAAGCCTTCAATGCGAATATAGCTTGTGTCATAATCCGGCATCTGCATCGCATTCTTGAAAAAGGCCGGACTGACGGTAGGCAGAGCTAGAAGAACGTCTGGAGATATTGGCGGGCAAATATGTTGCTCTTCGGGATGGAGAGGAACATGCGTGTAACATAATTCAAGAGGTCGAGCAAGGAAATACCAGCTCTCGGCATGCTGAGAATTCGTTGTCACTAGTTGACTTCGCTTGGGATTCGTTGGACTTGCTAGTGAACAGTCCATGAAACGCCATTCGCCGTCAATCAATATAGCGTTCCACCAGTGGTTCGGTCGCGACAGTGCACTCAGGTCCAGGAGCTCTCCGGGGTTTTTCAAGTAACCTTTGATAACATCGGCATGTAACCCAACAGCTGAGCACATTTCTCGAACAAGAAACGCAACCTCTTGGGGGCATCCGCGCTTCATATTAATAACGCGTTTCAAATCAACCTCATTCTCGTCCAATGGCTCCTCCCATGCAATCTTTTCACTGACCCAAGTGAAGATGGCTCTCAAACGCTGGACGTCGCTCTTGTACGGTCGACAAATGTAACCTTGGGCTAGGCTTGCTGGGTTTGTCAAGGGTGGTAGGCTGCTGATAAATCGTGCACTCTTGTCAACTAAGCTAAGGTTGATGGCTCCCCAATTGGTGGGATCGCTAAGTGGCAGGCCATCAATACTTTCGTCTCCCTCTGCCGTTTCATAGAGCTCCTCAACAGCGTAAATGACCGGATGATCCATCATTTGACAGCGCTCCGCGCGCTCGATACGTTCGTTTCGGCTTGGCGTGCTGGCACGATTCACATCCCGTCGAACTTGCACCCAATCAACTGGACTGTTAGCACCTACATCGACGTCCTGAGAAGTGTTATATTCTAAACGTCGAGACGAGCCGAACGACTGTGTGAATCGATGCTTTGTGGGTGAGGGGGATCTTCCGTTCGGCACCTGGATGCTACTTCTAGCAGTTGCGGCTCCGGTTTTGGCAGATTCAAGGAAGCGTTTGAGAAATCCGTTCTTCTTGGCTTTGGGTGTTGACAGGCCGCCGAAAACTCCAGGCGAATCGCCGAGATCCTTACCAGGTGACCATGGTACAGCGGATTGAGCTCCCTGTCTGGAAGTGCCATGACTTGAATGATATGATATACCACTGATTGGAGTTATTGGTCTATCGAGGTCACTGAAAACACCACCATTCAGGTTATCCATCGCCGTTGTGGGGCGTTCAGCCGAAAAGCTACCCCATTTTGCTTGCCCGTGTCTTGCAAAGCTTCCTGCACTCGTTGCACTGTACTGACCGGCTGAAGTTCCGCTCATCAAGCTGACGGTAGTGTTCGTACTTGTTGTATCCGTGGTAAATGTGCTCTGCACACCACTGGAGGAATTGGTTGTGTTTGATTTGTTCGTCATGGTACGGTTCAAGAACTGTTTACCTAATTCCACAGCCGATTTTCGAGCCCGCAATTGAGGACGGGGAACGCCAATGGAATCATGCCTAGTATGATAGCCATGTTGTTTCGGTGGCGGCGGTGGTCCAACATCATCTTCGTTGTCGTGATTCAGCTGATCTGACTGGTCATGGAGTTGTCTCAGTCGATCTTCCATTCGCTGTACATAGTTGTTGAACTGAGGGGGCCCTTCTTGATATCTATGACCATAAGATTGTTGCTCATCATAGTTGTTGACCCCTTGACCAAGATCTCCCTCACGGACTGAACCAAAGCCCAAGGATGTGTTTGCTCGAGCGCGGGTCGGTCGTGGGCTTGTTGCTCGAATTTCATCATATGCATCGGGTGACCACGGATTAGAAAATTGAGGGGTGGGAGAAGGGGATGGAGCGCCGCGGGGTAGGCCCATATCTTGTAAAGAAGTCATCACATCTTCCATAGCATCTCGCAATGGTGAGGGGGTGTTGCCATGACCGACTGACGAATGACCTCCTGGCGAGTGCCCTGGCGAAGGGCCAGGTGAGAGACTGGGGGGCAGAGGAGATGTATCACGTGGAGGCGGAGTGTTGGCGAATACCGTATAACGATCATTCATTTCAATTGGAGCAGGTGCTATACTCATACGATGTTGTTGACTCCTTACTGCAATTCGATGAGGAGGCGGAGGCGGAGGTGGAGGGGACGGCGATGTATCGCGAGCCGGAGGCTGCTGAGGAACACGAGGAACGATCTGAAGCGCCATCTCCGTGGGGACCGAATAGGAAGGCGATCTTGACACAAAATCGTCGTGGTTTGGGGGCAACGGTGACGGCGCACGAGGTTGCTGATGAACGGCTTGATGTTCCGCCTCTGAAGGTGCTGGATAGGATGGCGATGTTGACACGAACTCGTCGCGTTTTGGTGGCAAAGGTGATGGCACACGAGCTTTCTCAGCAGGACTCGGTGACACTGTCCGGGATGGCGATTGTGCCAAGGTGCTTCGAGTCCGAAGTGCAGTGGTTGGCGTTCGTGGAGGTTTTTGGGGTAGAATTGATCGCGGTGGTGTGCTTTCTCGGGATGTTGCTGTGGAAGGTGTCTCTGACAGTTTCTCTCGAGCTCGACGATTGGCCTCACCCGGCGTGACTGCGTGCCTGTGTGCTTGAAACGGCTTTCGGAAGACTGTTCGTTGCTTTTTAAGGGTATGAGAATACGCACTGTCATTTCGTGTCAAGGCGTCTGTGGTAGATCGAGTCACAGGCACAAAATCCTCCCCAAGGACGACGACGAAGTTGGAAGGAAACAGTCCCATCATTCTTTTATCACGGCGCAAGCGTCCCATCCACCATGACCCGTCCCCTGCATTGAGACATTCTATTAAATCTCCTTCCACAAATCCAAGATCTCTTTTTGACTCTCCTCCCCATGAGTAGATAGCCCGACACCAGCATGGGAACTTGGTTGGCAGTGCTGGTGTCATAGCGAAGCCGTCACTGACGCCTTACGACGCGACCGGATTGGGAGTAAATAGGACGTTGCAGTGCCACCTCCTCGATAAATCGGTTCTATGCGATTGATACTGAGTGCTGAACAGAGCAATTGACCGGCGGGCTGCGTTGCTATGGGGGGTTTGGATCTGGGGTGATAACGGAGTGGAGGTTGGAGGAAGGGCGGCGGTAATAATAACAATAATAATAATGAGCGATCCAAGGGCCGGCTCAGCCAACCATTGTCTATACCATGTAGCGAATGAACTGACAATTTCAGCAGACAATAATAATAAGCAAACAGTAAGACTGTTCGATTCAATGTCGAGTCAGCCGGAGTCGGTGAGAGAGAGTCTGAGGGAAGGAGAGACTCGAGAGAGAGCGCTGTTGGGCTTGGCTCAGCTCATTGTTTGTGCCCGTGTTTACGCTGCACCACTTTGGGTTTAGCGTCGTTGCCTTATCGATAAGCTTATCTTGTCGGTCCGCCAGATCTTCCGGGTGACCTCTTGTCTACTTTTCTACTTATTTTTCTATTTTTCTATCGTTGAGAGTGTGATATGCTAGCATGCTGGGTAATGTATTCATTGTGCCTTAGGACACTTCTTATGGTGACAACCCAGGCACACCAAATAAGCACGGGATCCTGTTCCGTCGAAACGACAGCGGCTCATTACGAGGGGACATCGGGAGAAGCATGACCAGGATGCAATCCTACGATCTAGACGCGGAAAAGGATTCATCAGATGGCAAATCGTTACCGAAGTGTTTGCTCTCGCCACTTCACATGCAATGACAAGTACATGAGGCGACGATGCTATGAAACTGTGTAAAAATGCTGACAAGGACAACGAGTCATAACACATTAAGGCTAACATCCATGGGTAACGATTCAAGCTCCGATTTTCGCCATCAATGGACCCTCCCGAACCTTTCCAATGCTCAAGCCCATCAGGGTGTTTGTTTTTATTTTATTCGGGTTCCTCAGTTCAAGAAAAGAAAAGGAAGCTGAAGTCGAAGCTATCGCCCCGAACGAGAATTGGCGATCTTCACGTTATCCGGTGAGATGATCGTGTCTTACGATATAGACCTCGTGCTACTAAAAACCTGCATGTCATGATTGAACCACGAAGAGAGATGCGTCGAGTATATTGCCTTGACAATCGATCAGAAAGAGGCAGCCAGGTGGTCGATGTTTTAGGAAAAAATATAACTTGGCATTTACCCCTTTGGATACTCAATCTCTGCGAATGCAACGTATCATCCTCCTCGATGAAACCAATTGAGACTGGAGTCAACCGGCACTTTAGATTGTCTGCTGAATTGACCCTAATATCACGACGTCTCCGGGGTTTGCTATATCCGCTTGCAGTGTATATTTCCAAATCCGGCAACGGACCACATTCCATACACCCCGATTTGACCAATTACACCCAGAAGTTATTTATATCTCACCAGCAAAACAGATTGTCTACCTGTAGCTGTGTGCTTGTAAATCGAGCGAAATTGAAGCTCATCTCGTTTTGCAAGTCATCCCATGCATATATGGCCCTGCAAGAGCAAACCATCCCTTCAATTACTCCGAGGTTATGTAATTGGCAGTGGCTGCAAGGTCCATGATGGATGTGATTCCCCCTAGATTGTAGAAGCTTCCTTTGAATCATGTGTAACCTGAAAGGAAATCAACGAGGTCTTCGCCAAATACTCGTGGCGGGAACATTAAATATTCCCCTGTCTCAAAGTTGGTTGGTATGCGAGGTCTGAGACCATGTAAGTTTAAGTACTTCGCATGAAAGGAAGAGCCTAGCTCTTTCGTGCATCCTTAAATGATCATTGACGTCATGTAGTTAAAACCATTACGTTGTTACATCGATCTGGGGGAGTTTGCGTCAAAAGTGGCATCTCATCGTTGCATGTAAGGAGATGGTCTCTCAAGTCTCTACTATGTGCTGTAGCTTGCATGAGCCGACATGAACTGGAGCCAATGCATGGGGGACCAGGTGGTCAATAGAGGTGCAGAAACAAAAAGTTCAGCTCTAATTAAACAAGCAGGAAAAGATCAAATTCCTGCAGCGAAAATGGTAAGGTTGGGGGAAATATGTAAAGTAGGGCTTCTGAATTCCACGTGACATCACCGTTATTGTGGTGTATTTGCAGCGTAATTACGAACCAAACAGCCAATAAACCAACAATTACTGGCGTATTAGTTACCGTTATTTTTACGCCAGGGGAAATTTCCCCTAGTAACGGCAACTCCATCGATCCTCGCTGAAATTTTTTCACTTCGCTGCAAGCGGATTTCTACAATGGTTCCTCACGACCAACGATCTACATCCGCTATAGCTTCAATTCCTGCCGTTTTCCTCGATCTATCAGCCTGTTCTGCCCAAGTCAAGCACAGTGATCTACCTAATATCCGAGATCATGTGTGTCCGTGTTGAGAGCCTGAACCCGCAGCTCCATGTGGTCGATATGCAGCCATCACGGCTGTGGCTGCGGTTGAGCGATCAGTGAGACTATCAATACTCACATCGATCTGGGCCTTTGAGTCTGGGTCGAGGGATCAGCTGTCCGTGTTTCCTTGCTCCTCTGTCCCTCCCATCGTAACGGTGGCATCTAGTAGGTTGATGTTATCCACCTCGCCGCAAATCGGACCTGCGCTTATAGAGTGCTTGCTGGGGACCCTACCCGCCACTGACTTGCCTGATTCAGATATACAGAGCCTTTCACATGGCTCAAACAGGATAGAGCACAATTCTAGAATCTTTTCCAAGGATTTGATGTATCGTTAACTTGACGTTACCGCTTGCAACATTGTCCGAGTAACGTCATAGATATCTTTTCTTAATTTCTAAACAGATGTATCCATACATAATGGGTAGAACATAAAGTCCTACTGGGCAAAACTTCAAACAAAGGGAAATACTTCCAGGTTCACACCAAGCCCTTGCTTCCGAAGTGTTCGTCCAGGGTCTCCATCCACAATCTCCAACAGTACCCGTCGACAAGCAACAAGTCCACCACTTGAACATTTAGCAACGACAGAGATCTACATTCGTTATCAACAAAGTTGCGCAAGTTTCCAAAAAATCTTACAGAAGAGCCGGGATGGGCTCGACAAGTTGGGCCTATGTCTTTGGTGACCAGACGAGCGAGTTTGATTCTGGGCTTCGGCGCCTGTTCAAGGACAAAGGGAACAGTTTCGTGACATCTTTCCTAGAAAGATGCTCGTTTGCTTTGCGTCATGAAGTGACACAGCTTCCACCTTCTGATCGTCAGAAGTTCCCTCGCTTCACTAGCCTCATCAGCCTACTTTCCAGATATCGGGAGTCCGGTCCCAACCCTGCTCTGGAAAGTGCACTAACTACCCTCTATCAACTAGGTTCCTTTATTAGGTGAGAAGTTACTTCTATATTGACTTTTAAGTCTAATACCACTAACAGATATTAGTTACTATGGAGATGGAGGCCAAGTTTACCCTGTAGGCTCACAAAGCCATGTGATTGGACTTTGTACAGGCCTGCTTGCATCCGCAGCAATAGCCTCAGCCAGAACTATCGGAGAGTTAATCCCTCTTGCTGTTGAAGCCGTCGTTGTTGCTCTCAGACTTGGGTTGTGCGCCTATAAAGTCCGTGACTACGTCGGTCAATATGGCGGCCAGTCGCAGAGCTGGTCTGTTGTAATTTCCGGTGTCGGTGAAGAAAAGGCACTTGCTATCATCGCCGAATTTTCCACCAAAAAGGTAGGTCCTGTGTAACTTCTGTCCACATATCTGTTTATTAACAATTCCAGGGCCTTTCCCCTTCGTCTCGACCCTATGTCAGTGCCGTCAGCTACAACGGTTTAACCATCAGTGCACCGCCTCTTGTCCTTGAAGAACTCATTGACTCTGAGTTAACAAAGAACGTCAAACCACTGAGAGTAGCAGTTAATGCTCCTTTTCATGCACCTCATCTGTATGGAAAGGAAGACATAGACTGGGCTTTGGGAACCACAAGCAGTGGCTCATTCAAAGGATACGCCTGTCGCATTCCAGTCCTGTCAAGTACTACCGGCCGTGAGATTGCTGCAGACAACTTTGAGGACCTGCTGAGGGTTGCTGTCGAGGAGATTCTTATTAAGCAGCTTTGCTGGGATAAGGTCCTCGATGGGTATTCATCAATTGTCAAATGTTCGTCCATTTCTACATGTACAATATTCCCTGTCGCTACTTCAGCATCTTCAGGCCTCGTGTCTGCATTGAAGCGTGCCGGAGTATCTGAAGTTCTTCTGGAAAATGCCCTGCTCGACTCTGCGAAAACCGACAGGGTCCAAAATACAACAGGAAGGACTGAGCAGTCAAAGATCGCCATCATCGGTCTTTCCGGAAGATTTCCAGATGCTCCAAGCCCCGAGCATTTCTGGGATATCCTTTACCAAGGCCTCGATGTGCATAGAGAGGTGCCTCCCGACCGGTGGAACTGGAAAACGCACGTCGATCTTACAGGAAAGAAGAGGAACACCAGTCAAGTGCCATACGGTTGTTGGATTCCTGAGCCGGGTCTTTTCGATCCTCGATTTTTCAACATGTCGCCGAGAGAGGCACTTCAGGCAGATCCAGGCCAGCGACTGGCGCTAGTCACTGCTTATGAAGCCCTAGAGATGGCAGGCTTTGTTCCTGACTCCACGCCTTCTACGCAGAAAGATCGCGTTGGAATTTTCTACGGCATGACCAGTGATGACTATCGTGAAATCAACAGCGGCCAGGACATTGATACATACTTTATTCCTGGTGGTAATCGTGCTTTTACGCCAGGTCGCATAAATTATCACTTCAAATTTAGTGGACCGAGTGTCAGCGTGGATACCGCATGCTCATCTAGTCTATCTGCAATCCATATGGCTTGCAATTCATTATGGAAAAATGACTGTGATACCGCCATTGCTGGAGGCACTAACGTCTTGACAAACCCTGACAACCATGCCGGTCTGGACCGAGGCCATTTCCTTTCTCGTACAGGGAATTGCAACACGTTTGATGACGCAGCTGACGGCTATTGTCGCGCGGATGGTGTAGGCACCGTTGTCCTCAAGCGACTTGAAGATGCGATTGCAGACAACGATCCAATCCAGGCTGTCATTGCAGGAGCTTACACAAACCATTCCGCCGAGGCTGTTTCAATGACACGTCCTCATTCTGGTGCTCAAGCCTTCATTTTTGACAAACTTCTCAATGAAGCTGGTGTTCAGCCCAACGATGTCAGCTACATTGAGATGCACGGAACCGGCACACAGGCTGGCGATGCAGTCGAGATGACATCAGTTCTTGACACTTTTGCTCCTGATCATGGCCGAAAGCCCGAGCAAACCCTCCACCTCGGATCAGCAAAGTCGAACATCGGCCATGGAGAATCAGCATCGGGTGTTGCTGCTTTGATCAAAGTGTTGATGATGATGCGCAAAAGCACGATTCCTCCTCACTGCGGAATCAAGACAAAGATCAACCACAACTTCCCTACTGATCTCAAGGAACGCAACGTTCACATTGCTTTTAAGCCCACTCCTTGGGTGAAACCAGAGTCAGGATTGCGCAGATGCTTTATCAACAACTTCTCTGCAGCCGGTGGCAACACTGCCTTACTTGTGGAAGATTCGCCAGATCGTCTTATTGATTCTGGTGTCAACGATCCACGCTCAACATACTCAGTTGCAGTGTCGGCTCGATGTCAAGTCTCGCTGAAGAATAATATAAACAACCTAGTTGATTGGATCAGCAAGCACTCTTCTGACATGAAGGAGGATGAGTTTTTAGCCAAACTGTCCTATACTACTACTGCTCGACGCATCCACCATCCTTTCCGCATCATCGTGTCTGGTACCAAGATTTCCGAGGTGCAAGAAGCTCTCCGTGCAGCAGCCAGCAGGGAATCTATTAGCCCAGCACCATCTGTTGCACCAAGTGTCGGATTTGTCTTCACCGGACAAGGAGCACAATATGCTGGTATGGGAAAGCAATTCCTTGAGAGCTTTTCGCAATTCCGCTCTGATGTTCTACGTTTCAATGGAATCGCTCAGAGTCAAGGATTCCCGTCTTTCCTTTCCTTGCTCGATGGCAGTATTCCAATTGAAGAGTTAAGCCCTGTGATTACACAGCTTGGAACAACTTGTATGCAAATGGCATTGGCGAACCTGTGGGTTTCATGGGATGTTCGTCCTACCTTTGTCATGGGCCACAGCCTCGGAGAGTATGCTGCTCTTTATATCTCCGGGGCATTGACGGCTTTCGACACAATTTACTTATGCGGTCGTCGTGCCCAGCTCCTGGAAGAAAAGTGCAAGATTGGAACTCATGCAATGCTGGCAGTCCGATCTGCCTTGAGTGAGATTACTCCTTTCCTTAACCCTGGAGTCCACGAAGTCGCCTGCATCAATGCCCCTGGCGAGACCGTCATCAGCGCTACCTCCCAGAATATTGACGCTCTATCTGAGCAACTCGTTGCTGCAGGAATCAAGGCTACTAAACTGAAAGTGCCCTTTGCATTCCACTCTTCTCAGGTTGAGCCAATTCTCGACGAGCTGATTAACACGGTTACGGGAGTCAAGTTCCACAAGCCTTCGATTCCCCTTGTATCTCCCCTTCTAGGAGAGGTTATCAACGAGAAGAACTATGAGCAGCTTGGTGGCAAATATCTCAGTCGCCATTGCCGAGAAACAGTCAACTTCCTCGCAGCTATTGAAGCTTCCCGACATGCTAAGCTTATGACCGACAAGACAGTATGGATTGAGATTGGTTCTCACACAATCTGCTCTGGCATGATCAAGTCTACCCTTGGTCCTCAGGCCAATACGGTCGCTTCGCTACGCAGAAACGAAGACTCGTGGAAAGTGCTTTCTCAAAGCTTGTCAGCTGTATACCTTGCTGGTATTAACATACAATGGAAGGAGTATCACCAGGACTTCAAGTCAAGCCATGAGGTTCTTCACCTGCCAGCTTATAGCTGGGACAACAAAAACTACTGGCTATACTACAAGAATGACTTCTGTTTGACCAAGGGAGATGATCCAGTACCTCAGACCTCCAACACTGCACCTTCCCGTCTCACAATTTCGGCGCAGAAGGTCGTCGAAAGTAATGGCGATGCAACAAAGGCAACTGTCATTACTGAGACTGACATTTCCGATCCACTTTTGTGCCCTGTTATTCAAGGTCACAAGGTCAACGGAGTACCTCTATGTCCTTCCTCATTGTATGCCGATATCGCTCAGACACTGGCCGAGTACTTAATTGACAACTTCAAACCCGAACTTAAAGGAGTCGGTCTTGATGTTGCTGACATGGCTGTTCCAAAGCCTCTCATTTACAAGAACGCCGGACCTCAACTTTTCCGGGCCGCTGCCACTGCTGATTGGGATGCCCGACAAGTGTCCATGCAAATCTACTCCGTCAACCCTGAAGGCAAGAAGATGACAGACCACGCAAGTTGCATCATCAAGTTCTTCGATACTGAGGCTGCACGAGAGGAGTGGAAGCGTAATGCATACCTCATTCAGCGAAGTGTCGACCGGCTGTTCGAAAGTGCGGCCAACGGTGATAGCAACAAGCTTGGTCCTGGAATGGTCTACAAGTTGTTTGGTGCACTGGTCGATTATGACAAGAACTACAAGTCGATGCGAGAAGTTATCTTGGACAGCGAGCAATATGAGGCCACTGCTCTAGTCAAGTTCCAGGCTGAAGCAGCCAACTTCCACCGCAATCCGTTCTGGATTGATAGCATAGGACATATTACCGGATTCACCATGAATGCAAATGATGCTACTGACTCGGTGAACTTTGTCTATGTCAATCACGGCTGGGATTCGATGCGTTGCGCTACGAAATTCTCTGCTGATGCGACATACCGCACTTATGTGAGGATGCAGCCATGGCAGGGTACTATCTATTCTGGCGATGTCTATGTCTTTGAAAAAGATGAGATCGTAGCCGTGTATGGAGGTGTCAAGGTAAGAGTTCCCATTTAATTCAATAAGTGAGACTTATTATATACAGGGATGCTAACTATTTTGCCATAGTTCCAAGGAGTACCGCGCAAGATCCTCAACAGTGTCCTGCCACCAGCAGGTGGTGCACAGGCAACGAAGCCAGCGGCCAAGGGTATTGTTCCTGCCCCTGTTGCTGTACCCAAGACGAAGCCTATCGCAAAGGCAGTCAAGCCTGCAGCAAAGACAACTGCCCCCAGCGTTCTTGTCCAAGCTTTCAAGATATTGGCTGACGAGGTTGGCCTGTCCGAAGCGGAACTTTCAGATGACCTTGTCTTTGCTGACTACGGAGTCGACTCCCTTCTGGCCTTGACCGTCACTGGTAAATTCCGCGAAGAGCTCAACCTTGACTTTGAGTCTAGTATTTTCATGGACTATCCAACTGTAAAGGACTTCAAGGGTCTTCTGATGCAGTCCGCAGCTCCGATGGACAGCAGCGAATCCTCCTCGGAGTCATCTGTATTCGATGATTCCGGATCAGCTTCTGAGCCGCCTACTCCTGGAACTCCCGGAGACTTGGTTCGACCAATTAAGGCTGCTTCTTCTGCAGGAGAAGACAAGACTCTGGCTGTCATTCGCCAAACTCTTATTGACGAGATTGGTGTGTCTGCAGATGAGTTGACTGAAGCAGCGAATCTCGCCGAGATGGGTATGGATTCACTACTCTCCTTGACTGTACTTGGAAGACTACGTGAAGATCTGGGTTTGGATTTACCGTCCGAGTTCTTCATTGAGAACCCAACAATGGGCCAAGTCGAAGAAGCTCTCGACTTGAAGCCCAAAGCTCCCGCACGACAGCCGGAGTCAGCCGTGTTGTCTACCCCAGCACCTTTGTTGCAACCGGAGGATTTGTCTTCGAAGCTCAAACATCCCCCGGCCACGTCTATCCTCCTACAGGGAAGTCCCAAGACGGCTACACATACGCTGTTCCTCTTCCCTGATGGCTCTGGCTCGTCAACTTCATATGCGACAATCCCCAAGATTTCCCCCGACGTCTGTGTTTACGGATTGAATTGTCCTTACATGAAGACCCCGGAAAAGCTCAACTGTGCCCTTCAGGACCTCACTGCTTCATATGTGGCTGAGATTCGTCGCCGTCAACCAAAGGGCCCATATAATGTGGGTGGATGGTCCGCCGGAGGAATCTGCGCTTACGATGCAGTTCGTCAGCTTGTCATCGAGCAGGGCGAGACAGTTGAGAGGATCTTCTTCCTTGACTCGCCGTTCCCAATCGGTCTCGAGAAACTGCCTCCTAGACTGTACAAGTTCTTTGACGACATGAAGATCTTCGGTGATGGCAAGACGCCACCACCAAAATGGCTTTTGCCACATTTCCTCGCATTCATTGATGCGCTAGACATGTACAAGGCCATTCCCTTCCCGAGCTACGACCCCAAGTACGAAAGCCGTCTTCCCAAGGCCTATCTCATTTGGGCCAAGGATGGAGTTTGCGGTAAGCCGGGAGATCCTCGCCCAGCGCCGCCCGAAGACGGCAGTCGGGATCCGAGGGAAATGCTTTGGCTCCTCAATGATCGTACCGACTTTGGTCCTAATGGCTGGGATACCTTGGTCGGTAAAAACAAGGTCGCTTCAATTGAGGCTCTGCCTGAAGCAAACCACTTCACGATGATGGATGGTGCTAAAGCGAGTGGACTGTCCAGCTTCATCAAGAAAGCTTTTTGAACACGTCCGCTTATAGATTGATATTTTCCTTTTCTCCTTGACTCCAGTTCTTTCTCTTTCAGTGTCTCATTTTGAATGGAACGTTTTATCTTTGAGCATACCTTTCTCATATTTTGATGTCATTCCTTTTCAAATATGCACTTGCAATCTTGTTATCTGCTCATTGTTTCCAAATTGAATATGTTGAACGGCCAGATCATGGATTATAGGTTAGTATGTGTCCGGGATAGATAATATTTCTAGTAATAAAATTTCATATGGTACATCTCCATTATACGAAGAGCTGTAAATTCTAAGTTGTAGGTAGCTTCTAAATGTCTACTGTAGACATCCCTACGCGTACGCTAGTCATAAACACCCTGATCGAATCTCATTCTAAGAGGATCTCGAAGACAATTTTAGGAACAACGCTCCCTAGAACAGCAAAACGTTTTCTATGATTTATGGATAGGTTATCAACAGACATGTAACAATTCATGGAAATCCGAAATACGGCCTTCGATTCAAATACAAACAGGCAATATTTCAACGATCAACCTTAAAATATATTAGTGCATAAAATTACATATAACGGACATACGATATTGCATATGAAGAGTGAGTAGCACTTTGACTTGAAACAAAAAGACTTATTAGTACTAGGTATCTCTCTATGAGTGAAAAATTCTCTCGTGCCTTCGTTTGCTGGGCACGAGAGACAGACGTAAATAGAAAAAGGATTAACAAGCTTCCTCCCAATGATCACTCTGAATCTGGTCCCAAACGTCATAGCCATCTAACAGAACCATGCCCATGCCAGACCACAGATGCGTCTCCATGTGACAGTGTAACAAGAATGGGCCCGGATTTTGCACAAAGTACCTGATTGCTATCCAGGCTTCTCCTCTCGGCGAGGTAACGAATGTGTCTCTATATAGAGGCTTGTCAAGGAAGAAACTCTGGGGGCTTGCGGCGACCCCCTCATCAATAGAAGACCAGTTGAAGGTACCCTGTGCAGAGCCGATCAAGAACATCTTGTTTGAATGTTTATGGATCGGGTGAGGGGGCTGGACTGGGGTGACCGAGGCGTTCCCTATTCGTAGTTGATAAACAATGTCAACCCAAGTATTGTTTCTAGTAGTGATCTTGAGAGAATTCTCAAGTCCAGGAGACTCCTTGTTGTAGAGAACCGGCTCCATACTGCCGAGGTCTGCCGGAAGAAATGAGGTGCCATCAAGAGACCATTCCCATGAGGAATTGATACGTGATAGATTCAATAAGAAAAAATCATCTGCCTTTTCAGGGGGATGTATTTCTGGGAATGGGGGCAGAACGGAAACATTCAATGCAACAACATCCGATGAAGTGGGCTGACCACCATAGTTGATATAAGGCGTAGATTTTCTGGTGCTATTCTCGGCACCCCGGTATTGCAAATTTGCATAACCGGCAATGATCTGGTTACCACCGGTGTCGGTAATGGTGATGTTGTAGCTGGCAGGTTCCTTATCAAGTTTGATAAGAGCAGCATACCGTTCACCATTGTAGAACTCGAACGTGTCAGCATACTGGGGCTCTATGTACCTGCCATCTACCTCATAAATCCACATGGGGTGTTCATCAACCGAAACAACGAGTGCTTTCTCACTAGCGGCGCCAATGAAGTTGAGACTAGCCCAGCCATGGTTTGGGTCAACTGTCACGGTGGCCCTAGAGCCTTCGCTAGCAACACAACCATCGTTGAGTTTAGCCGGAAGCTTTTCAGGGTGATGTTCCCAGAGGCCTTGTGTACCATTCACAAAGGGCAGGCATCCCTTGTCGGTGACATTAGCCTGAAGCACATGTTGGACTGAAGAGGGCATTAAAGAAATTAATTCTTCCTGTGGCGGGCAATATACTGCTCCCTTGCCTTGAATCAGGATACTATCCGAGCAGCTGCATGGTAAATTAGCCTCATCTGCACATCTAGAATCGGGATTTGATCCACAAGCAAGGGATGGAAGATGCATACAAGATATCGTAACCTGTCTGTTTCATTGCATCCATATACTCAAATGAGGTATATTGACTCCAATCTGAGACAACAATGAGCTCGGCATTTTGCACTGCTTGCCTTATAGCGCTTAGCTCGGTTGCATTTGTTGTGATCATTGAGAAAGGGTCTTCGGTCTGTTTGGATGGCCTGCATCATAGTTAGATGGGAAATTTGGTCAGGTGGTAAACACATAAATTGAACTCTAATGGGACATGCTTACCGGATACGAATTGCGCCGTAGAGGCCGTCTTGCAGGGTAGCCATGTCATGTGAATGATACCAATAGGTACCATACTCGTTGGCATGCCATTGATAGGTGAACGTATTCTCAGGTGCTATGGCCCACTGAGTAAGGCCAGGTACTCCATCCGCCCATGCGGTATTTTTCTGTCTAGAAATAGAAAATGTGATTGTCAGTAAGGATTATTTTAATAGAAGGAGCGGCGGTTCTCATACTCGATTCCATGAAAATGCACACTGGTATTGAATGGTAAGTGGTTGGTTACGGTCACCGTAACGTCGTCACCCTGATCCAGAACCATAGGCGGCCCTGGAAATTGTCCATTGACAAAGACCATTTGTCTTTCTTGTCCATTTGGGGCGCCTACCTTCCATGTGATGTCAAGGTCAAAATGAACACGAGCACCATGTACTAAAGTCACTAAAAGCGCCAAAGATGGCAATATTCGACTAGAATGTGCCATCATCTAAAAGGTTTTGGCGATTCAGTCGACCAAACGCGTGATGCAGTCAGTCAGTCAAATAAAGAATGTAGGGCAGAGTCGTCAAAATAAAAGTGATTGAGGATAAATCAACAACTTCCCACTTGCCTCGCTAGCTTCCTGTGAGGAATTGCAGCTTCATATACTTACAATAGACAACTTGTCGTCGTCGGAAGCTATAGTGAGAGCAGAACAAACATTTTCTATATATTCGAAGGTCCTTAATGTACAAAGAAAATAAAATCAGACGTCAAAACAACCGGATTTGGAAGGCGTATATGCAAGTTATGTTTTCATTTTCCGAACTTCTGCAGAAACCTCTGGACGATGTTCACATAGACAGCATTCCTCGGCGTTTCGGGCCGTCTTCTATCAGCTCTGAGTGGCCATTTTTCTGCTGTATAGGTACTGGGTAGCCGTTTCCAGTTGGAATTGTTTCCATTTCATGTCAGCAGATTCTAACGATTATTCTAGAAGTTGGCATCATGCGTTTGCCACCGAAAAGAGACTCGTTCTTGATTCAAATGACGGCATGAGGTTGCACCAAACGCCAGCTTACGTCTCGCATCCAGACATCATGCTCTAGAAGTGTTTTAACTGGTGCAAAAAATTGTTTGTTTGTTTACGTTGGCCGTGTGCGGCTTCTAGAAACAATGAAAGGGCTTTCAAGATTAAAAATTACTCGCATCACATATTTCATAAACCCGAACTCAGGAACACAACACCTCAAAAGCACCTAGAACCCACGTAATCGAGGTCAGAAGAGATACAAACCGGCGATCTTTGCTGGTTCTATGAAACTTCCTCCAACAGGTGCAGTTTGGCCTCCATTCGTCGCAATATACAAGGTTTCCCATGGTCCGTTCTGAACAAACTGAACGGTGGTTGGCCCTGCAATGTCAGTCGAATTCATGCTACCGTAAATAATACTGATCGGATAATCCTCATTATCAAGATCGACTGTGATAATGGAATTTTGGATGAAGGTTGCCATGAAAGCGACACTTCCATTAGGAGCCAGAGCGAACCCGTCTGGGACAAGTGTCTGGTCGTTGAGAATAACCTCGATAGCTCCATCGGCTGTCCCTTCCTCGAGATCAACAGGCACACGACCAAATACCTTGTTTTGCGTAGCGGTAAAGTAAAGATACCCATTTTGCATTCGTAGATTGTTCACCCCAGCTAGGCCATCATCTTGGATCACAATAGAGTAGTCGCCGGTAGTCGTATCCAGCTTGTAAATAGCTCCCTGACCAGCGTCTGCAATCAGAACATATACGGTGTCTCTCGTTTTCTGAAAGGTCACAACTCCGTGTAGGAATTGAGCTTCGGGAATATCTGCAATCAAGCTGGCGGTGCCATTGCCGTCTGATTCAATACAAACTTTCCAGGCTGAGAATGAGCCTGCTTCTGGCACGAGCGTAGCGGTGTCCAAGTTTCCAGCAATAACAATGTATTCATCATCATCAATCGAAGAGATTCCAATCAGGTTATTAGCGTTCGAGATGGTCACGGCCAATTGAGCAGTGCCTTCGTCCACATTAATCGTCCATACTTCTGGTACATCGGTTCGTGTTATGACGAGATCGTTGTTTGGTCGATTAGCAATACTTGCAATCCAGGTTCCATTGTCGGGATATTGAAAGACAGTGAAGGGACTTGCTTCTGCATCTCTGAATCCCGGTGTGTTGGTGGCTAGGGCTAGCAAGGGCAACGCTACGGCGCCTAACAAAGAAAGGGCGGGTTTCATCTTTTCGGCGAGACTTTTGCCGCAACAAAATCAGCAACGTCTGACAAAAGATAGACTGGATTACTGTTTAGCTGTAAGGACTTTTCAGTGAAGAATAGATTGATTTTATGCAAAATTATGTTGTGATACACAACGAGACTAGCAGTAAGTTACCAGTAACCCAAGAATTTGCTCTCATTCCAGCAGACATTCCGCAGTCGCGTTGGCGACCAAGAACTAACTCCTCCTCGCCCTCCTTGCTTTGCGTGTTTTTGACTTCGATACATGTTTTAATTTTTTTTTCCCTAGTTGTGACAAGCCTTGAAGACGTCCTCGAACTGATACTCATTCCAGCGGACTGTCGGCTTCAGACCGGCAAACTTCCAAACGCCGTTGACTTTACGATAGTAATGCTCATTCGTAGCATGTCCATGGCCTTTGACTTTGACAGTCTTCAGATTTTCGTCTGTGTAAACCTGATGCGCGGCTCGTAATTGATGATGGCCGATAACTTCAGTATCGGAGACCTTTTCCCACCAGGTCCCACCAAGTAGATGTTGGGTTTTGACGGTAGGGTCACCGAGGAAGCCTGGATCAGTGATCATTGCCATGTATTCCTCGGCAGTCATTGAGTCCCATCGTGATAGTCCAACTTCGGTGTAATCAACCTATGCAATAGGAGTTAGCCTACATCACAAGCATTCTTTCTTCCATGAACGTGTGCACTCGGTGACGTACTGTCAATGTTGGAGCAATGATGCCCCTGAGGCGATCCCAGTCCTGTAAACCCCATGTCAGCTTCTGTAAATCCATCCTATACGGTTATACATTTTGCATACCTTGGAGTCGTAGCTGTCGGCCCAGTCAAAAACGACCTTTGACAGTTCAAGAAAATCTAGTCCATTACTTAGCTAAAATATTCCTGCAAAGCCAACTCCATCGAAGAAATATCTCTTACCTTGAAAGCTAATATCCAGATTTGGTTTTCCAGAACTCACAAAGTTTGAAGGTTCAACATCGTTCCTTAAAGAAGGGGCCATGTTGGAAATTTGGAAGGTTTTCGTTTAGCTGTATCGAAGTGATCAGAAATAGGTATTTTTGATTGCTTGTAAGTGCAAATTGCCGAATGCTAACTCACATCGCTCTATAGTTATGCAAATGCGTGATGTCTGATATGGTTGATAATTTCTAGGGTCAACTGATTGTGATAGATATTGGTGGAATAAAGAAAATGAGCTGATATCCTAATGACGAAGATTGTATTCTCATATACGAAGTTTCAGTACTGAAAACATTCCAAAGTTACCTAGGTATAGATGCAAGCAATAATGTCCGTACCCCTCAAACTAGCCAGCTTGTACTCAATCGAACCGGCTTTCAGCCCCCGGTCTCACTACTACTTCCACACCCACATCGGAAATAAGGCGCATTGCGAAAATCATGCAAGTGAAATCATCCGATTCTAGGAAGAGTATTTGTTTATTTGCCTTCTGCCTTGGCGTTGTAACGTACCCTAAAGAACCAGAAAGAGAATTTTCCGAAAGCGGAAACTCCCCAGACACAGAATGTAACCGGTGGCATATCGTGCCCTTAGATCGAAGTCGACACATGACCACTGTGTCCTATTTAGTGCATATTTTGAGTCAAGTTGTTGCAGTCTTGTCTAGAACGTCTGATTTCAGTAGAGACAAGCGTGCGAGATTATGTTTTTCCGCTTCGGGCAAGGACATTTTTCTTGCTAGATACGCTCGCGGTCGTTGGTGTTTCACCGCACCTAATGCAAGGAGCTTCAATATGACCAACTATCTGAATCAAAGAGCCACTTAGTACTATATATTACGTAGGTACAGGTTCGTAGTTTATGAGTGAAACATATCCTCTGTTCTCCTCTACCCTCCGAGCATTTTCATAGAGGCATGCCATTTTTGATTTCATTCATTTTATTTCAAAAAATCAACTGTCTAAAATGGTGGCTACAGGCAACAACACAAATGGCAACGCTAATCACGCCACGCCTCGGACGCTTGTTGGCAAAGTAGCACTTGTCACTGGAGGTGGACGCGGTATTGGCGCCGGTATCGCCCTTGAACTTGCCAAGAGAGGTGCATATGTGGCTATCAATTACTCGTCTAGTGCCAGCTCTGCGAACCAAGTCGTTCAGTCCATTGAGGCCGAGGGCTCTCGCGGCGCCGCTTTCAAAGCCGACATCACCAAAGTCGATGAGATTGAGAGTTTGTTCAGCAGTGTGCAAGGCTACTTTGGCCGAATTGACATCGTTGTCTCAAATGCGGGTGTGGAAAAATTCAAACCCTTGAGTGAAACAACCTTGGAAGACTTCAACGAAGTCTTCAACATCAACACTCGAGGTCAATTTTTTGTCGCTAAAGCTGCCCACAAGTACATCGAGGAGGGCGGTCGCGTGATTTTGATGTCTTCCATCGCGGCTGGTGTCAGTGTTCCCGGTCATGCTCTGTATGCCGGTAGCAAGTCGGCCGTTGAAGGCTTCACGCGCTGCTTATCTGCTGATTTTGGCGAGAAGCGTTGCACGGTAAATGCTATTGCACCAGCTGGCATCAAGAGTGATATGTGGTTGGCAAACGCTTGGCGATATGCTCCAGGTTGCGATAAAACGTCCTCACTAAAGGAGATTGAAACTGCATTGGCGAAAGGCAGCCCCTTGAAGAGATGTGGTGTTCCCGCCGACATTGGTCGGATTGTTTCTTTCCTGGCCAGCCCAGATGGTGAATGGATCAATGGTAAGACCTGAATTCATACTTATTCTTATGCTCACATATACTCACTTTTTGCGTCTAGGACAAACTATTCCAGTTAACGGAGGTGCCAACATTTGAGCCATTCAACTAGGCGCTTTTTAAATCATTCGTCAAACATGTCTTTCATTTTCAACTTAGAATTTTACATTTGGTATCTACTATCTGCTATCTTTTGTAAATGAAACATGAATTATTGCTCCTCATCTTGTTTTCACTGAACCTATTTGAGTATTTTGTTATGTTGAAGGTACCATACACGGAACTGTTGGCAATATAAAGCTGTCCGCCACAAACTTTTGAGCATACGTCCACATTTTCATGAGGCATTTGATTGAGTACGTCGTCTTAGCCAACCGTAAAATCCAGGGTTGTCTGAAAAAAATTGTCTCACAAGACTAAGGCAACCTGCATTGCTGGGCTCTAATTCAATGTAGAAGACCTAATCTGAGGGGGCGGAGCCACTATAAGATCCACAAGGCAGCTAAAATTTCGTCCTATACGTATAACAAGTAATGCATTGATAAGGGCCAAAAATCATGGAGAAGCCTTAGGTCATGCTGGATGTATGTTGTCTACGAGATATTCGACGATGAATGTCAATTTCCTAATTTGGACATAGTTTCCGTTTTCGGAAATTTTCTAGACATGCGAGACAAAGCCACCAAGTCTCACAGTCCTTACGCAACTTGATCGAGATGAGCCTGCTTGCTACAGTACATGCAATTTCATGTAACCTCCAGGAACCGGATGTTTTGAATGTATACTACCAACACAAAACTATGAAAATGTGGATACAACTCCCTGCCTTCTTGGCGATTCAAGGGCGGTTGCATTCGGAAACTGGGCCAAAAGATGGCATGCCTTTGGTGGATCTTACAAAGCTATATATAGATCTATGACTGTTGAATACGGAAAATGAAGTATGAAATAGCAATAATTCCCCGTAACACTTGCCCTTACTTGGAGAGAAATTGGGCTGAATCTAGCCTTTATCCACGTTCTACCTGCAGACGGAAGTAATATTTCGTTCTCAACTGCTCTTATGACACATTTCGTCCGATCTCAGAGATACTCGGCCACGCATTTGGGCTGAGTTTAGATTCGATTTGATTTTAGGTTTTTCATGAACAAAAGGGACAGATTTGAGGCAATAAGTGTCTTCCCGTCTCCCTTCTTTCCATTTCATCTCCATCTATCCTGGTTCTTCGATCATTCGTTCTTACACGCAGCAAAATGACGAATTGGATTCTGGGCGACAAGTTCTATGCGGTCTATCCGCATAAGAACTCAATCAAGGGTTTGTGGGAGTCAAAATGGAAAGCCGCTGTAAGTAATCTTGTTGTCCATCTTGAAATCACTGAAGTTATGCTTACAGATTTACACAGTGTAAAAAAGCTGTTTATCCTTTTCATGACGGTGCTTTTGAAGATTTTGAGCCTATTTTCGAAAAGCTCATTGCCGAAAAAATCAACGATGCATACACAGACGAGTACACCAACTCCTTTCTACCAACAGCAAAGGCTCTCGAGTCAAAGGCTCTTGAAGCTGCAAAAAACGGTATCAGAGATAAAGCAGCAGAGTACTACCGACGTGCCGCTGTAGTATATCGCATCTCGCGCTTCCCCTACGTTAGTCCTACCCGAGACGGGAAAACTGTCACAAGTCCGCTTAAGCGTGCCGCATTCGATCGACAAAAAGAAGTCTACCTCAAAGCCGCTTCTACGTGGAGTCCGCCCATCGACGAAGTGGTCATCGCACACAAGTACCGTGCAGGAAACGACGGCGAGACTATCCCCTTATTAGTTCGCGTTCCACCGCAAGCAGATATCACCAACCAAGTCCCAGTCGTACTCCTCATGACCGGTCTGGATGGATATCGATGCGACAACTCTCAGCGTACTCACGAACTTGTTGGCCGTGGCTGGGCAGTTGTCATCTGCGAGATTCCAGGTACAGCAGACTGTCCTGCCGACCCGGCTGACCCAGAATCGGTTGATCGGCTATGGAACTCTGTGTTGGACTACATGGCTTCCCGACCAGAGTTCAATCTCAACAAGATCGTTGCATGGGGTTTGAGTGCCGGTGGCTATTATGCCGTTCGGGCAGCTTCAACCCATCGCAATCAGTTCTTGGGTTGTGTGGCTCACGGACCGGGTACCCACCACTTTTTGACCGAAGCTTGGTTGGAACGAATTGACGATCATGAATATCCATTTATGTGAGTATTATCTACGACAGCAGATAGTTGGAGTCCAAGATGCTGATGAGCCTATAGACTATCCAAGGCAATGGCCGAGAAATTTGGCTTCCAGAGTGTAGAAGATTTCAAGAAACATGGACAGAAAAAGTTCTCGCTGCTCGACAATGGCATTGTGGAAAGACCTTCATGCAGGCTTCTGTTGCTAAATGTAAGTCTTTTATTATGTCTCGACTATAAATTCAATTCGTGACAGATGATTAATTACGCTCGATAGGGGGTTGATGATGGAGTGGTGCCAATCGAAGATTCTTTACTTCTGTTCAACCATGGAACTCCCAAGGAAGGCCGGTGAGTCGCATGCTTCCTAATTAATTAGTATCCTTCCTAATATTTGCACCCGTACTAATAAGAGTCTTAGTTTTGTTGAGAAGTTGGCACATATGGGCTACCCAGACACCCTTTTTACAGCCTACGAGTGGTTCGAAAATCTTCTAACCAAGGGTGAGAATCCGGGTCTAAAGAACTAAGGACTCTTAAGGAGAGACACTCGTTCTCTGTTTTTATTGTTACTTTCTGTTTTTCTTTCCGCTCGTCTTGTTTTTTGTGTTTTCGCTCTTGTCATCATCAGAAGCTAGTTATCGTCAAATTTTCTAGATGGGGAAAAGGGTATTTGAGGAGATAATGTATTTAGCACGCGCTTTTTTATATATTTGACTTTTTGTCAGTTATTAGTGGACCTCGTTGGTACTTACCTAGGTATTTCTAGATATGGTTTGAATTGCTGTTATTTCCTACCTAGGTATACTCAAGGTATCCAGGTTGCCCTAGCAAAGCTAGAATGTGGAACCAATATCTAATGTACATGACATACTTTGTTGAAGAAAGATTTTCAAAATTCAACAAAACACCAGTTGACCAAATTTGGTCTCATAGATCAAGAAAATAGCCCGCAAATCTAAAAGCGCTGTATATACATCATGATTGTATTGAAGCAGAAGAGATTAGAATAGACATATGTCTGGAGGTTGGGACCACGCCACATTGCTTGAACTTCAAAAGAGGATGAAGGAAAGACAGGAGTGAAGAGAATGTTGCGTTAAATCAAGACAACAATATCGAACATTGCTTCAAGAAGCAATCAATGAACGAATGCCCAGTCGAAAACGGAAATCAGTTGATGTTATTTACGGGAACGTAAGTGGCGGATAAATAGCCCTAACTCGGAGTTAGCACGGACATAACAAGGTAGGATTGGATGATTGAGCGTAAAATCATGGGAAAAAGTCTTACCCAGAATCACCTTCATAGATGTGGTTATTGGCTCCTTGTAGATCTGTGCCCTGCTTTCCTGCCGCGTTTCCGCTGGTAGGTGATCCATAGGCGTCACAGATACGGAGATGGTCAGCAGGCCTGTACAAATCTTGTAATTGATCTGGTGCCTCGATTACGGTAGCAACAAACCCAGCTTCGACGTGCCACTCAACATGGCAGTGCAATAGCCAGACACCGGGATTGTCAGCACGGAATCGAATAACTGCATGGCCATTATTCTCCACCATGATGGTGTCACGGATGACTGGAGTGGCAGAGACATTTGCGTAATAACCATCGAAGAAGCCACCGTCAACACCACTGCGTTGTAAAACCTGGAATTGATGGCCGTGCAAATGCCATGGGTGAAGGTTGTTGTGGAAGTTATTGATCACAATCTCGACGACCTCGTTGTGCTTGAGAATAAGCGGGTTCACATCGCCATACACATCCGGGTTGTTGTAGTGTTTTGCACCAACAGTCAATGCTGTGTAAAGAGTGGGCACTTGTTGGGGCATAAATGTCTGGCCATTGACAGTGAATCGGCTGACTCCGTTGATGGTAGTATGACCAGTATTGAGGATGATTTGGTGGTCAACCGGTTCAAGGATTGGTGTACGGTCATATGGAACAAATGTCACATCATCGATAAAGTCGAATTCATTAATCACAGGAGGTGGTGGAAGTGGCAGAGATTCGTCGTACACTAGCCATGCCGTAGCATTAGGATTATAGCCTTCCGGTATAGCCTTATTCTCGTAGACGAACATCATATTGAGATCGATGGTATCCCAGAAAGCATAGTTCTTGCTTGCATCATCTTTGGTCTTGATGAGAACACTCATACGTTGACCGGGCGCAACTCGAATGTTTCTCTCGCCAACTGGGTAGGGTTCGACCCAGACTCCGTCGACTTCGACAACAGTCATCTCATGATCGTCGAACAAGAATGCATGGCCAGGCCAGTTTGAGACACAGATGAAGCGAACCAAGTATGTTTTACCTGGTAGAACCTTGAATTGTGATTGAGTGGAGTCATTGATCAATGCAACCTCAGGTACAGGTTCGTTTCCAGCATTGTTCTGCGCATTATCTGTTGACTGATACTGATTGAGCAGGTCAGGCATCTCCTGGTGATACCAGTCTGTCAAAGTGACTGTGAACTCATCGTCCCATTGGAAAGGGGGACTTGGATCATGAACAACCAATGGGCCGCGCAAGCCATCGGGGTACTGTCCCATGTTGTGTGAGTGATACCAATATGTACCAGATTGGTCGAGCTGGTATGATAAGGACGAATGAGCAAGCTGTTCATATGCGGGAGAAGCTAATTGACATGGGAACTTACAGTAAAATCATAGCGGATAGTTGAGCCAGGAGGAACAGGGCATTGGGAAACGCTCGATGAACCGTCCATAGTACCAGTAGTGTATTGGTGTAAGCCATGCCAGTGAATGGCAGTAGACTGGTTTCCCAAGCTGTTCGTCACGTCAACAATCAGTCGATCACCGACATCGACGTCGATTTGTGGACAAGGCCATTCATTGTTGATACCAATCACTGGTCTCTCATAGCCATCCGGGGCAGCATTGACCCAAGTAATGTCCCACTGGAGGTAGACATCTTTGGCCGCAACAAACTGGAAAAGACCAGATGCAAGTAGCAACGTAAACGAAGGAATCATGTGAGCGACTTTTCCCAATTCGGGGAATAAAAACAAACGTAAAAGATCGACTATTAGTTGGATTAATGACGGACAAGTATTGAATCAACAAACACAAAAAGCTCAGCTTCTAACGACTGACTGGACGGTGCCGAAAACCTACCAGACAAGAAAGAAGAGAAGAAAAGAGATCGTCTCAATTGCTTTTATTTATTTAAGCACAGCAGCGTGAAGTCATCCAATTACAGGATGTTTTGATTTGATCCTTTATGGAAATACCGACGCGAAGGAGAAATCGAAATTGCGGAATGCTTCACACTTCACAACATGGTCAACAACAGAACGTAATTCGTTGAGAGGCAAGGAAGCAAACCTGAAGATCCAGGCCTGACAGATCTGGCCACGCGTAGAATCCTGCTAGAAGAAAGTGATTGGGTGGTAAAATTGTGTTTCTAAACGAAAGAACGATCTCTTGATCAGTTTGTAGGTGTGGAGTGCCGAAGTAACCCCTTGCGTCTGTTCAGGATTTTTGAGATAATGTACCTGGTGATCAATTGAAAAGGAATAACAAGGTATTTAGATAAAGATACATAACAATATTTCTATATTCCCGAAAACATAAGCAACAGTATTATGCCATAGATTAACGGTTGCATCAAGTTTGCTATCAATGCCGTTACATCTCAGCAGAAGGGGAAAAAAAAGCCCTGTTAGAACTGTACCCGGCCAATACATATGATACCATATTTACTCCGTCTGGTAAAACTGCAAGCCTTTGCTGCACACTGTGCTTGATGCATATGAGACATACGATACAGGGTTCTTCACTAACCATGCATGATCTCCTAACCTCAGATCATCTCGGACAATATGGCAAGGATGAAGTGGGAAGTGCAGCATCAGCTTCCAAATTTTCGAAAGCCAATTGATTTTGTGTGCTCCAGTTATTTGGGTTGCAGCAGTATCGTATCATCAGGTCGCTCCAGATGGGCTGATCAAAGAAATATCCGAGTACGGAATGGACGTTAACGGATAGTGAAATGTGATCTTCACAAGAGAGGACTTCAACGCTTTCGGAAATCTGTATAATGACTTCCATTAGCATCTCATTGTTTGTCCGTACTGTAGGATTACATTACTAGAGAATGGGCGACTTATCCTCTTTATCGTCACTTGATTCCAAAACCTGAGATGTTTGCATGGCTGCATACGGAATATCGAGAAGTTCGTTTCAATTTTATCAAATCGAGAGACAATTTTCATGTACAACAGAACTATCTGATAGAAATATACAGGCACCTAGTCACTGTACAATAAGAATAGGAAAGTTTTCGATATGTGGCTAGGTGTTATCGACTACTAACAATTAGGGCTATCGATCCGCGAACCCTAAGTATTAGGGTTAACTGGATTGTGGTCATTTCCGTGTATCACGCAAACCGTTGCACTAAACATTGAAACTGTAGGTAGATATATTATTCGATCAGCATACATACCTAGGTATATCCATTGCAACAAGCTGACTGATTAGTGTTGGGATGCTTCTGACAAGTAACATCCCCATCTCCGATTTAGGGTTAAGTTGATGTATCGTATACTGATGTACTCCGTAGTACGTAGGTCAAAACTCAGTTGAGTGTGCCCCTCACATAAATTTAGAATTTACGCATGGCACTGCGTATGGAAACTTATCGACATATGTACAGTAAACCCTGGATATAAGATCCCAGGCTAATAGCACAACCCGACTTGTAGCACCAAACACCAAACATCCGAGAATTTTTTGGTTCCTCATACAAATGTGCTTAACACCTGGATATTAGCAGGTTAAAATAATATTATTAGCCAATTAGCATTATGTAAAATTACCTGAAATAGTGCGGGTCTTGGCGTATTCATGTAATATATAACCAGAAATCTCCCTTTTATCTAGCAATTTTACTAACAAATCCTTGTATTTGTATGGTACTTGGATATTAGCACCACCTGGGCGATAGCACATGTTTTGGCTGTCTGAATTAGGTGCCATATCCAGGGTTTATTGTATTGTAGATCAGATTTGACAAGCCACGTACCCATATCTTTTTTACCCCTACTTAACTACATCCCAATGAATCCACGTTGTTCAAGGGAGAAGAATCCCAGAGGTAATGATAAGTAATTGGTGGAGATCTTCTCCGGTTTGCTTGATACGACCCACAACATTGTTATCAAGCGGTCCAAGCGGTCCGAGCATCCAATGATGAGTGGCCACTGGCTACTTCGAGATTGCACCAGCAAGGCCACTAAGCGATGTTAGTATTAGCTTTTGTCAAACAGTAACAATGCTCATGGAGTCATGATGTACTACAGAGTACATTGTATAAAAGCCCCGCCTGATTGGGCTCAGAACTGCCCCCATCACACATGTTACATTATGTTTTGAATTGTGGGGGTGGGTTGGCACTTCACAGAGCCATATTGCGCCTCACCTCTCACTTGTTATCCTCAAGAAAGCTTGAGTGAAGACTGACGGCTCGGAAATAGAAGTAATGTCGAATCAGGCCCCGACCCAACAATGGCAGACAGGATTCCCCCCCAGACGCATGCCATCTAAAAGACGGAATCAAAAATCAACGGCCTGTGAGAACTGCAAGGTCAAGAAAATCAAGGTAATATACATTTGCGTGCCCCATTGACTCTGTCATGCCCGCTGACCGACGTGAAATTTAGTGTTCCGCCGGTCCGCCCTGCGACAATTGTGTCCGAAATGGCATCGAGTGCGTTCTTGACGAGTCACAGGATGGTCGCCGCCGAATCGCAATCAAACGAACCATCGACGATTTGGAAAAGGATCGAGACCTTCTCCTCGATCTCGTCGCTAGTATGCGCGATGGCAAGAACACATATGTTGAGCAACTTGTGAGTCTGATCAGGGGCCATGCCTCGCTCGCCGAAATCAGAGCGTATATAGACGCACAAGTCCGAGAAGCGCATATCAAGCGAACGCCGGAACTTGAAAGACTTCAGCAAGAGATCCAAGAATCGAGAAGCGTCCGGGCTCGGGAGGTGAGGAGCATAATGGATGTTGAAAGGCTGTCGGATATTCCGGTCTATAAAGTGCCAGCGAAACCTTGGGTCACGGTGACTGATGATGATGAGTTGGTTTCTCACTTGATTTCTTTATGGTTTACATGGAACAACCCATTCTATAATTTTGTGCACCGCGAAACTTTCATCAGGGATATGCAGGCTGGCCAGCTGGACTGCAAATACTGCTCTCCGCTATTGGTAAATGCCATTCTTGCTGAAGCAAGTGTAAGTATCCCATCAAGTACGAGATTTTGGCGTTTCTGAGCTGATCCTTCCGGTGTATCATAGGTTCTAAGTGATTATGTTGAAGTTTTCGGTACTCCGAATGACACAGCGACTCGGGGCGAGATGTTTCTCACAGAAGCAAGAGCGCAGGTAGCCACAATGGATGACTTTTCGGCGCTTCCTACAATCCAGGGCTTGGCTATACTAAGTGTGGCGTATGAATACCCCATACTGTTACTTGAGAATCACTTCCTTATCTGACACTGTGACAGGATGGCTGTCGTGGGAAAGGATCGTTCGGGTTCGATGTATCTTGGAATGACCAGACGTGCCGCTGAGGAGTATGAAAACCTCGTGGCCAAAGTTAACATGGAAGAAGGCGATGACTCGATCAGTTATGCGCTCTGGGGCTTCTTCAATATGATCACGTAAGAAGCTTTAATAATAGACCCATGTTTAAAAGGACAACAGCTAACCCATCAGTTATTAGAACTTACTCCACCTCTTTAATGAGATATGAATACATAGCAACGCCTCGGTATCCACTACCGAAAACTAGTCACAATACTAAGTGGGATGTCTGGTCTCCCTATCCTCGACAAGGGGAATCAATGCCAGGGCATATATCTTGCGTCTCACATGGATGGTCTGGGTTGATGAAGATTCTTCGCGGATTCGGCGAATGGATTGCGGATAAAGAAGAACAACCAGAATCAGATATGGTCACAAAAGGCAAGACCTTCTACAGGGATTTGCAGAAGTGGAAAGCAGATTTACCGGAATGTATGCAGGCGGGGCCTGATTCGATGCCTCAAATACTATATTTGCAGTAAGTGTTCCTTCCCACGTTTTCCTGGGTTGACTTGCGAACCATTGACCCCGACGGCATTTAGTATGCAGTATCATACCATCATCATGCAGGTTTTCGGCGTTGTCAGATCGCGCGGAGTTGAGTTCGACAATATAGATATTCAAGACGTACGCATCAAAGCGGCTCATCAAGTCCTGGATCTGGTCAACGTGCATCGCAGGAAATGGGGCATTCAGCGCATGTCTCCTACCATGATTCATTGGCTCGGAGTCAGTCTATTCACATTACTCGAAGTGCTCGACGGAGAAAACAACAGAAAAGCCTTTACGGAACTCTGCGTTGTCACACGAGCCTGCTCTCGACGCTACGTGCTGAGTAAAGGTATCCTACGTATGATACAGATCAATGCCGCAAATATGAATGTATCTCTGCCAGAAGAAGCGCGTGCACTCTTCATTGATTTCAATGAGAAGGATTGGGAGGAGAAGCATCGCACTCAATTCAGCAGTCTCTATCCCAATTTCTCGTCGGCTTTTCAGGATCAAGAAGGGGAGGATTTGGAAATGGATAAGTTTTTGGATAAGTGGGACAAGATCAATTTGAATAAAGATTCGCAACCAGATGACAGTCATAAATGAATAAATGAGATTCTGAGAGAAGCTTTTTCTAATAATCTTCATATAATAAGCTTTGTATGGATGTATATCATTGATGGCTGGGATATTTCCCTCGGAAGGAAAGCCGATGCGGATAATTATCCTCTTCACCCAGTTTCTCCGCACATCAGAAGCAAAATCAAGCTATAAGACGAGAGGCATGATATTTTTGATAAAGCTTCATAAGTCAACCCCGCTTCTACCTAGGTAGCATTGTACCCCTCGTTTCATGGCAAGACATTCGCCCATTATATCCATAGCATATAACATCAAATCCTGTCAACAAGGTTGATTGCTGCCCAAGGCAAAACCGAGTCATGTCTCCCGTCAATATCCCCTCATTCGACAACCTGACCCTCGACCCTTTGGGTCCAAAGGGCAATGCCTGGGGCCTCTTTGGCAAAGACAACCACCTCGGCATGCTCAACCTTCTCACCCCAGAAGTAGTAAAGCAAGCAGCATCCGAAGAAATCAGAGAAGGAGACCGTTTCGCATTAGACTGGAAGCTGAACGCCCTACACAAACCGGCATTTGGCAGACAGTCGTTCGAGAAGAAGATCCACCACAAGGCGCCGAGGGTGGTGAATGATGATATTTTGGTATTTAATACGCAGTGTAGTACGCAGTGGGATGGGTTTAGGCATTATGGTGCATTCCATATATCTTTAGCACCGAGTTCATGGCTAACGGAGAAGTGGTATAGCAAATCAAGCACACAAGCTCTTCTATAATGGAACCTCGCAAGAGACCATTGAGACAACCGATATTCTTGGAATTGACTGTAAGCAACAATTCCCGAGCCCTCTTCGATGGGAGTCTGACTCGGATAGCATGGGTTGAGAACGGCGGCGTCGTCGGCCGCGGGGTTTTAATCGATATCGCCTCCTACGCCGAAAGGAACAACCTCACATTCCCGGCTTTCGAGAGCACGGTGATACCCCTCGACCTCATCAAAAAGGCAGCCGTAGAACAAGGGGTCTCCTTCCGACCAGGTGACATTCTCTTCATCCGTGTCGGATTTACCAAAGCATACGAAAAACTTTCGGTCGAAGAAGGTATTGCCCTCGGCCAACGACCCGTATCAAAATTCGTGGGCATCGAGTCGAGTGAAGCAACCCTTAGATGGTTTTGGAAGAACCAGTTCGCTGCCGTGGCCAGTGATGCAGTCGCAGTTGAGTCTTCGCCTGTAGATGGGCCGCAGGTACCTCCGGAATGGTCCTTGCATCAATGGTGTTTGGCTGGATGGGGATTGCCGTTGGGTGAGATGTTTTATTTGGAGAAGCTTGCCAGTCATTGTGCGGAGAAGAAGAGGTGGACATTCTTCTTTTCGAGTGTGCCGTTGAATGTGAGTTGTCCTGCCCTGGTTGTATACGGTTTTGGCCCTAATCTTTAATCTTTGTCGTGTATAGGTCCCAGGAGGCGTGGCCAGTCCACCGAATGCCGTTGCTATTACGTAGAAAAGTCTCTTTTTGAGTGCTTGGAATGGTTCATCTGAATTGATGATTGTGACATATGGCTCATGCCACATGGATTTATGTACATGAATAGGAACATATAAATATTTGTGCAAACACAACTTTTAATACCCAGGTATCATGACTTACCCAATACGCCCGCCAAAAGCATGCAAACATTGGTCTCAAAGAGTGAGATCAGTAACGCCATTCTATCGTGTCGCATCGAATACAGGGTCTCCTTCTATTCTGCCTCGATCATTTCCTGATCAACAGGCGCGCTCTCGTCGATCCTCAGCGTACCATTGGCCTTTCTGGAACCAATAACCGGCTTAGACAGCAGATAGTTCAATTCGTACACATTCTTCTCTGTGAGACGCTTGAGACTGTCCCTGAAGTCATCCAGGACCCGCTGTAGAGCACGCAACTCTGGTGCTAATTGGCCATTATGCTCTTTCAGATATCGTCCGTGTACGCTAAGGATAGACTCAACCCAGAGCAGGTTAAACTCAAAGTGGGGCGTTTCCTCTGTTGAGTGCGCAATGAACCGAATAAATCGGGGAAGGTATGTCTGAGGAATAGAGCGTACAATATGTGAAATGTCCCGATAGGGGATGCTCTCATAGACGGTACGGATAAGAGGTGCCTCGTTCAAGCGGAATGCCATGATCAAAGCTTTGAGGAATGAAGCATCATCTGTGGATGTTGCATGGGCCGACTTTTGAGCTTCTTGTAGCGTATCCAAGATAGAGTCCGGAGTAATGTCAATATCCAAGTCGAACGGATCAAAGACGAACTCTGTATCAAGGCTATATATCAAGAGACCTTCCGTCGTTGCCGCACAAAATGATCGTCCAGTTGGAGCAAATGAGACGGCTGAGACCCGGACCTCCGGTCTTGTGGTTCTTGCTCCGGCATCGCCACGCTTAGCACCAGGTAAGCTGCGGTCAATACGATCTTCGAGATCGGATGCTTCTCCTGCTTCGTCGAGCAGGCCACGAGGTCCGGCTTCGGTCATATTCTTACTGTTCAAGTATTCTTGAGTACCATCAATGGACATATTAACGGACACAGTATACTTCTTGACAAGTGATCCGGTCGTCACGTCGTACAAGCAGATGTATTTGCTGTTACCTCCAGCCAGCAAGCAAGTTCCATCCGCACTGTACGTGATCTTCGTAAACGACTTTGTACCTTCCACATTGGCGGCCGTTCGTCGATCGGATATCTTTCTTCCTCCTGAAACATCTCGACGCCCTTCTATGGCACTTTCTTGGACAGCATCGAACACATTCCAGAAGCTAAGCTGTCCGTCAAGAGTCGATGCAGCTATTTGCTTTCCGTCCGGGCGCATATCGACGCTCAAAACATCGGATTGTAACTGCAGCGGCTCACTAGTTTGTGATCGGCCGAAGATACTCCATATTCTGACGGTGCGATCCCAACTACCACTAACCAAATTGCTACCATCCGCAGCAAAAGCGAGCGACACAACTGGCCCTTCGTGACCAGCAAGTTGTTCGAGTAATTGGCCAGTTTGTACGGACCAGACGTGAATATCGAACGAATCTTGAGACCCGGCGCAAACGACCTCTCCACTTGGATCAACAGCCAGAGAAGTGAAACCAAGCCGAGAAGGAGCTGTAAATGTTCGAAAATTGCGATATCTGATCAAATCCCAGGCTCTGACTGAACCGTCTAAAGACGCTGTATAAAGAACATTGCCCTTCTTCGAGAACTTGCAGTCCGTGACAGCACCAGTATGTTCTGTAAAAGTCACGATACAGAACCCGGATGCAGTATCCCATACTTTGATCTTGCCGTCATCGGCAGTGGTAATGACTCGCTGCCCGTCTGCTGAGTAGACTAGAGAGTTGAGTGAGTCCAAATGCCCTTGTTGCTTGAGTATATATGATTCCGATTGCCACTCCCACACGAGAAGTTGGCCGAATTTAGACGAGCCGAATGCTAACCACTCGCCCGACTTGTTCATGGTGACGAAATCGATATTACTTTGCGAAACACTGTAGAGAATTAGTGCATGTACAAATCAATCACTTTGTCAAAAAAACAACTTACCTTAAAGTATGGATGTTGTTAAAGTCCGGCAATTCGTAAAGCCCGAAAATACCATTAGAGAAGCCGACAACCAACAGGTTCGACTTGGCATGGAATGAAGCACACTTCAATTTGGCGTCATTCTGCAAGAAGAAATTCTTCTTCATGATCCTCCAACGTTCTTCGCGATCTATCTCGTCCTCAAGTCTTTTTGAGGCATACTCCCATCGAAAGAGTGCACCATCTTCGCTCACAGTATATATCTAGCGACAAGTCAGCAGAGTGCTAGGACATCCTGATAGTGGAAGGTCTTACAGCTTCTTGATCTGCAGTGAAAAACGCTGCCTTGACTCCCTGACGATGTCCTGCGAGAGTTGTCGGCTCAAATCCATCTTGTGGATCCAGACTCCAAACTCGCGCAGTCAAATCCTTTGACGATGTAAGAATGAAACGAGAATCGCTCGACCACTCGATGTTCTGAATTGTGTCGAAATGCCCCGTGAGTTCCCTGTGTAGGACAAATGGCGCATATTCTAGATCACCACCAGCGTCGGTTCCCGGAACCGAGGGAGTTTGCCATAGCTGCAACCGTCGTCCAATACCCACGGCGAAATGTTGGCCAGACGGAGAGAATTTGAGAGAGTCGGCGGGGCCCTTGAATGAGATATGGTATATAACAATTCGTCGTTTAAAGTTCGTCAAGATGCCGCGCCCATCTTCATCAACAGTAAGAAGGAGATTGCCTTGCGGGTTGAGATCGAGACGGACAATATTTTTGCGGTGGAAAAGAGGAAGGGTATATGATTTGTTGCTAGATAGTTGCAATGTTAACCGAATATACTTCTGTAGCCGCCAAGAGAGGCGAAACATACTTGACCAGGTCAAACACGGTAACTCTGTTACCTACTGGCGACAGAAGGCAGGTACCATCGGGAGTGAAGAGCAGATTTCCCTTGCGGTAAACAGTGCCCAAAAGATTAGAGAACTACAAACCCAGAAACGTTAGTATAAATTCCTTCAAGCAGGTGCGGCCAATAGGGAGTATGAGGCGCACCTTGAAATCCGTCTTCATTGTGGCTGTCTGTCAATCTGCTGCACAAGGAAGGACCTCCCCTCCGCCATTAATTTTTTGAAGCTTTTCTTCGGCGTCGGAACGATAAGCAACAGTTGATCCGTTCCGAGCAACACGCTAAGCCTGATTGAGGCAAGCGTAGTCCGGGGCCTGCCTTCCCGAACTAACCTAGTTTCCTGGGCTCTGATTGGCTCGTTTGCCCTCTCAGCTACCCTCTAGCCGTGTACAACCTTAGTGACCTTCCACGCAGACTCCACCAGCCAGTTCAGGGGCTCCAACTCCAACGCCAGACCACAACAACCACTGCCAGCAGCCAAAGAAACAGACAGACAGACCAGACTGGATCAGCGCAGCCAGAGACATCCACAGCTAGTCTCCTAGCTAGTCCCTATCCATCCATCCCCTTTCTCTGCCTTGTCGGTTTCTCGTCACCTTCCACTGTCCAGCTCTCCTGATCCGAATCATTCTTTGTGCTTGGTTGTCTGGCCTTAACAAGTCTCTGTGCTATTCACTTCTACTCGATATTTTGAAAGACAGCGTCTTTGTGAATAATGGCTACTTCAACAGAGAACGCCTCGCCTATTGGCATTGCCAATGTAAGTAGTGACATGACACCTTCGTGCTTCAATCACAAAATGTACGGCCCATTGCTAACCCAACTCGTGTCTCTAGCTCCCCAACCAGCGGTATGTAATGCAATTTACTTCAGGGATCGAGATGACGATGGTTCGAATTCTCACTGACGGAAATACACAGTCATAAAATTGTCGCAAAGCGGGGAGCAGCTTTCACAATTATGGTGCGTCTTTGATACGGGTGTGGAGTACACAATTGGGAAGGAACGTTGACCAACAATCTATAGGTTGCTGGTGAGTCGGGTTTAGGAAAGACGACATTCATCAACACACTTTTCTCTACTACAATCAAAAACTACGCCGACCACAAGAAGCGACACGCCAAACAAATCGACAAGACCGTTGAAATTGAGATCACAAAGGCTGAATTGGAGGAGAAGTTCTTCAAAGGTACGACCTACTATCATTATTGATATGCTTGGACATACCACGTACTAATATACCTGGCATCTTCCAGTACGTCTCACTGTTATCGATACTCCCGGATTCGGTGACTACGTCAACAACCGCGATTCATGGCAACCCATTATCGAATTCCTCGACGACCAGCACGAGTCATATATGTTGCAAGAGCAACAACCCCGCCGAACGGACAAGATCGATCTCCGTGTCCATGCCTGTCTCTACTTTATCCGTCCTACCGGTCACACCTTGAAACCCCTTGACATTGAAGTCATGAAGCGTTTGAGCTCCCGTGTGAACTTGATTCCTGTCATTGCCAAGGCCGACACTCTCAGCCCATCCGATTTGGCTCGTTTCAAGCAGAGAGTAGGTTTTTTTTTTTTTTTTTTTGGGAATATGCCCGTTAGTAGTCCCTGCTGATGATATCTAGGTTCGTGCTGTTGTTGCCTCTCAAGGCATCCAGATCTACCAGCCACCCGTTGAGGAGGATGACGAACACGCTGCCGCCCACGCCCGTAGCCTGTCAGCTGCCATGCCATTCGCCGTCATTGGCTCCGAGAAAGACGTCAAGAACAACGAAGGCAAGGTCGTGAAGGGTCGTCAGTACGCCTGGGGTGTTGCCGAAGTCGAGAATGAGGACCACTGCGACTTCAAGAAGCTCCGATCCATCCTCATCCGTACGCACATGCTTGACCTCATCCACACCACCGAGGAGTCTCACTACGAGGCGTACCGTGCCCAGCAGATGGAGACAAGGAAATTCGGAGAAGCTCGACCACGCAAGTTGGACAACCCCAAGTTCAAGGAGGAAGAAGAGAACCTCCGCAAGCGTTTCACCGAGCAGGTCAAGGTCGAAGAACAGCGATTCAGGCAGTGGGAACAGAAGCTTATCTCCGAGCGCGACCGCCTCAACAAAGATTTGGAGGCCACCCACGCCGCGTATGTTTTTCCTCTCCAGATTTCAGTCATGAAAACATTGCTAACTTTCAACAGTATCAAGCAACTCGAACAGGAAATGGAACAGATGCAGGGTTCCGCCCGAAGCGGTCGTCGTTAAAGGTTGGAGGAGTGATACCAAAATTCGAGAACATCCTTTGGCCGTTGATGACGGTTTTCTAAGATTTGTGCGATGTGCATTTCCACTTCGTATTCGTGACTACCCTACTTTTTCTTTGGTTTTGTCTTGAGTGAGCGAACAAAAAGTACTCATTATCCTGGGCCAGACAAACCCGGGCTTGGGTGAGTCGATGATTCTTTTTGTCTCATAATGTCGTTGAGTAACGGTTTCTACTTGCGCCCTATATAATATCCTTCCTTTGATAGTAGCTTGCCAATTCAGGTTATTTAATATCTTCATGGGAAATATCTTTCGCTGTTGATTAGTATTGGGTAGCTTTAAGCTTGGAGCTCAAAATAAAATTAGCGTGTCTAAGCTCCCGCAAGCAATCCACCCCGCAACTTCTTTTTCAACTTGGAGAAGGTTTGCAACTTGCAACAACTCTCCATGCCGACTCAATCGCCTATATTCACGAGTCGACGCACCTTGGACAAAAAGCTATGTTCCTCTAGCGAAAGATTCATACCAGCAGATTACTTTCCGGATGTCAAGCAACCGAAAGTTCCCATCTCGTCATGTTCACACTCTCAAAACTCACAATGGTAAGCCAAACATCGTACAGCAACCAGCATCTAGCATCCAGCACTGACAGTACAATTCTAGGCCCCGTCAACACGGTGACATTCTCGAGCTATCCTGGAACATATGTCCTGACAGGTTCGACCGACCGGACCATCCACCTGTCTCGAGCACTCCCGAGCACCGACACCCAGTCCATTGTCGAAACCACCCGGCCCATCCAGAAGTACGAGGCGCATGGATACTCGATTCTTGATATCGCTGTCAGCTCCGATAACTCGCGATTCGCCAGTGTGGGAGGAGACAGACAAGTCTTCCTCTGGGATGTGGAACAGGGAGGTACCGTGAGAAGGTGGGCAGGCCACTCGAGCCGTGTTGAAGCCGTGCAATTTGCCGGCGAAGGAGATTCGGTTGTCGTGTCAGGTAGGTTATCTTAGACGCGATTTATGAATTGAGAATGACAACTGATCGTATCTTAAGGCAGCGCGGACACCACAATCAATCTATGGGACACAAAGTCCAACTCGTACAAACCTATTCAGAGCTTGACCGAAGCTTCAGATACCGTCTCCTCCCTGCACGTACATATGCCCACATACTCGATCGCCAGCGGAAGTTACGACGGACGGGTCCGGATCTACGATCTTCGTATGGGCCGTACCACAGTAGACGTTATCGCACAGCCCGTTACGAGCGTACGATGTTCCGCCGACGGCAATGCTATCCTCGTTTCTAGCTTGGATAGCAAGATTCGCATGCTTGATCGTACTGATGGTAAATTACTCAAAGCCTACGGGGGTGAAACTCAAACCGGCAAGTTCGGGGGAAAATATGTGAACAAATCACTTCGACTTCGGTCTGTGTTCGCCAAGGGAGATGCTGTCGTCTTGAGTGGAAGTGAAGCTGCAGACATGGAGACCAAGGGGAACGCGAGCCAAGCGGCCGTGCTTGCGTGGGATGTCCTCAGTGGCGAGATCATTGCGACAGTACCAGCTGGAGAGGGCGTCAAGGTGGTCAGCTGCGTCGCGTGGAATGAGAAGGGACAGTGTTGGGCTGGTGCCTGTGCTGATGGTAAGTCGATCAGCTCAATCCCCATGCTTCCATGAAGTCACAGACAGTTAACTATTCCCACAAGGCACTGTGAAGATTTACAGCATGTAATCGATGTTTATTGGCAGCCTGACAACAATGGCAACAAATTTACCCCGAAATAGCTCAAAATAACGTAGAGTATCAAATCACTGATGTGAATTGCGGAGGGCAGGTGCAGCAGCTCAGGTCGACTGATAGAAGAATAACGGTGCTAGGATTAAATAGGACGCCGCCAAAAGGCAACTAACTACCACCTTCCTCTCTTCCTGCCCCCCTCCCAGAAGTTGCAACATCAGTATTCTAATCTCAAGATGCTCACTCTTTTAGAAAGATTGTGAAATAATCAGATGCTTTCAGACTGTTCACCAGCAGCAGACAATGCCTTCGGTCCTGCCGTGGGCGCTGGGTGCCGCGATGGCTTCGACTTTACGCTGCTGTTTGAACAGAGCATTCTGAGTATCCTCCCAGCCGCTATAGTCCTGATTGCGTCCCCGTTTCGGATCAAATATCTGCTAAGTAAAGATATCCGAACACGGTACAATCCAGTCCGGATCGCAAAATTGGTCAGAAGTCCTCCACAAAATCCTATGTATGGAGTTCTAGCTAAGCAACGTCCAATAGATCGTTGCGGTCGGCCTCGCAGCCACGCAATTAGCACTGCTCGTTCTCTGGGTGCGCAGCGCTGAGCCGCGAACAAAGAGCTCCATACCATCAGCGGCACTTAGCCTGATCGTGGCAGCTCAACTTGTGCTTCTTTCTTGGACCGAAGACACTCGTTCAGTCAGGCCGTCCTCGCTGCTAAGTGCATATTTGCTGCAGTCTTCTCTCTTCGACATCTCGCAAGCCAGGACTCTATGGAATCTCCAAGACAGGAACGAATCCATTGCCATCACATTTACCACGAGTGTAGGGCTGAAGGTCATCTTTCTCGTACTGGAGAGCACCGGAAAGCGACAATATCTGCATGATGAATACCGCAGCCTTCCGCCTGAATCCACGAGTGGCATTCTCAATCGTTCATTTATGTGGTGGGTCAACCGACTATTCCTCTCTGGATTCAAGTCAGTACTCACACTGGACGATCTAAACGGGTTGGATAAAAACCTACAATCTTCTAGCCTAAGCATCAAGGCCAGAAGTGCGTGGCAACGACGCAAAAGGCCAGAGAGGCGCTTTGAGGTTCCACTCTCTCTTTGTAAAGCACTCTGGTGGCCACTTATTTCTGCAGTATTCCCACGTGTATGCTTAATAGGATTCACGTTCGCGCAGCCGTTTCTCATATCTAGTCTGCTTGACTGGCTCAGTGAGAGCCGGAGCTCTGAGACTACAGGAGATGGACTCTTGGGTGCTACAATACTTATATACTTAGGCCTTGCCGTCTCGAATTTGCATTACAGCCACATGATATATCGCTTCATTGCCATGTTCCGGGGCGCAATCTCTTCACTAATCTATGAGCATGGCCTCAATATTCCCGATGGGAGACTTGATGATCGCTCCGCTGCTATTACCCTTATGACAACAGACATTGATCGCATCTCTGCTTGTTTTGTCAATTTAAATGAATGTTGGGCCCAATCAATTGAGGTGGTCGTTGGTATAACCCTGCTGTCCATCCGGATAGGTTGGGTAAGTATCATACCTGTGATTATTACCATACGTAAGTCGCAACGTGGATTTGACATATAAGATTCGAAGCTAACGAACGTAGTCTCTGGCGTAGGGAGTATTCAGATCTCAAAGCATATCGGAGGACGCCAGAAGGTCTGGGTGGATGCAGTACAACGTCGAATTGCCATAACCACATCGATGCTCACCGAAATCCAGACTGTCCGGCGTATAGGATGGAGCAAAACACTGGCCAAAATGATCCAAGAGAAACAGAATGAAGAAACGCACCGAATGGAAGGTTTTCGATGGAGCATTGTTTGGCAGAATGTCATTCAGAATCTGCCTTGGGCGCTAGCTCCTGCTTTAACCTTTACGGTTTATACGTCTCAAGGGAACTCGTTAGATACAACGAAGGCTTTGTCAAGTTTATCCATCATCACACTTCTCACTAATCCGGTATCGAAACTTTTGAGTGCTATTCCTTCAACTGCTGCTTCTTTTGGTTGTTTCGACCGAATCCAGAAATTTCTCTTGATATCGAGCTGTCAAGGAGGACTGGACTTACAGAGCACTATTGTTGAAGACCAACTGGAAAACGGAAGTTCGCACTCAAATGAACTGAGTTCAGTGGAGTTGCAGGAATTATCATCCACAGTGATATCTTTCAGTGATGTGGCTATTCGCCCTGTTGCATCGTCATCAATTATCTTACAAGACGTCAATTTTTGCATTCCTCGGGGCTCTTTCACATTTATCCTTGGTCAAGTCGGATCAGGAAAGTCAACTCTTCTCCGCGCTATCCTTGGGTATGCATTTTGTGAGAAAGGTCTGATTAAGGTCTCACGTCACGATGTCGCATATTGCGCGCAAAACTCATGGCTCCCGAACACTGCCATACAAGACGCTATATGTGGATTTACAGACGAGAACGAATATAAGGAAAAACTTGACTCCAAGTGGTACGAGGCTGTTATACATGCATGTGCTCTTCACTGCGACATGGAACTATTCGTCAATGGTGATAGAATGCAAATCGGTAGTGCATCAAGCGCTGTATTGAGTGGCGGTCAAATGCAGCGAATCGCTCTGGCCAGGGCACTGTATTCCCGGAAAAAGATCCTTCTACTAGATGATGTCCTCAGTGCACTTGATACTGCCACGAAGAAGCTGATTATGGCTCGCCTTTTCGGAAAGAGCGGTCTATTTCGGCAGCTCAATTCAACGGTTGTGTTGGTGACAAATGAGAGTAAGCACGAAGACCTATCAAGCCTTAGGTTATGGTATTATTGACTACTTTCTAACAATGATATAGCCGACTGCCTCTCTTATGCCAACGAGATCTTTACTCTTTTTAACGGGAGGCTAGAAGTGTCAACTCCAGACATAGTGGGCTATAAACATATGGGTTTGGATTGCCTTTCTAGCAAAACTCGGATCAAAGATCCTGAAGATGCGATAGATAGCATATCGCGGCCATACGTGAAAGAGACAGCAGCTCAGATATCAAAGGAAAACCAACTTAATGATCTCACTCGACCAACGGGAGATATGACAGTCTACAAGTACTACATTCGATCTATTGGCTGGCAGAAGATACTCGCTTTTGTCTTTTCCGTTACTCTACACGTCTTTTGTAGCACATTTAGTCGTATGTATTCCCTGGCATTTTCGATGCACGGGTCCGCTCAAACTGACTTTCTTTGTCCAGAAATCTGGCTAGAATGGTGGGCTGCTGGCAATGGTGCTCGGAAGGCTCTGTATGTCAATGTGTACTTCATCTTGGCTTTACTCAACTCATTTGGAAATGGCGGTTATGTTTGGTAATGTTGATCATGGGCTTTCAGTGTTTCAGTGTCTAATCATCTTCTAGGGCTATTCTTGTACTTATATCTCCTGCGACGTCACGGAAACTGCATCAAAGGCTACTAAATACCCTGATGAGGTCTGTTACCATTTATATGACTTCTACATCTACTAATCTTTGATTAGAGCCTCTTCGTCGTATCTTTCCAGCACCGATAGTGGCATGATTTTGAACAGATTCAGCCAGGATATCGCTTTGATTGAAGGGCAGTTGCCTATCGGCATGCTTGTATTTGTTTCCAGTAGGAAGCCTCAGATGTTGCATTGAGATGAGTTCTGACACAAGCTTTCAACCAGATCTCTTTATATGCATTGCTACTGCCGGCCTAGTCGCAAGCGGATCAGGATACATGACTATCACTGTTCCATTTCTTCTAATTGTAATCGTCCTCCTACAAAAATTCTACCTCCGAACTTCACGACAACTCCGTCTCCTTGATCTTGAAAGTAGGAGTCCGTTATACTCCCATTTCATGGAAACGATAACTGGCCTTGCCACGATACAAGCGTTTCAATGGCAGGAGCGATTTCGCCGCAAGAATCTCCAGTTGTTGGATGCATCGCAAAGGCCATACTATCTTTTATATTGTGTCCAGAGATGGCTCACATTGGTTTTGAATTTGCTTGTTGCTGCAGAGGCGGTTGTTCTTGTCGGTCTGGTTATCAAGCTCAGGGGTTCTGTTAGTGTGGACGTGATTGGTATATCGTTGAATAACATTCTTTGTGGGTCTTCTTTCCTCAATTTCGACTCTCGGCTTTTGCTAATAATGGTTCAAATAGCATTCAGCAATAGCCTTTCAAGTGTAACGTCAGGCTGGACGCAGCTCGAGATCTCGCTTGGATCAATATCAAGGATACGGGACTTTGTGACCAATGTCAAGCCGGAAGATGATGCGAAAACAAAGATTCACCCCCCTGCGCATTGGCCGAGCCATGGTCTGATTGAATTCAGGCAAATGACTGCGCGGTATAGGTAATGAGGTCCGGACGCTCTTCATTTAGACAGGCACTAAGTGACTACTCTGATTATAGTACCGAGAAGATCACTTTGCGGAATATCTCTTTCACTTTACAGCCGGGGCAAAAGATAGGCATTTGTGGGCGAACAGGAAGGTCAGTTCAATCGGATCATCGACTGGAAAGTATTGATACCTTGCTGACTCGTTCCATTGGGGCTTTCGCAGTGGGAAAAGCTCCCTGCTGGCGACAATCCTCGGCATATTAGATATAACAGAGGGCTCTATATTAATCGATGGGATCGACATCACCACCCTTCCCCGTGAGACAATACGCGAACGTCTCGTAACGATACCCCAGAGCACGCTTGTTCTAGAAGGATACAGTATCCGAACAAATGTCGACCCACACAGTATCCATTCGGACACTGAGATTATAGAAGCGCTTAACCACGTCGGTCTTTGGAAGGGAGTGATACAGCAAAGAGGTGGATTAGACGCCGAAGTTAAACCTACCTCGTTACAATTATCCAAGGGCCAGCAGCAACTCTTTGGACTTGCGCGGGCTATTCTAAAAGTTCAGGAGAGCACCAAGAGAGGCTCGAGACCAATTTTACTCCTGGATGAACCAACCAGTAATGTCGACTACGAGACAGATGAAAAGATGCAGATTCTTCTTCGGCAGACGCAGTGCTTCGCTGCGCTGACGGTCTTGACGGTTGTGCACCGAATAGGAACTATTTTGAGGTCGGATATGGTGGTTGTCTTGGATGATGGGAGGGTGGTGGAGATGGGCGATCCGAGGGAGTTGCAGATGAGGAGTGGGAGTGTGTTTGCTGGGCTTGTTGATGGCGATATATCGTGATTTGAAGTCAGGCTGGCATATCGATTTACCAAACAGTTCACGCTAGATTGTCAGGATATGGAATCTATAGTTACATCCATCACCCTATGAGTTCCAAGATTCACAAAACGTGTAGCACTATGACGAGCATCAATTGACGGTACCGGATTCATTCCATTTTCAATTCAAGGGAAATTATTTAGAAATGAGAATTTACTAAAGTTCGATGTTCTCGACTCGTCTCTGCCGTCTAATGCGCCCATTTGATGTCATATCTAATTAAACAGTGAGCACTAAAACTTCAACCGCGAATGGTATCCCCGCGCATCACAACGTGGTAGTGCGACTCCACCGACTATCTTTATCCTAACCAGGAATCTACGTAGTTGCTTCATCTAGCAACTGTTCGACGTAGACTATATAACGACATGTTTTCTCCAAGCGGTATTCCGCCATGATCCGGATACTCGCCCGTCTAAAATCATAAAAATGCGTACTTCGATTTTCCTGGCAGCTGCACTGGCAGCCACAGTCAGCGCAACATCTTCCTCCAACGTCACCATCTACCGCAACGAAAGCTTTCTCCCAGGCAACAAACTCCCCGAATCCCACAGCACAACAGACGGCAAGGACATCGTAAACCTCTTCTTATCGTTAAGCAGCTCAACAACATGGACTTTAGTCTCCAAGACCAAAATGGAAGGCGACACCGGCGAACCCGAGGGTATGGTGCGTGTAGGCGATGAGCGTCTGTTTGTAGCTTCCAACCAATATACAGTCCCAACAGTCAAATACAACAAAACCATCAACGGCACCGACCGCACCGCCGGAGCCGGGTTCTCGCACATGCTCATTTATGACCTAGACGGAAACCGGATTGCGAATGCCTCACTAACCGCGGCGGGGGATATAGAGTATCACGGCGGCGGAATCGATTACGATGGTCGCTATATCTGGATTACGCTTGCCCAATACCGACCTAATAGCACTGCAACGATTGCGCGTATTGATCCGTTGACTCTGGAGGTTACGCGTCTGTTTCGCCATGATGACCATAATGGCGGTATTGTGCATGATACCATTACCAATGAACTTGTGACCCTAAACTGGAATGGGGTGAATGCGACGACGTGGTCGCTTAATGGGTATCCCAAGGGGTTTACGGCTATTCCGGGGTTCACACCCCCGATACGCGAAGTGCCCAATCCTAGTTTTTATGTGGGCTATCAAGACTGTAAATACCTCGGTCATCACGCGATGCCCAACCTCCTTCTCGCGCAGGCCGGTTGCGGACTACAGAATGATTTCAAACCCATCCGTCCCGTGATGCTGTGCGGCGGTGTCGGCACATTTGGTAAATTGAGTCTAGGCGGATTGGCGCTTGTGGACCTACAGACGATGTTGCCGTTGTGGGAAGTGCCGATTACGTTGACGAGTGATTTGGGGGTTACGCTTACGGAGAACCCCGTTGATGCGCAGGTTGTGGATGGGAAGTTGAGGGTGTGGTTTATGCCGGATCAGCATAATAGTACGTTGTATGTTTATGAGGCGGCGTGATCTGCCTACATTATTGTACATGAGCTTTTTGAAGAAAGATTGTATATCGTATGTCGTATCACATAATACATAATACATATCTACGGTCTATATTCAACATAGAGATTAAGGATCTCGCTTCTCCTGTGGCGGAGGGTCAATCCATCTTCCATCTCGAAGCCAAACACCAGCTCCGCCGTAATGTCCAGCTTCTGAACCTCTCAAAAATGCAAACCGGAAGAAAAGGTCTTGAGGCTCGTCTTTATCTTCGTCTCTGCCTTGCTCAATCATGGATCTCGAGTGTAGATCGTCGTTGAGGACTAGTGTGTCATCAGATACAACCCCGCCGTCAGCGTCTTGTAGATCGAGGTCGTTGCTGCTGTAATTGACGAGCTCTAAACCGCGGTGTCCCTGTCGACGCCATGTAAACTTCCCCTTTCGATCTTCATCTAGATATCCCCTCCAGCGCTCAACGTCATTCAACAGAACGCTGATGCCATCAACACCGAGCCGTTCCATACGTTGCCTTTCCCAAAGCTGGAATGTGATATTTCCATTGCCGCGGTACGCGTGGTCACTGTCAGATACAGCGTTGTAAAGTGGATGCATCGGGGCCGCATTGTCTAGATGAATAGACACAGATGCATTGGTGATATTCGGATATGAAGCACCCCACCATCCGCCCGGACCAGTCGGGTCCTCACCTAGAGCCGCAGGGGTTTCAACAATCGAAGCAAATCCCCATCGCGCAACGCCATTAACAAATAGACCCAATAGCAGTCCTTGGTATATGAAAGACATACGGGTCGGAATCACTGTGCCGGGCATAAGCAACATTGCAAGGATATAGTGGTGAATTCGAAGGCGGAGGCCTGGTAATGCCAGCAAGAAGAGAAGACCAGCCACGAATGAAATATAAACCTTCAAATATCGAGGCATCAATCCCGCTTGGCGGATCAGCCGGGCTTGACTTAGCACAATGACGATAATGATAGACACGACCGTTGCAAGTGCGGCCTTTGCACCAGGCTGGTTTGCCAAGTCATGCGGCGTCAGACGTTGTAGGGGTATCCAAATAGCGAATGTATAGTTGTTCAAAGCTCCGATAAATGCAGGTGTCAAGTACAAAATCGTCTTTTCAATTTGGTATCCTGGATGTGATACTCGCTTTAGGAGAGGCCGAGCAGCATAAAGATAGAGAACGTATGCTATAAAGGATGCCGGTAGCAGGCGCGACAGTAATATAGAGAAGAGTTCTGTAAGGGAGGGGAAATATGGAGGGTCAGAGACGACTCCAACATGGAGAATGAGCAGTCCAAAAGTGCTGAAGAAGAAAACTCCAGGTGATAGAGTAAAGATACTGATTAGAGCGACGGCAGCCACAGTGATGCCGAGCAATGGCCATCGTGGGTCGGCTGGGCAGGTAGCTTGTGAGTCCGTAAGTGGGAGAAAGTAATATGACTTTGGAAATGTAGATGGGAACCCTGTAGAGACGATTCCGTTTCGATCGGACGATGTGAATGAGTGTGCTGCGCCATGCAGTTTCATCACACCACATCCACCACTCGCGTCGCTAACAACGCCTGCATGGATTGCGGCCTGGCAGATGAAACTATCTGCTCGATAGATGCCGGCCTCAGAAGAGTCGGGTTCTGGTCCACCAACAACGAGTGATTGATAATTCAGAGTCTGGTTACCAACCGTTCTTTCTTGTTGAAGAATGACCGACTTGCAATTGGCTGGACAACGGAAGGCGAAATGAGAGGCGTCAAAAGGCCGACAGTCATTTCCATTCAAACCACAGTTGTTTCCAGGAGACCTATACCATGAATTAGTATTTTTGCCAGTATGAGTAAGTCAAACCAATAGCTGAACTCACCAAAAGCTTGCCGCACATGATATAACCTGCGGCCGTCCATAGCCTTCAATATTGCCGGATGTATTGGCCTTGAGAATGATAAGAAACCATGGCAACAGCCACAAAAAATATACAAAAAGAAGCAAAACCACTTTATGCGTCTTTCTAGGAGCGTATCTATCCAAAAATCTCACGGGTATCTCCTGAAACTTTGGAAACAATGGCTGAAACAGCAAGTCATGAGGTGGATCCGGACCCTTGACCCAGCGAGCTGTGGCCCGACCAGCTCTCCGCAGTGGCAGAGGAATCCAACGCCATTGAAAAGAAGGCGATGATTCTCTTAACCAGACCGGCATACGAAAGCTTGTGCTATCATCTTCGTGGTCGTTGGCTTCAACATTGAGTACATGAGTCAGTGTGTTATCATGGTCCTCGTCTGGGATTCCGTCGTCGGTCAAGGGAGGAGAAATGTAGATGCCTCGCTCTTCATCATGACTTTCAATCATGTTTGGTCGTGATATTGTAGAAAGAATGCATCCGAGCTATACTTGTCGCTGAGGAGGGTGGTACGGCGGCTAGGACCATACACAGATATAAAATGACTGAACGCAACCCAAAAAGACGATGCCAATTACTAACGCTGCACGAAGAGAGCGAGTATATAGGAAAGAATGAAAGATAGGGTTGGAGTATGAATGTTTGAGGTCTGGATGCCTGAAGCTGAACATGAAGCCGGATCATCGGTAAATCCGGCAAGGTACCAGCCAATCAGATCTCTCGCATCAAATCGGGTAGCTACGTCATCGAGCGATTGGCTGTCACTCATCGCATGAAAGTTCTTCCGGGTTCCGTACTTAATTTATTAGGGTTATTAGGGCTAGGGCTAGTTGTTAATATAATTCGTATTAGGTATACTATCTGATTATATATCTCGTATTGAGAATATTGAACGATATGTTACAGGCACCGTGCTGAATAGATTCCAACGAGCATACAGCATCCTGTAGACGATTATGGAGAAAATGGATCGACATACCCAGGACAGGTGCTGTTCGCAGGTACAAAGAAGCCTGTAGTATCTGCATACTGCTTACCAGAAGGGTCAGTAATAGTAAGCAGGGCTTCTCCTGGCCCACCACCGTTGGCCCACATGAAAGTAAAGGGTACGAGCTCTCCAACCCCAACACTAACAGTTACGGAGCCGGCTTGAGGGATGTAATCGCCAGCGAGGTAGTCATAGTTAGAGTTCTGATAGTCACTGTACGCCTTGGTTCCGTGCCATGCAAAGAAAGCATTATCAGTGGCCGTGCTGGAAGATAAGGTGTAGTTTCCTGGCCCGTTCTTTGCCCAAAGATACCCCTGAATGACAATGCAGACGAACTCGCAGGGCTCGTTGGCAGGCAGACTGCAAACCTTATTCGAGCTCGAGGTGGAATATCCCACAGTTTGGAAGGAAGCAACGTTTTCAACATAGCCACTGAAGTTGTAGTTGGGGCTATTGAATGTCTGAGGATTGAATGTGATAGCATGACCAGGGAAGTAATTCTGAGAGCTGTAGTAGTAGTACCAGTTCAGGCCGAGTTGGGTGTTTGTTGGTACAGGAGTGTAGGAGGTAGTGGTAGTGGTCACGGTCGATGTTGCTGTGGATTCAGTGGTGACCACGAATGCAGTCGAAGTTGTGACGAGGGTAATGACTCTGTCTCAGAATTAGCGGTCCTCCTTTTGGGTAATGCCAGAGGTGTACTTACGTTGAAGTTACAGGAACTGTTGTCACGTCGATAGTGGCAGTGATTGTACCTGACGCTACCCAGTGCGTTGAGGTTGAAGTCACAGTAAGAGAGGGGCCAAGGAAACATTCACAAGCCGACGACAACAGTGAATCTTCCAAGGAAGGCACCCATGTTGGCGTGGGGATGGGGACTGGGAATGTGGGCAGAGAGATTGTCGGAAGAGTAACGGTCGGTAATAATGCTTTCTTGATGACATTGCCGGCCGCAGCAGTTGCACTTGCTGGGCTAGCCGCGTTGCCAAAGGTGGTTCCAGAGTAGCATTCAGTTGTGGGAGAGGTGACGGTGACAGTAGAAGTTGATACCTATAGCAGTAAGTAGTCATGTCAGGGCTCATACGGAATGGACTCTTACATAGGAGATTTCGTAAGTCTCTGTAATCGTTGTACTCTGATTAACGTTAGCATTCTTATTCAATCCACACGAGAAAAGCAGACTTACAGTGCTCTCAAAGTCCACAAATGTGTCCGTAATGGTGAAAGGAGCCGGTACAGTCTCGACAATCACAGTGGTCGCCGCGGGAGTTGTGATTGTAGTCGACACAACGACGGTCGATACACCAACAAACTTAGAGCAAAAGGCTGGAGCCAGAGGATCAGCACTGAGGACAGATACCGCATCAGCCAAGCAGCTGCAGTCTGATGGTGTGGGATCCAAAGGAAGCGCAACGGCAGTGCCGAGAGCTACGAGCCCTAAGTACAGAGTCGACTTCATGGCGAGATGACAGTTCAGATGTTCTCTGTTTTGACCTTTGACTGTCAGAAGAGGTTTTTTCTCCTAGGAGGATCCGTCTTATATAGATGACTGTTTTCTGGTGGTACCCTTCGCACCCCTTTCGGTGTGACAAGAGAGGAGACCCACCGCAACAACTACTAGCCATATTACAGGATGCTATGGAAGCAAATTGAAGATGGCAATTCATGCCGAGCTGACGGAATAATCATTGGAGCATGTTGGTATAACCAAGTGCTAGACCGAAAAGCATCCCGCATACTAGATGATCTAGTATAGTAGATCATGTGGTCTTTGTAGTGAGGAAGCAGGATACAACAGAACATATACGAGCTGCACATGTATATTGACATGTCCCATTTTCAAGTCAGTCTGATTCTTTCATTCATCGCAAGCCGTGATAGGTCAATTGGAACCTCGACTGACATCTCCATCTGTAGATCTGAGTCAAATTACAACATAAGCTTGTTCCGCAGCTTCCGCAGCATGTTGGTTCACACAGCCTGAGCAACATTCATGGCTGCATTGAAATATAAAATTGATAGTGGCGGCCTGAGTCGCCTGACAAGTGACATGGACCAGACCAAGCGACTAAAAGGATCAGCGCAGTGTCACGAACTTGAGTTCCTCGGCTCTCCTCTTAAGGCAGATGTTTCCGGGATAAGCTCGCAAGCTTGCGGGTGAGTGACAAGGCTATGCATTAGTGCTGACAGGGGTACAAGGATCGCTCGTAAAAAATTTTCATTTCAACTTGTCAGCCAGCCAATATTTGAAGAAAACAATTGCAGCTGGAAAGCCGCTCGGAAAGGCATCTCTAGTCGACATAATAGCAAACTACATTTTGAGCTAGTATAGACAGTTTTGTTCAGACCCCAATAGGTATGGTCTTTTCTCATTCTCCTTTATTCCTCCAATCACTTTAACGAATAGAATCATCCTCCGCATACTTACCTCTCTCATCCTGCATGCTGCAGTCTACTTCAACCATCCACAAACAGGTAACCTCGCCACGTCTAACAACTTCCTAACGCCAAACGACAACTATTGTTCCTCTAGGTCTTTTAGAACCTCAGGTTCCACCCAATTTGTGGTCCGAGTCTGGGCAATTCGTCCGCCACGCTTTGCACATCCTTGTCACTTGAATCAAGTCAGCTGAGAGGAAGAGGGAACTAGTGAGAATAGACATACCCTCTTCCACTAACACAGATAACGAGATCTTGGTCTTTGTTCATTGTCTTGGCCATCTCGACACCGCCGTAGATGGCATGAGCACTCTCTAAAGCGGGGATGATCCCCTCCATCTCACTCAGCAGCCTGAACCCCTGAAGAGCTTGGGCATCGGTAACGGCAATAAAGTCTGCGCGTCCGGAGTCTTTCCAAGAACTAAGCTCTGGCCTGGTCGGAAAGTTAGCAAAGCATGCAGCACACGTCTATCCACACTTGGATAGGAAATATGCAGACCACTCACCCAACCCCAGCATAGTCCAGTCCAGCCGAAATAGAATGGGTATCTTGAATCTGTCCATGTTGATCCTGCAACACATACGTCCTACTCCCATGTAAGACCCCCTTAGTACCACCAGTCAGAGTAGCGGCATGCCTCTTCGAGTCAAGGCCGTCACCACCGGCTTCGACTCCCAAAAGCTTGACACCTGGTTCATCGATAAACGGGTAGAACATTCCTATAGCATTACTGCCCCCACCGATGCAGGCCACAACCGCATCCGGTAGCTTGTTTCGTTGCTCTAGCATATGTGCCTTCGTCTCCTCTCCAAGGACAGTCTGAAAAGTGCGCACGATCGTAGGGAAGGGGTGAGGACCGATTGCTGAGCCGATAACGTGATAGGCAGTGTCTACCCTCGTAATCCAAACTCGGAAACTTTCGTTTACGGCGTCTCGGAGAGTCTTTGAGCCTGCCTCGACGGGGATGACCTCAGCGCCAAGTAGCTTGATTCTGAATACGTTCAGTGCTTGTCTCCTGACATCTTCCTATGTGGTCGTTAGATATATAAAGTTTCAATGCTGTTCAAAGGTTGTGAACTTACTGCTCCCATGAAGATTGTACACTTCATATTGAACTTAGCACAGATCGTAGCAGTTGCTACTCCGTGCATACCAGCACCAGTCTGGGCAATAATCTCAGTCTTACCCAATCGACGAGCCAGAAGAATTTGTCCTAGAGCACTGTTGATCTTGTGACTTCCAGTATGATTCAAATCCTCACGCTTCAACCAAATAGTGGCACCACCAACATGTTTAGTCAAGCGCTCTGCGATATGGAAATGACCCGGTCTTCCGATATAAGAGTAGTATGATCGCATTTCAGCCCAGAATTCGGGGTCATTCCGAATTTTGTCAAAGCCTACCTCTAATTCTGAGAGGCAGCGCATTAGTGATTCGGGGGCATACGACCCCCCGAATTCGCCGAAGCGGGCAGAAAAGAGTTCTGGATCTTGTTCCTCGGGGTTGGCCGCAGCTATCTGATCAAGCAGTTCTGGCTGGCTGCTACTTGAAGCAGCGGTGTCATTCAAATGCACTACACCATTTGGCTCTTGAATTCCATTCAACGAACCAGCTTCTCGACTAACAGAAGAAATTTTCCTTCCACATATCTCGGCGCAGTATTTTTCAACAGCTCTAGCCCGCTCTCCAGGAGCAGCCTGAGACAGAGTTGTGATGATTTGACTGCCAATGACAACGCCATCTGCTATGCTGGCTACACTCAAGAAGTGTTCTCTCGTACTGACACCGAAACCAACTGCTGTTGGGACGTTGCCGGAGTATTGTTTGATTCGTTTCAGGAGCTCTGGGAGACCAGCGCTTAAGGTACCCGTTGCACCCGTGACGCCCATACGTGATATAACGTAGACGAATGAGTCTGCGAGTTTGCAGAGTAGTTTGAGTCGGCTCTCGGTCGTGGCTGGAGCATAGCGTTAGAAGCTAGGCAGGCTGGACGGGGGTTGTGGGGGCTTACAAGGAGCGAGAAGAGGGACGTAGGACAGTCTGTATAGGATTTTCAGCGAGATATTTTTCATAAAAGTATCATAACTCACCCGCCCTTCGCACAGAAGTTCCTAAACTTTACGGCCTCGTGGGGAGGAAGATCCACCACAATGAAGCCATTGACACCAGCGGCACGACAGTCATGCAACAATCGCTCTTCACCATAGCTTAAAAGTGGATTGTAGTAACCCATCAAGAGCAACGGTGCTCTGAGTCCTCTTTTCCGAGCTTCCTTTACCAGTCCTAGGGTTGACTCGATGGTAACATTGTTTGCAAGCGCTTGCTATAAATATATGAGCATATATGCAGATAACAAGGCATAATAGGATCAGCAAACCGTATTAGCGCTCTGAATTGTAGGCCCGTCCGCGAAGGGGTCCGTGAAAGGCTGATTCCGGTGTTAGAAAGGTAAATCATTGAGCTTGAGGTATATGTAGCTGTACTAACAACGCCGAGTTCGATGATATCTGCAAGAAACAACATTGAAGGTTAGAACGTAGGTAAATTGAGTCGATGTGCTAGTGGATTCATACCTGCACCTCCAGCTTCCAGACCCAAAATAATATCTACAGACTCTTCAACAGTAGGAAATCCAGCTGTGACAAAAGTCACAAAGGCAGGCTGTATTGCGAGTCAGCAATGCCCTAATAAAGCCATATAGCTTCCGGCACCAAAGGAATACATACACGCTTCTCTGCTCTGCATTGCGCAAATGTTCTCTTGATAGCCTCCATGTTGATAGGAATGAATATCTTCTGCTGGCTGAATGATTGAACTGGAAAACATTGAAGGGCCAGAGCCAGCGAGGTATTTATCTCCAGGTAGTGAGGCATGGTGCACATGTGAGAACCCCGTCAATCGAGAGCTCTGGTGATACGCATCAAATTCATCTACCATTGGATCTTAACCCACTCCACTCGAATTTGCCATCCGACCTGCAAGCAGGACGGCTGAGCCCATCAATCATATCTCCTTCCAACCTCCAAGGAATTGAGGAACTCGTAACCGCCATCATGATACGTAGTGAGACACGGTGAAGCCATAGAGAGTGAAAGTCCAGACTACTCCACTCATATTCACTTCGCAAAATTTTGTACGTACATCGACCTGCAGCCAAAATGACCAAACCATGAGCATGTCGCCATAGGACACTGAGGAGCTCGTAACCAATATCCAGATAGAGAGGTATGGTGGAGCAATTGAGAGACATGATAGTCGATGGTCGGTGACAAATCTGCTTATTCATCCCTGAAGAATTAAACTATCCATCTAGTATCCGTGCCATAGGCTTAAACAGGGAAGGGTTGGGGGCAGTATGGGTGCGCTAGCTAACGGTCCGTACCTATAGGTACTCCATCCTAATGATCCTCCCTGCAAAAACTTAGCAGAAATTCCCCCGAGTCAGGCAATCTTGTCGTCTTCCATGTCTTCAAAAGTATGAGGGACTCGTAAAAGTCGTAACCAACCTCACGATAGTGAAACATGGTTAAGCAATTGGACAGGCCGGCGACAGGGGCCAACTCTGTCGATCCCTGGAGGATGAGATTAGTCAACTCAATGTCCGCTTTAGAAATTTCGTAGAAGTTCGTGCGTCCATAATGTCCTCGATACCTAGGTAGTGATTCGTGGCCTTTTTCAGACTGCACATGTACGTGGTATAGTGTTACTGCACTAAGAAGACATGGGTTGACTAGAACTAATCCAACGATATCTGGCTGTATTGAGACGTACCATCAATTGGGATAGTTTTCAATGAAGCACATAAACCTACCAATACTTACGTACACGAGTCCTCTAAACAGAACTTAGAGGCAAGCAAGTTCGGCACTGTCGACCGCGGAGTAAAGGATTCAGGCCGTTAGGGTTGAGTGCAAAAAAGAGAAACCGAACGGTTGGCTGGCTTAACTTCATAGTACGTTTAATTGATTAGCCAATAAGAACAAGATAAATTCATATCAAGAGAATTGAATGAAAAGAAACTACTACTATGTACGTAAAATGGGCTCACAACTAATGCCAGGGTCGCAATACATTTCTTGCGCAAAGGGGCAGAAGATATGTACGCCCTAAAGTAGGGGCCGAAATTAACAAAGAGAACCCTAATCCTTCCCCTTAGCGGAGCAAGACGTGGGCAATCTAATTGGTTCTTGAAGATTGAGTCAATAAATTTCTATAGAATGACTCAGCGAGGTCTTCATCCAGGATTCTATATCGTAGTTTTCATTTCATGGAGTTTCAACTTTTCATGCCTGTGTTCTGTGTCGCCGAGTCTACCAGGCTTCAATCTCTCATTTGTATGAAGATCGCTCGCAAAGGGTGTGTCCCCCTCGTTTCAAATCACGAAAGTCGTCCAAATCCAGCATCTGGTGGTGAACGAAGAGATGCAGTCGGCGAAAAATGAGGCGATAACATCGTCTCGACCTGGCGATCACTCAATTCCCGCTTCTACCACCGACATTTCAGAAAAGACGGTCTCCGAGAATGACCCTATCCACAACGAACCAGTCAACGCTGACCCCGAGCAAGCCCAGCCACAGGCACAGTCAGAGGTAGAACCTTTTCCAGACGGCGGCTATGGCTGGGTCTGTGTGTTGTGCGTCTTTTTGGTCAATGCCCATACTTGGGGAATCAATAGTGTAGGCTTCGTGACCTCAGATGGCGATGCTTTCTTGGCTGACATTCGTCGCAATTAGTCATATGGTGTATTTTTGGCCCATTATCTTACCGAAAACACATTTCCAGGTGCATCAGACCTAGACTTTGCCTTCGTCGGAGGCCTTTCCCTCAGTATGGCCCAGTTCATCGCCCCAGCTGCAACAATCACTACTCGAGAATGGGGGACGAAGACTACCTTGGCGATAGGAATTGTACTCCAAACTGCGGCATTGTTAGGAGCGTCATGGTCTACCAAAATCTGGCAATTGTTCCTAAGTCAAGGCGTGTGTTTCGGATTTGGTATGGGAATGCAATTCAGTGCCACTGTTGGCATCATTCCTCAGTGGTTCACCCGTCGACGTTCCCTTGCAAACGGCATTGCAACGGCAGGATCAGGAATCGGAGGCCTAATCTACTCGTTGGCGACAGATGCCCTCATCCAGAGATGGGGGACCGGCTGGGCTTTCCGAGTCTTAGCTATAGTATCCGCTGCTGCATCCGGCTTCTGTGCCATCATTGTAAGAGATCGGAACAAGGCTATTGGGGCTATTCAAATTGCCTTCCATTTTGAGCTTCTGAAGAGACCAGAGTTTCTGCTCACGTTGGCTTGGGGTTGTTTCAGCGTGCTGGGCTATGTGCTTCTTCTATTCTCACTGCCCAGCTACGCCGACACGGTGGGCCTGACCGCATCCCAAGGCTCGATCCTTGGTGCCATGTTCAATCTTGGAGGAGGCCTTGGTCGACCCGTCATAGGGTACGTCAGCGATAGTTTTGGACGAATCAACACGGCACTCGTTTCTACCTTCCTGGCCGGTCTCTTTTCCTTTGTCATTTGGGTCTTTGCAAAAAGTTTTGGAGTCCTCATCTTCTATGGTCTAATCGGCGGCGCTGTTTCCGCAACATACACGACTACCGTTGCTCCGGTGGGCGCTGAAGTTGTGGGATTGCAGCTCTTGCCATCTGCGTTGTCCATATTCTGGCTTTCGGTGGTCATACCGAGCACATTTGCTGAACCGATTGCCCTTTGGCTACGGACCGACAACGGCACCAATTTTCTGCATGCTCAGATATTTACGGGCTGTATGTATATGGCCGCGACGGTTTCCATCTGGTTTGTGCGAGCGTGGAAGATATCAGAGTTGCAGACTGGCGCTGATGGTGATCCTGGCAAACAGGAGGCCGGGATCAAGGACAATGGTGCCGTCATGGCCAGGACGGTGAGCAGAGGTGAGAGCAAGACAAATGCTGCAAAGGCGTTGTTCTCAATGGCAAGGGTATAACCATTTGGCTTGTCTATGTTACTATGTAGTATATAGAAAAAAGTAATACAGTACCGGTATGTAGTTCTGTCGTTAGGTCAATATAAGCAGCTTATCTTTATCCTGCATGATGCAAGAGACATACTGTATGACGCGTTACAATACCTGAAATATTGTCGGTCAAAACGGCTTAGGTCCATATCAGTAAAGCGTATGATTGGATCATGGTTTGCCCCAGAATACTGACAATTTGGCAGAGATAAGAAGTTGACGAGCGGTGTCCGTCACGCCGCTGGTTGTTTGGGGGCTTGTCTGTATTGTTCGTATCCGAATGTAACGGCGGGAATTTATCTTCAGTCCGATTGGCTGCGGGCTCGCTCTCGCGTGGTAATTCTTGGCTGCGGACCTTGTAATATATCCGTATTTCGAATACAATCTCGGCCGATGTACTCATCAGCGATGGTAATGATGAATTAATAATGTAGCTGAGATAACAATCCTGACTAGTTAACTAACTAGTCCACCACGTACTTAATCATGTCAACGCCAATCTGGCCGATGTGAGGATATCATCATCAATCACGACATCTACGTCCTTGCTCATCAGGATCTACACTTATCTGAAAGCTTCCCAACGGTCCGGCACGATCGGCTTGCATATCCGCCGGAGATTTTATTGAGTATCAAGATGGCTCAACAACAAGAATTTAGGACCACGCAGCGTCCTCCTTTGGATTTGTCACATCACTTTTCGCAGACTACTAAGAACCGATTGAGCAGCAATGTCAAGGGACTATATAAATGGTTTCAAATTCCTGGAATGCAGAATGTGGCTGGTGGTATGTGATTTGTCTCTCCATCAGCGACCTTGTACTAAGAATGTTGTATCAGGGCTACCCCATGAATCATACTTCCCCTACGACACTCTCGAAGCAGCAGCAGCACGCCCATCCCGATTCGACGAACCAAAGTCCTCAAGGGGAAAAAGCAGTAAGCCCGCAGAATGGCATGTGACCGTGCCCAAGATTCAGGATACAACCGACATCCTCCAAAAGATTGATCTATCAACTGCCCTTCAATATGGTACCGCTGAGGGTTATCCGCCACTGGCAGCCTTTATTCGCAAATTTGCTCGCGACCATCTTCATCCGAACGTGCCGTACGCCGAAGGACCGGAGATTATAATGACATGCGGCTCGACGGATGGACTCGCCAAGGCCGTTGAGGCTCTTACCAATCCCTGGAATAAGACCAAGGATTGGATTCGGGATAAGGAAGGTGTCCTCTTTGAGGAGTTTGCCTATATGAATGCTGTGCAGACAGTCGAACCTCGTGGTCTGAATGTCGTCACTGTTGGCGTGGACGCCGATGGAATGCGAGCTTCGGGACCAGGCGGTTTGGCTGATGTGCTTGAGAATTGGGACTTTTCTAATGGAAAGCGTCCTCATTTGATGTACACTGTTACGTAAGGCTCCTCTATTTTTGCTGCTAGTAAAAAAACGATATTGACTACTGAATAGCCTCGGTCAAAACCCCACTGGCAGCACAACCTCCATCGAGCGCCGCAAGGAAATCTACACCTTATGTCAGAAATATGACATAATCATAATCGAGGATGAACCATACTGGAACCTCCAATTCCCATCTTCGCGAAAGCATGCCGCCAAATATCGCGGCGAAGCTGCCGTACAGGCAGATTTGTTTAACCGTAACTACAACGCGCATGGCCGATCTTCGGGCTATGAATTCCTGGACAGCCTCGTGCCGTCATTTTTGTCAATTGATGTTGATGGCCGTGTTGTGCGTCTAGATACATTCTCCAAGACCATTGCCCCTGGTTGTCGTCTCGGCTGGATTACCGCGCAGCCCGCTATCGTTGAGCGTATTGCGCGCATCACCGAGGTATCGACTCAGCAACCTTCAGGCTTTGTGCAAGTCATGGTTGCACAGTTACTACTCCAGCAGCAAGGCTCACCCGCGACAGCACGCAAATCAGCTGATAAAGAAGGATTAGGCTGGACACTTGACGGCTGGGTCCAATGGCTCGCCGGCCTCCGAGACGCCTACGAGCGCCGCGTACACGACATGTGCAGCGCCCTCGAAGAAGGTCGCACTGTCGCAATCGACAGACCCGCCGCCCACAGACGCTCCAACAGCCTCGACAGCTGGTCCGTCATCAACAAAGTACCCATGTACGAATTCGACTGGCCCTTAGCCGGAATGTTCCTCTGGGTCAAGATCCGCTACGACACGCACCCTTTACTCGAAATCTACGGCGCAGAGAAAGTGTGCACCGCGTTATGGTTCTTCTTACTCAAGAAGCCTTTCCTGATCCTTTCCGCACCGGGAACAATGTTCGCGCCTACGGAGGCCATACGGCGTGGTCTCGCGTTCCAGTATATTCGTCTCTGTTTTGCGCCCATGGCGGAGGAGGCGGTTACGGATATTTCGCAACATTTTGTGGCAGGTTGTAGAGCTTTTTGGCAGTTGGAAAATTTTGATGATATTGAAGAGTTAGATGATTCTGTTGTGCCTGAGATGATGGGGCTGCAGATGTGTTGATTTTCTTGATTTCTTACGATTTGATGACTGATTTTGGTTTCAAATGTTGATGCGTTTTGAGTGATGTTTGGCTTCCAGTATATATCAGAGATATTCTGTGCCTAGATTGTATAAACTGGTTTAGAAGACATGAACAGGGGATATGTTGCTCGAAATAGTCATGATGCTATGCAATAATTGTTCCAAATTAAATTACATTGCCAGTGTAGCGTAAATAGATAGCAATCGGATTATATAAGACATCAATGATATAAGGTATCAATAACATAATGATCATCCTCTCATGGGTATCATTCCATGCGTGATTCTACACACAGAAGTCACCGCTATGATATAGTCAATAGCCTCCTGGTGTATGCAGTGTTATCCGTTTCACGTAATCGTCGTAATTGTCACCATTCCCCTTCCCTGTCTCATCGGAGATTTCCTCAATCTGCCGTATGGGGAGTACCGTTGTGGTCGTAGTGGTTATGATCGGGGTAGTAGCCGGTAAAGATTCAAAAGCAACGTCACTAGTTGCCATTGATCTCGGAGAACAGCCCCATCCTCGAGATGAAAGTTTCTCGAATAAGATCTCCATTCGTGGATTCACGTTTCCTCGTAATGAGGCTAAGGTTTGCGCGATGTGGCAGACCATGTCGCCTGGGCCGACTTTCATGACTTGTCGGCGTTCAGAGACCCATGGTATGCAGGATAGCATGTCTGCGAGGGATATTGCTACATCTGCTAGTTTCATTTGCTAGAAGATAGTTAGTGACATGCTTTCAACGGCAGCCCAAAGATTTAGGGGAGCTTACCATGCCTATACCATGAGCCTCGATGATATTGCGAGAAAGATTATTCAAATACGTGAGCACAATCTGTGCCACACGTTCCGGAAAGCAAATGCTCAGGTTCTCGTCATCTGCATTCACAGAAAGCTTGATATGGAAAATAGACATCTTCCACACCATTATCCTCATCCATTGTTGAGTAATGAGGAAATCGGCTTGTTGGACTTTTGTTTTTGACTGTAACTGTCGCTTTTCCTGTAATTTTTGATCGGTGTCGATGAAGAATTCTGATGTCTGCAGCAGCATGTCGCTGTCCATGGCGCGGCCGAAGGTCTGAAAAAGTTGGCACAAGTCGGTAAAGGCTACTAGGCCAGGCTGGACGTCTTGGGTTTCTAGTGGTGGTAGATCAGGATCTAATCTCAGAATCCTTGGTAGGTCAAATCGAGTTGTGTGGCCGCTGACAATTCGTTAGTGGGTCATAGTCATAACTCTAGTTTGGTGGAAAGGAGTATACCGTTCTGTGATGCTCAGAATCCATATAATACGAAGATGTAACTGAGCCTCTTTCTTGGACAGCCGTTTGTAGTGTTTGGCCTGGTCGAGTTCTAAAAATTGAGCCAATGTAATAGCTTCGCGAATGAGAACTGTAGATCTGCAGACATGGCCACGGTTTGCATAAAATATATGCAGGAAAAATGATGAAAGTAATACTTCAAGACTTGGTTTCTCATGGTATCGGACTGACGCTCTTGCACGCTCTGACTCCCCAGCTACCCACCCATTGTCGATTGTGTGAGAAGCTTGAGTAATATCCGTAGGGTTAAATTTCAAATGCGCAAGGACAACTGCCGTCAAGGCAGTGCATAATGCATAGGCTTCTGAATCCTCCGGATCCTGAATCCGTGAGACCATTTCATCCCGGTCAACGACCGGCCATACCGGATACAACTGTTCATGATAGACGTCCAGATACTGCTGGATCAAAGGGATCGGTAGACTTGACGTGAACTGGTTATTAGTTGGTGGCGATTCCACAGTACTGCTGCTGCTGCTGCTACCTCCATCGCCATGCAGCCGCTCCGGAATAATAGGCGCAAATTGACTCTCCAGTAAATTTGCCGGATGCTGTAAGGCGGTTTGCTGGAGGCGGGCCAAACGCCGCTTTTCAGCCCATGGCCCCTTTGGCCCGGGCTTCGACTGAACTCGGGATGTAGTGCAGGGAATGTCCAGAGTACGACAACGTCTGCATGGGTTTCCACGGTCACATTTTATTTTTCTCGTAGCACACGGATCGCAAGCTCGAGTACGGGTCATTTGCCTGGTGTATCGATCTCTGACGCGTGGAGCCCATGAGTAGTATACATAGAATCGAGCCAAGTGGGCGGGAGATTGGCAGGGCGTATGTATAGTACCTAGGAAGTAAAGGTGGCTGCTATGGTCGCAAGAAAACCGTGTGCCGTCCCAGATTTCCAACAGTTGACGATTCCTTGCACGATTGGTTCGTTAGTCAAACATAGCAACTCGCCTCCAGAGAAATCGACGAAATGTCAAGGTGGTTTCGGGAGAACCATCCCGAACTATGGCTGCGATCACGTGAAGCGATTCGCATGTCACTGGTCACTGGTGGAGAGCCTTGATGCTGAGTCACCCATCTATCTAACTATCAACTAACTAACCAACCACTAACTAACCACTAAGAACTCTCCGCATTCATTGATATATTGCACATCGTCGAGGCTAAGACCATTCACAATTCTACGATCAGCTTACGATCCATCTGCTGTGTGTATCTTTGAATTATCCTATATTCATCCTAGCGTGCATCCGGGTATCACTTTCTAGTACGTTTCGGCCTGCCCGCTTGAACCGCTGGTGCCTCGAGGCCCGTATCTGGGCCTGTATACACAGGGGGATACCCTACCTTTGGCAGTAGCAACCGCGGCGGAGGGGTCGTGGGGGGACTCGTTCTCCTTTTCCCCCTCTTATCGCTAAGCTGCAGCCCATCGCTCTAGGCACCGCGCGACAACGAGCACACGCAGAGCCTGCAAATACAACTTGATATTCGGCCTTATCAACGTATATCCAACACTCAAGGCCTTCTTTCTGACATCGCGTACATTTTTCCTTGCCGAATCGCTGTTTTCCCAGCTCTGTTTCCATTATTATTGCAATATTAGTAATGATACGCTTGTCATCCCTATTATCTTGCGCCCAAGCCCACCACCACTTGCCCACAGCAGTAGGTTCATAAAGCGCCCTATTCTTACTACCAGAGACGGACCATATCCAAGGTATACGAGGCTGGTCGGCTATTTGTGCTCGATCAAATACCTTTTCACTCAAATATGTCATGGGCTGGGTTTTTGAGGAATTTGGATTTCCCACGGCCGTAGGAGGCTCGCCTGTTGCGAATGGAGATGCTTCATCCTTCTTATGCGAGGAGAAGGAAGTTGAAGAAGTGGCCGGTGTAAGAGGTAGAAACGTCAGAGGTGGTTGTGGTGTAGCATTGGCCGTTGATGGTAGAGGAGAGCTTATACTCGTATAAGTTAGCCAAGTGATATATGTAACAGCTATTGACTTCATTACCTCTCATCAGCACGGAACGGGATATCTTATTAGTCCGTCTCATCTCCACTCGAAGACACCGAGTTGCGGAAGAGCGAGCCAGGGAGCTGCCGCTCCGTCTCTGACTTGCGTGACAACCGTGTATCATCTGTTGATGAGATATTCGTAGGATATAGGCCTGTGTCCTTCGGGACTGAGTCGTCTTTCGTTGTATCAACCTGTGGGTTTGGATCGCCTTTCAGATTTGACTCCTGATTCAATTCTGCGTCCTTTGAAACTCTATTTCCCCACAAAAATGGAACACTCTCCGAGTCTGAATCATCCTCCTGGTTGACATTGACTTCCGTTTCTGCATCAGCCTCCGATTTGATATAAATCTTCGATTCTGCATCGGCCTGTAGATTTGTATCGTCAAAGATTGCATCATCGTTCAAGTTTGCATCGTCCGGGTTTGTATTGTCCAAGGTTATATCATCCAAGGTCGCATCGTCCTTGGATTTAGTATCGCCTCCTAAAGGTTCCGGACGATTTTGTTGATTTTCCGGTGTCTCAATTTCCTGCTTCTTGGAGAATCTTCGGAACAAGCTTTGAACAAATGACATTGTTAAGCCCAACGTTCATTTAATGATAAAAATTAAAAACCGCGAAAAGCGTACGATGCGGCAACGCGCAACGCGTTCAAGACGCGCTACCGTCTATTCTCGAGACGACGTAGGCATGGGACTCGATAACCTATCAATTGTATTGAAGATCGAGAAACTGGAGAGAAAGTCTCGATCTCCAGAATCCAGATACCTGCAGGGGTTTTCTGATGCTCTGATAGGCTGTAGTTAGTTGTACAAGGTCTCGACGGTGCCTTTTTCCAAGAAGAGCCACTGGACTCCTGGCCGCATGACGCAACGCATCAGGTTTGCAGCGCTAGCCTAATTCGGAAGATTGTATAAGAATTTATTGAGCCAATCAGAAAAAAGAAGAGAGTTAATCGTTAATAATAAGAATTAACAGCAAGTAAATTAATCCTCCCCTAAATACGGAGGACGCTTCTCTACTCCGTAGAGCGTTCTTCAAATGGGGGTTATACGGAGACGGACGTATTAGGCCCTGCCTCACGTACAAGCCCTCGCTACAGTTCCAGGGTCAGCTCGCGAGCCAACGTATGAGCCCTAACCATAGCTCCAGAGGCCAGTTAATGGGCCAAGTCGTAGGCTCTCTATATAAACCCTAAAACCAGTTCTAGAGTCAGTGTGTAGAGCTTCATACGGTTGCGTAAGGCTTTGGTAATCCATCCAATGTTCGTGTCCATGTCACTCTCCGGTATCAAAAAAAAACCCACCAGTAGATAGCATCTGATATAGCAGAAGAAACTCTGTGCATCCTTGAATTAATATAGTATTCATCTATAGCGAACGCAATTCGGGTATCATTTTGAGGTTTGTACTTGGTTACCAGCTTAAACAGCCGGCGTTGAGGGCCCCATAGGATCTGGAGGATACTGATACAATCCATATCCTACCTTTGGGAGTAATAACCGCGGCGCAGGGGGAGTAGGGGGCCTCGTTTTCCTTTTCTTCGGTCTCCGCCTTGATAAGCTGCATCCGGTACTTTTGGGCTCCGTTCGACATCGAGTGCACGCGCTGCCCGGATTGGAGACTTGAAGTACGGCTCTTTGACTGTAGTTCCAACACTCTAGGTCTTCCTGCTGACACCGTTGGCATCTATCCGCGCCAAATCGCTGTTCTCCCAGCTCTGTTTCCATTATTCTCCCAAGATTGCTAATCAACGGGAGGCTTTCTCTGTTTTCTTGAGCCCAGACCCACCACCACTTGCCCACTGCAGTCGGTTCGTAATGTTCTTTAGTCTTTGTGCCAGCATGAGACCAATTCCAAGGCAAGCGAGGCTGATCAGCTACTTGCGCTTGATCGAATAGTAGTTGATTTATGGAGAGTACAGCGGACTTTGCCGTAGTTTGGTTTGCAGAGACCTGACTTGTTGCGAAAGTAGGAGATATATTCATCATATCTGTGGAGGCGGACGTTGAAGGGGGAGTAGGTGTAAGCGGCCGTGCTGTTGAAGGAGGTGATGGTGCCGCATTTTCTGCTAATGGCGCAGAAGACGCCCTATAAATTTTGAGCACGAAGATGTATGACGATTGACTATCGACTATGCACATACCTCTCCCCAACAAAAAGAAGAGGGGATGATGGTCTATCCCCAGGACTCACTGCGGTAGTATCCTGATCTTTTTTAACTGTTTCATCTTCTGAAGACGATTCCGATTCGTAGAGGAGTAAGTCAAAGTATCGTCGCTCGGCTTCTGACTTGCGCGGCGTCCGTTTATCGTCTATGGGCGAGACATTTGCAGGATATGGACTTACATAGCCCTTCGGAAATGAACGTAAGCCATTTGGTGCCGAGTCGTCCTGCGTTACATCGGCCTGTGGGTTTGCGTCGTCTTCCGGAATTGAATCTCGATTCAAATCTGCATCATCTTGAAAATGTATGTTATCCTCCAAATTTGGATCATCCCGCAAGTTTGCCTCCTGTTTCGAAACTTGATTTTTCCTCACGAAGATAACACTCTCCGAGTCTGACTCTTCCTCCACGTTTACCTTGACGTCCACAGATTTTGAATTATCCTCGTGGCTTTTCGGTGGCGCAACTTCCTGTCTTGTGAGAAATGGTCGGATCCAACGCTGCAAAAATGACATTGTTATATAAGTTTTAAGATCGTGAAAAGGTGCACAATGGGACTACGCGCAACGCGTGAACGACGCGCTGCCGTCTAAGAGGATGTAACCATAAGACTCGATAGCCTATCGACCGTATGAAGCTCGAGCAGTTGCAATCTCCAGATCAGCAGATCTCGTGCAGGGGTGTTTTGATGTTGATAGGCTGTATAAGGGATGTCCTGGGAGGGAGTTGGTCATTCTGTTATTTGCTTGCCGAGGCCCCACCAGATTAATGGTGCAAACAGAGCAAACAGTAGAAAACAATATGATGTCAAGCTTGCCTCTTCCCATGCTTACAATATCAGCTTCAACTTTTTCTCAACTCGAAAAGTTCATTGACAATTGGTTATATTAATGACCACGGAGTTGCATATATAATGGCAGCCACACACTTCATTCGGTCTTTACGACCGGCAACACGGAATAGCTTCAAGGCCGTCCCGACCTTGCAGTCGCAAAGTCGAGCTTTCGGAGCATCAGCACTTCGTGCCGCTGAACGCTTCCCAGGCACCGCGGAAGAACATCGAGAGATTCAGAAGAATCGCCCTTTAAATCAGACTGTTCCTAATACCACATCGACGCAAACCAAAGACTTCCCGAGAGTCGGTGCTGCTAGCTCTCCTCCAGATTTCCTGAGTACTGTCGATCCGAACTATAAGCCAGCCGATCCGTATACCGGAAAGCTGGAACACTTGACGGGTGGAAGGGAGACGGCGGGCGCGCAAAAGCCGGAATTGGAAGTGGGTGAGATGGAGGGAATTACGTTCAAGGTTGAGCCATTGAAACGTCAAGGTGAAGATACGAGCACAATGCGTGCTAGATTACTTTGTATGCCATCATTGTCTGAAGACAGAACTTGAGCAAGGGCTAACAGTCAATTAGATCAAAGCCGGAAGAGAGGCATTCTCGAGACCGATCTTTTACTCTCGACTTTCGCCGACGTATACCTCGGAAATATGTCCAAGGAACAATTACAACAATACGACAAGTTCCTCGACGAGAACGATTGGGACATTTATTACTGGGCTACTCAAGAGCCGAAGGAGGCTGAAGAGACTGCGTCGTCTTCCGCTGGAGATGCCGGATCTGCCGTCAAGGTAGATACACCAACAGAGGTGTGGAAGCAAGGGGCAGGCAAGACCGGCGAGTGGGCGCAGACTGTTGGGGCTTTCAAACCGGCATACCGGCCAGTGCCGTCTCGATGGGCAGACTCGGAGATTTTGGCATTGATCAGACAGCACGTGCAGGACAAGAGTGCGGTCGGTTTTCACGCTGCGAAACAGAAGAAACGAGGCGGAAGCGGATTGGGTCGGATGCCAGACGTGAAGGTGTTTGACTCGTAGTCATTGTATGCCATTGTAAATGTCATTGTATACTACAAGATCGAGTGTACCATAGATGCTATAGTTTCCAGAATTGATCCCAAGTTACAAAAAATCTAGACACAGAGTTCTGCTAGACACGCTAGACCACTTCTGGCAGGCGGTGTGGCGTGTGGCAGGCCCAAAAGAAACTCGCTTAGGCGGCTGTTACTAGGGCACAAACCCCGAACTAGTGCGCTTACGGATTACTCGTCCTTTTTCCTCAAGAACTGAAGGCTCAAACGATATAGATAGCCCGTCAGTCGTCTTTCTCCTCCTTCCTCCCCCGTTTCAAGGTTCTTTTTTCGTCGCCAAACCTTGATCATGGCTGAGCAGCTCATCCTTCGCGGAACCCTTGAGGGCCACAATGGCTGGGTTACCAGCTTGGCTACCTCTCTTGAGAAGTAAGAAAATTATTACCAGCACTCGCGGCGAAATCTCGAAGTTCTGGAAGACTGTTTTGCTAATTGCAATGGTGTCGTCAATAGCCCCAACATGCTTCTTTCCGCCAGTCGCGACAAGACCTTGATCGTCTGGAACCTGACTCGCAACGACGAGGCCTACGGTTACCCCAAGAGAAGCCTTGAGGGCCACTCCCACATCGTGTCCGACTGTGTACGTCTATAAGTGTTTAGTTTGGATAAGGGTGAATTGTGGTTTGGGGCTGACTGAAGGTCATAGGTCATCTCCTCGGACGGTGCCTACGCTTTGTCTGCCTCTTGGGACAAGACTCTGCGCTTATGGGAACTTGCGACTGGCAACACCACCCGCGTCTTCAGCGGCCACACCAGCGATGTCCTCTCCGTTTCCTTCTCTGCCGACAACCGCCAGATCGTCTCCGGTTCCCGTGACCGAACCATCAAGCTCTGGAACACCCTTGGTGACTGCAAGTTCACCATCACCGAGAAGGGCCACACCGAGTGGGTGTCTTGCGTCCGCTTCAGCCCTAACCCCCAGAACCCCGTCATTGTCTCTGCCGGTTGGGACAAGCTCGTGAAGGTGCGTTTTTTTTTACCCTCTCCTCGTATACTTTTTCGCGATTCGAATGATGTATTGCATCAAACGTATTTGCTACTTCAGAGCCCTCGTGGCCATGAGACAAACAACACCATTATGCCCTGATCGATTACCCGTTATTGTTATGCGTCTTTTCTACAAACCCACGAATTACATGGATGCTAATAATATCAGGTCTGGGAACTCGCTTCCTGCCGCCTTCAAACCGACCACATCGGACACACTGGATACATCAACACCGTCACCATCTCCCCCGACGGATCCCTCTGCGCTTCCGGTGGCAAGGACGGTACCACCATGCTCTGGGACCTCAACGAGTCCAAGCACCTCTACTCCCTCCAGGCCGGCGACGAGATCCACGCCCTCGTCTTCTCGCCCAACCGCTACTGGCTCTGCGCCGCCACCAGCAGCAGCATCACCATCTTCGACCTCGAGAAGAAGAGCAAGGTTGATGAGCTCAAGCCGGAATACGTCGAGAAGGGCAAGAAGAGCCGTGAGCCAGAGTGTGTTTCTTTGGCCTGGAGCGCTGATGGTCAGACTTTGTTCGCTGGTTACACCGACAACAAGATCCGTGCTTGGGGTGTCATGTCACGAGCATAAATGGGGATTTACTTGTTTGAGTTAAAACGGGCGAAAACTTGTAGAAACAAAAGAGGGCAACGAAACCATCATCAAAAAATACCACATTCAATTTGTCTATTCCGATTGATTGACTGTTTTTCTTTTGATAAAAAGGGGGACGGGGTTCTAGGAATTGGAATGAAGCGATGAGCATTATGAAAGCCAGATTTTTACCGTTCGAGAGTTCCGTCTTTTTACGCAAGGAAAAAATCTCTTGATTTAGATGAATAATATTGCGTTTCTCTACGGAATTTGGATGTAAAAGTCCGGTCTCAGCTTTTCCTTCGATCTCTATCTATCTACTTTTGAGAAGAAGAAAAGATTATTCGGGAGTGACCAGGGATGACCATGTGATGTTCTATTATCATGCAAGAATAAAAAGACTAAAAATTTTAATCCTTTTTCCAACCGTACATCGTATTCTATAGTCTTGTAATGCATGTGCGGAGTATGTAGTCTAATATACATCTAATCGAGTCAGTCTATTGTACCTTGGCCTGCTGCTGCTGCCTCTGCTTCGAGATTCGATCAACCTGCGCCATCAATTTAGCCGCCTTCTCGACACCCTCCGCATAATTCGCAGATTCACAGTACCGCTTCTCTTCACGTAGCCACTTGCGAGCTTCTTCATCTGCGCCCTGCCATTCGGCAATAGCTGATAGAACGTCTGCTGCCGCGGCACATCCCATGTCGCAACTCTCGTCACGGAGATCTTCCTGAACTAGTTTCGAGACTTCAATTGACTTCAGAGCCCATGCTCGAGAGGATTCCATCTGTTGCTCGACGCTGACCACGGGATGTTTCTTCTTTCCAGTGGCACTTTCTTCTTGTTGGGTCGGTTTGTGATCGAACATGGCAGCCGCGATATTGGCGAGAAGAATGACCTGTCGACAGCTCACATCTTTACCCTCAACATCCCGCAAAATCGCTATCGACGGCATGAGCAGTTCCAAAGCCTTATCGGGTCTTCCTGCACGTAACCAAGTTTCGCCAACATCAGACATGACGTGCCCAACCTCCTCGGCGGTCATCCAATTATCTCCTTCCTCCGGGGTAGCCAAGGGAGGAAGACCTCGTCGTCGACGATTCTCAATTTCTTCAGTAAGCATCCCCAGCGCAGCTCTCCGTGTCGAGAAAGCCTTTGCCGGGTCCTTTATATGCTCGTCCTCGTACAACTCACCGAGAAGCAGAAACGTTCCAATAATCTTCTTAAGTGTCCGATCAGCTAGTGCCAGCTCATAGTTCTTAGTCTCTTCATCTGGTTGCACAATCTCCTTCAAGTTCGGATCAATAACGGTCTTGCCCTTTGGCAACGTCAGGATATATCGATCCCTTGTCTTAAGGACCCAATCAAAACCCTGCTGTGCTAGCCGGCCCAAGAACTCAGCGGCCTTTTGATGATATCCAGCCTTTATCAGCATATCAGCCATCTGCAGCTTTATTCCTAGCACCTCATCCGACCACGGATGCATATCCATCTCCATCGCAATCTGCAACGCCACTCTATAATGCTCCAACGCCTTTTGAGGCTCGAGATTAATCTCTGTAAAATATAGCGCTCTGCGTAATTCTTTTGCGACTGGCGGTGGGAACCGGTTGACTTTTTCGTCCACTTGTGTGGCTCGAACGTAGAATACGCTAACGATGTAGGTGGAGAGTGCGCCGGCCGCGATTATGGATATCAGCGCGAAGGGGAAGAAGATGGGGTTTTTGCGCCAGATGTCCCGCGCGGCGGAGCGGTAGGTTCTTCGGACGCGTTGGGAGAACATTGATGTTCTTATTTGTGCAGGTTTGTACGTAATGGGGAGATTTTTTGGTCGTATTTGCATGATGGGTTGTCGTGGTTGTGGATAGACATCTTTGAAGAGGGACCGGCGAGAAGAGGGAAGTTTCAAGGCGACGAATCGCCTTGAGGCGCGGCTCAACATGGTGTATTCGTATTTTTCGTGCTGGATATGTGCTGGTAAGTGATTTCATACACAATTGTCCTGATGCTTTGTGGGAGTGTCGCGGAATGAAGTGTTGTTGTTGAGTGTTGGATAAATTGGCACCTGCTCCGTAAATTTGCAACAATCGCAAAGTGGCCCGAGCTTTCTCCACCCTCCCCCATGACATCACGGGCCAATCGCATGGATGCGGAGATTCACTCAAACCTGCCTGTACAACTTCATTCTATATTATCAATAAGGGGATATATATCGACACTCTGTACAAGATAATGCAAGATGTGTGGGCGATACTCCCTAGGAGTGGTAAGTTCACCTTCCTAGTTCAGAGACACAATCTCACGACAACAGCGCATGGCCTTTGTCCGACAGCGCATGCAAGAACAAGGAATGCCTGTAGACGAAGCGCCTGAGGACGACGAGATTCGCGAAACATACAACTTTGCCCCTGGATATTATGGCGCCGTGTATCGCGCCGACACGCCTGACCACGGCCACCATGAACAATCACAGAATGACGAGGGGGAAAGCACAACAGACGCCCACCAAGATGATACCACCACTACCACTACTACTGAAAAGACGAAATATAAAATCCAAAAAATGCGCTGGGGCCTAATCCCCTTCTGGACAAAACGCCAACCTGACTACGGCTCCATGATGCGCACAATCAACTGTCGCGACGACTCCCTCGCCGAGAACAAGGGGATGTGGACATCCATGAAACGCAAAAAGCGGTGCGTCGTCATCTGCCAGGGATTTTACGAATGGCTCAAGAAGGGGCCCGGGGGAAAGGAAAGGGTACCGCATTATACGAGACGGAAAGATGGAGGCTTGTTGTACCTAGCTGGGTTATGGGATTGTGTGCAGTATGAAGGTTGTTCTCCCTCTCCTGCTACTTACTCCTCTTGTTTTATGATTCGTGGCTTATGGTTATAGGCTCTGATGAAAAGTTATATACATATACAATCATCACGACTGATTCAAACCCCTACCTCAAATTCCTGCATGACCGAATGCCTGTCATCCTCGACCCCGGCAGCGAACAGATGCGCAAATGGCTTGATCCGCGTCTGACAACATGGACAAAAGAGCTACAGTCCATCCTGAAACCTTACACAGGGGAACTGGAGTGTTATCCCGTCTCGAAGGAAGTAGGAAAAGTCGGGAATGATTCGCCGGATTTCTTGGTGCCGGTTAATAGCAAAGAGAATAAGAGTAATATTGCTAATTTTTTCGCTAATGCTGGTGCGAAGAAGAAGGGGGAGAGATTGAAGGATGAGAGCAGGGAGACGGTGGATGGCGGATGGACAGAGGATAATGCGCCCAAACCCGTTCCACAGATCGATGAAGCTTCGACGAAAGATCTCAAACGGAAATTATCTGCAGAGGAGGACTCGAGACATGAGACGAGCCCGCCTGCTACGAAAAGGCAAAAGTCACTGTCACCCATCAAAGACGCGGACAAAGAGCAAGAGCACGTCTTACCGGGCAATCGGAAAATGAGAGACGCAACGAGAAACAAAACCAGCACGTCACCAACGAAGTCCAAAAGCAGAGGCAAACAGGCTGCAGCTACCACCGCGAATAAGGGCTCGCAACGGATTACAGATTTCTTCAAAAAGTGATCTATCTACCACATATCCCCACATTCCTACCTAGGTATAAAGCGATCTCCCGAAATGTCGGGCTTCGATCACAAATGATGTGATCAATGAGGCGATCACTATTTCACGAACGTCATTTCATTCAGCAATAGCGAGTACCTGAACACGCCTCGAGGCAAGTGCTATATATGTACATTATGTATAAACGAGAACCCAAAAAAAAAAACATCATCAATGCCATTACAAGACGCTTTCACATGACCAAATAGTAAATACCATATCCCAAGCGAACCAATGCAGGTAAACCATTTCTCGTAATCCTCATAGGTATACATATGATGCAAGGTAAATCATGCAAGGTAGATCAAAAAAATAGAATGAGACGAATAAATCAGAGTACAGAAAGACAGGAAAGATTTTTAGGTACCCTATCATAAAATAAGAATGATTTTGCAATCCGCTTGGTATCTTATGTCATGACACGTCACAAAATAGCATTAAAAGAGTTGGGAGAAGTGAGAAAGAAAGAGCAATAACTTTTTTGGTGCGGTCCTGTGATACCCGCGATCTAATTTCGTGACCATGAAAATGATTTTTTTCGTATTTTTGGGCCCAAGATTACTCCGCATCTATGGGGGCGGGTTCGGTCTTTTCGGCGTCTAGGGCTTGGACAGCGAGGTTGATTTCGCGTTCCCAGACGAGGACAGTTCCGGCACGAGCTGTGGACAGGAAACTGATTTCGACGGCATCACCGTATTGCTCGGGTTCTAGGCGATGGTGTGGGATGGAGGTGGATTTTGTGGTGTTGATAGCGTCGTGCGACGGTCTGCGGTCGTATGCCGGGTTATAGGTATCAAGACCTGGTGGAGGGATATCAGAAACGGAATCTGGGGCTTTTAGGCCGGTGGCAGAAGAGGTACTCGGAGCCAAACTGCTGACGCTGTCGGATAGTTGGAGGTCGTCGATGTTCGCAGATCCAAAGGAGAATCGTTTGGATTCGTTAGCTGGAGAACTGACGACGGACATGGCAGCGCCTGAATAAGGATCGCGGTTCTGGCCTGTGGCATCCGCGAGACGACCCGCAACGCCGCAGACGATACCAGTGGCGTCAATAGGCACATCACGTAGGTCGAGGGTAATGGGAATCAGGATGTCTTCCTTCGAACCGAGGAGGATACTGGTTTCCTCATCGTCTGAGTGCATGCTAGGGTCTAGCGTGAAGCGTGGCAGTAAGCGCTTCTCCAGTAATAGCGATGCAGCAGGGTCGGCCGGTGTCAATGTCAGTGACAAAAATCGCGGATGGTCGACCAGTAGAGCAGTCGTCAGTGCATTCCGTAGAATGGCCGCCGAGGACTCGGATTCGCCATCGCGATGGTGGGCTGAACATTGCACTAATTGAACGGTCTGGTCCACACGAGGGATAATGCGGTTCTTTCGCAAAAAGTCAAAGGTCCGCGTTTGGAGCTCGCTCACAGTGGACGGCGGGGGAGTTGACGGTGGTGAGATATGTATTGATGATTGTAGGCCGGGAGTAGGAGGTGATTGAATGTTGAAGTTGTTGACGAATTGGTCGGAGTCGGTCTCGAATGTGAATCCTTGACTTGACAAAGTGCGGACGACCTGATCTTTTGACCGGGCTGGTACCAGAATGTAGTCGGAGAAGTAGGTAGAAATGAAGAAAATAGATCTAAAACATTAGCCTTGCTCAGTAATTATGGAGGTTGAACATACATTCCAGCAAGAGCAAGAGGGCCGGTCAACTCTAACACTCGTCGACCAGCATCCAATCCTTGGCCCTCAACTTGCATAGCAATAAAGTCATCATCACTAATCCAAACTTTTTGACTCGAAGACGCAAGTCTATTGAATTTGTTTGCCAGCGGCATAAAAAACCGCTCTGCTAGTTGACGAGAGCATACCACGGAACACTCAACAGGGGTAAGAGAAAAGTTGATGAAGCCGAGATTGAACGGGGTAAGACTGGCGCGCTCTACATCTTCTTCCTCTTCCTCTGCAAGCTTGTTGATGGCAGGTATATCGCAATAAAGAAGACGTAGTAGTGGTTGAACAAAGAAGGGATACAATTCCAAAGGAATATGTACTAGGGCTAACCCCGAATCCTAGACAGCGTCAGCTTGATGCCCTAGGTCGTTGTGGTTGAACATACTGTGATTTGTACCGTCGCTGATATAAGAGACAGTGACTGATCCATATTGTTGTGTTTACTGAAATGCAGTAGAGACTGGAATCACCAGGGGTCGTTTATGTATATTGGAAAAAGAACGAATTTGCAATGCATGAATTCGGTACCAACAAACAGTAGCAGAAAATATTTTGCAGGTAACAGTCGAAATGTTGCTAGAATCATGCAATCGCAGACAATATAACGACAGCGAAGTAGGTGCTTTTAGTGTAGAATGAGATGGATAAATGCACGATGTCGTGGCTGCCTGTCGAGAGAGAACGTAGTAACTCGATCCGGTGCGACGATTCACAGAGTCTGTATGTATGGTTGTTATTTTCTTTTTGCGTCGCAATTTCTGACTCTTGAAATTTTTTTCTGTTTTCGTCTGATGGTGTTTTGTGGTGGCAATAATGGTCTTAGCGCATTAAATCAATAATTTGATAATGGCCTCATGTAACTATAATCAGTGTTACAGTAGTGACCGACAGGATGTATGATTGTATGTATCGAACAGCGTATTGTAAGATCAAGATGCCCTAAAGCCAGGGCCTAGCTCTGGCATGCCGATTAGGGCTGTCGGTGGGTAGGTGCTGTGCTGTGCCAAGGGTGGTCTTTGCGCGGACAGAAAGGACCAAAGGAATGAGTCGAGGATAGTATATAGGATGAGACGATGATGCGAAGAGCGAACAAGAGAGTAGAAAGGGAGAAGAGAAGAGAGAGAGATGGAAGAATGAGGGGAATCGATTGGAGGAAGGCGCGATAAAGAACGACGACGATGACTCTTTCCTTATCCGCTGCCTGCCCGGAGTGGGTCGCTCCTTCTTTCCAGCGCTTCCTCTCTGGTTTCTACTTACTTACTCTCAATCGTCAATTTGATTCCTGGATATTTTCTACACTATTATTATCCCCTCCTCTCCTCTTCTCTGTTCCTCTTGCACCTTATCTTCTCGCTTAGCTAGTGTGCCTGTTTCCGGCCAGTCTACTATGTAGTACTCTACTGCGTAGTATGGTACGTGCTATCTCTGGCATTTTCCCCACGTGGGTCAAGGACTTTGACTCACAAAGGGTCTTCTGTTTATCTTAGGCGACCTGCGACACTACCAGACCCCTCTTATTTTCGAGCCAAGTCATCCAGCAGCCACTGGACGATCAGTGCATGGATTGATCTCTTTTCGTGCAAATTGCAAACAATCACGATTATCGCATCGCCTCGTGAGAGGCATCGCAACCACTGATTTGACGATTGGCGATTCATGATTTTCCACATGCGGTAATCTCACTATTCAGCCCTTCCACTGCCGGCCAATCAGACAGACACCCTCCACAGCTGTATCAGTCTCCAGCCTGCAGGGTTCGCCAGAACCGCCACGATGACGCCTGATACGTAGGCACTGCTAGCCGAGTCGAACGGCGTCACTCTATTTTTACTATATTTTACTATGTTTTTACGAGTGGGTAAACGGAAGGACTGAATCCAGCATTCCGGCACTATTTAAAAGGGATACTATTAAACGGCGGCCGGAGCGCTTGTATATGCGTGGCTGTATTGCATGTTTAATTTGGTGCGTTGTCAGGCACGATGCTACCAGGTACTTGTACTCTCACGCAATATAACTCATATGCAAGTATCCGTGCGCTAAGTGAGGTACGTCCAAGACACTAGGCTAAGAAGATCGGAGAAAAGTGTGCTATGTATGATGGTTCGTCTCGGTGATTGCTGAATGACTTCCTATTCGATGAGCAATAACCAATCAGACAGCAATACCAGAATGAAGTCATTGAGCAGCGAGCACACTTTCGATCAGAAAATCATATCGACCTCGATATTGACAAGGTTTCTCAGTATTGTAGTATGGCAACTGCATGCTCTCAAATTTGCAAGGTCCGTGCCATACAGATCTGAATTGCGCATATCGCGCTTTCGCACCGATTAATAGCAGCGGAATGCTATTGTGTCTGACACCTTGCTATCTATCTAGCACGCACTAAGTAAGTTAACTACGAGCTAATTCCTGACTTGCATAACAGAAAATCGGGTTAATCATAACCTGATTATCCGAGGTGTACTTTTCCCCTCTTGACTCTGTCTACGGAAGATAGGGTACAGTCGGCGGAATGATTGGATGGGAACGGCACTATTAGTGCCCTGGCCGACTCTACCCTATCTATACGCGGTCAACAGACATTCTTTCCTCCACATTTTCCTACCAAGTTGAATTGACTCTTCGTGCGTTTCCACCGGAATGATTTTCCGAGATAAGGTAGCAACTCTACCAAGGTACAACGCATGTATCGCCGTACCATCCCATCTCTCTACTGCGCACAGTACCCAGGAACAACCAACAATCCAACAAGTCCCAATCTCAAAAACCGGAGAAGGTTTTTCTACCCCAAAAAAGAAAGAACAGAAAATAATCTGTCTTCGTGACATGATAGGCTCGTTGCACGTGCTAACCCTAACGGAACAATCTCAAATTTCCGGCTCCCCCACGGGGTAGCAAGTACTATGTAACTCCAAGAAAAACAAATTATACGGAGTGCATACATCTTGGCTGTTACACTGTGCGCGTTGGTGTCAGCCACTCGTGAGTAACTATGGGGAAGCCGCTGACGTGATTAGTGTGTGATATGAAGAAATCCAATGATGATGGCTGAGGGTGTCTGGTGTTTGATCAGTTGACAGTCCTGAGTCGCCACTGATTCTGCTTACGCACTACGCAGGTATACATACATACGCACTATGACTTTGTGTACTTGGTTACGGTGTACGTATTGACCAGGCAGAGATGATTACGTGCTTCCCCGGTTTCTGTCCCCGCATTCTGCCAATCGATTTAGATTTGGGACGCATTTGCGCGGAATACCTACTAGGTAGGTCTGATTTGGCTACAGCAAAGAGGCTAAGCCATCTCACCCTCAATCTCAGCCCCAGGTTTCAGCTCATACGCCTCAATCGTAGCCATCACATCCATTCGCACAGGAAGCGTCTTGGCCACCTTACTTGACCAGCTCCAAAATTGATTTGCACTGCAAGAAAATCTCATCGGTTTCTCCCAACGACCTCCCCTTAGTCTCCGGATAAAACAAATAAATCGCCGCACCAATTGGCAACTCGCAGCGCTAGTTGCGGCAAACACGGATGATGTATCGCCATGCCAATACTGATATCAGACTTCGGCAAAACACTGTAAAATATGAAAATTCAGCTTGTCGCCGCGCTGCACGCGGTAAACCTTGTGTCTGATCCCATAAAGGGAGCGATCCTGGTGCTGTACATGGAATGGGATTGTGAATATGCCGATTGGTAAAAGTGTGCATGGCCCACGAAGTAAAAGATATGGGCTGCGCGGCACGGCGGCGATGGTTAGATCAGATGGATAAGCCTGCGAACGGACGGCGGCTTGGGCGAGGACCATGCAATACCGTTGAGAAGAACATTGACGCGGCGACGGCCGGATTTGTCGGCTACGAAAATGATGGTTAGGCTGCCTAGAGCGAGACACATCTGCAAACAAGCGGAGAAGATTCCGGAGTATCCGAGTGTTCCTTCAAAGATAGTTGCTTCTTCTAACTATTCTCTCCTTTTGACTAGCCATCGCGAAGATTTGGGGAGGTTGGTGGGTGATGGAGAGAGGGATGAAGATGAAGATGAGCTGCAGAGCCAGGGGAAGCGCCAGGTTACGAGGCCGGAGGCATGGGACATGCCAAAGTTTACCCAGGATGCGAGTGCAGCTCGAAGTTTCTCCGCTTTTTGCTGAGTGCTGGGTTCTCCTTCGTCTCCTTTCTGGTTCGGGCGAGTCGGGATTCTGGGGAGTAGAGTCGGGGGTAGGAAGGCTCTGTGGTTGCCGATATATTAGAACTGGCCGTCCTTGACTACATGTACATCCATCCTAGTGCGTAAAAAATGAGTATTCTGGTCCTCAATCTGTTTCAATGAAGTAATAAGTCGCTATAATTACACAAGTTATAATATGCTAGTCCTCCTCGTCTACCCGTGCGCGCTTCGATCCGCGGCCTCCATCCTCATCTCTATCCGCCTGCTGAATTCCATATCGCTTTTTGCTGGCACTTGCACCGCCGCCAGTAACATCAGCGATCATACTATCAATACCGAACGGGTCCGCAGTGTCCTTTTCAAACTCAACAGGACCGTCGCGAGCCTAACACCAACTTAATTAGCATGGTCTAAACACAGAGAGATACTAAACTTACCTCAGCTTCCGCTGCACCCCGGAATCCCTCCTTTGCCCGTCCAAGAACTTCAAACCGGCCGCTCTTTTGAATCTTGCTCATTTCACCGGAGGCGGCGTCCTCGTCGTACTCGTCATCTGCCTGCGCGCGAGGGCGGTAGATACTGCTAATGGCATCCTGTGCTGCAAACAGAGGCTTGTCGTATGGGTTGTCCTCGTTGAATCCCGTGCTCATTCCACTAGTCTGATTGAACAAACGCGAATCATACATAGACTCCGTGTTTTGAGTAGGCTTCGCTAGACCAAGAGCCACCTTTTCCGAAATGTCACGATTCTGTTCCCGTGCCATCATCTGAATACGACGCTCTGTTCCCATACGTGACTGTCGCAATTGTCGTTCCGCCTCCTGACGACGCTCACGACGAGCCTGCTCTCGCTCTCGCGCGGCCGACTCATCATCACTAGGTGATACCGAACGCGACGAATATGCAGGTGAAGGGCTTCGACTACCGCTAAACGACCTTGCGCGAGACTCCCGACGACTCGACGCCGCAGTGGACCGCTGCTCGCGCGCCTTTTGTGCAAGTTGTCGCAAGTGCTCCTCCTTTTGCGCCTTTTCCTTTTCAGCCAATTTCTGCTGCATTTGTGCTCGTTGCCGGACTTCTTCTCTGGCATGTCGGTCGGCTGTAAATAGTGCTTCGGCGAATTGTGCGAATTTATCATTGATTGTAACGTCCTGTAACCCTCGGCCGTCTGCTGCGAGTCGCTTATCGAGAGGCACCGTGTAACCCTTGGGATTCTTCCAGTTCGACACTGGTGGTGGGATTTTCCACGCCTCTTGGTCTTCGGCCGTCAATTTTCGCGGAGGGGAGTGCATCACTGGCGGAGGTGGTGAAGGTGGACCGCGAGGGATCTTCTTGTGTTTAAATTTCGGAGGTTCCATAGGATCTTGCTGTCGCTCCATAATCTTCATAATACGATCATTCTTCCTGCTTGTATCTCCCATCTGATTCGCCGGTGTGTATCGCACAAACGTAGGATCGGCTCTCTGTCCACCGCGGACGTTTTTCGGTTTCTGAGCTGCAACTGCTCCAGTGACCAGCTTAGCCAGTGCATCTTTTGTCTTTTCCATTTGTTCTGCAACTTCTTCCTGCGACGGCCTATCGAGTGATATTTCGCCCATATCTACCCGTTGTCGTAGCGGGATGAGGTCTTTGAACGAGGCATGGACGATTCGATTATCGCTATGTCCGCGTCGTGCAATAGCATCGTACTTGACTTTTCCTTCTCCGTCGACCTGGACTGCTAGAGCGTTGGATGTAGTTTGGCCGCCTTTGCGTCCCATATCGAGCGGATATTGGGCGACGAGAATTTCTGGAAAGGCGCCGCCATCGCCAAAATCTTCAGGCGCTCTCGGTCGCCATCCCGTTCTGTTGCCGTATGGCGGAGGTCCGGTTCTCTAGGAATCTTCATTAGTATATCGCAGTAAACAGTAGAACTTTTTAGACAGGGTTTCGTACCCTTAGTACAATCTGACTCTCATCGAGGGCGCCCGCGCCGAGCACTCGGGGCCCTCGTTGCTGCGCGTGAGAGGGAATTTCTTCATCCTCGCCTGTATATTTTGGTTTCGGTAGAGACTTGAACAGACCTGACGCGACGGAAGCCATGGTCGGTATATGTCTGCGGTGGCGACGTTGTAGACTGCGAGAGGTGATTACTGCAAAAAGAGGTTGGACGTTTAAAGTTTTGATGATGGCAACGGATGCGTCAATGGTTTGTTCCGGCTGCCGTAATTTTTCCTACCAAATATGAAGCTCGGCCTTGCCTCAAAAGGGGTTGAATTCAAAGAGAAAATAAAAAGTCAAAATAGCAAAAATTAATGGCATTTATATGATCCCAAGATTGCTCCACTGATTTTGAAATCACCCACATGGTTGTCGATCACGTGTTGGGTGTTGCCGTCTCCTTCCAAGCATATCGGATCGAACGACACTTAATCTATTGTTTCAAAAAACTCTTGTCTACTATTCATTCATGAAACAAAATGAGCAGCAATCCATCATATTCGTCTTGAGAATAGGCTACCACCCAGTATAGCTTCTAAAATACTCATACCTTCCACCTGTTGGTCCTCCCACTCTCCTGGCTGATAATACTGCTCATCGATTTCTGCCCTTGACCTCAACGAGAATCTTCCCTCGCTATCGCACGCCCAATGCTTATATTCTTTGTCTATACCTAGCACTGGCTCACATGAAAGCGGCCGCGTATTCCGTTCATTCTCCTTGTATGAGCGGCTCCGTGCTCGGCTGTTGCTCCTGGTCCGTCGTCTGGTTCTACCCTGCCTGATGTTAGGATTCCGGTCCTTGGTTTGGAAACGAGAGTTCTCACAGTCGATGTTAGCAATTTCTCTGGCCTCGTTATTCCATTCTGAAGTCGCTTCATTAGCTGTTGTTGCTGAATTGTCTCCAATAATGGCTCCCCATCCCGAGGCTTCATTAGCTGCTGTCGCGGAATCATCTCCAGTATTCGTTTCCCATTCTGAGGGAGCTTCATCAGCTGCAGGCCACTCAGACATTCCGCCGGATTCTTCAGGTTCTGTCTCTTTTTCTTTGTTCTCATTCTCAGAGAAATGAACATTCTTCTTGTTGTTGGAACCTGAATCCTGAGGTTTGCTATCGTCCTTGGTCTCATCACTCCTGTCGTTGACTTCCGAGCTTTCCTCTTGGGGACCTGAGTCCTGGTTTGACTTTTCCTTGTTTTTGTTTTTGTTCTTCTTGCCACCGTTGTTGTTTTGTTGCTTGTTGCTGTTGTTCTCCTGGTTCTTGTCCTTGTTGCTGTCCTGGTTGTTCTTCTTACTCTTACCCTTGCCTTTGTTGCCCTGTTCATTTCCCGAGCCCGATGCTGAAGCCCCTGCACCAAGTTTCAAAAGACTATCCGTGGTTTGAACACCGACATCTTTTCCCTGATTACCACCTCTGGCAGGCCGATCATCATTGTTTCTCCCACTCCCATTCTGATTCGAACTCGGTCCTTCTTGTCGCCCACCCCGTCCACCTCTGTCACGATTCGAGTCTTCGGCATTGGTATTACCAGTCGTACGCGTAACCCCATACGGTAATGGTGCACGCATGGTATTTCCTCGATTGGTGGCCTATACATACTAAAGTTAGACACGATTATGAGCATAGGGCATAATTAGACTCACGCTTCGAGAACGACGTCTTGGCCTCGTCTCAATGGTTGTGACATGTCTCCCATCGACGTATCGACGAACCATCACACTCTCACGTTCTGGATCCTCTCCTCTTCGTCGACGACTCTTTTCGACGGCGTCGGGACACCAACAACCACACCAATCTTCGAGAAAGCAATCGATGCAAGTTCGGGAGCACATTTTGTCAGCTTGCTTGACCTTCTCGTCGCGATGGTTTCTGTGTGGCTTTCAGGAGAGGGCTGTCTGGTGGACATAATCTGCTAGAAAAGGAGGTCAGTTGACTTTATAGAAGGTCAGAAGTGGTAGGTCTCAAACAGAAGACTGGTCGCAAAGAAAACGATCATTGGTCTACAGTCTTTCTTGTCAGTGGAGAGACTGAGAGTCTAATGTGAACTTTCAGGAAGCCCAGTGAGAAGTACACGACACAGCCAGGAACATTGCTAAAGCTTTGTCTGATAGGAGTTCTCTCTAAAAGGAGACTCTATGTGAGAGAAAGCTTGGTCTTAGAAACTTGTTGAAAAAAATGTCTCATTCTTCTCTGTCTATGTGTGGTCTATCTTACATCAAGCACTTACCCACCGATAGGGCAATGGCAACAAACACCACAAGGTAAGGAAACTACCGTCAACATCAGGACTGACAATGAAAATGTTTCCTAGATACCTAAGATGTTAAGAGAATATCAGACGAGAAAGGGAATTCCCTTCACCTATATACAGCAAGGATCATCTCACACACATGCATTATGCACCAATTGTAAGTCTAGAGATACTAGGAATTACAATACTTAGAAGGCAGGAAAAGTCATGTAGAAGAGAATGTCTATACATATAATGATAATAAGAGATTCTGTGGTATACTTCTAAAATATCTAAGAATGAAGACTCCAAACACCATCCAACATGCAACGTTCTTTCAGAACCACATCAAGATATACAACAAACAATTGAACAATCGAACAAAGAGGAGAAGTATAGACGAGTCTCGCTTTCAAGGCACAGGATTGTAATATACATGTTCTCTCATTGTCTCAACAAAGACTGCTAACTTACAAATCATCAGAAATGAGGATGTGTTCTCTTCGCGGACAGGCCAGGTCTTCTACATCTTTGGCTTCGGCGTAATGACGCTGGCCGCGGAAGGTATACCATACTTTCAATGTCTTGGGGAGTAGAGGGGCGGGGTCGTAGAAGCCTATTATTTGGAACTTGACGTCGATATAAGGTTAGTCATGCTTGTCATCTGATAGCTAAAAAGATGTAGACTTACTCGAATGGTATTCTTCGATATGAAGAGTTGACTCTTATCAACCTGCGCGGCAACGGGGATCGTCACATCGATAACCTCTGACTCTGCACGTTTCGCACTTTTAGGCGGGAAATACCCATATTCAGCTTTCTCAACGACCAGTCCACCTTTATCCTCTTCACGCGCTTGTCGTCGTCTCGTCACGTCGCTCATCAACTCAATCTGTTGCGCACTCTCCTTTTTGCGCACCGAAAGCTGGGCTTTGAGTTGTTTCCGTTTGCGGATGATAGCTTCGCGGCGACGACGTCTCTCTCGCGGACGAATGTAGCCAAACTCGACGCCGATGTAGGTAAACCAGGGGACAATAACGGCTATAACAGATATTTCGGCGTCTGCGAGATCGAGTGGGCAGATCAATATGGGTACTCTGATGGATTGTCCCAAGCGGCGCCATGAAAGTGACAGGACTAAACCGCGTGCATCGCGCAGACTGACACCAAGACCCATATTGGTGAACTCGGCAACTCTTCGAGAAGCTGTTATGCCCCATGCCATGTTCCCATCGAAATCAACAGCCGCCTCAACTTCGACTCGCACGCCGCGACGGTCTGGCAAAGGAATTGTTGGATGGTAGCCATCTAAATTCCACTCTGAGCGTGGAACGTCCTCGAGTCTATCTGCGAAGAAAGTGCGTCCGTATGTTAAACTCAACTGTGCCTGGGCTGGGGTTGCAGCAAAGCCCCACTGCCAGACTTCATTTTCTGTTGACTTTGCAAAATCAGGATCATCGGATGCTTCTTCGGCGGTAGGGCTTGATAGGGATGTATATTGAAGCTGCAGCGAGCCATCATTGACTAGCATAGGCTCCAATCGTGGATCAAGCGACATGTCCATGAACGGCGATAAGAAGCCTCTCATGAACGATGGCCATGTCAAGTGAGAACCAGTTGAGTATGACAGAGTGCCGAATTTCTTTGAACCAAACTGCCTCACGATTGATGTCGTTATATTAGGCATGAAGTGGTTGACGTTAGATGGTATGTTACTCTTGACGAGCACTGTGAAAGGCTTGCTGTTGGGGAAAGGATATACTTGTTTCTCCATATGCAAGGCAAGTGCCCGAGCCGGTAGAATAGTCACGGTCCCACCAACTGATGCTCCCTCGAGCAAAGACCGTAGACCGAACTTGGATTGAGGGACTGCCAGCGATCCAGCAGTTGTGAATTGGTGATTGATAGTGGCGCCCAGGTTGAACGTCGCGGCGCCAAGGAAAGGCGGACCGTCAATCTATGATATTTGATCAGTTCAAATGCTCTAGCCAATTAATAGTTGAGTAGGAACAATTACCTTGACAACTTCAGTCCTTCCATCCGGAGTAGGTAGCCTAAATGCCTGTTTGCTTGGTCGTATGGCACCGCTAACATTTGCGTGAAAGGTGACCTCGGGCGGAAATCCGGACTCTTCTTCCACCTTTTCACTCTCCGCTGAAGTCTCTTCCTCTGTATCTTCTTGTCTACCAGAGAACCATGTCCAAGCCCCCGCGAAATCCGGCAAGGCTGTCTTGAATGAGTATCCGAGAACGAAACGACTCGCACGTAGCTTTGGTGGTGGAAAGTTGAAGTCCACTTCACCTTCCTCCTCACCGGGCGAGATTAACGAAGATGCGTCGATGGTAACTGACATGGATGTCTAGTTGGATTATTCAACATCAGCACCAGACCGAATAACTCAACGCGAAGGGGCAGAACATACCTTAGCACCAACCAATCTATTCAAAGCCGTCCTCTCCTTCGCTTTCATGCGCGCAATAAACCACCGCCTGAACTCCGCCGGCGACATCGCTCTTGGGCCGACTTGCCCTAAACCACTATCTTCATTCTCCATCCTCGCTGCCATAGACCCACTCGCACTCCATTCACGCTGTACTCCTTCCTCGCCTTCCAAATCGTAGACAATCCGCTTCTTCGGATCACTCAGAATCTTATACGCTTCTTGCACAAGTCTAAACTGCGCATTCGCCGACTCAACCAAATGGGCGGGCTGCTTGTCCGGATGCAGACTTAGAGATAGATTGTGGTATGCGGATTGCAGCTGGCTGTCCGTTGGAGGAGGGCTGCGCGAAAGTCCGAGGAGGCTGTAGTAATCGACTTTTTTGGGGTAGCGCATTAACAGTTCGTAGTCTTTGTCCAGGTCGGTGCTGGCGCTGTCGCCGTCGTGGAAGTTGCCATTTGGACGGCTTTTTCCGACTCGTGAAGCCATCCCCGCAGGAACGTGATTATCGGACTGGGATTGGACGGCCGAAGCTAATCAAAAAGCTTCAGCTATCTTGCCATATTTGAGAGAAAATTGTCGTATCCTGGTGTATTCAGTATATATAGTGGCATCATAGTAGCATTTGATGAATGCCACAAGCTGTCGAAGTTGTTGTAGCTCCAAAGGTTCCTTCCTGGATAGCTTCGGCGTCATGCGGGAAAGAGGCTTGGCGCTGGCCGTTCTGCACGTTGACCGTTAAGCTTATTTTAACCCTAACGGCGGGGCATACAAGAGCTACAGAGCACATAACTAGGCATTGTTCTTATTCAGTAAAAATGTCACTTAGACTTAAAATTAGCAATTAAAATGGTGGTGCTCAGTTTAAATATCTACGTTGATGTCTCTCGGGCACTTGTAGACTTTGAGGAATGGTAGATGAAAGTCTTAACCCTAAACCCTAATCACTCCAATCAATAGAATAGCATTATCAATTATACATCTCGTTATCAAACACTTTTGTCTATTCGTAACAGTCGTCTGGCATCATAGTATGCCTTTCAAAATGGTCAGTGTGTAACACCTGGACCAGTATCCTTCATTTCGTCGATGAAAGGAGTTCAAACTCGTCGCTTGCAATACCAAATCAATGCAACCTTCAGTGAACATCTTCGTCGATCCCGGGCCGGCACAATTTGAACCATCAACTAAGTATCGTACAATAAATCCAGGCAGGGCCTTCCTTCTAAGGGCCGCCCTTTCGTGTTTCGCAATGCAACAGCCCACGGCGCCAATATTCTCAGCCACAGTCTTATCTCAATCCGTTCCTGGCGTAGGTATCAGTTTACTCTCCAGTCTTCATCACTCTCTCAGAATTTGAATTATGATTCTGACGCTGCGCAGCGCATATCCCAATAAAAGCTGTTTCCATGCCTAGATCTTTGAAAAGACGTCACGGCTCTATAATCCTCATTATTTCGCTCCTTTTCGGGTCGTGGTATATCTCCTGTCTTCCGATGAACCTGGTTTGTTTCGTCGGCAAAGCAACATCCAATATGATCATAACAGCTTATTGAATATGTTACAGTAAGTCGGGACGTATAAAATCGGCGCAATAGCTGTTTCTTCGAAGTGATTTTGAAAGGATAATGTTGAATGTTCGCCGCTCCGTACAGTTCATCTCCTTACGCCGACTGAGGATCATACGATGAGGATCTCGCTCGACTTCCGCGAGGTCTAGAATAATGGGAAACTGTCAGCCTTGAACTATATCCCAAAGAAATAAAGGGTGGATTGACTTACGCGCTTTCAAATCTGCACTCTCGCCCCGACTTTTGACATTGATCACATTTGGGCAGATTCGGCTGGCATTTCACTTTCTTTTCCCTGCAAGGAATGCAGGCCTGCGCCAACCGTTTCCGGGCTTTACCTGCCTTTGTCAGACCCCAATCCGGATTGACTGGCTGACCGTCGATCAGTTTCGGGCAGTAGGAGTTGTCTGCAAAGATATAACAGACACCCTTCCCAGGAAGATATCGTTCATCGACGACCTGGTTAGGGACAGCGGGTCCTCGTGGACCGGCTTGGGAGCTTTCTTGTCTGGGACTTGAAACATAGTGAGATAATGACGGGTCGGAATGCCCGGGGCTTGCTGTGGGATCTCTGGAAACGGACTGGCTTCTGAGAGATTCGTCGTCTGACACGAGATGTGAACGAGATTTATGTGACGGACGTGTGTGCGATGTCTCCAAGCCTACCTGCGAGATTGGAGGTAGTCTAGTTGACTGTGGGCTGCGATAATGCTCATACTCTCTGTCACTAGAAGGGGACAAGGAGGCATAATCAGAAAACCCTCCCTCAGAGTTCCGTGAAGGGTTGTAATGTGAACTAGGAGGGCGCGAATGTATGGATGGCGAATTCTGTAGGCTGCGGCCGTGATGTGGTGCAGGAGGAAAGGAAGGCAAGTAGCTTGTATTTGCGTCCGAAAGCAGTTGACGGACGGATGGCAAGCTTTCTCTTTGTGCCGGAAAATCGTTCCTCGAATGCGATACGTCCGTTCTTTGGTGTGATGATGGGGTTTGTTGATCGTCAACAATGAGTCCTATTGGAATCGATGAATGTGGAGGTGGGAGTCGATATTGACGACTGCTGCTTCGGTCCTGGCCATGCCTGCCACCGTCGTAGTTGTGGCTCATACTCTGTAAAGGAAATGAATGACCAGGGTGCTCGAATCGTGAGTACGTGAGGCTCATTCTCGTGTTGCTGTACTAACGATGCGTACAGAAGCCCTGTGCCGGATTATGTCACGCAGGACGGAAAAAGGAAATGGCAATATGAGTGTCTGTGGACGTCTGGAAGACAGGCTGGAAAACTGCAAAAAACAATCGGTCTCAAGGCTGCAATGTATTCTCGAGCATAGGGATTATCGGATTCGCATGACAAGGGCGACACAGCCTATATTGCAAGGGAATGATGGATCAACGAGTGGGATCCGTCAGAAGAATAATGATTTCAATATGGTGAGGTCTTCACGAGGACGATATTTTCAACCGCTGGGTTGTGAACGATCAGATGACGCAACAACTGCCAACGGACTATGGCATTGACAGGTAAAAAGCGAAGCATATGTTCATTGCATGAAGAACTGGAAACCCGCAAATTAGTTCGGGCATTTAAGTCCAACAGTCGACGAATATGCGGGTCAAGTCTATATCATAATCATCGACCGATGAAGGGCAATTCGATAGCTGGTGTCTAAGTGAGGCAGAATGCTGAGTTCTGCAAGCCAGCACTGTGACAATATCTTGCAATAGGTCAATGAATTAGTCTGCAAGCGAGTGTTAGACCAGACGATTGATACGATGCCACGATGCTTCTCAAAAATCTGGCATAATCTTCGGTAGATTTTCTGCATGGACCCGTCGACAAATACCGAGCAACGAATGACAGGTGGATCTCGTTCAATCACTGACCAGAGGCGCACGCATACCTATGGTTCGGCACGGACTAAAGCGAGCACTCTAGACAAGAGAAAGTGAGAGATCGAATGCGAAGGAGATCAAACGATATAAGAGCCAAAGAGGGTAAGATGTTGTGAGCAAATTAGGAAAGGATTTTCAAATAGGCATTGCAGAAAGCTCCACGTTGTAGAAGTAAGTCGCAATCACTTTAAGTCCAAATTGATGAAGACCCTTCGCTTGGCAGTGGGTACATTAAATTCCCCGTGGGCGATGCATTTTACGACGCTCGAGTCTTTCTTTGCTTCTTTTGGTGCAGTACTATTACCCAGTACGGAGTACATACTACGTATGTACGTACATGCCCGTTAGTATGCAGTCGGAAGGCTTCCCGCTACGGGCTATACTCATACACCCTAGTAGCAACTCTACCTAGGATACGGTCAAGCAAGTCCATGTTACTATTATTGCCCCATTTTGGCCGCGGACGCCGGATCAGAGAACAGATAGTCGGCGGGGGGTCTCTAGTGGAAATCGAGGAATTAGTGAAAAGTGGGAACCCACCTAAAAGTCTAAGACTCAACAACAATGCCCGAGATTGAGAGTGCAGCCGTTAGCTGTAGCATGTAGGGACTGTTGCGACTTAGCCAGCCGGTATGTGTTAATTCAGTGAACATTCGACGCCGTTTGGCCCTACCTTTGCAGCATACCAATCCTCCTAAGACCTAGGGTGACCAGGGTTGGGCATTATTTCCATACATGAGGCATCGTGTACAGGATACAAACGTACAGGGAGCTACTGCGGTGTACAATCGAGGCAATTGGAAGTTATTGCCTCAGATTGTCTGAAGATCAACAGCAACGTTGTTGTCTAGACCACAACTCCAAACGGAGACAAGGTTTCGCTCGTATTCCTACGATCACAGATCGATCATTACGATCTATGTCACACCTGATCGACGGGCTCTAATTAGATCGTGCACATGCTACTGCCCTGTTGTTTGAGAGTTTCAAGTTTCTAGTCATGATAGGTCTGTTCGTTCGCAAACATCGACATGCACACTCGTTTGATTGCAAAAGAAAATAAAGTGGGCTAGAAATAGATTGACGTACCAATCGGCTAAGACACGATTTGTCTTTTTCTGGTAGACTAAGTTAGCAACATTAGCCGTCTGGTAATGTAATTTTATCAACCGAAGTTGTTTGCTGTCCAGTGTCCATCTTATCGCCGACCCGTCTCCAGCAGACAGTTACCAATCAAGATCGGTTGTTGACAACTTGACAAGTGTTACTGAACCTTGCAATTGGCTCAACAAACACGGCTGCATATTGTTGTGGCTGGTTGTCATCAATGCATGTGTGAGCAGGGGTACATCTTCAGACAGACGGAGACATCAAGTCGAACAGGCTGAAGCGTACTCAGTACTTCGTAACTACTAACGACTCTAATGAGTGCCGAACGGACATTTCCGAGGAGGACCCTAGTTCGAGCCTTCGAGGCAAGAGTGCAAACGGCTAGCTGATCCATCTTGTACCTGACACCGTTTGACTTTGCTCAATATTACCATAACTAGTATCCGCAAAGGACGTGCGTCCAGGAAGCTAGGCAAAAGTGCCGTCTCGCATCTCTTGACTAGCTAGTCAGCTTTCCGACCTTCAGCCTCTCACACGCGGTATTGTCACGCACGTAACCCAGATACAGTGATACACACATAGGAGGACGGACTCCACCAAACCAGTGGTGGGCACTGGTGGCCTTATGTGGGATTCAAGGAATCGTAGCGGACCCGAACATCAATTGGTCGATGGAAACGCCCGGCAGTAGTGCCGACGGCCTAGGCGATACCCAGACGCCATTTTTAGAATTGAAAACGCCAACCATCAGATGCTAGAGCCTAGAGGCCCAAGGTTTTCCTTGTTGGCTGGTGTTCCTGCTGTCTGTTTTCAAGAACGTCTTAGAACAGGGACAAAGAGCAGGCGGATCTGCGCCCGGGGTGACGGGGGCGGCAGCCACGATGGGGAAAGACCAGAAGTTAACGCGACGTCTTCTCGTGAAGGACAAGTAGCATGCTCCGTAGAGTCAGTAGCGGCTTGCGAAGCGCAGCTAGCCACCGCTTAGGTACAAACCTGGCAGCTAGTTCTGTCTCTGATGCTGGAAGTGCAGCTAGTGGGACTTTAGCGGGCGAAATCGTGTCGAAAAATCTCCGTCCGGCCTGCTAAGCTTGGACTAGTGGGCTGGGTACGTACAGTGGGATGAAATAAGTGTTGGCACCCTTGTGCGGGTATTACGGGTACGCGGGGTGCCAACACTTATTTCGTGGTACTGTATGGCCATGATTCTACAACTGAAGGAGTCAAGCCGGTTTGACGCAACAACTAACAAGTCGATCGACCCGCATTGTGGACAATGGCAGTTCGGAGTGGGATATTGGTTTTCGCGCGATTTCGGGACTGATTTTGAAAGGATTTAGTCTTTTGCTCGACCCCTTTCGGAAAGAGAAGAGCTTCCGAACAGGCCTGGCTAGTCCACTTCCTAGTTCACATGTATGTACAATACTCCGTGGCGTATTCATATTCCAGAACAGTATTAATTATACGAGAGGGCCTGCCGTTGGATGAATTGACGCCGTCTCCACCAGAACAAAGTATGTATGTCGTATCGACCCTTAAGCAGCACTTATTATTAATATAAGTGCAGGAAACTATGCGTCCATGTCCATGACAACTTGATCATTGGTCAAACCATGGTAGGCCGATTTGGAATAGTCAAAGAAACAGAGATGAAATCAACGTGCGGAGCATGAACCTTGCAGGTCTGAGTTGGCAGGCTGAAGGACTGGACTCGGTAAGGTTGTATGATGTTCAGGATCGAGTATGAACCGGGACGTCAGAGAGGAGGAAGAAAAGAAAGGCGGAGGTCGCCGCCGAATAAGAGGATGTTATTGTTGACTCGTCAAAGAGCGGAAGCGCTATCCACCGAGTTCTTCCTATCATTCCTATCACAATTAACACTAGAAATAAATCAAATGATATCCAAGATAGCTACAAGATATGCTCCGTACTGAAAGACGGTGTATCTACTGCCGGATGCGTGGGTAACAATATACTCCGACAATCAGCCTATCATGCACCCTAACAATAGCCCACCCAAGATGACAGTCTAGACTTCAGCCTGAAAAAAGGGTCCAACTGTGGAATGCTAATCTACTATTGAATTTTAGTTGCTTTTGATGTCTCGAGTGAGTCGAGTGAGTCGAGTCCCAACAATGGAATTTCTATCACACATAAATACTACGTACTCTCCATATGGAGTAATAGCTGTTGTGGAGAAATTCTCCTTCAAAATGCGCCCTACGGAGACACGTCGACCGAAGGATCTGTCAGGATTCGTTCGAGAACACATAAGGAACATCAGCACTTGCATTTATATCCTCTTTCTATGTTTTCTTTTCCTGAAATCGGTTGAATTGCATAGTCTCGTGACCTGTACGTAGTATGTTAATATTGTTAGCACAAACGCCATGTCTTTCGCTTAACTGTCTTACATGTGAGAGAGGAGACAGCATTAATTTATCAGCACCAGCCGGTCAATGTTACTGGTCAACCAACAAATAACACACAATATAGTTAAATGAACACAAACAAACTTAGTCAAATTCCAATCAATCAATCAATTAATTGCGGCGTAGGTAGCATTCGCTTCCTCGTAGTAGGTAACCTTGCAAAGAGTTTAAGTGGAAGGTTTCCGAAACAGGTAATTGCGCACCTGGATTAGGGTTCGTCTAACGAGTTGACCACTCTGAGTTTCGATCACGTAAATGTTAAAGGATCCGCAAACTAAGTTAGTTGTACCTGAAACGACTACTCTCGGCACTCATAACATCGATGCATTCCTAATTTTCAAGCCTTTCTCTGTATGCAGTCTTGAAAGTTGAAACTCTGAATCAAGCAAAGCCCGACTCTACATCACAAGCGCAGTACGTACGCCACAACCTGTGCACGATAAAGTATAAAACAGGGCCCACTTCTCTACGTCTACCCCTAGGTACGGACCACGGAGCACTCGAGTCAGAAAACTCCGTCTCTGGCGATCGTGAGTTTCAGTTTTGCGGGCACCAAAATAGCAATTAATCCGCCAATGAGTCCATCCCTGTTGCCAAAAAGCCAGAACACAAAAATGAGGTATTTGAGGTTTCTTGGCGTTTGGCTGTTGGCTGTTGAAGCTTGTTATTCTCGGTCATTGATACTACGTAGGATGCATCCAGGATCAAGTAAGTTTCAGTGCTGGATATTGACAAGTATATACAATTACAACGTACTCCGTACAGACAGGAAACAGGTATCCGGACCGGATCGACAGAATCTCGATGAGGCTCCACTCAAGCATCCATGAACTGATACTTACCAGAAATAAATATGGAGTAAACGAACAGTATCCATATTGACAGCTATACACATACGTAGTCAGTACGTCGATGGCTACAGTATCCCAGAAGTAGCATCCCAGATGGCAATGCGCGATTAATAATGCATTACAGTACCTACTCCGTCCATACGTACTCCGGTGATCTTTTCAAGGCTCAAAGCCTTGAAGGTATTCCCATTTCAGCCTAGGGAGATGGACAAAGCGGAACGGGGACGACAACACGTTCCTTCCGATCGATTAGTACACACTACGGACTGTACGCAGTACCTCGCAGCAGTCCCAAGTTGAGCAGGGAAAACTTTTCTTACGTATTCTGGGATCCTGGCTGAATGACACAAAGAAGCAAAAAAATGTTGATTTGACATGAAACTGAGTCAAGTGTAACTCTCGCCTCGGCAATTGATGCCTAGGTCGAGTAGCACGGTATATACCCAGCTATCATCTCCCGAAGTTTTCCCGTGTACGGAGGAGCTGTGCGAACCTCAAGCGGACCGTCGCTCATAGACCCTACAGCTGGGTCCAGTAGTTATCTTTCTTCGGATTTTGACTTTTTCCTCTCCCATCCTTCCAACATCCAACAATGATTAGACATTGATTGTGGACGTTATTTATAGATCTAACTTATAGTATCTGTGCGGTAATATATTTTCCGAATCCTATCGCGCAAGTTTTGCCGTACTGCAGTACTAGTGCGGCACTGAGCATGAAGCCAGAAGCCATGAGATAAATTAGGGCTAGGGTACGGAGAGGTATGGATAACGGATTTGGACCAGACCATAATTAACTACTACTATGGAGTAGGTGGCATAGAACCAATGGAGGTATAATAAACGGTGTTATAGTCTCGATTGTTGAGATGCATGCACGCATCTAGAATATCCGAGGATTCTGCGCTCTGCATGCCGTGAACATGCTAGTACGCACCATGTTATCATGCTATACGGATGAATACAGGCGGACGATCTAGAGCCGAGACCGACATAGATACGATGAAGGTAGTACTGACTGGACTGACTGGACTGATACTTTGCTCACGTCAATTCAAGATGTGGGTACCTACATACTGTGTATTTCAATAAGACATCATGACATACCAACAACCTAGAGCCTACATAACCACAGAATTAAGCTTCATTATTCCAGGGTAGTAGACTTGTAGTATGTACCTAGGCAAAATTGCAAATGGGAATTTTCACGGATTTCTTCTCCCGAGCTTCTCGGCGGCTCGTCGTCCACCGGGTTTACTACATTGCTATTCCATCCAGGGATGTCTAATGCAAAGCTAGGTCGTAATCTTGTTTTGATTGTGCATTGAGCTCATATATATTCATATAAACATCCATGGCCCTTTCTCCTCTTTCTGGTGTTTATGCCTAGGTATAATACCTAGATATCGCAGTGGAATTCCTATCAAACCCTGTTATTGCTGAAGCTTCATGCAGCCCACCCGTCTAGTTACTACCTCAATACATTTATATATCAATTGATATAGGGACTACGTATAGGCAATTTATGAAAGGCTCACACAACTCCGTGCATACTCGATTTGTCCAAAGCTCATGCCCTAATAATCTATTAATCGCCAGATACGTACACTACTACGTAGTACGTACTTCCGCTTTCAGACCCCCTGTTGGGGAGGCTTGTCTCAACTGCCTAAGCGAGGTTTGCATCATTGATCTGCAATGTATATATCATATTGTATTGTATCAATGTACCTAGGAACAATCAATGCAACGACAGACATGTGAAAGTCTGCTTTAAATTTTTTTTTTAAAATTTTTTTCAATGCTCCCGAGGTCGATACGGTTACGACATGGAACTCGGGTTGAAAAAAATATCCGTCAATAGGATGAGAAAGCGATATTTGGAGGTTGGTGGGTTATTCGACAAGGTTTTTCGGTGTAGAGATATAGGGATCGTCTGCTTACAGTCTCTAGTACATCGGACAGTGGTGAGAAGATCAAGAATGCATCGGGTTGCGTAGCCGAAATAGAGAAGGCCGGGCTTGTTCAGTGATCTCCGCGGATTGCGTTATTTTACCTGGATCGATGGCTTTTGAGTGGCAACCATTCTTGATTCTATGCACGCATGTTTTTGATTGAGAGGAGAAAATCTTCGCATTATCTGTCGTGGTGTACTGTACCGATACTGTACCGATACTGTACCGATTTTGTTGGGCAGCGGGTGTCGTTTCCGTCAACAGATCGATACCGTCAACCCATCCATATCCAAGCCACAGATTTGGGACATTTTTCATACAAGCACTGCGGATTACTTGAGATCTTCGCATGTTGCGTGATGATCCTAAGAATATACGTTATTTCCTGGAATGACATCGTGACCTTGAATCTATTGTTGTAAAGATGCAATTCAAACGAGGTAAAGATTTATCCAAAACCTGCTTCTAATTGCTTCCACATTCAAGATCCTAACTCCCTGCACACCAAGACGATATCCAAGTAAGCACTCTATAATCGAGAACCTTCTTCACCACGATTCGCCCAATACGCAACAAACCGCCAGCGGCCGTCGTCTGCCCTGACCGAAACTCACCACAATGGTGAGCCGCATCACCACCAGACCCATGAAGATAAAACTACTCCGTGGTACGCGCAAGGTCGCAGATGAGCGCCTACTTGATGTCCCGGGGGTGTTGAGGAGATAGACAGAGCCGTCTCCGAAATATTCTGAGGCTCTGAAGCGGTCTACCTTCAATTCTGATTCTTCGAATGAGCGTTTCGCGCAATTCTTTGCCTTCCCATGCTCTCTCGTCGACGGGTGAATTGAGAATACTGGGATATGCCTTTAGATATCTCTCTTTGATGCCAGGACCTACAATCAAAGCTGTATCGCTTGGGAACAGGGTGGGATCACCTGTATGATACCAATAATTGTGGCTTTAAACAATGGCTTCCATACTCTTCAACTCCACTTAGGCCACTTAGGCTGGGAGTTCGACATTGAGCTCTAAGCCGCCAATGATTGGTTTCACCATGATTGACTGCTCAATGGTAAGACGCATTGACCTGCGCATGTCAATGTATTCTAGGAGGATGGGAAATGGACTTACGTGTCTATCATCTAGACACCGACTGTAGAAGCGCTAACACCGGAGGCGCCGGCCTTGGTGTCGCAAGAACATCAGTGGAATGAGACATATTATAACGGATACGCGATGCAATCATAGGAAGTTGTTTAAGAAAATTTCTAATTTCACTGGTCAATCGTGGGAGTGACGTTTTGAGAAAGCGAGCGCACGCCCCATTGACACATGGTAGTTCAACCCTGATAACCCTAACCATGTACTTCCTTTAGCCAACTATTATTTTGTCTCAAGTCGATAGTCCATAAGAGTGAAATTGATATTAGTCTACGTCAAGCCAAGTCAAGTCATAACGGTTCATTGATGGCATCACACATTATGGCACGCATGCATATTCATTCCATGTAGCTGTGCTAAAAACTAGTGGTAGTGGACATAAAAACCCCATTTTTGAAGGAAACAAGAGAAAGCAACCAAACAAAAGAATTGTCAAACGGTTTACTGTTCAGCAAGGATCTTCTGGAACTGCTCACCAGCGCGCTCGGGCTTGGTAGCCTCAGCAGCCTGCTGGCCAACCTTGTCCTTGGAGTATTGGGCGGCGTAAGGGTTGAGGCGGAGGAGGACTTGCTTGTTGCGGAGAGGGTTCTTCTTCTGGACGAAGGGACGCTTGGTGCGGGCCTCACCCTTGGGCTCACGGAGTACGGACTGGACTTCGGAAGAGTTGATGATACGGGTGATGTCGGCGTTGGCAAGGAGGTTGGAGGGGAGGAGGAAGTCCTTCTTGAGAGCAGAAGGAGTAGTAGTAGTACCGTAGACTTCGTCCAAAGCAGCGAAGGCAGAGGATGTCCAGACAATGAAGCGACCGAGGTGACCACCGGGGGCGAGCTGGAGGAGGTTGAGGGCGTAGACGGAGGAGGTCTCGACACCGGGGATGTTGCGGAAGGCCTTGACGAGCTCCTTGCCGTCGGTCTCGGGGTTGTAGACGACGAGAGGACCGCGGCGCTGGCGGAAACGACGGCCACGCATCTTACCCTTACCGGCACGGGTCTTCTTGGACTTCTGGACCTTGACGAGGTCAGGGCCGGCACCGACAGCCTTGAGGAGGGCGACGGCGGCCTTGGTCTTGGCGATAGCGGCGCTCTCGAAGGTCTTGGACTCAATGACGAGGGGGACTTCGGGGACGTTGGCGACACGGTGACCGCGGGCGAACAAAAGAGAAGGAACGGAAGAAGCCGCCAAGGCAGAGGCGGTAGCGAAGCGTCTGCAATCCAAAATTTAGCCAGAAACTCAACCTTTTTTTTCAACGATCTTTAAATGTAGCCTACCTCTGACCCTGGTTGACCTTCTGGTGCCACTTGCGCCAGACCTTGGTAGGAGCGAACATACGACCAGAACGGCACATGTTACCGAAAGCAGCCTGACCAGCACGGTGAGTACCACCACCAGAGACACGGGGAATACGGGCAACAGCGCGACCTGTAATTCAAAAAAGATTCCAATCAACTTCAATCCTCAAAAAATGTAGCCAATTCCTCCAATTCTTGTCAAACGTACCAGTACCCCAGGACTCGGCGGAAGTCTGTTCACCAGCCTTCTCGCTCACGGCATAGGGCTGTCTCTTGTTCTTCGCGATACCGGTGTGAACCTTCTGGACGATATCCGGGCGGATGGGCGAAGAGAAGACGGTGGGCAAAGGGTGAGTAGCACCAGAGGGCTTGCCCTCAGCCGTGGCGATGGTGACAGTTGGTCGGGACGCCATTGTTGTCGACAAGTTGGATATGTCGGGTTGGTCGATGTCGAGATCGAAGTTCAGTTCGAGATGTTGAAACTTCGAGATTGAAGGTGTGGGTTTTTCGCTCTCGCTTAGTGTGGATTTGCGACCGCAAGTGCGGGTAATCCAGCCGAAAGAGGAAACAAGGGCTTAGGGCTAAGTTTTTTTTGGCTGGTGAGTGGTTGGAGGTCCCACATTGAATTTTGTAGCCAATCACGTTTTGTTTACTACGATTTATCATTTACAGCTGCGATTTTAGGGTAAGAAACTGGATTATTTGTTTTCTATGACTTTTGTGCAAAACTAGTCACAATGATACTTGAAAAAGAACACCTCCCATGTCGTTTCCCATGTACATGTACGGCCGTTACCATATCACCATTATCATGAAAGAAAAAAGGACCTCCAGGGCCAACGAAGAGAAAAATACTTGGGTTGCAGACCAGCCATTACGGATCAGGAATCAGTCTTGTCGTCAATGAGCGACTGACGGCGGTCATGTATGTGGCCAGCATACTCTCGCTTAACCGCAACAAGAGTGAAGTCGCTTGACTGTCCAGCATTGCACTTAGTTCCTCCCGCAACAGGTTGAGCAGGCGACCAGGCACCGCTAGCGCATCGTTGGAAGGATGTACCGTCGATACAATTCCATGTGCCTTCGGCGGAACAAGGACCGCTGAGCGCACCAGTTGTAGTGCCAGTACTACCAGTACTACCAGTGCTAGTGCTACCACTGCTGCCAGTGCTGCTAGTGCTACCACCCGTGGATGATGTAGACGTTGGAATAGAAGTAGCTGGCTCCGTAGATGTCGGGGCAGGAACTGGCTGCACGGTATTCTCAGGAATAGTCGAGGTTGCCGTCGTGGTGGTGAGAGTGCTAGGAGCACTTGCTGCAGAGCCGCCGGCGGAAGCACCAGAAGAGCCACCGGAAGCACCACCAGAAGTATTTCCAGAACTACCACTAGCCGAGCCAGTGCCAGTTGGAGTAGGAGCGGCAATGACACCAGTAGCAGTAGGTCCTGCACCCCCGACGCATGCAGGCTGACCCGATGGTTGAAGATTCGTAGCTTCGCCAAGATATACCACCGAATCACCTGGATTTGGAAAACGAATATCGATACCTTCCGTCGTATCACACCCATTGATATTGGCGACGAACATTTCAGGGAAATCAGCACGCTTGGACAACGATGTCTCTTCCTCACGCTTCTTGCTACCTGCCTTTGAAAGAATCTCAACAGGAGCACAGTTCATGTACATTTCGCGATTACCGATTCGGTTGAACCACGTCCAAGCCAAGGTATACCGACCCGCAGCAATATCAGGAACCGTAAAGTTGAAAGTCGTTGGATCTGGTGCGCTGGCGTTATCTCCGATATTTCCAGCTGCGTTTGCGGGACAGCCTCCTTCAATGGAGTGGATGACGAACCACGTGGAGTCCTTTGTAGGCTCGAGATTGGTGGTCAAGCTGATTTGACAGGAACCACCGCCATGAGTCGCACCTCCCTGGAAGCTCAACAGGGGTGAGTCGCCAACGTGGTACGTGTTGGCTGTGAGAACATCGGAGGTGAAGGCATAAACGCCGCTTCGTTGTTTGCATGGAAAATCAGAGCCATCGCCAGACAAGGGAAAATTAGTCAAAGTGTCTATTCCGAAGGGCTTAGGAGAAGTCATTATCATATGTCCCTGCACAGTCGAAGCTGCAAGGAAGACAGCCAGGAGGTATTTCTTTGTGAAAAACATTTTGAACGCTAATCAAGGTTGACCTTTAGAAACGAGAAAAGCTTCGCGTTGAATGTGGGTTTGTTGTTCTGAGCGTGCCAGCCGCTTATGAGGTTCTAGAAAAAAAGGACCGTTTCCAAAGCCGTGGATGAAGTGTCGAGAGTCAAAAAAGGAGCGATGACCGTGTCCACCACAGGTGACACAGTTGTAAAGATCGTAAAAAAGGGACTCTGTCCAAGAACTTGACCTGCAAAGAAAGGACAGAAAATAATGAAGGTAAAGAAGATGACTGAAAGAGAAAAGTCTGGCGCCAGCGTTTGACAAAAGAAAGAGAAGAAGAAAAAAACGTGAGAAACGGCCAAGATTTAGGATGGGATGGTCATTTTATACGGTGTGTGGGATAGAAGGGCATTGAGGTTATTGACTGGGTGTAGCCTGACTAGCGGCATGTCTTTGAAGGACAATCACCAATAATTGACCAAGTGGCTGGGCCTCATTCATGACAGTCATATTGTTCTATTAAGAAATTCCATCTATTATTGCCAAGGGAGAAGAATCATGATTTAGTCGCTTGGGAATTTGCAAACGATAGGCAAGTCATAGTCGAATCCCTTGCCATGAGGAGCCGTATTTGATGCAAGGATACTCCGCACGAAAGAAAGAAACTCTGCAATTAGGATGCATCATTCTTTGAGTCATGGTATGATCCTCCAAGTCGAAGACCATAAAGAGCGTGTTCTACCGTCGTGTCTCGAGAATTGGAAACACATCAAGGCTTCTAAAAGCTAAACTAGCGATACAATTCAGACGGCTCAAAAACAATTGAAACTAGTGGCATAAAGCCCCAGTTTCAGATACAAAATCCACTATCGGGTATCCAGCAAGGTAGGACACAGACAGACTCATCTGAAACAGCCGCAAGGAGGTCAAGATTGATCTATAGTATAGAATGGACCAATCAGAGGTCTAGAATACTGTCCCTAGACATTTGTTGAAACTGTCTACAAAATCATCGAAACTAAATCTTATTTGACTCATTTAAATAATCGAACCGTGTTAACTTATCTGATTCATCTAGACGATTTTGTGACGGCAAATTCCATCTTTAAGTCTTTGTATGGTTTGCTGGCTGGACTCAACGAGATATCCGACGAGTAGTCGAATATGAATGTTCCAGAACCAGGTGACGCCGAGTCTGACTCAACTCGGTTCGGTAAGTACGTACAAGAGTGTTTGCTTAAGTTCTATTGACTAATCTATTTCTATTCTTGTTGATCTCTGACATTTAATTAAGAATGGCTTCGAACTAGAAGAGGGTAATCTCGTGATTCCATGAACCCTAAACAGGAATCATTTCTTCTTCTAGCATGGGCAAGACAAAAAGTCTGCCAGGCAGATTTCACTTCTTGCCTTTCTTCTTGCCTTTATCTTTGGCGGTTGATGTCTCTTTCTGAAATCCTGCTTTGATAAGCGCATCTTTCCCGACATTATTGATGATTCGGAATCTATCTGGTCCCAACAAAACACCCCCATACCATCTCGTGACGACCACTAGTACATCCCAAACATCCATCAACTGCATGAGATGTAGCAAACGCCCTCCCGCAGCCGTTTCCCCATCATCATCACTGTCTTGAAATGTTCTTTCTGTGTTGTCGTCTTTCTTCTCACGAATGCGCCATGCGCTGATGTTGTGTGTCGCGCTTGCGACTTTCTTGTCTGTTGCAAGGAGGTAGTCCAGGTACGCTTTTGCCTGGTCTCTGCTGGTAACGGGTACAGCACGACCGACGAAGACGGATTTCTTTTCTGTCACGACGTCGGATAGTATCCATTTAGGAGGACTATCAATACCGAATGCATCTTGCAAAGAAAACGTCATGAAATCCTCGGCAGTTTTGTCGAGCTGGTCGTCTTCCTCATCTTGGTTTCCTCTTTCAGTTTCTTGATCTGTTGTTGTTCCGCCAATGTTCAATTCAGAAAACTTTTCGCTCGCCTCACTAATCACTTCGAACAAGCAGACTTGCCCAGGTTGATGTGCTCGGCTAATTATATCCCTCAATACATCAACGGCCAGACTTCCTTCGCCGCGTGAGGAAGTCGATGCTGTCCCAGTTACCTGGGGAGGCGTTTCTGGATATTCATCGTCAAATCCGATGATAAAGGACAGATGAGGATGTTCCGGAATACGCAATCGTATCGTCGTCGTAAGAGCAGCGGTCTCGGAACTGGTACCTCCCAGATCTAACGTTCGTGCGCCATTGTCCGTAGTCGTGCCTTGAGTGATTGTATTAATCTCGATCGTATCGGCTTCGTATATCGCGTTTATCGCTTCAATTTCTTCGGCAAGGTCTCGCTGCTGCAGACCATCGAGGGCGGAAGACATCGCATCGTCGCGATGTAGTCTGCGCAGGTTGAAGTTGCAGTGATGAATTTTGAAAGTCGGCGACACAAAACAGAGTTCGGAATTGCTCCGATCAACCCCACCATGGTCCCATCTTGGATTCCACTGAACAATGACTATGTAATGGCTTCATGAATTCTATAATACCTTTTGATAGGCGCTATATACATTAATCTCACTCATCAGGGCCCAATAAAGGCTCGTGTGATAAAGAGATAAACCGCGCTTTTAAGTCTGGCTGGGTCTCGAATTTCTTATCAAACGGCCACATTGGACGGCGGATACGATGATGACCTAACCTGACGAGATCTTGATCAACACCCCCGGGAGTGAGACCAAGCATCCAGTCTGCTGCCATATCAAATAGCTCTGGCTCCAAGTATCCGATCTTGACAATAACAATGTCCGCAGAGCGGGGCTTAAGATTCAAATCAGTAAAGTCGTACTCCTTGTGATATGGTTTGCGTAGTTTGGTCAAGATAGCATAGACGCTGCCAACTTGCAGAACGACTTCAGTCTCTGCCCATTTATCACCATGTTTAATTGAATGTACTCGTCCGGTAATTGTAATTGGACCGGCATGTATATTGTCGACCTCTGCACCTGCAGTCACTGTTACGGTCGCCCCAACGCCAGCGGCGACTGCTATTTCAACTGCTTTCGGGCCAGGTACACTTGCATATATCACAGTCGGCCCTGAAGCATCCTGAAACTCGGTTCGAGCTAGAAGCTTGGTTAAACCCCAGGTCATATCACCGCTACCACCTGCAGTTGGGTTATCTCCACTATCCGAGATAAAGAATGGGCGAGCGGAAGACGCCAGTGCTGTATCCAAACATTCTTTGAATGTCCCGGTTGGTCCAACAAAATCAAAATCTGCATGAGCATCCCAGAAATTGTTTGCCAATTCCTCAGCACCCGCAGCAACAGCCGATTTATCCCAGCCAGTAGCCATGACGATGGCTCGGTTGCGCGGTTCGTCAGCCCAAGCATATCCAACCCAAATCGCAGCATCTATAACACCAAGCCTAGCTTCGATACCAGAAACAGCCGCATAAACATGTTTTGCAGGCTCAACTCGAGTAGAAGTCTGCTCACCGGGTAATAGGATCGGGAGAGGTATCCATGCTTTGTAAGGTCGCAGTCGATTGTCTCCTGTCGCATGTTGCTTTGTGAGCAAATCTACTAGATTCTGACAGGCACGCTCTTTTGTTTCTTGTTCATCCTCATGTGGCGCCATTCGGTAGCATGTAATTAGATCAGTTTGGTGAGCAAGCTCACGCGATACGTTTCCATGTAGATCCATAGATGCCGACACGACCACATCAGGTCCAATGACTGTGCGGATGCGACGAAGTAGTTCTGCTTCCACATCATCGAGACCTTCCACGCACATAGCGCCATGTATATCAAACCATAGTCCATCAAGCCGTGGCACAGACGAACATATATCTGTAAGTCTATCCAGGATTTCCGCTGCTAAATCCTCAAATGCTGCTCGAGTAACGATTCCTCCTGGAAGAGCGTGACCGATCAGGGCTCCACGCCAGTCGGCAACATTCCCGAGAAGAGTCCCAGGCTTGATAAAGTCATATTCCTGAATACACTCGATGCCCCTTCGCGGATGGAATGCTGGAGCTAGCGTTTTCGAAGGGGTGAAAGTGGATGTCTCGCAAGCAAGCCCAGCAATGGCAATGACCGGACGGCTATGCATATTGATCTGGTGGTTAGCAAGATCTGAAAGATAATGTTGAATTGTCGTAGTTCAAAGGAGCTCTTGATGGATGTTGGGTTGCGGCACTTGAGTCAGGAGATCGCTAAGTGGGGAAGGAACAAGCCGCGTTGGTGGCACCTTCCTAGATAGGCAATAATTCACCTCACCTCCCGACATCGTCTTTTTGTATCTTTCGAGTCCTTCAAAATCTCTGCTTTTCTCGGCTCTACTAACAGAACATTGATCAGGGATTGACAAGACATCCAAAGCATGTATGTCGAGCGTCTATACACCAAAATTCCGTTATCATCCCTTACCTATCTTATCGGGTTATGAAAGCGGGGAGTATGGGGTAAGGATAGCAACGATCTGCGCAACCACCGAAGGTAACATCGCCTCCTCAGTTGTCTGCGTTACTACGAGCGATAAAGTCTGCTACGCTAGATAATCTCCAACCATTCGCCCGCGCTATTGGCGTGTTGGTGAAGGATGGCATATCTTTTCCATCCTCAATTGGAACCACTCGTTCGGCTTATCTTTACGCTAGTATTCTCTGGTCAATGGCGTGGATAGAAGCTTTTTAGTCTTTCAGCTCACAATGGCACGATGCGGATTTTGATTTTTTTTCCCCCCTCGACCATTCATTGCGTTGAAAGAAACCGTCCTTGAGCAGCGGTTTGCATCTCCAGAAGGGACAAGATGCTGAAACGATCTTCAACGGGTACATGGATGCCTGCATGGGTACCTGAGTCTACCACTACCATCGCAGTATTGCTTATGATATGCTCCATGGTGCAGTCAGCTGTGAGTACTGCCATTCGTATGAGATCTTTCGAAGAAAAATCCTGAGTTGGTCGAATCATAGACTGGAGGATACGACGGTTCGATGATGAACGGTCTCAACATTCTTCCCTCGTACACCGACTATTTCAACCTTAATGCCGCAACCACCGGTCTCAATACCGCGTCAGTATTTATTGGTAGTTTCTTTGGCACAGGGATATCAGGGGTGCTCACGGATTGGCTTGGCCGTCGTCCAGCACTTCTATGGGGTTCTGTGGTCGCTCTGGTAGGCATTGTCCTGCAGACTGCTGCACAAGACATTGCCATGTTTGTGGTAGCTCGAATTGTCCTGGGTCTTGGACTCTCACTCTCATCAACGGCCGGGGCTGTTTATCTTTCAGAAACGTTTCCAAGCCGGTGGCGAGCGTGGGGGGTCGGGGTGCTTAATACCTTTTATTAGTGAGTTGGATTTACAGTCTTGATTAACGACATAGAGACTGATCTTGTCTAGCGTTGGGGCGTTGATTGCCGCTGGTATTACATTAGGTACCGGCCAGTGGAACTCGACTTGGGCATGGCGTGCACCGTCATTGCTCCAAGGCATATTCTCTTTTGCCTGTATCATTGTGATACCTTTCATGTGAGTGATTCGACACTATAGAAAGTAATGAAGTCTGACCGTCATGCAGACCTGAATCGCCTCGTTGGTTAGTCCACCAGGGCCACCATGACTTGGCACGAGAAGTGGTCGCCCAAACGAACTCAAATGGTAACCTTAGCGATCCCGTTGCGCTAGCTGTGTACAAAGAAATTCTTGATACGCTGAACTGGGAGAAGAAGCAAGGAAGAACGATGAGCCCGAAAGAGCTCATCAAAACTCCTGCTGCCCGAAAGAGAATGTTGATTGGGATGTCGCCGGGACCATTTTCTTGTATCGCAGGTAACATCATTGCGTCTTATTATCTTGGTTCGGAGCTCGACACCGCTGGTATTACGGATACCGTGGCGCAGTTAAAAGCAGTAAGTACATGGTCTTTGAATCAGGGGTACTCTAAGAACTGACTATCTTTGAACAGAACGTGGTTTTGAATGCCTGGTGTTTGGTCTGTGCCCTAACCGGAACCCAGCTCGCAGCCAAATGGGGTCGAAAGCCTACCGCTATATTATCGCAAGTTCTGCTGATTGCATGTCTCTTCATCATTGGCGGTCTGTCAAAGATGTATGCCGACAACCCAAACGGCGCGTCGAATGCGCTGGTTTATGGAGATGTGGCGGTCATGTTCCTATTCCAGGGATTCTATTCAATTGCCTGGACGCCATTGCTATATCTGTACCCACCGGAGGTAATGAACTATACGATCCGAGCAAATGGAATGGCGCTGTCGGCATTCTCGCTGAATGCGTTAGCGTAAGTTCTCTCGTCTCAATGTACTTGTCCCGACGAAGCTAACAACAAGCAAGTCTCGTTTTTGTATATATCATGCCGATTGGACTTACAAATATTGGATGGAAGATGTACATAATAAACGGATCATGGGATATTATCATCTTGGGTTTGATCGTACGTTATACTTTTAGTTTCCCTGATCGCATTCAGTCGCTAATCTCATCGAATCCATCACAGGTTGTCTACTGGGTTGAAACCAAAGGAAAAACTCTCGAGGAAATTGACTCGATTTTCGAAGGAGAGAAGCATTCATCAGTGCCAAATGTCGAACTACTCCGACAGGGTAAGGAGCATATTGATGTGGGAGAAGTGGAGCAGCAGATTGTCGCGGAAGTGCTAGCGACGAAGGTTGAGTGATGGATTAGAAGTTTCAAATATGCAATAAAAACAAGTGAAATGCTGATATATTTGTATTTACAAAAACATCATGTTTAGTGAGGTATTTGCGCTCGGTGATATCGTGGCGTTGCTCGGATCCGAGTGGATATTCTGTTTTCCATCAAATGCGCGTTTTTTGCGTTGACGTCTACCACCTCAACTTCCACACCCATAACTTAGTTGATAAAAATCTTGATAGCTGCACTCTTTACTATGATCTTTCAAGTTCACACTTTCGTATAATCAAAATGAAGCACAATCAGGTTGCTCAAGCGGTACGATTGCGAGGTCCTTGCTTGATTCATAGAAATCGGTTTTTCTCAGCCTTTGCCTCATTACAGCAACAAAAATGCCACTCTACCAAGAAAAATAACGAACGCAAGAAGATCAATGATGCTTCAAATTTAAGTCCCAAAACGCAGCAACAACTACGATCAGTACAGGACCCGGACTTCTGGACCTGCAAATCAACCTGGCGCCGCGCCAGGATCAATACTTTCCGCTGCCTCATCGGCTGCACAATTGGCGACTTCTCGGCCCTATGGATACTTCAAACATTCTATCCCGGACTCGGCATGGGCATTATCATGGGCGCATCTAGTAACCCACCCCCCCTTCTATTCCTCTTTTTCTGCAAGCACGCACACATACACTAACCACCCCGGTGGGGGAAAACAGTGGCATCAGGAATCACAACCTCCCTAATCCTGGAAACGATTCTTCTCCGCCGTGGCGCGGATCAATTATCATGGTCAATGGCAGCCCGCACAGCGATGGGGATGAGTATGTTCTCAATGCTTGCCATGGAAGCCGCCGAAAACGTCGTTGATTATCATCTCACGGGAGGAGTGGTGGATGTTAGTGACCCGAAATTCTGGATGGCGGCGATGGCGTCGGTGGTTGCGGGGTTTTTGGCGCCGTTGCCGTATAATTATCTACGGCTGAGGAGGTATGGGAGGGCTTGTCATTGATGGCTTTTTGGGGCTGTGGGATGATATGTACTTTAGAATTGTGTGGGTAGTTGTTCTTCAGACCCGATATGTAGGATAATGCTCTGACGCAAAACCCTAAGTTAAGTTATCTGCCGATAGATAGATTGTGACTTGTTCAAAGACCACGCCATGCACAGACAGAGATAAGGCAGTCAATCAAATTAGCTCTATTTATTACAGGTATACAGTCACCGTTGATGTAATTGGAATGATTGATTACCACCTGGGCAGATGGTCACGGTTTAAGTGCAGATGCCTTCTGGCCTCTCAAGGTTACGGGATGTTTTATCCCGAAGGTTGAACCATACATACATGTACCTAGGTAGTGGGTACCTAAGGAACCTGTACCCAATGATCCATGCATGGGTAAGGGGAAAAAGCATCCAAGTTACTTTATGTAAGGGTCATCTGGAACATTTGTCGATCATAGAGACATACTGCATGGATCATTCAATTTTGAAAGATCTAGACAGGCCTCAGAAAACAGAGTACGAATCTCAAGCTCCTGCTTTTCCACGCCATAGCTATTTTGAACCAATAATTCAATAGATATAGATTAATCCACGAATGATTGAATGATTGTTGAACACCATGTCTCAGGCTATAAATGTATGTAAATATCGCATTCCGGTGATAGGCTGGAGCTGTGTAAAACAACGACGGTTGTGGCGTTCAGGATCCACCGCGGAAAGATTCTGCGGAGAGCTTAATTAGCGATCAGTACATACTAGAGTACGTACTAGGTATTTCGATTTTAGGAGCATTGATCATGATATACAAGCTGTATGTAAAGGGGCCAGTCGTGACAGATGAATGATGGTTGTTCAATGAGGATGATATGTACAATGGCATAGGACCAACCTGAACAGCCGGAGAATCGGATACACAACTGCTCATGATTCAACAGGAGGAGTCTTTGAAATCGATACGAAGGCGAACCATTTAAACAGCCAACTCTCCTGTAGTATGACTCTATGTAACGGTCGACCGATCTAATTCTAGACTCTACCACGAGTCTGCGTAGTGGTCGATCATGATTGAGCAGTCATGCTATGATTGGCTGCATTGATCGAACTACACGCAGACTATTGATTTACTATTGAAAAATCGTCCACATAACCACACACCAAGACATGCCTGATCGAGTCATGGCTTGAAACAATTCTCCGAATCAGATGCACCCGGTTACTACTATTATTGTCGGGATTTGGTTTTATCTTGGAAGCTAGAAGTATAAGTGGTAGCCTTAACTACCAGTCACCACATCTGATCCGTCATATATATAAGCCTGTTGTTTCCTACCTGACGGTTCTCGCGCCGATTCTCAGATCGATGATTTTCTCCTTTTTTTGTTGAGAGGAAGTGTCTACAGACGCCGCAAAATGTTCCTCTCTGCCTCGAAAAGGCAGATGTCTCCCAGCAATTCCAAGGACCATGAACATTGAAACGAGGCATTCGTCTCAATTACACGCATTGACCCAAATCACTGCATAAAGATTATTCTCTTCTCAAGTCGACTCTGGAAGGCATCTGGGGCACGCGTTGGTGAAACACCGTCATTGCGAAACGTAGGGCTAGCGAGCGATATCATGGATGGAGAAATAGCAGGTATCGCCGAAGAATTGCCGAGGGTGGATCCGTCTCACGGAGCTTTTCTTGAAGCTTTATTCACGCCAGAATGGAGGATGGATGGTTCGGTTCAGCTATGAAGACATTCTGGATGGTTAATACTGTCAGTGTCAGCCATGACTCGGTATATGTCGATCATGCTTTTGTCCATGGACTCTATTGAGTCTATCAGCCATGTGAGGACCAGAGATGGGCATCCTGAGGTTCAGCAAGTGGGGCGCCGTTCTGCCACGAGGTCTCGAGAATGCGCCGATTCTTTGAGCATAACGATCTGATTAGAGGGGTCAATACGTCAAATGAGTGGAACGAACGATGGAGAAGAGGGGAGGTTCGTGATGAGCCCAGTTGTAGGAGTGCGGCGACTGAGGAAGCAGTGAGGAATCAGGAATCAGGAGAAGGGCGAGGCAAGAACTGGGCCAAAGCTCAAGGGGATCTCCAGGCGGACAGCCAATCAGCAGCGCAGCCACCATCCAGCCAGCCCCGGAAGAAGATTTCTCCTGGCGAGCCTCAGGAATCAGTCCAGACTCAATAGATTCCAGAGTGACTGCTTCTGTCTTGTTCGTTCTTTTCTCTTGCTTGATCTTAATATGTGTGGCCATCACGGCTTCGTACTCAATCAACTCCCCTGCATCTACCCGTCTGTGCGTGTCGTCCTGATGTTGCGGTGAAAATCGACTGCTACAATTCCCACGTGAATCGCACGCGATTCGTCGCTCCGACCCTGCTACGAGCCTACGATGTCTTGGGCTCTTCTTCCCCTATCCAACAAGGATGAGTCCGGCCGTGAGGAGCATCCGAGCTCGATCGATCTACTTGACTTCACCGCTGCGTCCGGATCTACGCCCTTAAGTCTTCAGTCAAGTAGCTGCGATCGTCTAGACGTTGCGATTTTACAATCATCACAAGCATAATGACATTTTATACTTGCGTCAGAAGGAATCGCATCCTGTCGCATTTCACCCCCCGTCTGGCAGCGGCCGTTAGTCTGATTGCGCTCTCCAGTCTCAACTATGGCTTCGACAATCAGGGGCTTGCGACCAGCCAGGCCATGACCACCTACAAGCATCAGTTCGGAGTTTGGAATCCCAAGACAAACTCTTATGCCATTCCTACTTACTGGACTTCTTTGTTGAATAGTTTGAACTTTATTGGTTTTGCTTTCGGTGCGCACATCCTGCCCGTCCTTCGCCAGCGTTTCTTCGAGATACAGTGATATTGATAGTCGTCACAGGATTATATATAGGCAGTATCATCAGCGCGCAGTATGGCCGTCGTATGTCCATGTTCTGCATGTGCGTATGGGCTACCATGTCGGCTACGGTGTTGGTGACGTCCCGCAAGATCGAGCAGGTTCTTGCAGGTCGCATACTCAATTACGCCTACATCGGCATGGAGCTTTCTACCTGCCCACCTTTCCAAGCCGAGATCGTACCTGCGCCTATTCGAGGGTTCGCCGTGGGAACGTATCAGACGAGTTTACTTCTCGGCGGAATCATCATCAATAGCGTTTGCCGAGGGACTTCTGAGTTGACCACCAATGCCGCATGGAGAATACCGCAGATTTTGTTTTATGTCATTCCCTCTATCGTTGCGATTTTTGTCTGGTTTATTCCAGAGTCTCCGCGGTGGCTGCTTTTGCAAGGTCGCGAGAAGGATGCGCTAGAGTCGTTACGCCTGCTTCGTACAACTGGTAGTCGGGAGTCGGATTACGACCCTAGACAGGAACTTTACTTGCTGAAAAGGTCTTTGCTGGAGGAACAGAATCAGGGTACATACAGAGACCTTTTCCGCGGTAGTAACCGGAAGCGAACTTTGATCGCTATGGGAATGAATTTCTTCATTCAAGCTACTGGTTCGCCGTTCACAGCTGCTTACGGCACACTGTTTGTCCAGTCACTCAACTCATTGAACGCATTCGACTATTCGATCATGAGCTCCTGCATCAATACATTCTGCTGTCTTTTTTCCATAACTATCACTGATAGGGTAGGACGACGACCCATCCTGCTGATCGGTTCCGCCCTACAAATAGCATGGTTATTCTCCATGGCCGGCATCGGCCTTTGCGATAATCCAACACCCAGCCAAAAACATAGCATTATCGCCTTGACAGCGCTGTCTTCAGCTAGTCTATGCTTTAGCTGGGATCCGCTAAATTATATCGTTACGACCGAACTCCCAGCATCCAGGTTGCGCGACAAGACGCAACGAGTTGCATCATTTGTGAATGTCGCTACCAATTTTGCATTCTCTTTCAGCACACCCTATCTCCTCGACGAACCATATGCGAATCTCGGGTCGAAAGTGGGCTTTATATTCGGTGGTTTGGCTGTTGCGTCGTTTTTCTTTGCATATTTTTGTGTCCCGGAGATGAAAGGACGTACACTTGAAGAGATCAATCGGATGTTTCAGGATGGAGTGCCCATTTGGAAATTTGGAAGATACGAGGCTCCTGTTGAGACGGGGATTGTGTCGGAAATGGCTGTCGTTGTTGAAGACGAAGATATACGTCATGGAGATGCTGCTCATCTTGAGAGAAATGTTGGCAAGTGATGAGTTACAGGTACATATGAAGATTGATGTTGTCCTTTCTTGGATATACTGATATATATCAGCCTTGGTCCATAGTCAGATATTGCGATGTTTCAACTTACATTGGACGGCAAACAATACAGGATATATTACTCAGAACATGCTACTATATGATGTCAGTTCAACAATTACAATAAGCTAAGATAGACCTTGCCGTTTTCCAGAGTAACCTAGGTGGTATCAATGATGTTGTTTTGGCGTGTCCTACATATGTAATTAGGAAATTCGCGGTATCACTACAAAGGGTATGTGTCAACACAATCATCTTCAATGTCAGCGTTTATTAACAATTAGAGGCCTAGAACCCGTTAGCATCTGTTATTCTAACTTTGTATGAGTCTACAAGCATATTTGCAGTGCAATCGCCGCTTGAATGTGGGTAAAAACACAATGATGCTATTGCTTGCCGGACTTTTCCTAAGCTAAGCCTATGATTTCAAGGGTCGTTGACGTTGTTGACGGGGCGTTGCTTTGATAACACAAACACTGGAATCTAATCGGTCATATATGTTTATCAAGGACAGAGAGCACCTTTACGCTCACTCACTGACCAAGACCTCCAGTCTCTCCCAGCTCTGGACCAACCACACACGAAAAACCGCACAACTCGCATGACAGAGTCCTTCTGCACTGAAGAAGACCACCATGCCCTGGAAAGCGCAGGTCTGCCCTTCTGTCCGAAGAAATACGCCAATCACAAAGGCTTGCAATCCCATCTTGTCAAGTACACTGGCGAATGGCGATATCCTGCAGATGGAGTTCACGACGTGTCAGAGATCAAAAACCTCGCCATTATGCACCGTTACTTCCGTGACGAGAGTGCAGCAAATCGAGAACCTCTTTATAAATGTTCAACATGCGCAAAAGTTGTCAGTGGTCGGGGAAAGTTTATTGATCATGTTTTTTATTCACGGCATTACGATAATGACGAAGAAGGTGCTACCGCGAAGTCATTGAGCTCCTCTTCATTTGATACGGATACGGAGCCCTACAAGGTATGGCAGCCACAGGGCAGTTTTCCGTTTCTGCGCCTACCTCTAGGTAAGCCTCAGTAAGCTTCCAATCATGAGTTGAAAACATTTGACTAACGGAAGGGCGACGTACAGAGATACGCGAAATGATCTACAAGGCCATTTTCTGTTTTGAGCGGATAGAAATTTGCAATGTCCAGGAGACATATGTTCATCCAGATAGAGGTTTCTGGCTTCAGCATAATCCGCCCAACAATCTACTAGCCATCATGGCAACGAGTCAGCAGGTCTATCACGAGGCACGTCAAACCTTCTATCTTTACAACACATTCACATTCCATCAAAAATTTGCTATTCCTATCTTCCTTATTGGTCTTGGCAAGGAAAATGCTCTTCGACTCAATCCCGTCGAATGGAAACTTGGAGACGACGATCACTTCGAGAACCATATTGACATAGTCAAGTCATGCATGTTGCTCGAAGGGGATCAAACACAAACGCAGTCGGAGGAGGAGATCAATTGCTGGAACGACGAAGAGCAATTTGTAAAAATGCAGAGAACGATTGTGGTTCCGTACATGCTACCTTACCAGTTCAAGGATGTTCATCTGCGACCAGTTGATGCCGATGAAGGTGTCCCAGATGATGGCTTCGGTCGCCGCTACCGCTTTGCCTTCACTGCCAGGTTTCACGAGCACGGAGCAAGTATGCAGCATGGCAAGGCTGGTTATGAAATGATGAAGCTGAGGATAAGCAGACCACACTCAGACTGATGCTACTACTTTTGTTGGATATACTAGATAGTTCGAATATATTGATATAAACTCGGATATGACATCAGTACCTAGGTACAGCGTGCTGTCTATCTGCCTGAACAGGTGGGCTGCAGTTGGACAACCCTAACTATAACACCACGCATAGTTCCTCGTAATTTGACCTGAAACAACACGAGACTTGATTCTGTCTATCGCCATGGAGATCACTAACCTAAGAGAAAACCCTCTAAATACCGTATCGGTGTGCGCATAATGAGAACCTATGGCCATAACCATATAGATAAGAGCAAGGCCATCCTGGTTCGGAAGACTTTCCAGATTACCACTGTACAAATTCTCATACGAAGCCCACAGACTTTTCTGATGTACAAAACGTGATGTGACGAGACGCAAGTCGATGTAGTTGTGAATAAGGCTATCTGCAACCGATTTGGGAGGCAATGTAGTAGGCAAGTCGATCGTATTCACAATTGGAAAATCAGGAAAATCCAGCAACACCGATGGTCAGTTAGCTAATCTCGCTTTGGCAAGCTCTAAGAATGCGAAACCTAATGCACTTCTATGAAAATGCCCTTCTTAGTCTTCCTGCGGTGGCTCTTCGGAAGTGCTCCGTACAGTATCTTGTACCGAAGAACGTGGCTCTGATCCTGCAGATAGTGGCCCGGCCTCAAAAACACCAGAGGAATACTGCTCTGATTGCGGCCGTTGAGGCTCAGGAAGCCGAGCAGTAGGCATGTATTGGCATTGCTGGCGCTTTTCCCAGCAGCGAATACATGGCATGTGAGCTGAACAGCGGGGTTTTCTGTCGATATATCAGAATCAGCAATTGATATCATACATCAGATGTGGTCACCCACTCTCTGCAAGCAACGCACGCATTGCGAATCTTGGTGGCCGGGGTAGGCCTACCCTGGCTTTGTCAGGATCCCTTCTTCTTACATTGGCTACGTGTATTATCGGGGGGACTGTAAGAGACGGATTTCAGCCGCGAGGAGTTGTCCATGTTAGGAACCATGGAAGAGAGGAAAGAAGAAATCGAGCGAGGTACGGAGTCGGCAGTAAGACTATCCCTGAGGGACCCAAGCGATCGATTAAGCTTTCCACCACGGCCTAGATATCCAATGGGAGCATACAACACGCGTGCCAAGAGTCTTATGTGCGATTCAGCCGCATGATCGACACTTTACTATGATACTACGTACGTCGATTGTAAGTTCGAAACAACCCATTCCCAATCACGGCTCTTTTTTTCTAACTTACGGATCATCCGGGCGCGCCAATGGAAGCAATAATGGCCTAAATTACTAACTAACCCCTATCTAATACATAGTATATGTCCACGGAGTGGCCCACTTATCCCTGCCATGTGCCGATCTCACCGTCGCGGCCCAGGCCTGCAGTACTGGAACACAGAGACCCCTAAGAATCCTTCCCGAAGGTCCCATCGTACAGGATACCACAACCCTCGTAATAATAACCAACCAACATCCGAGGTCCGAATCCCCGGCTGGTCTCATACTTGTAGTTGTCTTGATACGACGCTGGGTCGTTGAAGTACGTTGTATCCTCTGTTGGAACAAAGTCTGAGCCACCGCCGGAATATCTCTGCCAGACGACATCGTACACCGGGTCTCCATTCACAGAGTACACATTCAGAGAGATGGCTTTATATCCGCGATCTCCACCAATTCCAGTTTTCCCAATGTCAGCGTACCAATCACCATGCCAGTCCTCGGCTGTGCGTTTCCCCCAAGTCGCGGCGAAAAGCACTTGAGTTCCCACGACATAGCGTGTAAGAGTTGTAATCCGGAGGTCACTCAAAGCAGATATTTTGTCGCTGAGCTGGTCTCTCGTCATGTCTCGTTGTTGAACCCAGGTGCCGACCGATGCTTTCTCCCAGATCGTTACGAACCGCGGCTCGCCACTCGGGAGGTTATATGCGTTGAGGACAACTGGGTGGTAGTTTTGTGCCTTAAGCTGGGCGGAAAGGGCGTCGTACTGAGAACCATTGAGGCCGTGTCGAGCAACCCACGGTACGGATGTAGTTGTCTTTTTCCACACTCCTGTAAAGAGAGTTTGGTTGTGCTCATCGGGATGAGCGCTAATATAAGTGAGGCGGTATCCGCCCTGTAGGAGCTCGTCAAATCGCTGCTGATATGCAGTGCTATTCAGCCCGAGTTCGTAGTGGTAAGATGCGGAGACATTAGCAGCAATGGCTTGAGTAGCCAAAAGGACTAATATAACGAGTTTGTTGAGCATTTTCCCGTCTAATGGAACTCAGGTATCGATTAAGGGTGCAAATGGATTTTCAAAAGGAATTGTAGTCAAGGGAGCGTAAAGGAAAATATCCTTATGTCAAACGAATGGACAGTCTCGATGAGACACAATGCAATGTTAGAGAGAGAGTCAAGGAAAGCTACGAAGTGGCAGCCATCTCATAGTTATATATACACTTCGTGCCCTGGATATGAGAATACGAAGTTACGAACGGGAAGTGTTGAATACGAGATGTTTTCTTGGCATACACATTGCCTTGTCAACAAAGTCACTAACATTACCGATCAACCTACTATGTTAAGTTATCCCGTCCAAGAAATTATAAGTTTTCGGATATTTGGGATTTCCGAATTCCGTGCTCAAGTTTGTCAATTGATTAGCGAGACGCTCTGTGCTCAGCCGCGAGCTAGAGCACATTCGGGATAAAATACGAGCTCAAGGCATTCGCTAATCTACATTTAACCCCTTACAACGAGTTAATTCTAATGGACGTTAACGCATCTTTATAACTGGATATTTTACGACTACTAGCAGCCTAGAACTCTCTTTTTCCGTCTTCATTCTGTCTCTCAACCACATTCTAGAGGGAAAAATCAACAACCTCAGGCACGCTTCAGAATAGAAGTCACAAATGAGAGAATATCATCACTGAACTATTTCAAAGGCGGCCCACTGCATTGCTACCACAGTACCTTGTCCATTATTGTTTCAACAATTAGGTCCTGTAGTAGCAAAAACCATTATAATAATGACAGAACGGGTTAGGCGTAACGATAGGGGTAGAACGATAGTTTGAGTGTGGATATGGGCTACAGAACGCTTGCTGAGCTGATTACTAGGAGAACTGGATACTGTGTGAATATAAAGGACAAAGTAACGATGTCTGTATTATATAAGAATAATCGCTTGATCCTTCTTACAACATGGGGATCTTTGCTTCTTGTATACATATAGAATAGAGTGCCTAAGCGGCACCATACAGTAGAGATATCAGAATCATATAACCTTGCCCAATATATAGGAAATATCGCGGGGAAAGCTCAATTACCTAAAGTGGAAATTTTTCTAGTTCTTTGATAGAGCATAAATGAAGACGTATTGGCATATGAACGTTACTCCACGCTCATCACGACTCAAAATCCATCATTGTTCCTTGTTACAGAGGTTAGATTGTTCTTAGATAGTTGGCATTGATTGAAATGAACCAAGATGCCTTCAATACCCAGCCGAAGCGTTGGTATGACACTCTTCAACCAATCGATCTCAATAGCCTGATTTCTGTCGCCCCAGTTGACGAAGCCCATGCTGCAAATCGCGCGCGATGGGTGAAATTTCCATCCTGTTGTATAACTACGATATCAAGTCTGAGCACTGCTTACTGGTAACTACATGCCATCGGAGGCTATCTTCAATCCCGCGAGCACCACAGATTGAAATTTTCTACCCTGGCACGAACTTGAGACCGCAAGCTTCAGGGGTATGTATCTTACACATACTGGCACGATACTCTATCTCAGGTATCCAGGCCCGTAAATGTTGGTTGATGAACAAGGCCTAAAAACTGGGCGCCTGACATTGGTCGAGTACGAAATCAATGGGACTGTGAAAGGATCTACTTACATCCGTCCATTCAATAAGATTTTTGCTTGTCAAAGGACTTATAACACCATCCCCAGCTATTGCAATAGTCTTACCTAGTAAAACTAGGGTTCATTGATAGCTCTGGCCTTGGAGAATAAACTGCTAAAATTACAGCTGTTTCCAGCCGGATCTGGGCGCGCAATTTCAAAAATTGGATTCAATCTTGAGCTTTTTAGAATAGTACGTTTTCACAGTTTCTGTCTCCTTTTTTTGTGGCCGCCTGAGACCTTATTTTGCCAGAATGAGTCAAAGACAGTTGGGATATGCTGTTTATTCGGAGCAATACTAATTTGAGATTCACTTTCCTGCCTGACCCCTCTTTGAAACACGTAGGAATTTCAAAGCACGCTGGGGATAGAGCCAGACGAATGACATCACTAAACCTTATTAGTGGTGATCAGTGGCGCCTAGTGGCGATTCGGGACTCCTAACCAAAAAACGGACCAGATGCCCTCAAAATGCAAGGGCATAATAGTGAACAACACGACTGCGCGGTAAACCATGTCGGCCAATCCTATAGGACTGCTCTGGTGGAGAGCACATCACTGCTAACGCAGCCCTACTCGAAGACTAGGTCGGGAAACAACCGGTTCGACGGAGCTAAGCGTTGAAGTTGGCATCTCAAAAGATGAGGCAATCAATCCATTGTAGCTAGGATACTAACCTGGGATTAAAGTAAGCATAAGTGGAGCGGTGGGCCAGTGGAACGATACAGTCAATACCTCGGTAAATTTGGGGACTAGGATAAGTTGGTTAGCTCAGTTTATTTTAACGTTGATGGATCTTGGAAAAGATGAGGCGATGGGCTAATCTACTAGATAAGACATCTCGGATCAGAATACGCTTAGACCGCACTTTATTGGCGCTGCCGAAATGTCCGTATGTGCACATTATGGGTAAGGATAACGTACTGGAGTACTTAGTCGGCGTCTTGATGCGGAAAAAGGATTGTTTTAGCGAGAATCAGGCAATGAAGAATATGGGCAAGAATATTCAAAATATGAGGCATATAATAAGGTATATACCACAAGCCTTAGTTGATGGTATGGAATGCCCATTTAGGTGCAAGTAATTATCTCCTCGGCCTCCTTGATATTGAAGCGTGTTTCGGCAAACAGACGGACAGCGATTGAGGTAAGTGTATTCGCTCTATTTAAAAAGAAATTCGCCAACCAACTACAAGGCCTCGTTGAAGTCACACACTGAAGCCAGTGGATTAAATATAGACATCTAATTATTTGACAAGCATAGCCAGAGTGTCGCTTTCAAAGAGCCGCTATTTTTTCTTCTCCAGCACGGCTAGAATTACATCCATATCCTGACCACACAGGATCCTTTCGTCTTCAATGTAATAATAATTGCCCGGGGCGAGTACCTGGCCACCGTTTTTGAACGTAATGGTCCCACCGATAGGAATCACAATCATGCGGCCTGTGGGATTTTTGACCTTAGACTCCTTGAAGACGTGAAACGCGGTGCATGTAGTGACCTATATCTGCATCAGACGAAAGTACCGAAAACAGGAATTTTCTCGAACTCACCGGCTTGCCTTGCGCTTTTAGCTCCATCTTGAGCTTAGTCATTTCATCGGCAAACCTGGGACCTCCATGCCTCCAGCCCCAGTTCGCTCGCGCCTCCTCCGCGGTCTGCCTGCTGTTGATGAGTGAGCTCATTTCGCTCACAACCCCGGGCAATGTTCCCACGAGTTGCTGAACACGGGCCATGATGAATGGTATGTATGTTGTTTATATTCCCAGGGGCGAAAATAAAGACGGCCGAGTGTGTAACAATTAACAACAAAAGTGTGAGGCTCTCTCTCCACGCGGGATATCAGAGGTTCCTGTTTTTTATATAATAGACACTAACCCAAGGCAGAATCAACAATCATGAGGCTAACGCCGGGTTACTGATGCCAAGACTCTCTCACGGACAATCTAACAACCGCTTTTTCCCAGATAGATACCCATGCCAACCCGCACCTCGCCCATCCTGGTCTTGGTGCTCACGGGCCACAACGACATATTGGCCAAAACGACATCTTTTTCCCATACAAAATCAAGCAACCCTAAAATTATACATGTTACTTAAATCTACCACTATCACATGAAATATTATTTGTACATTTAAGAATAATACAGAGATAGATCAAATCTATAATATATTAAAAATTTACATCAAAAAAGTATCATTTAGATGTTGAAATTCGACTTATAATGTCACGATCCCGGTGGCGGGGGTATTCGCCAAGCCGTAACCGCTGCACTAAAAAAGATGAGAATATTTAGTACAAGTCGGGCACCCCGCCCAACCTACCCTCACACGTGATCAGCCGTCACAATAAACTCTTCCATACTGTTGGTTCCACACGGTCCAGGGACACGCAGTATGGATTGGTGTGAGGCTGGTCCAAGTAGCCTACAAGGATGAGCTGATCAATATGTTGAAAATAACCTCAATTGATAACTGGCTTCTAAAACTATCTGTTGGGGAACGAAGGCCATACTTATAGGCACTGAGTGCCTACCTTTCCTGATCGTACGGACAATACCGTATGAAGTAGATACAAAGCTCCGTTGTTGGAGACCAGGCATACAAAGCATGAAGCCATTCGCAAAGCAACAAACACATATATCAAAGATCCGTAGCACGTTGTGGAGCGTTGCAGCGGGCTCAAAGCGCGCACGTACGTACGTAAGTGTACGTACATTGCAACGGCAGTATCCGCCGGGTTGACGTACGTACTACCCGGATCTGGATATTGCTCACGAACCGACACATACAAATAATTTATATGGCGAAAAGTTTATAAAACTATAATCTTAAATAACACTAGACCAACTCATTAAAACTAATTGAATTTTTAATATATTATAATATTAAGCCTCACAGATATAAAGAACTTTTTTTTGGAGAGAATATATAGAGATATAGGGGGTTGGTTGTTGAGTCGAAAAAACGTAAATTGTATGTGTCGTTTTGGCCAAAATGTCGTTATGGCCCGTGAGCACCAAGACCAGGATGCGCCAGCGACGTGGGGTTGGCCCGGGTAGTAGTCAAATTTATATAAAGAAGAAGAAAGGAAAATCAATTCTAAAAGTTGAAAGAAATAGAATTAAAGACTGATTGCGATTAACACGAGATAGGTAATAGTTAAACAGAGTAATCTTGTGGCATTAACAAACAAGTCAAAATATCTGTAATGGCTTTTCGTTAGCCGCGCCTGGAATGAGGGCAGATTGTATCTATCCTTAGCAAGCTGGCATGTATTGTGCCAAGATACTTGAATTTTGTTCTGCGGATATTGAGGCTGAACAAAGTTTTACGGTGCTCCACTGTCGAAATTGTACTGGCGGGCCATATTTCACTTAAGAACGTTGATGATGCGGGTGTTGGTTTAATTGAGCAATATATTCAAAACATCTGTTTGGACGAGGCTGTGTGCCTTTTCAACCGTCAGCCAATTCCGTTTTGTTGTCTATTCTACTGTCTCATCAATGATTTGAAGACAACACATTACTCTTGCTCCTGAATTTACAACTCATTTTAATAAGCAAGCATCCAATCTATATTCCGATTTTTCATATCCTACAAATATAAATGGACGATAAGGGCGGGTCTTGCTAGCCGATCTGAAGCAGACTCAACTAAATTGTTTGTATTCACTGCCATGATATAGTCACTACCCAACGCGAAACCGATCAGAAACCCCTTCGAGGAACTTACTACTTTGAAAACAAGAAATAGGTGGCTATATTAAAGACGTGAATGAGAGATATATCGTCCAAAATATCATCCATGCGAATCATCGCAGCACACAGATTGCAGATCTTACTGTAAAAAATATCTCGTATAATATCCACTCAGAAAAGTCTAGATGAAACAATCCCAGCTCCGTTTCCACGAGATTAATTTATGGGGTCCGCGTTACTCATTTGGGAGAATATGCCGGCTAATAAATTTTACTTAGATTGAAAATTTTTGGATTGCTGGAGGCCAGTAACTACCATGGGTACGAGATCGCCTCCTCAAGTACCATTACAGCGGATAATTTCCAGAATCCAGAGTAGTATCTTTGCCGGTCTAGGGCCAAGTGCCGACTACTAAGACATCTTGAGGACAGCATCGTTAATAATTTTACGTACGCTCTATAAGATGTTTCCGCTAGTTGGTTTTTATCCAAATTTACCGAAGAAACAGAGGATGGTGAAAGCAGTTATCCGCTCAGCCAGGTTTCATCCATCTCCCAACCTTAAAGCCTGATGGATCTACCGCCAAGAATCGACCAGCGACTCTACATATAAATCAAACATGTCTGTACTACAGATACAAAAGCAGTTACAATCTCACTTTCCTTCATCTCTAAAAAGCCAAGCAACTGGACTCTTCTTTCGTTACTCCAACTTGTACACTCGTTAAACAACAACACACTCCTTCAACATGAAGCGTTCTTATTCTCTTTTGCTACCAATTCTTGCGTTGGGCAATACCGTGACTGGATCCGTGATTGCCAAGCGAGAATTATGTGGCCAGTATGAAACCCAATCTGTCGGACCATACACTTTTTACACAAACCTCTGGGGCGAGAGCAGTGCTACGTCTGGATGGCAGTGCTCTGGCATTGACTACCATAGCGGAAATGAAGTCTCATGGCACACTGTTTGGGACTGGGCGGGAGGCTCATCTTCTGTCAAGAGTTACTCAAACATTGAGTATGCATTTGGTTGGAAGCAGTTTTCTTCCATCTCAAACATCCCAACAACCTGGAATTGGAAGTAAGTGTCATTCATCCTGACCCATTTCCTGTTTGTGGATTGTATATTGCATTGTATATATATGTTCATACATTCGTTGCCATTTGCCCAGCTAACGTGTGCATCTTCGAAATGTGTAGATACACAGGCTCAAATGTCGTTGCGGATGTCTCGTATGATATTTTTACCTCTCCCTACCCCGATGGACCAGCTTCCTATGAGATCATGATCTGGGTCGGTGCACTTGGTGGTGCTGGGCCCATCTCTAGCACTGGAAGCCCGGTTGCAACTGTCGATATTGCTGGCGCTACATGGAAGCTTTACAAAGGCCCCAATACCAATTGGACGGTCTTCAGCTTCGTTGCTGAAAACGAACAGACAACTTTCAATGCGGATCTTATGGACTTTTTCCACTATCTGATTCAGAATGAAGGCTTCCCTGCTAGTCAATACGTGCAACATATTGCATCTGGGACCGAGCCTTTTGATGGAACCAATGCGCAGTTAACAACTACCGAGTACATGATCTCGGTCAACTAAGTTGACGAGAGATGTCTCGGCGAGTTGTTGTTCTGCAATAGAATTCTGTGACTAGCACTTACGCCACCCTGATTCGGTACGAAACAATAATCTGTTCGGTTCGTTCTCGGTCAATACGAGTCAAAGTGCATTTAGATTTTTGCAAGGGGTTGGGACCGAACGCTGGATAAATTGCTAGTTACCTTTTTTTGTTCTTGGGTCTTTTGATTTTGCTATTATTCGAACGCGAGGCGAACCATGCTGAATGAGTTCTCTCCAGCTGACATAGAGAGCAGGAGATGATGGATCGCTTTGTTGTATTCATGAGTGGCGAGAAGATCTAGTCGCTTGCGCATTTGCAGAGCCAGCGGGTCGAGATTACCTAGTAAGAAAGCTTAGTTGAAAACCTGGAAAATATACCGTTCGACTAAAAACGGAGCCCCGTTATTAGTGTCGTAATTTTAGTGTAATATAGGCATATTTTCCGTCTGTCATTAGTGAGATGCCCCTACAGCTGTGGCCGCGTGCTTCACCGCTGGTGTCGCATTGCTCATTGATAGCACATGGCGGTTCTAGAATGCTAATGGTTTAATCAGACATTGCCTGTCATGTTAGAAGTTTGCCTCTTCTGGTGCTTTTTCTTGGTCATTTGGGGGGTATATCACCGAAAAAAAAAGCACAATGAACTGCTCATATGATAACTGGGTTGTGAATGCAGTTAAAGTCTAGATTTAAAACATGCGGTAGAGGCATAAGAGCTGTAAGAGGGGTGCTCAGGCGTAGGAGTACGATTAAGGAGGAAGGGTACGATTCTTAGAACGTGTAGGTCCATATATCCGCAGCTTTTCGCTGCTCCTTAGAAGCCTTGTCCCTCAGGCCTACGTATAATTGAAGGCTGCGAGCTAGCTTGCTGACTAATACCCGCTAACTAGTTAGTTAACTTAGATACCAAAATTCGCCGTGAGTGATCCCTTGACCTGCCAAATGAGACTGACAAACCTATGTATGACATAAGACTCGACATGGACCTACCGATCGTCGAAATTCTCTGTCAGGCCAAGGAAGCTAACCAACTTCCAACAACAATGGCCATATGTAACCGAAAGCAATGGACAAGTGATGTTGAACTTTATGCCCCAGGCTACTTAGCTCTCGAGGCTGAAGGACGTGGGGGAGAGTATCCTCTAAACCGTCTCACTGCTCCTATCGAGGGAGATAAAAAGTAGGTTCTGAACTCGGTGTAGGACCCGAGATTTACATTCATTACTCCAGGAGGTTTCCATGAATTTACTAGCTTCAAATGAACAGAGTCGTCACGAATAAAAAAGAATAATAAATTGGATAGAAGAAGAACAGCAAAGCTATTAGAATATATATAATAAGTTTTAGGAGTTAGCTAAACTTGTAAAGCAGTATGATACTAATGCTATGTTATTTTGAGAAGCTTCTTTACTGTCACAAAGATAAAAAGAGTAAGTTCAATTAGCTGATCCAATGAGATGGTCCCAAAAGGGAAATTGTGCTGCCCGCAAGACATTACCCAATTGGGCACGGATAGGGCTATTCGGCCCATTCCCCGGTTTATCGGCTATCGGGGTCTCCATATTTGCGGAGAAAGACAGTCCCCCCACGCCAGGATTATGCCACCAATCATAGAGTCTAGGGTCGGTGTGGTCTATAGATTAACCTGGATAGAAGATGAGATCCTCGCTATTAAAGCCCGCAGAATGTCATATAAATACAGAAACGAAACGTCGACCTAGATTTGGGCTTCTGTCTGTCAGCCTTACTTCCATTGATATTCAGACCTCAATACTGGTCTTTCTACCAACTACCTAGATACATCGGTCCTTTTTTTGCAATCATGGATCCAAAGCAAGAAGGCGTGGCAGAAGTTGCCCGCGTTGAAGACGCGAGACTCGATGACCCAACGCGAGGCGACATGGAGTACGACAAGACCTTGTCGGCTGAGATGATCAATCAGGATCATATGGAACTATATCTAGAAGCAATTCAAAGATACCCCAATGACGAGGCCATTGATATGGAAGAAGAAAAGCGATTGAAACGAAAGCTTGACATTCGATTGATTCCTCTTCTCGGAATCTGTTATTTCTTCTACGTACGTTCAATTTCGGACTGTCTCCTTGAAGTCTACTAATAAGTGCTGGCACAGTATGTCGACAAGACGACCCTTTCGTATGCAGCAATTTTCGGAATTAAGAAAGACCTCAATCTCCAAGGCACGGACTACTCCTGGCTATCGAGTATCTTCTATTTCGGCTGGCTCGCCTGGGCAATTCCGTCGAACCTGATCATGCAACGACTACCACCTGCATACTATCTCGCTGGCAATATCTTCATGTGGGGAGCCCTACTTATGTGCGAGGCCGCATCTAAGAACTTTGCAACTCTTGCTGCCCTCCGTGTCCTTTCCGGAGCGTTTGAAGCCATTGCAGACCCCGCTTTTATGCTTGTCGTCTCGACTTATTACACTCGAGAGGAGCAGCCGTGGCGTATTGCAGGTTATTACCTCTGGAACGGTATCGGTGTGGCTGGTGGTGGTCTTATCGGTACATTTCCCCGATTTGTCTTTTGCTCATATCTGTACTAATTGAGCCATAGGTTACGGCATCGGTCACGTCAAGGGAGCCCTCGAGTCGTGGCGCTATGAGTTCATCATCGTCGGCGCCGTCTGCGCAGCTTGGGGTATTGTGCTAGCCCTCCTCCTCCCCAACTCACCCACCAGTTTCTGGGGATTTTCTCACGATGAGAAACTCATGATGATTGCTCGCATCCGAAAGAATCAGACCGGTATTGAGAATCGAAGAATCAACTGGGACCAAATCAAGGAGGCCTACCTGGACTACAAGACATGGATCTATTTCCTCCTCGGTGTCGTTAGCAATATCCCCAATGGTGGAATCTCCAATTTCTCTACCCTGGTCATCCAAGGTCTTGGATTCGACACCCTTCACACAACACTGCTAGGTATTCCACAGGGTGTGATTGTGGTGATTTGGATTGTGCTGGGGGCGATTTGCAATCAATACTTGCCTAAGAACAGTCGAACCTTGGTTGCTGCTATCTTTATGCTTCCAACTATCGCTGGTGGTCTCGGCTTTCTACTCGCTCCAAAGGACGCTTATGTTGGCCGCTTGATCTGCTTGTAAGTAATGTCAAGCCTATGTGAACTCCTGACTGGTACTGATTTCTATAGCTACCTCACCGGCTCATACCAAGCCTCCTTCGTCGTGTCTCTCTCGATCATTACCTCTAACACAGCAGGACAATCTAAGAAAATGATCGTTTCCGGCATGATCTGGTTCGGCGTCTGTGTCGGCAACATCTCCAGTCCTTTCTTCTACAAGTCCAACCAAGCTCCAACCTACCGTTTGGGTATCGGCTCTCTCCTGGTTGCGAACTGTATCGAGCTTCTCATCTTCGTCCTATTGCGGTATGTGTACATCTGGGAGAACCGTGGCAAGGAACGGGAGCGAGAAATCCTGAGAGAACGCGAAGAGATGGATGCCTTTACGCAGAATGCAACTGCATTCAGGGATATGACGGACAAGCAGAACCCGAATTTTGTGTACGTGTACTAGGACTTGTTTCCTTCAAGGTTTTTCTTCAAGAGTATACAACATTGGGGGGCTTCATTGATGGAAAAGATGGTTATCTGCCCTTGTGGCCTCATATATAGCTCAAACTATGAGATGTATGAGATAGATAATGAGACAAGACTTCAGACAAAATTCTTAGCGCATAGGTCTCGACTCATTAGTGAATGTATACATAGACCATGTAGTTTGTTCCCTGTTTGTAGCCCGAGTTGGGGTCCCGCGAGCTTGTTAGGGTTTTCGTCGAAGCTGTTGGTCGACATCAGAACTGTTATGTAGTCAACAAGTCAATAACGATGATCACTGTATTGCATAAAACCCGGGAACAGTTGTTCGCTCAATTCGTTCATTCCAAGCTCATTCGTTCGCCAATAAGAAAGGTACCTAATATCACACATAACGGATGAATGGATGCAAAATGCTCGCAAGTAGTATATCGTAACAAATACATTTTTCATTAGAAGACATCGCTCCAGACTCAACCTCCTCTTTCCCTTTCTCATTAGATGAGATGCTTCGATCTATCCGCCCAGCGTCAGTCCATACTCATCTCTCAAACTTCCGAAAGAGGGGGAGAGGGGGAAAAGGACAAACCTGAAATAAGCCCTCAAATAAACAACCTGCCAAGCCCCCAACCCCATCAACATCCCCATTGTGCCAAAAGCGAACCATTTCACGCGTTCATTCGTCGACTCATTCGTATCTCTTAGCTTCTGCTCGCGATGACGCAGATATTCCATCTCATTCACGATCTCGCCAACTACTTCCTCGATACGGCGCAGGTCAGTTTCGACGGGTTTCAGTTTCTCTTGTGCTTGGATGCTGGACCAGTCGCGCGCGTCGGCGCCGATTTCGATGTCGAGTTCGATTTCGCGGCTAACGGGGCCTCGCATGTCTATTTCCACATTACCCGGAATTAGTTTATAATGCCGAAGGGATAGAGAAGGGAGGGAGGGCGTACGGCGAGTATTAGTAATCAAATTCTCAAGACAGACATCAAAAGCCGTATCCGCAGGCGACGTAAAAGCCTGTCTCGTCTCGCCGACAATGTCCTTGGGACGACCGTAATCATTGCCCATGGCATCTTTGATCTACACATCGCCACCACAACAATTCATTAGCCCACAACTAAACATACCCAGGGCGAAAAAGGGTACGTACATGCATATTAACAAGCTGCCCATCCCCCTTCGTCCCCGACACAATCGCCGTGACGACAACGAGCTGCCCATTCGAGACGAAATTGCGAATGCATCGTTCACTCTTTGAGGTTGTAGCTGTAAGATCGAATTTGAGGGCGGTGCTCAATCCGACTAGTAAAAACAAAAGACCGATGATGGTCTTGGTAGTGAATGCCATCTTTGCTGTTGATCACAGTGGAATTGACTCGTTGGTGATCGTGTGAGAGAAGCCAGCTAAACATCAAACTAACATGTTACCCGAAATAGTCTAAGTAAAGGGGGCTTGGCTTGGCGCGGTGATCGCGCGGATTATCCTTGTTCCGTGCCCTAACTCTCCTCCTCTGCTTTTGGAAGATGAGTGTATTTATCGCTTACCGAGACAGAAGATACAATGAATATAAATACTACTTCGTTATTATCATTGAATATCATCTCCAATATACATACATCATTATGTAACAGCTCCAAGCTAGCCGAAAAGGCGAGTCCCGGGAATACTCCTGATTACAAGCAGGGAAGTAATGTAAGAGGCCCTTAATAACAACCAACGGGCTCTGAGAAGAGGAGAGAACAGGGGAAGGAATCGAGCGAAAGATTTGTTGACAAGATTCAAGGAAACAAGGTATCATCAGATGGAGACGTACAATCAACGCAAAAGGCAGTTGTATAAAGAGAGATGGCAGAAACAAGATTGTGAAATATATACCAGTCAAATACACTTGCGGCGCTATATCGCTCATCGCGTAAAATTTCGAAAAGAGGGAAATTAGATAGGTGTTGTTGGCCTAAGTCTCCAGCCTCTTGCGGCGGAAGATCTTGGAAAATGCCGAATCTTTTCTGTCCTCTGACATCACTGTAGGAGGACGGGAGACAGGCTGAGGTGGAGCGGTGTTTTTGAAGAAATCTGCGAGGGCACCAGTCTCGGTTTGCCGTGAGGGCCGAGATAGAGAAGGCATAGATGGTTGAGATGCAAGCCCGCGCTCGCGACTGAGTTGGGCTGAGTAGCCGGATCTGCTTGTCGAGAATCCGTTCGACTGTGGGATGGGTGAGCTTATTTGCGGCTTGGTCACTGTCTTAGGAGACCTCATCGACGGCATTGACTTCTTCATCGTAGGGCTCTTATCGTTCACGGTATTCCGTCTGAACCGATTCGTGACGCTAGACATGCCTTGTCCCGAAGACTTAGGAGGTATTGGGTACGAAGTAAGAATAAACGGTTCCGGAGCCTTCTGGGTAACCGGTGGTGGAACAGAGTTCAAAAAGTCAAGCAGACTCTCTTCGGCTCGCGGTGGTTTCGACGCCACAACAGGTTCCGAGAATTCCTCTTCATCCTCGTCATCGGAGACGTCAATGGCGTATGGATCTCGAGGACCACGGCGCTTTCGTCTTGGAATAGGAGGCGCATCAGACGGACCAGACTTGGAAAGAAGGGGAGCACGAGAACTAGAAGTCGATTCGGCGCCCGTACTTGCAAGAGACGGTGCTACTCTGGTGTCGTTATCACGGGCTGTTTCAATCAATACAAGATCTTCTGAATCCATCGTATTCCTGAAGGGGGCCACCGTACGGGGAATGCGATGAGTAGATGCGCCCGGAGGGCCTTCTCTGATGAAATCAATGAGATCCGATGTTTCACTGCTGTTGTGACCGGCTGGTTCACGAGCTTGAAGTCGTGGTCCTTTCTTCTTGATCGAATTGGACGAACTCCTGGGTTTGGCCGTTATCCGCGAGGAGACGGAGTGAGCGGTGTCAGGTCTGGAGGAACTCATTACTGAGTCTGAACCATCACGACCATGGCCGTTCGGAGGCATATCTGCTCGGGGGCCTGTTGAACGAATGAATTGTGCGAAATCCCGAACGGAATCTCCTCCCACCCGAGCTTCCCGCGCTTGCTGCATAGCTGCTTTGGTCCGACTTGAGGTCCGACTGACGGGGCTAGCTGTCGAATGTAAGCTAGTAGGGCTCGACCTCTCAGAAACAGCATCGACTGCTGAGTGTGATCTTGTAGTCTCCGCCAATGACGGAGGAGTAGGCTTCGTGCGAGGGAATGGAGGCTCTCGTTCTGCCGAGAAACGCGGCGATGGAACTGGCTGCCCCGGTGGAGCGGTAGTTCTGAAGAAGGTAGCCAGGTCTGATGTGTCGGTACGATCTTTATGGACGTCGTTGCGGGCGGTATTCCAACGAGGAGATCCTGGCATCTGCACCTTGTCAGTCATCAAAAGATTCGTTCATAATAAGTTAGCACTTACTTCAATCTCTCGCATTGTACGAGGAGTCAATGTGAATCGTATCGTCTCGTCACTTTTGATAAGCTCGTCTAGAGCGGCTTCATCCACGTCCTCACTAGCAGCGAATCTGCTGGCATCTGAAGACCTGCGAGGTGGAGCAGGCAAGGGCACGTCAATGTCTGTAGGATGACGACCAATGAGAACCTTCAACTTGTTGGACACATTCGATGCTCCTGAACCAGATGTAAGAGGTCGCTTCTCGCTGATGCTTGTAGACCGACGAGATTTGATGGAGGCTTGCGACGTAGTAGATGGTACATATACACGCTGAACTGTGGCCCGCTCACGACCTGTAGATTGATCGTCCTGACGAGGTTGACTTCTGATGGAGGCAGCGTGTGAAGCAGCGCGAGAAGGTATCGATCGATGGATACTTCCCTCGCTATCGTCCGAAGTTGAATGAGGAGCTCCGATGCTCTCGGTGTACACGGAAGACGCGTGTCGACTTGTGGTTGCTGAGTTGCGTGGAGGGTTAATATTTTCGTCGAGTGTCGCCTGTCTGTCCGATTCCAGTTGACGTGGATGAGAAGTAGGCGCTATTGGATGTGAGATGGGTTGAATTTTCTGCTGTGCATGAGACATATCATCCACATGGGTGGCATTTTGCTGTGTCGGGGCGGAATTAACGTCATGACCTACTTCACCCCCTTGCATTGATGGCTGATGATCGTTACGATAGTCTGCGGAGACGGTTCGATTTTCAACCATATAAGTGCCGGAACCTTCCTTTTTCGCCGTGTCTTTGGATTGTTTTCTTTTTGGTCTTTGCATGGAAAGATTGTTGAGTCTAGGTCGCTGATAAGTTCCTTGCCCTTCAACAACCTCATCTCCGGAACCACGACGATCTTGATCGGATTGGGCAGTATCTTCACTGCTATCCGTTCGGACGGTAGCAAGGGGTTCTGACTTGGCTTCTGAAAGTTCTTCCGGATGCTCCTTTGAAATTGAACTTGAAGTTACGTTCTCATCTTTGGATTCAGGCTCTGTGGTTACAGCTGCTTCAGTCGGTTCCTGTTCGGTCACTGTTTCCAACGATGGAGTTTCACGCGATGGCGAACGGTCGCTCTGCTTGAAAAGTTCCACTTGAACAGGAACTGAATGTGAACGATGGTGTTTGGGCGAGTTGGTAGCTGGCCATGTCCTAGCACCGTTCGGAGAGGTTGGGGTGAGTGATCCAGAACGAGAGACTATCAGACTTCGCGGGCGCACTTTTTGAGCAATGGCAGCTTGCATTGTTTGGGCTTCCTCTACACCTACCCATAGTCCAGGTACCTCGATTTCGTCGATATCTTTGTCATTCATGGGCAATGCGATATTTGCAGGCTCAACCGATTTGGGCCGGCTTTCTTCCTCTTCAACTGGCTCCTCCAGTCGCGAGTCTCGACCATACATATCATCCGGGCTAGCAAGGGCATTCTTGCTACTCGGGGTAGTGCTTCGTCTGGCGAAAGATTCTCTGGAGAAAGATCTAGATAACGTTGGCGTGCGAATTCCTTTTTTCCAAGTTCTCCACAGCCGACCCAATGTGGTGTTAAGAGCTAGTTTCTCCATGTCACTCTCCTCGACCATCATTTTCTGGTTAGTTCTTTCGGCATTCGGTAGTTTAGAAGAAAGTCTTGCCGCTGAAAACACCCTGTTGCGGGCATTTTCGCCCGCAATAACTAGCGCATGTTCTCCGAGATATTCAATGATTGACGTCAAGAAAATGGCAGCAGCTGGTGTGATGTTTCCGGCATGACCAGAGAATCGTCGAGGTGCGCCGCCTGTTTCATCCAAGCCTTCCCGGGCGATATATTCATCTTCCTCCTCTTCTTCCAGATCGCCTAACCGGGTGTACACCATACATCTCAAACGAGCCAATTTCCATGCTCGGACCAGGTCGAATTCGCCGTGTGGTGCGCGACCGCCTCGAAATTCTTGCAGCTCGTTTTCTTCACCATCTCCCATGTATTCACCAAGCTCTTCATCCGCAGCGGCTACTACCTCTTTCGCTAATCGTGGTTTCAATACGTCGGCGATGGCGGGACGGAGTGCGCTCAATTGGGTCGATTTGGCTGACGCCAAAAAGCTGAAGAGCAAATAATCCAGAAAGCTGTTCAAAAGGGACAGGCTGTTGGAATTGATGCATCCTTCTTCTCCGTCGTTGGGAATGACTTCGTTTTGTTCCATATCGACGCTGACGATCTGGGAGGCAGAAGAGGCAGCGATAAACGCTGGGCTAGGGTCGACAGGCGGTGGAGATGACAACATGGGTTTTGCTGGGACATCGCTGGAAATGCTTACACTGCGCGAGCGTGTTAGGGGGCTCGTGTCCCCGTACTCTGAATGGCTTCGCATGGTGAACAGTCGAGTTGGTTGTGGTAAATGTGATAATAAACGAATGAAGCGAAATCGGGTATATAGACGGCAGGAGGTATAAATCAGAAAACGAAAGGACACTGAGTAGTCATCGTCCACTCAATCACAATAGGCACTGTTGAGTCATGTCAGTCTCGTCATTTGAATCAAGAACAGATGAGGGCCGAATCGATTCCAGATCAACGCAATGAGCTACTTCAGGTGAAATTGGGTCGAGGAGCGTTGAGAATATCCGGTGTGATAGTTCGACCAGGTACGTACCTCGAGCACACAGCCTTCCAGCATTCCGAATAGTATACAGCAGAAAGAACGAACAGTATATATAAATATATAAAGTAAACAATATATAGAAATATACGAGATGTTAGTATATCAGTAGACACTGGCCAAAGTCAAGCCGTGGTGTCGAGAGAAAAAAGAAAAAGGGTGTGGCCTCGTGCGGTTCAGGAGACTGGATAATCGAGAGTGGTGGCTAAGCTGCGGGTGGAAAGTGGACAGTGGACACGAGGAAAGAGCGCCCGCTTTTTGCTGTTCTCCGGGAAGCGGCGTACTACGTACTGTGCTTCCGTGCGCTGTAGCACCACACTTACCATAAAAGCCTTGAGTCTAGTTTGATTTATTTCCTACTATTTCTCTGCTATATCACTCTGACCGCGATGGTTGTCTGTTCCTGACTGAGGATGGGCTGCAATTGTCCAGTTCCAGCCACTGAAGCAGCGGTTGAAGTCTTGACCGTCCCACTGATCGGCCCACATGGAATCTATCAAATTGGATCGATGGAGTCAGTGTGCTAACTTCGAAGTTCTACTAGTAAGAAAAGGCTCCGCAGAGGACACAGCGGTTCCGGAGAGAGCGATCACTTGGAACAGGTCGTCCAATGGTTCCGTCAGAAAAGGCTCAATCTTGGGATCTCAGCAGACTACACTGCACAGAGTGTGTAATGTTATGGCTCTTCGCAAAGTTGAGACAGACAAATGCTATCTTCACGTTTGGCCCCACGCGCTAGGCATGTATTATGTATATCAGACTACAATATAACATGCATTAGGCCATAAGCAAGGGGGGATCCTAATTTGTTAGTACGTACATAGTACTACTACATAGTACATAGTACATACTATATAGTACAAGGAAGTAAGAATTGGCGATGGATTCGGAGGAAGCTGATCTCGTCCTCTGGAACGGTGGATCCGAGCTCGGCATTAGCCAATAGAATACGTCCCTGAGTGAACACAGTGGAGCAATTAATCTGACTAGCGTTCTGCCCCACAAATTGCCGGAAAGGGGAAACGTACAGAAATCGCTTCTTCTGTTCTCTGTATTTTACTCTATTGGTTTTGCCGACTATCATTAGTTACTACAGCGAGCGATATGTACGATGGTGAGGGATTAAAGCCGATCATGATCATCAGCTACGGAGTATAAACCATGAGCCATATCACGCAAAGACTGGTTCATTGTTCTCCCTCATGCGACGATTGTCAGCTGGATCAGCACGCGGATTACGGCTGCAGCTTGCTACTTGCGCTGGGAGCCTGAAACAACATGCGTTCAAATCAAACGAGTCAGCTAAGACTCGGCTTAATGTGTTCATCCGAATTGGGGTCCCCTGCAATGCGATGCAGTGACAATCGGACACTCAGACAATAAAACCGTGGTCGATTTGCGGACACCACCATCCCTGGTCCCATAGTGTGGTCCTCTACTCCGTACTACGTATGTACAGACTACAAGGATGGTGAACTTAATAGCCGAAACTCTTAGCATTAATGATTACAGTCCTCTAGCTTAGCTGCTACACTAAATACGCCCGTAAATGATATGCTGGATCGACTGCGATCACACGTGGAAGGCCGACTCGTCTGAATCAGGCGGTACTCCGCTGTCACGGCAGAAGCAGAATCTGAACCTATCCCAAACACGTGCTACAACGCTCGACTAAATCATGCAGATTATAGTTACCAAGAGTTACATAGTTGAAAGCAACATTTGAAGACGCCTTCAAAGCTACCAAACTCGTATCGTCGCTAAAGCTTAAGGGTCTCGAGTCATCGGCTAAGTCTATCGTACGAAATACAAAATTGTGGGGACTAACCTACCCCTATTGCGGAGTATGACTATCGTCGAGTTGAGGTTCAAGAGTTGGAAGATATTCACCGTCAAGTGCCAGTCACTGGAACAGTTCATGTATCTGACTCGACTCGGGTACAAGTTATTGGTTGCTCATCTGCCCTAAAGCCGGGCAATCCATGCCTTTGTTCAAGTCCACAGCACGAGTCAAGAACAACGCACTCTTTTCTGTGGTGAATACAGTTTTGAGAAGAATAGGAATCCCATACTTTTATCTAAGATAGGTACGTACCTTGAAACGCACTTAGGTGCACAAGTTTACTCTTCCTAAACACCGACCACAGTGCCCAAACCTAAGTACCCCTGAATAAGGCCCGGACGGCCCAAACTGGTCCATTAATCCTATATCAACCTCAACCTTGGAAGTTGGAACTTGCTAGATTTTCCAGCCATTTCTACAAGGGAATGGAGAGCGTGCATCAGTTGCAAAGTCTGCTCCATGCTCAATAAGCAATCTGGTCACGTCAAGATTCGGCCCTGGTGGTCTCGGAAATGTGACACCTAGGTAGGAAGACAAGAAATTCTCCGAGCGATCGTTTTCGCTTGTCTCGACTTGCCTCGAAGCGGACGGCTGAAGGTGAAACTTGCGCGATCCCCGCACAGCCAAAGCCCTAGCTTAAGTTATCCAACGGTGTCTAGAACCTGCTTCGAAACGTCCACGCGAACATCATCATTTCATTTCAACTTGAGTCTTTGACGGGATGGGAAATTTGATCTGAGCTTAATCGTTACCAAAATCCAGTCTGGTTCTTCAAGAAGAATTGAGATCCGCATGCTAACCCTCACAAGGTTGACCAAAATGTGAATATGACAGCTGCAAAGCCCCATCATTTAACTACGGGCAGGCTCAAACATGTTTCACCATAAACTCACTACGTAGTCCCAATTCCCGCTCGGTATGTATGACTTTCAACGGCTATATATCCTATTCGGTGTGGTTCCTATATCGGGAGTATTATAGGAGGAGTTGGATTTCGGTCAAGTCGAGACTGCCTGTTAAGACTTAGCGAGGTACCTGACAGCTTGAAGATCTACAGACACGGCATAACTAGCAGTTCATCAGGCCATGGCTCTGGACTCTACATGCGGGGTCATGAAGGATTTACAGAACATGGATTGTAAGATTGGGGGTGATGATTCGTGATTGACTGGGATGTTGACTTGGGGATGGTAGCAGTTATGCATGTGCCAGCACTTACTCCTCAAGAGCACAACTGAGACAATAGCATGTGCTTCTGTCGTTCTCCAGCGAGAATAACCCTACTTCCATCGCACTGGGTGATCGCCTCTGTCAAAGTGCGTAGTAATGTAGTACCCCCTGCCAAAGCCGTTATAAAATGAAGTGATAGAACACATCAATCAATTCGTCAAATCCAGACCGTTTCATTATTAAAAAGACCTGACCATCGAGTCTAGACTAGACGCGGCAACTAGTTACTACGTACCAAAATGTCCAAACAGTAGCCAATAACTACTCGGCTGGAAAAACTGATATTCAACCGGACACCATCCCATTGGTGACGCCCAGAAAGCGTCTGGGTTATGGAGCCGCGGGTGCTGTATCCTTCACATGATGATTGCCGTGAAGCCTTCCTTCTACGTAGTATTTAATCATGAAGATCGAATCGGTACGGACGTGTCAAAGCCATACATACGGACATCGAGCCCTGGAAGGAGATGCTCAGCCGAGTATCAGACTGGACAGCACTGACTTCCTCCCAGCGAGGAGGTTCAATCAATGTTGATGTCAGACTCATGCCGAGGATCTTTCTATTCGCTAATTTTGGTGCTGAGTGTTGTTTACTGTCTGGCCGTGTTTGGACTAGGGCTTGATTGGGCTATTTACAGGCTACTACTCTGGAAAAGGGGCAGGAGAGTTCTATGCAGGTACCAAAACTGGACGTACACTTAGATCTAGAAAGCATGAATTGCTAGCAAGTAAGAGATAACAAAGTCAATAAGAATTGCTAAACACATCAATGAAAACTTGCTCTATGCCATATGTATCCACGAAACTTTTGTATTCGCTCAATCCCGATGTATGCAGGCATGCTGATAATCGCTGTTGAGTCGTAGGATATCTGTTTGCTGGTCACCGGAGCCAGCCACTAAACCGTCCCCTTCTCTTTTCAAGTATGGCCTGCGATGATTCAAGAATCAGTCTATACCATTGCCAATTCTGCTGGTTGCTTTTCCTCGACCACATTTTTCTCGGGCACGTTGACTAAAGCATCTTCTTGAGGCGGTGGAACAGCTGCACCATCATACATGTATATCTTCGGATGTTCCAGCGCGTAGACAACACCGTCCGCGAAAAAGCTGAGCTCATCTTTGCCGATGCTGGCCATTCCCTCTAGCAAGCGCTCTGACAAAAGGCCCTCGATTCTGTCTAGAAAAGTGGACGACTGCATCTGCAAAGATGTAGGTATTTCTTTCTGCATTCGCGAGGCCTGGGCGAGGCGAACGAGCTCATCAAATTCCTCGCGCAAGACGATATGGCGAAACATGCCAATGACATGCTTGAGCGCTTCGTCAAGAAAAAAGCAGCCTGCCGAGTCTGTTTCACCTTCGAAAAAAGGCGACAGAAATCGACCTTCTCGGAAGCCTTGTACGCGATCATGAAGACATGACTGATACTTTCGCCTTGTGTCTCCATGGATACCGTTGACGAAGGCGATGAAGATTTGCCTATCAACTTCCAACATGTCGCGAGGATAATCTCTCGCAAGCTCTTCGATAATCACATTTGCAATTGACGTCTCTTCATTGACATAATCCTCGTCATTGTTGTCCGAATTGTCATGAGCAGCCAGTCCGCGGTGTCTATCGGCAAGCAGCATCATCTCATGAAGTGTCATCTGAGGAGCTTCTTCGGCTTCTTCATGGATATCTTCATCAGGAAGGTCAACGGCGTCGATGTACGAGACATCTGCATCGAAGCGCACAGAGTTCTCGAATGCAATATGCGAATCGTCGAATTGCAGATCCTCGGCGTATCCATCAAGCGCTTCATCGACGTCTTCAAAATCTTCAAAATCGTCGAATTCAGAAGTAGTGTCACAAGGATCATATGGCGAAGTTGCACTTTCCAAGTGGTCGTAGGAATAATCCTCGAATGCAAATATTTCATCGCCTTGCAGGGAATCTTCTGGGTATTGAAAGGCATGCTCACTAAACTCCACATGTTCGGCAGCCTCTACTCTAGAGTCGTCTGATTCGTAGCCAAAGTCTGCACCACTGAAGTTATGGACAGAGTTTTGAAACTTGAAATGCTGCTTAGGAGTGCGTGGTATTGGAATCCCGAAATCGGGCAACGTAGATGATATGTTCGTTAGGGCCGTGTTAATTGTACCCAAGGAAATGTCGGAGACGTCGTCGGAAGGGTAAGAGCTGTCGCGAAGAGAGGAAGAAGTTTGCGATCGCGGGAAAGTGGTAGGAAGGGAGTTCCATGGAGGATGATGCTTCAAAAGGGCTTCCATTTTGAGCGTCGTCGTTCTTTCGGGAGTCTAAAGTTTAAAGATTCCGGCTTCAAATGTGAGGCCGTGACAAAACAGTAAATTGAGTGTCTTCAAAGTTGAGAACAAGTCCGTTTTGACCTGAGGCTTTCTCGAATGCGGTTGCGATTTGACGGAGTGAGAGATCAGAAATAGAGGGCTCCAGCCACAAATAGCACGTGTGAAGTCCATGGTGGGAGATGTAAAGGAACAGTGACTTAGACAACCGGCAAGCCGCCAGCCTTGTAGTAGTTCAGACGCATAGCAATATTGAAGGTTCAGTAAAGGGAGAGTGAGAGAATATGGGCGTTGTCCACGAATCCGGCTACAGTGCCTTTTTGATTCGTGTTATGTTCTGAGTGTTGTAGTTGTAAGTTGTTGACGATAAGTCACGGATTCTGTCCTTCAGACGATTTGAGAGGTGTCTTTGTGCAACGTAACGAAACGGCGTTCTTTGAGGCTGCGACGCGTCACGAGGCGATTTCGAAGATAAATCGGTCGGCAAGGACTCAAAGCTTTAAAGGGACGGACTAAATATGATGTTGCGAATATGTTGGTGTGCGAAACTCCGACCCCGAAGAGGTTGTGTCAGGAATATCGTAAAGAGAGAGATCCCCGCAATCTGGTGACTCGTATCGCTAAGCGGAACGAATCGTCGGGCCTAGCACGGTAATTTGTATGCTAGAATATGCCAAAGCCGTCTATTGGCAAGTTTGAGGTGAATAGAGTCGTGATATGGTAATAATAGGCTTTGTTGTGTGGTGTGGATGGGAGGTGTGGTTGACAGAGTTTGAAGGGAGAGAGGCTCAGAGAGAAAGAGGCCTTCCTTGCCATCAGAATGACTCTTCCGCTCGTTTTCGGCCAAGGCGGGCCGCATCGGCAAAGTGGACGTCACATGGCAGCCTGATCGCTAAGGCCCCCAACTCCCGCCAAGCCTTGTTCCATCGCCTTCTTTTGCTTCTCGTTCCTGATTGATCATGCTTGGTTACACCAAAATATTCTGATCAATAGTCACGACAATCTGACTTAGGTCTGCAGCCGATAGATCTGTTGGCAACTTTCTCAGTGATTGTGGCTTGCAGGGCTGCCCAAGGCAAGAACAACTCCTTGTGCATTATCCGAGACCGTTCGGATCACGAGGACGACGTCCGATGGTGGCATGTCTTTTCTTTTTACTACGTACGGATCCAGCTTCAGCCGGAAAAACAAATCATGTGTGTGCTTGACAGAAATCTAACGTGGCATCTATTTCGAATGAAATATTACCATCTTCACGGCACCAACAACCCAGTGATGGCTCTGCGCCTTCCGAGAGAAGGCTCCCTTGCATGCTATACCCATCACCCAATTGGACAAGTAGGACGAATTCATCCAAGCTGAGTCAATCGCTGAGGATGTGTCATACGCAAAAGGTGACGACGTGCTCTTACAGCACTATTCACGACTATTTCTGCCAGGGATATTCCTAGTAGTAAATGGCATTTGACTGATGGCTTCTGCCAGCGCGACTTCAAAGCGCTGAGATCTGTCGAATTACAAGATGCGTCGGTCTATTGAGTTGGGGAGTGCTTCATATCAGGCTTTTGTGCTACCTTTGCGAAGAACACGGTTGGCTAGGGAAAGCAAATGTGAATCCTAGGCAATGAGTGATAGGTTTACTCTATCTACACGTGTTAGGCTATTGAATCATGGGCTATACTCAGGGACTTTGAAAGTTCAATCTCCGAGACTCTTTATGGCCAAGCACAAGCCTTCTAATAACAAAGGGTCTATTGATGTATTCATACTTCACCATCACACTTGGGTTATTGTGAGCCTACCATAACAAGGCACAACATCAAAGGGTCTGTGTTTGACCATCAAACAGGTGTCATAGACATCTCGTTCATTAATTCGATGACTTAGTCAAAGAAAGCCAAGTCACCATAATGTGATCGGTCAGAGAGCTAGTCCTTGATATTTCTAGACTGGTACTTTTAGTTCCAATCACAACCTTCTTTGAGAAGGAGACGGCATGAAACAAATCTGTGGTTAAAGGCTCTTCAGAAAGTTATATGATCGATCAAGGCTCGGGTTCGTCCTTTGTTCCCTCGATCCACCGACAGAGCGACATTGTGGTTGCTTAACCCTCATCAAAGGATGATATACTAATCGGGTGCGCTGGATATATATCTAGGACAAGATTTGCTGTGTCCAGATAAAAAAGGCCACACACTAGCAGAATGATTGGTCGGATGATTTCAATTCGAGAACATTTCCTCATTCAAGTTGGTCCATGGACTTCCATCGAAGCTCACTGTCAGCTACAAGTACCTCATTCCGCGTCGTGCAGCGATCGAATGTGCGATAGAGTTATCTTTGGATGTCACGATCTCTGATGATATGATCACATCAGATAAGCTGCGAGTGGATACCATCACGGCTCTTACGGCAGACTACGTAATCCTCATTTTTACGCCTTCAAAGCGCAAAGCTTACTTGACATTGCTGAAGCTGGCTGTCCACATTCCCTGAGTCTCAGCATACCAATCAGCAGGACGTGACAACCATAGATTGGACAGGACAAGGAACTGCCTACTTGGCATTGTGGAGAGATGTTCTGGAAGAAGCCGCTGACGAGCTGATAAAGCAATGGTAGATAGGGCTTACTACATATGGTGTTTGACAGCATCTAACGGGTAAATCGGTATCGATTGTCACGACTCAGGTTTTTATGCATGACGCTTACACCTCAGTCATCACGACCATTCTACTCCGATCTATTGCCGACTTCTTTAAGAGGGGAAGTCTTATTTTAGATGTCTGGACCAAGGTTCCAGACTGATTGATGGATGGCTCTCACACCATGTTTACTATACATAGAACAACCTATTGGACACTCATCCAAGCTGGAGACCCGCAGCTTAAGACCGACATGGCCGCATTTGGAAGCAAAGACTGGGACATTCTTCTCTGTGGCTAAGCCGAGGTCTTCCAAAACACTCTGACAGGACTGACTGGAATGCCAGCCACTCCTGATGGACGTATGAGAGAGCGTCCGGTGTGGATCAAGGACTATTCCACCATCAATCTTCAACATGTATTGGCTCGTATGTGTCGTGATAGCAGCATTCCTGACTCTTTCTTTAGATACTATGGAATGCAACCTCGAAAGTCGGAGGCTGGTTGGACATGCACATACACTTCAAATACCGCCTCTTGTCTGTTTGTTTACTTTGTTTCTTTTGCATTGTATTCATCAGTTGTCAAACATCGTTTCCCTGTGTTTGTTTGATTTGCCTCTTTTGCATTGCAGTCAGCCTCATCCTCGGATCTTCGGAAGACCGCATTGCCATATCCAACGTTCCGTCTGTCGATCAATCTTGCCCTAATTGGGGATCTCCTGACAGCACGATTTTACTATATACTTCAATTATTGGAAACGTCAACGATATCCATACATCCATGACATTTCCCCTCTAACCGAAAGCGGAAAGTACTGTCAACCCAATCTTCATCATGTTCGCCCCAGCGTTCGACCACTCTTTCAATGACTTATTCAACCAATACGTCAACTCGGACCCCTCTACTAGTGGTGACGGGAGTAAAGACGTCCACTTTGGCAGTGACTTCGACCAGTTCTTCTCAGTGGGTTCCTTTTCCAGTGACTGTGGCGAACTTTCACCCACTGGATCCAAGCATTTCCAGCAATCATCACCGCAAAGCTGGCGTAAGGATGCATGGACTGTACAACAAGACTCTTTGAGTGATTTGCAGTTACATCGGCCCAAACCTGTTCACGACACGGTACAGCCCTCCGAGGTCGTCTCTGGCTTTAACGCTGTAAGCCTTGAAGAGCAATCTCCCGAAGCCCTTGGTCTCTTGTCTACATCACCATCCTCTCCTCCCGCAACACCTAGTCGCAAAGTTTACTCTAAGAGTGCTCCAATCACTCCCAAAAACATCCGCGTACGGAAGGCGAATGATCGTGCTACTTTGCATCGTAAACAAAGCTCCTCTCCCAGCTTGATGCGCTCAGCGCATCTTCACAGGTCGAAAATGGCATATCCCGAGAACTGGCCTTCGCGATTGCAGCAATTCAACAGCCAGTTGCGTGGTGATGAGCGACTTCCATTGTCACCTCCACCATCAGATATTCTCGTTCAAAACGAGAGTATGCGACGTGATAGTGGCATTCACCTCAACTCGAGTTCGGAGAATCTCCTACGAGATGCAGCAGATTTCTCCCCTCATTATGCAATGTATGCGAACAAGGTGCAGCAGCAGCCAGCTAGCTTTATAAACCAGCACACCTCAACGCCACCCCCTGTGGATGACATCTTTGCAACACCATCCTCGTCAGACTCACAACAACTACACGCGTGGCATGCAGACGCCCTTGCGTCGACCTTTCAACTGACATCTGACCTGAATGGTCACGATGGTCCCTGGTGGAGTTCACCATTATCGACGCGTGTGTCGCAACCCCAAACTCAGAACTCATACCTTGTCTCCTCCCTTGGCCATAAGTCGCCCATGATACATACAAACCAAAACCAGCAACAACATCACCATGATTTACTCCAAAACGGTCTGATGATCGATTTCGGCTCAACGTTCGATCTTGGCGCGAATGCAGATGCCTTCTCATCTGCCGCGCCCTTACATTCCACAACCGCAACACACATTCCCACGACCTCCCATCAACAACCCACGTTCTCACATCACCCTTACATACCTACCACACAACCCACTCACCAACAACAATTCATCGCGAAGCCATCGCGCACTCCGTCACTATCCCCCACAAACACGACCTCACCCAAATCGCGCCCCGGGCTGAAGAACACCACCACTCCACGACGTACCCACGTCCGAAAATTATCCTCAAACTCCACCTCAGCCCCCAAACCCGTCAAACTCAGTCCACCCACCAAGGGCGGCAGTGGCAAGGGCTCCTCCTCAAACGTGTCATTCGTAAACTTCACCCCATCCGACAGCAAAAAGATCCTCACTGGAGTCGCGCCCAGCGGCAGCTCTAAAACCAAGGCTCGTCGAGAGCAAGAAGCTCGTGAGAAGCGCAGGAAACTCAGTGAGGCTGCCCTCCTAGCTGTCAGGAATGCTGGCGGCGATGTCGAAGCTTTGGAAGCCGTGCTATGTTAATCTTTTTACTAATACGTATTATTTTGTGAATCTAGCCTAATACTGTACTGTACCATTTATATACCTATTTGATTTTAGAGTTGGGCGTTTGGGACATTTGAAGTTTGGACATGTTTTTATAGATACATTGCATCTGTCACAAAATCAGCTGGAATATATTGCGATCATTATTCAAACATCGAACGTTGAAAGTTCTTTGCTCAACTTAACCAACGTGGAACATCAATCGAGACCATGTCAAGAGAAAAGCATTTTCCCGCGAATGCTGGGTGCCGGAGCACCTAATAACGGTTTCAAATTGTGGAAAATATCATCAATACTCTCAAAAGAGAGAAATCTGGTCCATCAGTAATTTATTATACATAGATCTTACATATATCACCCCTTTCCTTTTCCTCTTTCAACCCAAATCTGCTGATTGAATATTTTACACATGCTGCCAACGATGCGAGTCACTTGTCAGTCTTGTATTTACAGATAAAATAGACATCCATCTCGATGCTACTTGTTGAGTGATGGGCTGTCTGTCGTCCGGTCCACGGTTTTCGAAGCGATACTATCAGGGTCCAAGGGCTTCCCAGTTGGATTTCGTTTCATAACCCCAATTTCGCAGGTAGTTTTATCTTCGACTTGCGTCTGGCGTCCACGCCTCTGGTTGCCACTTCTCTCCCGGACCAGTCGGGACATTCGTCGTCAGACCCTTTGTCTTCTTGCTCTGACCAGCTTCTTGCTGAATCTCCTCCTGGCCCTTTATATGATTCACCGCTCCAGGCTGCCCCTGAGATTTCGGATCTGACGTCTCTCCAGGATGTACCGTCTTATCGCTCGTCCGCGTAGCAGGTGCCGGTTGCTGAGTCTTCGGTCTATCCAAAAACGACGGTTTAGCGGCCCATTTCTCATCTGCGATTTGCGCAAGTTTCTTGATTTGAGCTTGTCGAATGAGATCTCGCTGCTGTTCTTCGATGCTTGGGGGTTCGTGGCGGACATATCGGAGCCATTGGTGCCATTGTGCTGTTTCCATCATTAGTCAAAAGTTTCTTCTCGCTGTTGTAAGTAGGGATTCGTACGGGTTATCTTCACATCTCCGTAGTGAGTTTTGGGGTTGTATTTGACGATACGGCGGTTTCGGTTGGTGTTGAGCGCATCGCGGAATTCCCAGAAGGTGTTACCGGATAAATCCTGGCCTGATTGTATGAAGATTAGTTGATTTCCTTGCAGTTCACGAGAGAGGTGTACGAACCAACTACCCATGATCTCCTCCATGGAAGCTTGAGGGCTTTCCACTTGAACCACAGACTATTCACCATTGCGCTGGTTGTGATGGTTTAAGTTCTTTTCTGGATGTATATGGTCGCGTCCTCGGACGGTCACTTTCTTGAAGCTTGTTAGAAAGCCATGGATATCCCGAATAATATAAATTGCAATAAATCGGATTGGGAAATATAAAGGCGATGATAATTGATCTGATGGTTGATGAAGCTCGAAATTAATGATGACGGCTGCTCGGCCAGTCGTAACTCCGAATTATTTTGTTGGCTGACACGCAACGTCATCTCCCGCCAAAGTCTCTCTCCATACTTTCCCAAACAACTCGCACTCACCACAACAAAACTCACCTCCCTATTCTCCTTTTCCTCGCTCCTTTAACCAGCCATACCGGCAAACCGTCTTCTTTCTGGTTCAATCCCTGATATCCCGATAACGCACTATCTCGCGCTGATTAAATCGCCTTTCTACCTCCCTCCCAACCCCCGGAACCCCGCTATCATTCCGGCCTGACGCGGAGAACTAGGCTTCTAAATATTGCTCGCCATACACACTACACATCTCGCATTGAATGTTCATCATCGCATCTAGGTACACAAAATGGCTTCAGTGACGAGTTTAGATAAAGACTTGCGCAACATGCGCTTGTCCAAATACACCCCGCAGGCGGCCAACGAAGTACGCGACTGGATCGAGGAGGTTCTCCGTCAGAGACTGCCGTCTGGAGATCTACTAGATGCCCTCAAGGATGGTGTCGCGTTATGCAAGTATGATTTTCTCCTATCTGAATGCTCTCAGAGTGAGACTAATAATATGAAAGATTAGTGAACCTCGCTGTTTCGCCCGGCGTGAAATTCAAAGAATCGGCCATGCCCTTCGTACAGATGGAAAACATCTCTCACTTTCTGCGCGCTTGTCAAATGGCGCCTTTGAGCTTACCTCCCCATGACGTTTTCCTCACCGTTGACTTATACGAACGCAAAGACCCAGCACAAGTGCTGCAGTGTATTGCAGCATTTAGTCGCCGTGCCAATGCAATTCAGCCTAGCAAATTCCCGCGTCCCATCGGCGGAGTCAAGAGTAAAGGTGGATTGATGAGTCCACAGGGAACAGGATCGAATTTTGGCACTAGGGCGCGTGGTATCAGCGATGTGAGCCAGACGAGCTCGACCACTTTTGATCCAACCAACAGAAATAATACATCTGGGCGCGTCAGCCCGCACAAGACGGGACAGTCTCCAGCGTCCCCGCCACCAACTTTGAGTAGTTGGAGCAAAAAATCAGACGAGGGAACGACTGCGCCAGCATGGAACATCCATCAGTACGGATATATGGGTGGAGCAAGTCAAGGTAACCAAGGAGTAGCATTCGGAGCTAGACGACAGATTACAACACCTAGCCCTGCCGTGCCTAGTCTTGCAGAGAAGGAGAAACGACGCCGCGAAGCTGAACTGGAGGAAGAACGCCAACGGCAAGAGGAACAGTTGCGTCGGCAGCAAGAAGAGCAGCGCGCTCGAGAAGAAGAGGAGCGTCGTTGGGCGGAAGAAACGGCGCGTATAAGAGAAAAAGAACGTCAGGAGATTGAGAACGAGAAAAAACGATGGGCCGAAGAGCAGAGGAAGTGGGAGGAAGAGGAGCAACGCCGGTTGAGGGAAGAAAAGGATGCTGCGGAGAGACTAGAACAGGAGCGAGCACGCAAACGAGCGTCTAGTGATGCACGTCTAAACGGCCAATTTCTCAGCCAATACCAGGCGTCGCAGAAGACGGGCGAGGAGTCGGCTGAGTCCCAACGCATCAAGCAATTGGAGAGAGAGCTCGAACTGGCCCGAGAACGCGAGAGGCAATATGAGCAAGAAAGACAAGACCTCAAAGCCAAAGAAGCAGCACGCAAGGCTCGCTCGCGCAGTCGAAGTCGACCACGACCCGTCCAGCCCAGCTACGATTTTACTTCGCAAGAAGAAGAAAGGAAACTTCTTCGCTCCGAGTGGAAGCAACAACAGCAGAACGTTGCTCCTGTCATGGAACAAGAAGATACCCCGCCTGCTCTACCATCCCGACCATTGCCAAACCCAGTCGAGGCTGCTTCGCCGCCATCCCGACCTCTTCCCGATCCCTCCAAGTATGGCGGCGGTAGAGACAGCCGAGTCGACCGCTTCCTCGCCTCCAACCCAGCACCAGTACAACCACGGCCCGTCACCCACCGCCCACAAGACTACTCCACGACCTCTGAAGTCGACGCCGAAAACGACCGCCGAATCGCCGCACAGGAAAAGACCAAAGCCGGCGGTTGGGCCTCCAAGTCCCTTCTCGAACGCGAAATGGAGCGTGAGCGCGAACGCCAGCGAGAATGGGAGGAGAACCAGAAACGCACTGTTGAAGCGGCGAAGCGTGGTGTCGGGGCTGGCACGGGCAGTGCCCCTGGTCAAGGGGCCTGGGATGTACATCAATACGGGTACATGGGCGGCGATAGTCAGAATCGCGGCGGTACTGGGCTTGGTGTTTCGGGGCCTAGACGGCAGATCATTGGACCTCGTCCTCCGCCATAAGTTTGAGCCTGTTGATATCCTGATTTCGAGTTGCGTTACATATCCGTTTGTTTTATGTGTATGTGTATGTGTCCTAGATAGTCAATTTGGTACATTTAGCGTTCTGAACAAATGTATTCTTCTACAACAATGCTTCCCTTAATATAACATGCATAGCAATCCCAACAAAATGGTATCTAACAAGTAACTAACTAGTTTTCATCCTCATCCGACGAGTCAACCAGCGGCAAAATCTCCTCCACCAAATAAAGCAACCGATCCGCACTCTCCACCAGCCACGACCATTCATCGCTCTCCATCTTGCGACTGGCTTTGTTCCGACGAATCTCTGCTTCTGCTTTTGCGATTCTCCTCTCGTTGCCTGTCATGACTGACTCTCTTAGTGTGGGTGTATTGCGAAGCGCGTTGTTTCGAGCCAGTAAGATGATCAATGCTTCGAGAAGGATGGAGTATTTGGCATTATCGACTGCGCTGGCTGTATTGGCCGAGTAGGGCAAGTAGTATTCTTGCAATTTCTGTTGATGTAGATAGTCATCCGTCGAAGTAGGCGCTGCGCCTTCTCGCATGCGCAGAATCAGGGTTTCGCATAACGTGCTTTGGGCATCTGCTGTCATCCAGGGTAGGGTTTGAGGTGAGACGAAAGTCTGGAAGATGGCGAGTGGGAGGTGGCGGATATTCTCCACGAATAAGTGGTAGAGGGCGTCGGTGGGCATGAATGTTTTGGGCATGGCTATGGATACTTTGCTTAAGAGACTTAGGAGACGTTGTCGAAGTTCGAGGGAGTGAAAGCCGCCGTATGCAGCGATATCGCCCTTAGCATGAGCCTCGTCTGCTAATTTTTGCGCTTTTTGTTCTTGTTCTTTGGCTGCTTCCTCTTCAACTAGGGTCAGGTCAGCGGCTCTTGTGCCTCGGCGAGCACGTTTAGGTCGAGTCCGCGTGGATTTGTCCGGTATATCTGAGTCGTCCTCATCCTGGAAGAGATAATCGCCATACTCGTCTTCGTCTATATTCACTTCGGTCCTTTTCCTCAAACTCGAAGTCTTGGTATCTTCTCCCAGTTGTCGCTCCTTCAACTCATTCTTGAACACCTCACGAAACTCCGTCAATGCAGTAGCGCTACCATCCGCAAATATGGCCCGCAGTATACGACGATTCCGACCATAGCCAACAGTATCTGTATCAATGAATTTCCATATCAAACTGTCTTTCAAGAGATCTTCCGACTTGTCTGTTCCAACCGCCATTTTCTCGCGTTGTGTCCAATCCATCTCCATAGCTAGACACATATATTCCAGCCATATCTGCCATCGTTCCCAGCGTCGCGGGTACAAAACCGAGCAATTAAATGCCCAGCCTACCACGTGCCAGAAATCTTCGGCTCGCGACCATAATGCTTTTGATTTTGCAAGGTCCAAGTTCAAGGGCGTTTCATCATCGTCGAATCCGGAGACAGATGTTGTCTGCTCGTCGGTCTTCCATTGTCTGCCATGTCTGGATGACTCGAAATGCGTGAATGTGAATGCGACGTTGAGTTTCGAGGAAACCGGTCCTACTAACTGTAAAGTGAGACGGAGTAGCTGTAGCGCCGCACTGGCTGAGTCTTTCTCCTCTTTTGATTTCGCTCTCGTAGTGGTAGACGGGTGTACGAGGAGAGTTGCTGCAAGCGCCAGGTGTTGGGGTGCTGGGACATATGCCGGGGCGTCCGTAGCGGTTCCGTAGGATAATATATTAAACAGCAGAGTTAAAGCTTGGGAGTCTGCAATAACCCACAGTCAGTTTATAACATCCATAACAAATACAGTACACATACATAGCTTCTCCTCAAAGTAGATGGCACAATGCTGGCGTAACTCGTACGGAAGGGGTTTTGTGCCCCGAAACTCAGATTGGGCCATAGAGGCTATGACTGGAAGGAATGGCTTGGTTGCCGGGAAGTGGTGACATTGTCGTAAGAAAGATTAGAATGGTAAGTAAGTCATATAGACATCTGAACGGTGGTTATGTCGTCAAAGTCAAGTTGTCAGGGAGTGGTAAGAAGCAGGAAGTCCCTAATTAATTAATTGGCGCGTGGAAAAGAGTCGCGCCGGCTTATTGATAAGGGTTCACATGTCTGAGATCGACCAACTGGAGAGAATATATTTGGTTCTTTATATTTTATTGTGATTTTTTTTTTTGATATTTAGTAAATGGTACTATTGGACTCGTATTCGGGAATTGCACAGCGATCATGGTACAGTGATTAAGTACAGAAAACAGATTGTTAGATTGTCACATAAAAATGATCGGACTTTCTTGATACCCGTCGCGTCGCCTCCCCCCACCCTGCGGTTGGGAGTCGGCCCGGGCTCAAATGCCACCTGGGCTCAAGGGCCAAAATCGAATTTGTATGGGATCGCTAACAAAATCGAATTTTAGATAACCTCATATAATGCACCACAACGAATAGAGAGCGATTTTAAATTAGAATATATCTAAATATTATCCTATAAAATATATCATATATAAATTTTAAGCGTTAAAAATGAGTAAAAGATGCTCTAAAATCGACCTAGATTCTCCCCATACATATTTTTTATATGGGGAAATCTAGGTCGATTTTTTACCCAGAATATGTCTGTAATTTTTGTTTTTATTTATACTTATATATATAATATCTATCGAAAAGCTCGAATATCTTATTAATAAGATATAATACGTTGACGTTGGGTTGTTATTTGTAATATTGAGAAATGATTAGAAATTGAGATTTGTTAGTGATCCCATACAATTTTGACCTTGGCAGTTGAGCCCGGATGGCATTTGAGCCCGGGCCGACTCCCAACCGCAGGCGACGGGTAGCAATAGGAGAGAACATAAGCAATACCGTCCCTTAGCACATTGTGCACGATATACTTCAAAAACGTGAAAATTAACAATATTTGGTCGTCGAACCGACTATCGATATGACAATCGACTTGTCAAAATGACCGTTCTGAAATACTATATCCTCTAATCGGAATCTTCGTCTCCAGTTCCGTATCCTCTGAGTCAAAACTCGAGTGAAAAAGGTACCGTAGGATGTTATAATGGTATTCTTACGTCCCATACGCGCCGTGAAATACTGGAATACTAGTCTAAACCTAATATAGATTAGGCTACGGGAGTCAAAGAGTTGAAAAGCATGTAAAGCCGCTCATGCAAGGCGCTGTATCAATAGTATCGGCTCCTCTCCTCTACTCTGTAATTGCTCTCCAGTAATTGCTGAAATCAACCAGCTCTTCACATCCTTCCACCACCCAAGGCCATTTCTTCAGGAACCCCTGGAGTAACCCCCCGGCTCTGCTTCATATGCGGCTCTCCCCATACAATTAAGCCGTTTCGACCTGAGGTTACCGTGTCATCGTAGTCTCCTTGAATTAGAATTTGGCCACCGTTGAGACCCAATCGTCTCGGGCTATGCGCGGGCGGCTATCTTAAAACCAAAGATACAGCATAATTCATGTCAATTCCCAAGTCCAGTTACAGCGTGTCGTTAAGTATGAAAAGTAGTTACAATGCCTCCATGACACCTTCAAAAAAGGAAAAAGAAACTTCATAATCAATTTCACAGATATCCAATTCACTCTAAACCCAGCCTCCAATCCTCAGTCAAGATGTACAGAACCAGTCAATTCATAAAAACCATGACCACCGCAGCAAGGAGAGAGGTCACTATGTAGACCTATTAAGCCGCGGAATACACCCCAGTGAAGAGGGCAAGATTCATAGCATCGGCAACGATAGAAAACGCGAACGGTCTGTCAAAGACCAGGCTCGGAGGTCCAACCCGGCTTCTTGTCACAACGACAGTGACAGCTGCTGCCTTGGTGCCATTTTCATCTACAACCATAGTTACACCATGTATAACTTGTTCAAGCGAGTTGAAGTCTGGACTGATTTTAGGAAAATCTCCATCCATTGGATATCCCAGCTCTTTCAGCATAGGGTTGACACTGTTCAGCGTACTGATGGTGAATTTAGGTAACCCAAGCTTGCTCAGCACCGTGCGTTTAAAATTGGTTGGAATGTCCGAGTTGCGGATGTTCTGGAGAATATCGGCAATGGAGCTGTCTCGATCTGGCAGATATGCAACAAGAGACATCTGTGACGATGGCGAGGCTGCGGCGTAAGGTAGACGTACGGCCATATACCCTTCTCCTTCACTAAGAAGAAACTCTTGGTGTTCCAAAAACATCATTGGCACAGGACGCGTCTCGTTGTTTGCAACTTCAAAAGGATAGTCTTTAATAGTCTTTTGAGAGTCAAATTTATTCGCCCAGGTCGCTTTGAATGCCAACGCATTGACGACGGTCATACGGGCCCCAAAAAGATCCTGCGGCTGCAGCATGTTCGTAATTAGTCCCATAGTTTTGTTAGAGATCCAGGCGTTTATCTCTTCCGTAGCTCCTGCCAAATGTGGAAAGCTGGTGTCAACATGAGTGGCAAAGCTTTCTAGATATGTGGTAAAGCTGGGAAAGATTGTTAAGGCATGATCGCCAAAGACAGCATTAGCAATCGAAAAGTTCCCATTGTCAGAATCGGCTGTCAATAAAGTTTGTAGGCTCGAAAACGTTGCCTTCAACTGATTGGTGTCTTCAACCCCTAGTTTCTCGCAGAGCTTCCTGCATGTTTCTGTCTCTGCTCCACCAGCCAGCATTGCCAGTGCGATGCTCACTGACAGTGCGGAGCTTGCCGTCCCACCCGATGGGATACCTCCAGCACAGAGACTGATTATCATATCCCATCCTAATAGATTAATCGATTTAATGTCGGATCGCAGCATCTTAGGGTTATTCTTCGTCGGTGATTGAGCGCAATGTGCTTTGTTTGCATGGCAGGTAAGTGGGAAATCCGGGGGGGACTTGTACGCCACATGAAACCCCCAGGCCAAGGCAACACCGTTGACGATCAGCTAAGCCTACCACCAAACCAATCGCAGCCACTCCCATAGGCAAGAAAGCGTTTCCTAACAAGGTGGGCGATCATTTTTTTATGCGAATCCCCCATTTTTTGATGTTGGGGAGTTATTGGAAAGGTGGCTGTAAGAAATCCGGATGAAATTTTGGCGTGGGTGTGCCGCTTAGGCACCCGTTGAATACGTTAACTACCTAGTTAACTACTTAAGTTACCGATTCCGTGCTTACTATGTAATCACGTTCGAGGAATAAATTCACATGCTGGGACGTATCAGACGGCTGTGCTTTCAAGTATCTTCCATTTAATCCTCTTTGTACGACCGAGTTATGCACCTCCTTCTCCCTAGTTCTTCGCGCCATCTCTGCGTTGACCGATTCTCCGTCCTCGACGATGATTCCGATACCGTTCCTTTCTGGGATATTCTAACGGCAATCCTATCAGACAATGCGACATCAGTTAGCTCCATCATTGATCAACTTGAACTCATTGCTGTCACGCTTCGGGGTTCTACAGGAACCGACTTTGGCTTCCTGCGTAGTTTTCTCTCCAAATGGGAACGTCTACCCCAGTTCCTGTCCAATGTCTGGCCCCGGATTGTGTCACTGGCATTGGAAATGCCAACCCTCTTCCCGACCGGGGAACTAGCTTCACTCACTGGTGAAAACCGCACAATGTCGTTCTCACGCCGGCAAGTAGCCTGCCTGGTGATACACCAGTTCCTGTGCTCCCTACCGTCACAACCATGGACGACGGATAGTTCGCCGGACTTTCATATATGGTACTCGTCTAGTCAACCGCATGATCGGGTGGTGCAAGCGTATTTGACTGCGCTCTTCACATACTTCGAGCGCCTCGCTGGTGATCTGTTGTCGCCGAGGTCAGAGTGGCCAGTAACGTTTTCTATACACTCGCTGCATGGAGCAGGACCTTTGCATGATGAGTCTCTCTTGGGCCAGGAGTTTAGTCCCTTGGAAGTTATCCGGGTCTCAGAAGCAAGCACGGCCCCTTATCTCTTAGGTTTGCCGCGTGGCGCAGCGGTTATATCCGCCAACAAGAACGTTGGTTTTGGATCAAGCGGCACGCAAGAGGAATCTCATGTGGGTTCATCGCCGGAGGCTTGCCCAGTGGTCCTCCTCACGCCAACACTGGGGCCTGCGGACGTCCTAGTAGTCCAAGGGGCGGAGGCCATGATATCTCTCATAGGATATGGGAGGCATGCTCGCCTCGATGAGATATTGCCAACAGCAAACACAGATGCAGGGAGCCTAGTCTGGACAGCTCGGACCATGCTGTTCATGGATGCATTAGAGCTTGACGGGCATGACCCAGATGGTGTGTTGCCAGATTTACTACCTGGGCACTTGGAACGTGAGCTGCAGAAGGCATATACCGCATTCAGCTCATCCCCATACGTCTCAATCTTTACGGGCTTGTGGGGTTGTCAATCCTTTGGTGGAAACCCCCAGATCAAGACGATTATTCAGTGGTGTGCTGCATCCCTGGCTGGTGTTCCGCTGAATTTCGTGTGTAGCAGTCAGCAGGAAGAATTCGCAGCAAGTTTAGATTTTAGATGGCTTCCAAAGGAGTGTCATTGGGGGCAAGTTCAGTGTTGGAACTGTCTTGCAGGCATTGCGAGCTTTAGATCCTGAGGATAGCGATGCACGGATTGCTTTTAAATATATCGAACGAGTGGCTATATGAAACGTGGCAAAGTTTGACTAACTGGTGAGAATATATTTGGTTCTTCATATTTTATTGGTTTTTTTTTTTTTTTTTTTTTTTTTTTTTTTTTTTTTTTTTTTTTTTTTTTTTTTTTTTTTTTATTTATTATTTAGTAAATGGTACTATTGGACTCGTATTCGGGAATTGCACAGCGATCATGGCACAGTGATTAAGTACAGAAAACAGGTTGTTAGATTGACACATAAAAATTGATCGTACTTTCTAGATAGCAATAGGAGAGAACATAAGCAGTACAGTTGTAATTACTGACATGTCACATCAGTAGGTACATATTGATGTACTCTCCGAGCTTGGCCTGCAGTTGGCGACCGCGAGGACACATGCGATTTGGCTACCTAGGTACCTTCCTCGACAGCGTATCATGTTGTAGATGTGTGCCTCTACGGATCAGTCCCAGTCACGTTGAGTAGCGCAGACCAAACTGATTTCACCACGAATAGCGTCGTAAGAATAGCTCCGAATAACGTAGTTTTGCATCAGGGAGACGAAGAAGAGGTCTGAAGGACTGGAAGGCTTCTACATTGAGAGGTGCTTCCACGAGGATCTCGTTTTCTCCCGGCTAGGCAACAGTGAATATGAATATGTTAGTTTTTGCTTGACAAACATGAGATTCTGAAAAAGTATTCGTACTTCAAGAAGGTTCCCTGCTGGGATATTCTCGGAAAGGTCTGTAAGATCCGTTGACATTTTGATTGTTGAAACGCACAGGTCTCTGGTACGGTATTTATGTAATAGCAAAAACTTGTCAGTTGGAGATTTCTCCATCTTAATCGAAGTCATATGACGTGGTGATAAGCATGATAGGCTAACACGTTAGTTGTACAGAGCGTTAAGACTATCCCACAGTAGCTTAGGGTTAGCTCCAGGCAACGGTGGAGGAGCTATCTAGAACAAAGTACAGTACTTCTGTATATCTAGCACTATCTACCTCCATTCAGCCAGCGTAAGCTTAGATGGGTTATATCTAGCGTATACAACTCCTATTTAAATAAACTAGTCTATTGTCTTATAGGTTCGGGGTGACAGTGTACTGGCCTGCATGACTTTATAGCCTTTCTTTTGGCAACACGCCGGCAATAGCATAGACTCTTCGTGGCGGTATGTATTGCATGTTACGGATATCCTTAAATTTAGGGGCACAAAGCGGTATTTGTCTTCAAGGTGTGTGCTGTCAGGGGGATCCGATCAAGAGCCCAATATACCTTGCGCTCTTTCTTGATCCTGCTCATCATAATCACCATCCTTACTTTTATCTGGAAGCCTCAGGACGCACACAGAGCATAAGGTCAACGCATAAAGCAACGTGACGAAAAACAGAGGTGAGCCAACCCAGATCCCACCCTGCTCTAGACCCCAGTCGAACATTACGGCGATGATCGGTCCAGCAATCACCGCTCCGAGAGATGCACTTACATTCATTGCAGACAGTAAAGTCCCCGCCATCTCCGGCGGGCCGAAAGTCGTGAGCAAACTCTTACCTAGAGTGGTAAAGCCGTTTCCGAGAGCAAAGATGATCAAGGACAGAATGGCCAGGGAAGATATCTCGGATACACTCAGAAGCAGAGTACCAGCGGTAAGCAATGCAGCACTGACGCGAATAAGTAAAAGATCTGTCTGGGCATTCGAAAGCCTGAACTTCCCCATTATGGTCTTGCTGGCAAGTGGAATGAGAACCAAGAGAACGACAAGACTAATGGAGGGCCGTATGGTTAGGATGGAGCTTGCCTATGAAAATATCAGGTTTGAGCCTTGAATTTGAAGCAGCGCAGGCCATGGGGTGATGTAATACGCAGACTTACATATGGATAACTCCAACCAAAGCGCTTGTGAGCGTATTGTACTTCGAATATGGCTGCTACGGTGCCGACCGTAGCTGCGAAGAAACAGAATAGGAGGAGTCCGACATTTTTTGTGGCGAAGAGGGCAGCGAGAGATTCTCGAAACACCGTCAATATTGCCGTGATCTGATCTCCTAAGTATCTGAGTTTTGAGGGGGCTCGTGTATTCAGTATCGCACGAGCATCAAGTGCATCTGCTGACAGTGGCCTCTGTGCCAGTGTCTCTGGCAAAAGCGCGAGGGTCACCGATGCGCCCACCAGGAACATTCCAAATCCAAGAAGAACTGCCATCCACGAGTTTTTCAGCATGAGGATAGAGCCAAGGAGGGGTGCGAAAATTTCGCAGGCGGTCCCTAGCGATGCGACTCTTGCAAAAACGGTTGTTCTTACTACAGTCAGCGTCTTGTCCAAGGTGCACTTGGGTAGGGAAAATACCGATCCTGCCCCGTGTAGACATCTGCCAATGTCGCCAGGACCACTGTTGCAGCGACAGCATCACCACCTCCAATGAGCTTGAAGAGAGGCGCTAGCCAGATGGCCCTTGGGAGAAAATGATTTGGTTGCCACACTTGCTTTGTCAATTTGATGCTGACAAGGAGATGATGGCAAGGATATCACTCACTAACGAGGAGTTTGAAAGCGTCGCATAAGGCGATTCCCACGACAGAGCAAAGGAGAACCTTCCTACGACCGATCCGATCCGCTATAGTACTGGCTCAGCAGGTAGAAAAAGAATGGACGAAGGTACACGCTTTCACATACCCAGAGCTCCGTAGGGAAATACAAGGAGCAGACCTATAGCCCAAATGGTCAGTCACACACGCAAGCAATCCTATATCTCTATAGACGTAGACTGATTCTTTACCCGGTAGCTCTGAAATCGTAATATACACCTGATTGAGTAACCCCAGCTCTCTCTGCACGGCGTCCACGGCGCAGTCGCGCTCAGCGATCAAACCCTCGTCGTTATCGAGCCGGTCGTAATAAGTTTTGCAGATGATGTCTTCTCGAATGCTGACCTCTGGTACAAGGCATACGTACATATCAAAGTAAAATACACACACAAACAATATCACCACAAGTTGGGTTCTTAGGCGGACCTTGTCTTTTACAATCGCAGCCTCGGTCGTCGACGGAATCTGGTTGTCATTGCTAAGCAAGCGTGTGTGCTCGTCAGCCTGCATGGTCGTTGGTGATGGCATACCTGTGTCGATATGTTCCAAAGCAGAGGGTGAAGTAGAGAGTAGAACCGAGCTGTATTTCCATGCTGACTTAGAGAGGTTTTTAGCGATTCTGCCTAATCAATTGACCAGGGTTGATAAGTAGCGCATCCTCAAGGGCAATCACAGCCTCAGTAGATATTGCAACAAAACCAACTCGCATGACACTACGCAAGGACTAGTACTAACAGGGAAAGGCGTCAGTTAGCCAGGTTAAAGCAGCGAACACTGGAGTCTTTATTTAATTTATTTTCTCTCTTACGGAGTTACAGTAGGAATCCGGTATAAGGAACAGAAGGCCTTCTCACGTCCGAATCTGATATCTGGAGACCCTGATTCATATGGCAATGGGGAGGACTCTGATATAATAACTTGTCTCATCAATAGGTAATGGTTTGGAGCACTCTCAGTCTCCATTTGAACCATACATGTATCTAACCTGATATCAATATAGTGATAAGGGGCCTTCTGCATGTGTTCGTTATAGGCAGAGTCTTTTAACCCACTACTTATGACAGACGAACGGAGAAACGCACGAGTGTTGCAGCTTGCAAGAGTCTGCTGCGACCGTCCACAATGACCAGCTGGCGAACGAGATAGACAAGGCGTGGAAGGCAGATGGCGATGAAGAGGGTCGTTGAAAGCAGCATAAAGTAGATCTTCTCAAACTTGATAGTGAAATCAAAATCGTCCCTGCACCCCTTCGACCGTCGGTCCGAGTGACTCGTCGTTGATGCATCCTGAGAACTCCATTGCATGAATACCTAGGTAGATCTGCTATTGCTAGGTAAGTAAGGCAGCGCGCTTTAAGCGGGAGTAGGTATGGTTTGCTTGGAAGGAATATCTGGAGAAGGAGATGGATGGACGCAAAGAAACGACAGCATAACACCAAAAATCTGGAAAATTGTGACAAAGAACCCTGCATGAAGCTAGGCAGAATCTAGTACCCTTTGGGAAGGTGCTATGATAAAGCAGCAAACATAACCAGCCATTAGGAGGGTCTACCTAGGTAGTTGCGTCGGAGGGTTGGATTTGTTATCAAATCTCTAGGTAACTTGACGAGTATTCATCGGTCTCTTCTTGCGTATATTATGTGACAATATACGTGGGTATGAATTGTGAGTATACATTTGTCTTCGTTTGATTCCGTACAGAAGCAATCTACTGAGTTGAATGAGGAGGCGAGTGCGGTTATTCTTATTTTGATACTCCATGGATTGACAGCCTTTTATCATAGCCTGGACGGAAAGAAACAACCAGAAAAGTTCCATTCAATAACGACCAATATCACCCTCTGAAGCCACTCTTGGACGAATCAGTCAACCACAGCGTTGTCAAGAATTACTACTATAATGCTAGCGCTGGCCGCATCAAGCTTTGCTTTGCCACTCATCAAAACTAATCCAGAAAGAGTCTACAGCCTGTGAAGCAGTGGGAGGCGGCTGGATTGAGGTTGCGGGCATCAGACAGTCGAAATACCAAGTTTTTATTTGTGATCTTTTCTCAACATACTTCTATCTATGATAATCCGCTTACCACGCGGCCAAAACGCTATGCCCATTTATAAGCAGACAAGGAGTGACTTCTGTCAATATAGATAGACGACCAGTGAGATCAATATTAGAGGAGCGTTGTCCCTGAGACTGTTGCAAAAGGAGAGTAATAATGTCACAAGAAAGGAAGCTAAGAATCATCCGGGATCTCTGAAAAAAGACCTATCCGCATACGGTGAGACTGGGAAAGTTAGCATCTAGCAGATCAAAAGGAATGGAGTTGGGTCGCTCACAATGGGTAATTTAGGAATAACGACGCCTAATGTAGCCAAAAAATTGATAAGAAAAGAGGTTAGGTCGTAGTGGGTGTAATGAGTGCTGAGGAGGAATAGGATAATAGGCACGCTAAGCAAGAATTTTTTCGCAGGGGTATATTGGTCTCCGTTGTCGATTTGCTCCCACATGTTGAGGTTGTCGTAAGCACCGGCGTTGAACTCAAAGGGAATTCCTCGCACCCAGTGGAACATGATGAATGTGACGAACATATAGGTGATGTTGGTGAGCGTCCACGATGTCTCTTGAGACACTCCGGGGATGATATCATAGAAGATCTTCAGCGCAGCAATCAGGACAAAATGAATTGTCCAGGCACCTATCATCCAGTCATTAGTATCGTCTTCATCCAAGCAATCTAGTCCATATTACTCACCCTTTGCGTTTACCCAATTAGCATTCAAATTAGGCAGTGCCGCTTGATCGCTCATCTGTTCATTCGACTCAATGGGTTCCTGATAGATGATGCTGCTCGACCTCCTCCGCCTTCCACCTTTCGACTGACTCATCTTTCTATCTGGGGATGACCGACCGGAACCTCCGTCGACGTCCGGCGGGAAGGAGATAGTCCGGGGAATAAGTAGAGACGACAGTTTGGCGGTATTGAAGAGGTGATTGTCAACGAGCGGGCGGGTTCCGAGGGTAAATTAGACGCAGGCACGTAGCTGAGAATCAGCCGCTGCTGGAAGCTATATAGAATGGATGATATCCAGGCAGCGGAGTTCCAATGTAGGGCGAGATGGTTTGAATGTCTTCCGCTGGTGAAGAGCCCGAGGTGAAGAGAACAAGGAGAGGGACCAGTCAGGTCGCGTGCAGAGAGGAATGAATAGACGGAAGGAAAGAGACCGATAAGTCCGAGGCAGAGTAGTGGACGACGTATGTAGTAGTTGGATTAGTTATAGTAGTTTGAATTCAGACCAGGCAACAAGAAAAGAGAGGTCCGTCTGGGGCGATTGTGTATTGGCTGTCCTGTCAAGAGAGAGAGAGGGCAAGTCAGGCCAGACTAACAAAACAGCTGCTGCTAAAACCTCATCCCCGATCGGACTAGCGCGGCCGCTGTTTGCTTGGTTTGTCTGGTATTCCTGATCTGGTTAGCGCAACGCTCAGAGGAGAACAAGAGAATCACGTGAGTATATCTTCAGCCATGCCTACTACCTACTACCTACTACCTAGGTATTGGGCACGCTTGAACGATCTGTTCCCGAATGAAGCGACGAGTTAAACAGCAGGCACAGCATTTATTAGTTATAGCTCTTCTTCCGCGAGACTATATTGCATGCCAAGCCTTGCCTGTATATGATTGGCTGGAGCTTGTGCCTTGTCCAATTTTCTTTTGTCTGATCTCTAAAAAATTAAGACTACAACAACCGATAACAACAGAGAGCAACCAAACACTGAAGGTCAAAGAAGGGAATTTGTATTGCGCGACTCGATATCCCAGTATGCTGCGCGGTTGATTCTTCTACCACGATTCCCTTGCTTGAGTCCGGCGACTTTTCCGAACTTCTTTCATTTCCCAAATATTCACCTTTGCGCGCCAGCATAGCTACGTATGATGCCCGGCATGTCTGACGACGAGGGCGACTCGCGCACTGCTTCAGTCGGTCAAGCGCGAGCACAATCGAATCGTAGCCCCTCTACCTCCGGAAAGAAAAAGCCGCGAAAGTCCAACAAATCGGCAAAGAAGGAACTACAAGACTTCGTACCTCAAGGTGCCAAATTCAGTACGACTCCGCTAGAAGTTGATCCAGAGAATTCTACATCATCGTCTGGATCTGACTCTTCGAATAGCGACAACGAGCCCGAGCAGAATTCGAATAAGCGACGAAAGACGAATGCGCCTGCAATCAATTGGAATCAGGCAAGCCGCAGCGCCATCCGCACTACGCTTGGCGCGAAACCTGCGGCTGCAGCTGTTAAGAGACAGGCCAAGTCAGCCTTCGATGCAGTCAACGACAAGTTTTTTCGGAGTCGCAGCGCATCTATCTCAGAAGAGGAGGCACCTAGCAAGGACAATGCTGGTACAATCAAACCTAGCCCCAAGGCCGACCAAGAACACAAAACATACTTCGTCGATGATTCCGATGCTTCGGACTCGGGAGAAGTCTCTGAAGGGGACGATTCCATGGTGTTGAACATTGGACAGCAAAGTAACGGTCATGGCTTGGACAGTGCTCAAGATGATGTAGTTGACCTCTCCACACCTCCTTTCGTTGTCGATACTCTTCCTTCTGCCCAAATTAACCAGCCAGATACACAAGAGACCGGCAGTGTTTTATCAGAGTTCTCAATCACACAACTCCCGCCACAGTCGAAAGCCGAAGCATTTGCCGAGTTTGCAGCAAGCTACACAACATCTCCAGCTATTCTCGCAGATCTAAAAGTCAAAGATCTCGAGATACAAGCTCGGTTCTTTTTCTATAATTCTAATATCAATGAGCTCGATCTGACGAGACCTATATCGTGTACGGAGTGCTTACAGGAAGGGCATCTTTCTTCCGTGTGTCCAACCAAGGAGGTTTGTCACCCATACATCTAATTCAATGAAATCCAGCTAATACTTTTAGTGTGAAAACTGTGGCGCTTGGAATTTACACGAGGATCGACTGTGCCCCTCTGTAAGACGATGTCAACGTTGTCGTGAAGCCGGCCACGATTCGCACAACTGCCCATCGAGTCTGAAAGCCTCAGCTGCCGAGACGCCATGCGATTATTGTGGCTCTGATACTCACACCGAATTCGACTGTGATAAATTATGGAAGTTCCCCAGATTACAGCCTCTAGATGGTCCGATCAAAGTCTCAATATCATGCAGCTATTGCACCAATAAAAACCATTTGTTCGGCGATTGCCCTCTTAAGAAGGTGCCATCAACGTCGAGTACATTCTCATTGAAAGATTACACACCATCGGTAATCACCAACCTCAATTCGGTAATCGGCCCTAAGAAACCAGACGACCCGGGCATGAGCATCCGTGGTCGCGCCGCACATCCACAAAACACAGCACCAACAGACGACGAAGATACACTAGTCCTTCACGGGAAAAGGTCACAGCCAGACCCTCGCGGTGGTCGGGGCAAGATCACTTTTAGAGGAGCCCTCGGCCAGAATCGGGGTCTACATGGAGAACAACAGCTTCCTCCGCCACCACCAAGTCTCCCTCCTTTACCTCGTGAACCACCGCCTCCATTCCAACCTAGAGACTACCGGGATCGAGATGACGACTTTAATAATAGACAACGGAGGCGATCTCGTTCACCTCCGTCTGGTTATAGACCGCCACCGGGAAGTTTTTCAAGAGGAAAATCGAGTCTTCCACCTCCGCCTCGAGGACGCGGTGGTGGTAGAGGCCGCGGCCGTGGCAGGGGAGGCGACCAGTACCGTCCTGGTCGGCGGTAGACACTTTTCTTTGTTGTATAATTCTCACTTGCAAGAGATCTATTTTTGCATACTGCATTTGAAGCGTCGTGGGCAGGATATCACGTGTTTATTGTACTGTATATAACCTCTATCTGTAGATATAACATGACTCTCCAGGCGCGTAAAAAGTCTATGTGCTGCTGGAAACGGCACAGTTATCGCCCACGAGCCCATTTTCCAGGATATCTATGAGTTCATCGAGTCTTGAAATACAAATGTCGGTGTGCACATGCTCCTTTAGATGCGTATTGCGTTCGTTTACGAGGAGTACAGTGGCTGCGCCGGCAGTATGTCCGGCTGTCATGTCGTCAACGCTATCTCCGACCTATAGGAAAGTCAACATCTGCTTTTATGATAATGTTAGAAATGAACTTCATACCATAATCATACTATCTGCACGATTGTCCAAGCCCCATTGCTCTGCAATATGCAGAAGTCCAGAGGGCTCCGGTTTGGGAAGGAGATCGGGCGTATCGCGCGTCACAATCGGCTCAAAGATGTGATTCGGAAGATGATTCTTCAAGAGATGCGTCACAGGTGCTCTAAACCAAGGTTAGATTATATTCAGCTATCTTTCAAATGTTTTTGACGTACTCGAAATTCCTCGTACACAAAGCCCGACGAATCCCCTTCTTTTCAAGATACTCCATCAAAGTGACGAGTCCCGGCTGAGGCTGCTGTGCAAGCATTGCCTCTCGCTCGATTGCCTGCACTTTTGCGACGGCGTCGGTACGGGCTTGTTCCGTGGGGAGATTGCGGATGTGTTCTAGGATATCTGTTTTTTGGTCGATTCCTAGGGCTGATCTATGAGTACAGCAGCTCGTTTAGTCAATGGCTTGATTCATGCGGAGATGATTCATACCGCATTTGTGGGAACATGTAATGTTGCGGAAGGCTGTTGTAGGTATTAGTATCTTGCTAGTCTAGTGTAGAATATATATTACCGGGGGATATACTGACCATAGAGTTCCATCGACGTCAAAAACAATGCCTTTCAATTTTGGCGCATCACTCATATCTGCATCCTGTCTCAACGGAGCGAACCTGCGGGGTCGCACCTGTGCCGTCTGAATGGATGCCATGCTTCTCTGAAAGCGCGAATATCGTACTGACGATTGATTACGTGGACGTGGTATTATCATCTATGTATGTCTTTAGTTAAGCTGAACGACAAGGAGTATGCCGAGGTCTTGAAACTGATCTTGATTGATGAAGAAGATAACGACTATCGGGATTTCCCCACCTTTCCTCTTTTGGTAATTAGCTTGATGGACTATGGGCGACATATATCAAGAGGTAGAAAAGAGATTCCCAGTAAGTGCTGCAGCAGTGATGTGAGGTTGACTTTGGAGAGTTTAGGGTGAATTATGTAGGACCATTCCTTCCTCTTGATGCTCTTTCCTTCGGTGCATCCCGTTTGGTAGGTTAAAAGTCAACATCTAACACCCTCAAACTCCCAATTCATGTCCATACACAACAGTATAGCAAATAGCACTGTATCAGTTTCTGTCTATACTCAGTTTGTCATATGTTAGCTCGTTCAATCATCATGGAAGCCCGAGCCCTAGGAAGCCTTCTAGACGAGAAGAACCACAGCGTTTGTCTGAACGGCAAATCCTCCAAACTTTTCCACCTCATATTCTGGACCATATACCTACTCTTCTTACGAGCTCTGAACTTCTTACCTCGCTGCATCCACCTCTCACCGGTATGGTTCCAAGCGCACATTACCAAGGTCGAATCCCGCATCATCAACACCGTCATCTCAATCATCCAGATCATCTCCGGCAGAGACATGTCCTATTCCTCCTTCTCCAGAAGCAACTACCGATCAAGTCGTCAACGAGACGGAAGCTACGATGGTAGTATCGCGTCTACAGGACCAGCCGATAGCCTCATGGCACCTGGCGACAGCTCCCTCGAAACCAACTACATCCCTCCGCCTATATTCGCCCATCAACCGGATGTAACATACCCGCGCCCTCAAGCGCCTCGGCCTCCGTACCTTCGTCGCAACTATGAGAATACCAGACGATCGTCTTCGTTGATATCGCCCTTACCATCTGCCATACACGCCAACGGCCGTCGTCGAAACAACAACAGCAACAACAACAACAACAACAACAACAACAACAACGTATTTCAGATGCAGTCACGCAGCCTCGATGGAGCCGTATCGCCAGCCTCCTTCGCAGAGCCGATTCCACGAATGCCCATACCACCTGTACCGGCGTTCATTGCTCGTATGCCGTTTGTATCGTTCAGTGACTCTATCTATTCATCGTCGTGTTCTACGCAGCTCCCGACTGCATCTTCCGAAATTCAGACGTACATCGACCTCCTACCCAGACGCTCATTTGAGGACTCTGATGGATGTCGTCAGGTGAATGCTTCGAATGGGAACAACTCCGGAAGTGCATCGGGTGCTGCTGGTCGTTTCCGAAGTGATGTATAATGCGATACTCGAACAGCGATGGCACATTGTTAAGCGAAATTAAACTATAGAAGGAACAAAAATAAAATGTAGTTTTATTCATTCTGATGTCTAAGTGTACAATTGAGGAAAATATCGGTGGTTTCAATGTAACATTAGCCTGCCAGGCCCAGTCAGCGAGTTGTAATCTCAACCCCGTGAACACACTCAGTAATGATCAAACTATCTTCAAGAGTTCTTGGATAATTTCCACCAGTGCCTCCGTATCGTTGCCGGCATCATGATAATACTTACTGTCAATCCCATAGTCTTTTTGGGTAAGACCACAATGAACAGACTGGAGTTTGAAATCCTGCACTTGAGAAAAAAGTCTCTCACAGATGAGATAAACATTAACAGGCTGGAAATTTCTCACTTCCTTATGGCTGTGTCGGGGTACGAGCAACTCACCCCCTTCATGAAGCAACCTCTGAAGCATTGCATGTCCTGAGCTGATGCCCATGAAAGGATTTGGGTTTTTTCTGAGCTATAACCGAGTTCAAGGATCTTCTTTCGAATTTCCAGTGGTCTGAGTCCATTTGTTTTATATGACCGGTAAGCAGCAAGGAACCCTTCACCAATGTGACGACTTCTAGTCAGAACTTGCGATATCTTTTCAATGAACATGTCAAGGTGCATATCATAGTCAATATTAGTCCTTAAAAGTAGGTCTCCATTCAACAAGCGGATTGCAATTTGTGTTGGCACCGGTGAATACTTTGGAACTGAGAAAAACTCGAAGTCCACTACCCATAGATCCTCGAGATGATGCTCATAGAAACGTCTAAGAACTTCGATATCAGCTTTCACATTCTCAGGTATAGGTATAGCATATTTCCATTCGGGAATCTCGCGCCGTTTAGTCGTACTTTTCGATATCAGGAGCTGAAAAAGTTGTGACATTGGCTCCACGTGATATTTGCAATAGAGCACTTGCATATGGCATGGAAATGGACAATTAAGGAACCGACAGCATGGTTCTCCATCGACCAGTCGATTTCCCCGTTGCAAAATACTCTCCCACGAACGTTTCTCTGCTTTTCGATCTGCCTTTCGACGTTTCATGGCTTGCTCGTTTTCCCCTGGTGTAACATTGTTCAGCCCAGAATCCGTCTTGTTGTATGTGATATTGATCAACTTCTGAACCAGCAAATCGTATCTCTGAGGTGGATCGTAACGAGTTATCAGAGCAAAGTGACTGAGTCGTAGAAGTTGAAAGGGCCTATCAACAGCAATTTTGAAAGAGACTTGAGATCCAATATTCAATAACCTGTTGACCAAATAATTGAGACTTGTGTAAGTCCCCTCGACAGGGCTTATTGCGGTTTTCTGGGGCCAGCCTGCTTGAATTGGAGACCCATAAACCTTCCAAGCACACATGTACCTTCTAGGTTGCCATGTTCGTGGTCGATTCTTCTGTGTTGGTGGAAAGGATTCGCGGGTTTTGGCTGGTGTTTCATCAGGCGTTGTCTGATGAGGAATTAGTATTCGTGGTTCATGATCACTGAAATCGGGTCGGGGGTTGTCAACTGGTGCTTTCCAATCGTATAATATGTAGCAAACTTGGAATGTATCTGCGTATATATATATCAATTTATCTCCGGAAGCATATCCATGGATACGTGAGTCTCCCACATGTAGACTGGTGCCGACTGGGCTCGCACTCCTAGTCAGAAATGATAATGATAATACCTTTTCAAATATTGTATGGAGTGGACGAAGATAGATGAAGAAAGCCCTTTGCATTGGTTGATGACATTCCTCGCTCCTCGCGGGCAGTAAAGTCATGATTCTAAAATCGTAACCCCTCGACAAAAAAAAGAGAAAACTAGATACATGCCCATGATAATCATCGAACCTGAAGAGAGAGAAGAAAACAAGAAGCCCCTCCTTATTGATATCATGTACGCAAAAAGAAAAAAATACATTCGATGAAAAGAGAATAGAAACAAAAAACCGAGGGGACATATATTTTTTCATGAGACACGTTATGAGTTTCGTTATTGACATGTTTGAAGAAAAAAACCAAGGAAATAATTGACATGAAAAAGGGGAAAAGGATTAAGCAGAGAGAAGGGAAAACTCCATGCTCGCTTGATGCTGAGACATTATTATGTTCGTCCACCGTACCTAGGTAGCAAGTGGGTGGAGAAGAAAAAGGGGACATAATCAAGGCTTCGCTCTTTTGTTTTGCTCGCAAAATCGCAATAAATGATAAACCCGAAATTTGAGAAAAGGGGGGAAGGAGTAGAAATCTTTCGTACTCCCCCGGATGGTTTTCTTCTTTTAATTCACGACTCGGTCCCAGGTTCAATACTCGTCATCATCGTAGTCGATCCTGTTAGGGCTACCACGATACTGATTGCGTTTGATGTTACTAGGACTGAACTGCCCAGAACTGGTGATTGGTCTAGGCCCAGTAGGCTTTCGAGTAGGTGGTGCATTGACCGGGGAGGCGCTACCACGGCTATTTCTGGCAGAGAATCGATCGGTATGCGGAGAACCGGCGTCTTCCTTGATCTTAGGCGGTCGTTGAGGTACCAGTGGTCCGGCATCTTTGACCTTGGGCGGACGAGGAGGACCTCTGGAGGAGCTCACTTCGGAGTAGCCTGCGTCCGAGATTGGTGTCAAGCGAGCGTTACCGCTGCTCATCCGATTCGCATTGGTGTAATGAGGTAGGCTTGATTGTGATCCCCATCTCTCTGAAGTCGGGGAGGTCGGTGCATAAACTTGTGCTTGAGATTCGAGATGAGTTTGGTATCGATCAGTGGGACCTTTCTGTGGCTGCGGGTGTTGCAGATTGAGGCTGTCACGGTGTGCTTTGTACTTTGGACCCTCGGAGACTTGAGAAGGGACAAGTGGAGAAGGAGGACGATTGTCTTGTTGTTCTTCATCCAAGGTGAATGTAGATCGAAGACGATCATCGCCATGTGGATCGTAAAAGTCGCCAGTAGCGTAATGGTCTTTGTTAGCTAGATCCGAGCCGGATCGCGACATTTCTGACGATGGACGATCCTTCCGAGCAGTCTGCACGCTGTTGCGAACATTATCACCAGCCGAGGAGGCAGTCGTCTTGGACCATCGCGAGATCTTGAAAAAAGAAGAGCTGTTTGACTTGTGTTTGCGTGCTTTCTCATCTGACTTTCTCGGAGTGGTCTCCTGACTCCCCGAACCAGTAGGCACTGGCTTGCGAGGTGGTGTGCCAAGATGTGCAGGAACACTCCGCTCGTCGGGAACACGCTCATCATATGGGACTTCTCTTTCTAAGAGTGGCTGCTCATATGCATCAACTTCCTCGTCTCCTTCAAGCACAGTGCTGATACGGTTCTCCGATGCTCGGCGTGTGTTCATTGGTCGCGCATCGGCTAAAGGTCGGGAAGAATTAGACGTGTAACCAGACTGTCCGTCAGGAGATCCAGTACCTGCTAAACCTTCAGGCTCATATCCGTCTGGGTAAGCTCCTGCATTGAGGTTTGAATTGAGACTGGCCGCATTTGTTGCTGGGGCGGTTCCAACACTTCCCTGAGCCGTTCGTAGAGCTTCCACTTCGTCGAGAAGTTGTTCAAGCATGTCTTCAATCTTCGTCAAATCGTTGGAAGACTTCAAGCTTAGGCTCTTCATAGCCCTCCTGAAGACATTTCGTCGTTTTGCTTGTACCTCCTCGCCGTATTCAGCTGCGGCTAGTTGACGGTTAGACCGTGAAGTAGGAAGGGGACGCGGACCACCGATGGCTCGAGTACGTTCATGCTGCTTTTCGTTGGCTTGCAAGATCATCTCGTCTTGCTCAGCGATAAATTTTTTCATCTCCAAGAACGAGCTCCGCATCTCAGTTGCACTGCGCACAAGGGTGAACAGGATTTCAGTGTCTCTAGCATTGCGCTGAGCGTCTCTAACGGTGAGCTATAAAGGGTGTCAGCAATTGAATGTAGCGGATGTACAAGTAATAAGACTTACGTGGTTCATCAAAGCAATGATGTCCTTGGATTCAATGCTGTCGATACCCCGACCTGTAGCGCTATCGTAAATAGGAGAAGCAATACCATGAGAGTAACCGCTGAAGTGTCGTTGGTGACCCGAGCCAACGAAGGGATCCTCTTCGAGGTCTCTGTTGTCAAAGAGAAGAGGGGGATTGGCATGATCGAGTGTACTGAACTTGTTGCGTGGTTCTGGCGTCCCATTGCTTGGCGACATGGGGTTTGCTGCCGAGATATAACCCTCGTCTTTGGCCCCTGGTGGAGTTGAGTACATACGAGCACTCATATATCCCGGATCGTATGTTTGATCGTAGCCAATCCCACGCTCTGCGGCTGACAAACCTAGCCCTGTTCCTAAGACTCCACCAATAGCTGCAGCTGCAGCTGGGTTAAGGTCATGTTGGGGTGAAGATTGGAGATCTCTGGCCTGTGGTGGGGTGGGGTTGTAAGGCCAGTGATCCCTGCTACCATGAGGAACACTGCCAATAGGACCCTGGATGATGGAAGGGTTGGTATTGATCTCCGATTCTTCTTCTTCGTATTGTGCATCCTCTGGGTGGATATCGTGGTGGTTGTCTATGATAGTGGTGTCAAGAGGATATCTTTCTTCGTGTTCATTAAGATCTTCGTCTGACTGAGTAACACTCTGAGGAGGTGATGCTGCACCAAGACGCTTCGTGAACGACTTTTCATCGTGGTTGTTAAGATCGTATTCATGCTTCAAAGGACTTCCGCGTCGAGAGTCAGTTTGATTCTGCTCATGAACTTCTTCGTCACGACTTCCATTGACAGAACGATTGAGAGAGTCTGCCTGCGAACGAGCTTGGGAGACACCGGATCTCGTGTCCATCACAGAAGGTTCCAATAGAGAGGCCACTGCAGATTCTACGGCGACTGGAGTCACAAACTTTGGGTTGATAGCAGCTCCTTCATTGAGCTCCCTTGGAGAATCATCGTACTCGTCATAAGCATCGCCTTCAGCGGTTTCGTGGTTGATGTCAGCCTTGTACTCCTCGTCGTGGAAGTCATCATGCTGACCCGCATAAGAGGATGCCTCGTTCCAGTCTGCTCCGGCCTCGCCCTCGACATTCCTGTCCGTTTCGTAGCCAAGTTCCGTAGCGCCTTCATCATGCTGCTTCAAGATCTCGCTGCGACTCTCGAAGCTGATACCCTCAGGGCGTGTTGATCTGGCCAGTTCTGTACTAGGCGCAGAAGACAGGGATTGTATAGAATATCTTCGGTCTTCAGCTTCCTTATCATTGAGAACCTCTTGCTGAGCTTCGTGCAAGTCATGGTCACTAGCAACGCTTTGAATGGGGCTCAGAGCACGTGGATGATGTATGTTGTCCTCTGAACCGAGCATGTCGTGATCTGGGTGATGTCCGAGCAAGTTTCCAGCAGCAGCCGCTGCTATGGCACCGCTAGCACCTTCTAGGAAAACATCACCGTCGATAGAATCGGCTTTCTCCTCATTGTCGTGATCACTGCGATCGCTTTGCCTAGAAGCCAGTTCTCTATGACTGCCCAGTGGCGTCCCAGGACTAGGAGATTCCAAGCCACGTGGAGAGCCTCGAATGACCTCTTTGATCTGCCGGGGTGTTGGTGTCTCCGTGTCAACAGTATCGGCAGTTCTTTGAGAGAGCAAAGAGTCGCGAGTAAGTTCAGTGTCGATGTCACTGCGGAATGGCATTGGCGGCACGTTGTGTTTCTGGAAAACAAGCTCTGTGTCGGAATCATTGATACTTCCTGATCCGCTGCGACTCTTAGACTTGCGTTTCCTTGTCTTCTTACCCAGACTGGACTTTGAATCATGGTGCTTGAGGGCGGCAGCTGTAAGTGCACTGCCAACAATGCCTGCGGCGGCGGCGTCCCTGAGACCTTTGCTCCTCTGGCGTCGTAATTTCTCCTCCTCGGTAAATTCGCGTTGGTTTCCAGGGAGCGAGCCCTTGCGAATACGAAGGGTCTCTTCGGGAGATGCGGATCCTGTTTCTCTCTCCGTCTCTTTCTCTCGGCGTCGCTCTTTGTAACGCCTTCGGCGCTCTTCGGGTGTGGCCACCTCTTCTTTCTCGGGTGTTGCTTTTTCGGTGCTTGCCACAAAAAGGGAACTTTTGCTGACATCGGGCGCGCTCGAATGCTTTGAAAGGCGTCGCTTGGGTGCATCCTTCGAGCTGACACCGCTTCCAGATTCAACCGTATCACGCTCGAACTTCAACTTGTTGTCGCTAACTTTCTGATCCTTCTTGAGTTCTTTGAGTTCGGGCAGGATTAGACGTCGAATGGCGTCTTCGACGGTCTCGAGAAACTTGGTGTTGTTCAAGGATGACTTGGATGTGTTGGAGCGGAAAGATATGGCGTCGCCGGACTTGTGGCGAGATGAAACATTGGAACCACTTAACAGGCTAGACTCAATACTAGGCTGCTCTTCCTCATCATACTTGTGGGAGCGCTTTTTCAATGGCTTTGACTCGGCTGCAGAAAGCTCCTTACTGCGACCCCCATCGCCGGCATTCAACTTCTGGGCCACTCTATAAGCGATCCGCTCGCGGCTCAGACTTCGGCTTCTTCGTCTTGAGGGTGCCTTGAGAAGGTCGGCATCGGATGTGTCGCGGGCTTTGTCCAGACTTTGGCTCCGCTTGCGGCGTGGCACACCAGAGACCATAGAGCCATCAAGCATGCTGTCTGCTGGCATTGATGATATTTCGGAAGTTGGCTGGATATAGCGCTCATTGGATAGGTCACTTCCATTCCCACGGTCTAGAAACTCAATCTCAAGCGGTCGACCGTCTTGTTCGTCGTCAGTGATGCTTTGATCGTCATTGCCTTCAGTGATGGTTTTCTTCTTCGATGGAGTGCTGACAGAGATGCGTCTAGTGTAGTGTGGTCGTTTGCTACTGCTGCCCTCGCGTATTTGAATGGTGTCACCGTGCTCTCGATTCTTCCTGCCCGACGGGATTACCTTGACTCTGACGCTTGGTCGTGAGTGGAGCCTCGAGCCAGTTTTCTCACGTTCAAAGTACTCGATGAGAAGTGAAGTTTGCGACTGGTGGGATGTTCGTGACAGCTTTGACGAGTCATCATCGTCTTTTTTGCTTGATCGTCGTCGAGTAGAAATAGTAATGGGACTGCCATCGTCTGGTAAAGAATAAGACGATTTGTCGGTTCGTCGGGAAACGTCGGTAGCCATGTCGGTGGTTGTGAGGCTGCTCCCCGTAGTATCGATTCTACTATCGACTATGGATTCGGTTGGTGCAGGTAATAAAGGACGACGGGAATTTACGCCCATGATGTTGCTGAATTTAGCGAGAGGAGCGCATAATCGGTGATTGTCTGGCAGGAAAGGTATGTCGTTGTCCTATCCTAAAATTGGCCGGCACTGAAATAGCTCTGTCGAGGACAGCTTAGGTGGAGATCGATGTAAACAGACGTTTGAGTGGGGTTATTGTAAATGGGAACCCAGCACGAAGGTAAAAATAAAATGAAAAGAGTGAATTATCGTCCGTAAATCGCCATGGGCCGGAAAGTGTTTGATCCAAACAGCTGGTTAGACAACCGTTTGCAAAGGTGTCGTTCAGTCAGTCGGTGAGCCCACTACCTGATACCCTCGATAGTTGATAAGATATCAGCAAGGGCAGAGAGGCGAAAGACTGAGGTGCAACTTCGGAGTTGCTAAAGAATGCAAGTAATAAAGGTATTAAGAATACATTCGCTGTCAAGACAATTAGAACAAAAGCAAGGAAGAGCAAGGAGGAGAAAAAAGAAATTGGTGGTGAGACCAGCGGCGACAAAACAACACAGCGAGGGAAGGAAGAGGCTGGGGACTAAGCATAAGATCGCTGGGCGACGGGCGGCTGGGCCGAACCTTCCCACCACTCACAAGGCGGAGTACCTACAACAGCACAACACAACAACGTACGTTCAACGAGGAGAGTGGCTGGTACTGCCAGACAAACAAAGCTTCTTTCTTTATTCGACAAATCCGTCCGGACAATTACTCAGTCATAGTTGTACACGATATCCGAGCATTATTGAGTGAAGCCTCTTGCTACGTTCGAGTGACACAGCAACATCGCATGGATGATGGAACCCCGAGAGCTAGTCAACATATTATGCAGGCCAGCGCTCGCTAAGCGACATGGCCTCTCATAGCTGTTGGAGTGTGACCCTGACCTGGACTATAGTATATTTGATAGTTTACTGATGCGGTTGCCATCCAGTTCGAACGCGATTAACGGCGACACAGTTCACACGGTCTGCCTGACAAATCCCAGATGTAATGAGACCAGTCCCATGAAGCCGAACATCAGTTTTCAAGGAACAGATCGTTGAAAAGTGATACGAGCGACATCTCTGTGGTCTGGTCACCCAGGCGACGGCTGGTCTCTATTGGTGGCTGCGGGTCCGCTAGTCATGTGCTGGGCCGTGATGATGAGTTGTTCAACTGCCCCTCGACTACTTTTATTGACATCTGCAACATCATTGGATATCTTGTTTCTCGTTTCTTGAAACGGTGCAGGATGGCAGTCCAGTTATTTTTTCTAGGATGAGCCATAAGCTGGCAGCATGATGTTGGAGATCAGCCTGCGTGTGATATCGGATAGAACGAATTGGTCGATTAGAGCCTCATGGCATGCCCAGCCACCACAGTTTGCAGCTCTACTCCGTACACTCTGGTCGTTAGTTCCTCGGCAAGTTTATGGGGTACGACGATTTCCTTGGCAGTTGTCTACGATCAGATCCTCTCTCCAACAATTTCAGAAACTGAAGTGTCTGCTGCATCACCGAGCCATCTTCGATTTGGTAATTGGGATTCAGTTCACAATCTGGGTCAGGCTGACGTTACCCAATGTTTCCACGTCAAGAGAGGACTTTTTTTTATCGGGTGACGAACTCAAAGTCTAACAATAGTCTACACTAGGATACATTTCGACACTCGACATGTCCATCATAGCTCGGTCCACGGTCCACGGTAGCAGGATTGCCTGGGTATTGCCTCAGCATCAAATGAATTGCCTAACAACGTCCTTGATCTGATGGTAGTGCTCCCCTGAAATGCGCTATGCCCGTAGCCGATTATTTGAATATTCGCAGCTGGCGATGACAATCCGTTGAACCGTTGATGACGGTTTGTAATTATGAAACAGCAGCCATCTGATATTCTCTGGACAATAAGGAATCAGCACAGTCAACAGTCGCTCAAGTCGAACCGATATTCCATCTGAATAGGTTGGGTGAGCTGTATGATTCTAAAACATGTTGACATGTAGTACAAATCGTATGCGGAGAATGAGTCTCATGTAGAGATTTGAATCACGGCGTAAGTTCGGCAAAGGCTCTGTCAATTCACGGTTTATCCGGATTTGGAATCTTGATACACCTCGACCATGAAGCAGAATTGACCCAGATTCGGTCCAGTCGTTTCATTAGGTACGCTTCATATAGGGAGTGGAGTATATTCATTCTTAACTTAGGCATCACATCTGGGGTAAGTAATCACATGCGAGAGTCATATTAGGGCTAACCCTCGCAATCACCACGTGAATCTGTGGCCGCCGCCCTCAGCCCTCATGAGCTGCTGACCGAGACAACGAAAACACGTGCCCATTGTCCGTATTGCCTCGCCAAAAATAGTAACAGAAAGATCAATGTTCAGGTACAGAGCAAAATAAGCCGAGTACAGATGTCAAATGGCCAAGGAACCAGTGTGTCAGTGAAGAGATTTACGTATGTCCATTTTCGTCAGGGCATCTCCTGAACCGCCGGCTGATCCAGTGGGGACAAGAGAACATCAATTTACGAACTCCTTGGCGATCTTAAAATCATTTTACCCAGATTTCCAGGCTGCACAATTACGATCTCCATCCGAGCCACTTTAACTTGTACGGATTACATAGTAGTCAAGAGGGCTGTGCAGACCCTGAACTTACTTCGCTTGTAAATGCGCCAAGTGTTGGCGTTCAAGCATGGAGTCTTGGAGCTCTTTAAAAGTTGAGACAAATCTCAGACTTGACAGGTTGCGAGTCTGCGACTTGCGACAGAAAGAAGGGGGTGATCAATTACGCAGCCGTTTTGGGTATGGCCGACGGATTTATGCCACAGTTGTACATAGTACTCCATGTTACACTCCTGCGGCGTCCTGCCCAGATGGAAGTAAGCCCTTGGCCTATCATAGCGGATACGTATACGTACACAGGGTTGTGGCTATGCATTTGCATACGAGAGACAGTCTTGGATTGTGCGACATATGGGAATAGGGCGGCTATTTGGAGCTAGCTTTAAGATATCCTTGACACGATCTATGTCTTTTTTGGCGATCAACCACATACGTAAGTTGATGAGATCGATAGTAAGACTTCAAGGTGAATCAATGTACTCATGGTATTCTTAGAACGGGGAATGGGTACGTAATTCATGTAATTTATGTAATTGTCCTGTATGGCCTGTGTAGATCCGTCCAGCAAAAGGGAACATGACCCACCTGGTGGCTTGACTCTAAAGCATGATTGGCCACCGTTTCTCGACCCAGAAATCTCTGAGCGACATTTTGGCTGGGACGCGCGTTACGGATGATGTTACAGTACGCACTGAAGAAACTTACCTGGTGAATTGGGTTAGATGGCTGGGCAGTGGATGGCCGCCCTGGAGGCTGGAACGTCACCCGGGCCTTCCGCCGTTCTCTTCTTCCTTGGTGCGGATGCCATAGAATTTGTCTATATACTTAGAAAATACCACGAGTATAGACTATGGAGCAAAGAAGAGACGTTAACTCTACTCTGAGTAGAGTCAAGACTCGTATTACCCCGTACTACTACCTTGGCTGCCTCAACCAATCAGGCGGCCGCGTCTCCTGACTGGTCATTCCGCGCTGCTCACTCGTCATCTGCCTGCCTTGGTTGCCGCATTGGGCCTAGCGCACTGTCTCACCAGGCTCAGTCCCAGGGCGCTTACTCCTAGTGCTCTCTGGCCTATCCGCCCCCCCGATCTCCCCTTCCAGCCAGGCCCTTTCGTCTCCATCAAAATTACATTGACATTTGACACTCCCCTTCGACACCATCGACACGACTGACTTTCGACACTCGACATTCGTTTTGCATTCCTCTTGATCTTCTTCCTTTTGCCTCCTTTCTTCCTCTTTCTTCCTCTTTCAATTCTTCTCTTTTCTTCCTTGTTTCGCTTTTCGACGCTATCCACCGCCTTCGCTGCTCAATCCGACTAGTTACATTCCTTCTCCCATTGTCGTCGTAACTACGAACGACACAACAAAAACGCAAGGCACACCCTCTATACAGTCGCTCGTTCTTTGAGGGAAATCAGAGACCAAAACCAGCATTGTTTCGGGTTGACACCGCCAGCAATTGTTGAATCTTACCATCTCCCGACGATCGCAACCATCCCTTAACCCATAACGAACAACCTCGTCAGTCTCTTCAGGTCGCTACAACGTAACATCCTACGCAACAGAGTGGCCTTGGGCAAATTCGATGGTGACGCAATTTTTGAATGTCTTAAGGGAATCCGTCACCGCACAATCGATTTCTAGGAAGTGACCCTGCCAGTCCCAACTTATCGTCATCCTACACCACCCACGACTTCCGTTTTCGGCCATTTATCTTCACTGACGCTCTGGAGCGTCCACCGATTAACCTTTATCCCGGCGTCATATCTTATCTACGGACACTCGTCGGGTGACTAACGATCAAAAATTCTCATTCTCGCCGCACAGTCACACTCACCAAAATGCGGTTATCCTCAAGTCTCTCGTACCTCGTGGCCGTCGTGGCCTTCTCGCCCCTCGCCTCAGCCATCCGGCTCCTTCAATCGACCTCGTTGATACAATGTATGGATAATTCGAACTTTTCGGCATCTCTTTTCCAAGTCACCTTCACACCCGATAACAAAACGCTCGCTCTAAACATCAACGGTGTTTCGTCGATATCCGGCAATGTCACGGCAGAAGTTGTGGTTTTCGCCTACGGCTTTCAAGCAGTCAAACAAAAGTTAAGTCCTTGTGAGTTGGAATTGGATGGTCTATGTCCTATGCAAACCGGTCCCATCCCTATCGAAACCACCATCACGGTCTCCGACTCGGTGGTCAAAGCCATTCCCAGTATTGCTTATAATGTTCCTGATCTGGATGGCCAGGTCTTTGTATACATCAACTCTACAGATACGGGAGAAAGAATCGCTTGTTTGGAAGCCAGCCTTACAAACAGTCAAACCGTCCACCAAAAAGCGGTCGAATGGGTTGTCGCCGTTATCGCAGGTCTCGGTCTCGTGGCCTCTGCCATCACCTCTGGACTGGGTCACTCAAATACCGCTGCACACGTCGCTGCCAATGCATTGTCCCTTTTTGGATTTTTCCAAGCTCAGGCTATGATTGGTGATACGGCTGTTCCTATGCCACCCATTGTTGAATCCTGGACACAGAACTTCCAATGGAGCATGGGTATAATTCAGGTTGACTTTTTGCAGACAATTGCGACATGGTATCAACGAGCCACAGGCGGTACAGCTAGCCAACTATTATCAAATCTGTCTACTACATCGGTAGTTGTTCAAAAGCGATCGCTCGATATTGGACAGGACATTTATCGCCGCGGCCTTCATTATCTTGGAAAGCGAGCCACCGACACAGGCACAACAGTTACAATTTCTGGATTAGAGCGGGTTGGCTTCAAGGGTGATATCGAAGCCACGAACATTTTCCTGACTGGTCTGATTTGGTTCGTTGTCTTTGTCGCCTTGGTTATGATTGGAGTCTCGGCTTTCAAGGGTATCTGTGAATTGTTGATCAAGTACAACAAGATGCCAAGCGACAAGTTCCAAGATTTCCGCAATGGCTGGAAGATTGTTATGCGTGGTATTCTCTTCCGTCTCACACTTATCGGTTGGGCTCAGATGTGTGTGCTGTGCCTTTGGGAGTTGACTCGGCGTGATTCTGCCGCAGAAGTCATTCTTGCGGTGATTATGTTTTTGTCCATGGCCACAGTGCTTGGATGGGCAGCTTTCAAGGTCATTACACTCGCGAAACGGTCTATTGCCATGCACAAGAACCCAGCCTATATCCTCTACTCCGACCCGGCTTGCTTGAACAAGTGGGGTTTCTTGTACGTTCAGTACAGGGCTACAGCCTACTACTTTGTCATTCCTGTGCTTGGGTATCTGCTTCTCAAGGGTATATTCATTGCCTTTGGACAAAAGGCACAAGTTGTCCAAGCTGTCGCTTTCTTGATCATCGAGGCCGCTTTCTTGGTTGCCGTCAGTGTGATTCGGCCGTGGATGGATAAGAGAACTAACATCTTCAACATTTCTATCGCCGCGTGCAACTTTTTGAATGCTATTTTCTTGCTAGTTTTTAGCAACGTATTCAACCAACCAGTAAGTCTACTTGAACTCACCATATAGGATCTGGCTGACTTTAGCAGGGAATGGTCACTGGTGTTATGGGAATCGTCTTTTTCGCCTACAACGCAGTGTTCGCCTTGGTCCTTTTGATTCTGGTTTTGATCGCTTCTATATACGCCATTGTCTCCAAGAACCCAGATATGCGCTACCAACCGATGCGCGATGACCGTGGTTCATTCATCAAGAGCAATACTGCTCTCAACACCGAATTGGATGCATTAGCAAACACCGCTCGTGGCGGTAGCGAGATGGAACTCAAGTCAACAGCCTACCACCCGACATACCAAGAGGATTCCGGTTCTATTTCAAACGGCAGTGGTGCCAGCATAAACCATCGTGGACAACACGACATGCACAAACCGCCTGCATCACCCATCGATCCATCGGTGCCTCTCTTCCCTAGTCACGCACCACCGTCGTACGAATCCAACGGATACGGTCGCGACATTGAACGGAGTCGCTCACCGGCACAGATTGGAGATTTCAATCCTGCCTCTGCACTAGCAATGCAGAACTATAGACAACAACACAACGCCAGTCCCTGGCAACGAGGCGCCGGCTACGACCATTAGTCGAGCTGTGTGTTTGTTAGTTTACATAAAAATCGTTTGTCTGTTTATGATGAGACATGTCACCATACATTTCCGGCCGTTGGTAACGCTTTTTTTTTCTTTCTTACATTGAAGTCCATTCCTTCCTTTCCTTCCTACAACACCTTTTTACTTCGTCTATGGATATATACCAGGCGTTCATCATCTCAATCTATTTCTTTTTCTCGACCTTATCTTCAACCTTTTCATAGTTTAGAACACAGCATGTGCGGGATCTGGCTTATCATTATCGGGGTTTCACTTGGTTCTTTCTTCTCATTATGTATGAGAAAGGTCATTTTATTCCCTTGTAATTGTTTTTCTGTCTGTATGGAATACTGGCGTTGGTTATCCTTTTAGTTGTTGTTATTTGGCTCGCTTGGATTGAGTTTGCATATGTATGTATGTATAAAAAATAACTTACTGTTACTTCAAGCTTCAGGCATACATGCCAGCCATAGAGTTGGTTAGGCTGTAACAATTGAATTGTTCATTATCATCTCTCGTTCGTTCTGAACTTCTGATAAGTACGTAGAGACTGCCCAATGTATAATGAATCATGCATTAACTCCTATTCCGATATGGTATGATACATGCACCAACAAACAAAACCCAATTTTATTTCTACTTAGTTGATTTTTTCAGGGGGTATATGGGATGTGTATTATCGCTCCATCCCAGGCCGATACCCTCCCCCCGGCGGTCCAGCAGGCGGAAACCCGCCGCCGCCGTTGATGGCACCGGGAGGAGGCGATATACTCGATCCAGGGCCACCTCCAGGTCCTCCGGGAAGTCCACCAGGCGGAAATCCGGTACCACCGGGAAAGCCAGGAGGAGGTTGGAAGTTTGCCGGTAGACCGCCTGGTGGTGGTGGTGGGAAAGGTAGATTTCCGGGTAAGGGGGGCATGCCTGCTGGCAATGAAGGGGGAAGACCAGCACCACCAGCGCCAACAGGAGCGCCGCCGGGGATGGGGAAGGGGGGTTGGAAGGGGGGTATGCCGCGGCCTAGTGGTGCTGCTGTTTGATAGACGTTAGACGTGAACTGTGGGGGTGAAGATGGAGGAAGGGGACGTACGAGGTAATCCACCCGGAGCCCCTGGGGGCGGAATACCGAATGGTGGAGGCGGCATTTGACCTGGTCGTCCTGTACTTATGTATCAGCACAACTCTCTCTCTCACAATCCATTTTGTACATGTAGACACGGTGGAAAGTACCAGGAACCCCAAACGGCGGCGGCGGAAACGATCCTGGCGCGCCAGGATGTTGCAGTAACGGATTCGCCTGTCCCTCCGCCGCGTATGAAGATGTGATTGAGTCGATTACGGATTGCGCTTTTTCGTGTCCGATTTCTGTCCACCTGTCAGTCTAGCCAGTCGGGTATATGTTTTGAGGGGGTTTGATTGGGGGAACCGACGTTGATAGTAGTCCACGACGTTACGGATGTGATTTCGTCCCGCATTGTGTGCTTTGCGCACGCTCATGGAGTCGTGCGTTAGGTAGACGTCGCAGTAGTCGCCTATTCAACACCGGACTTCGCGTTAGTGGATTGTTTTGAGTGTCAGCGATGATGGCAAGAGGGGATATCCTACAGAAGAGTGCGAAGGAGGTTAGTTTGGTTTGTTTCTGATAAGGAGAGGAGACTTATATTTTGGCATTTTGAAGGACGTGTGCCGCCGGCACTGGGCTGTTCACTTGGATGTTCGTTATGTAGGTCGTTGAGATATTGCGCTGAAAAGCGCGCTTGGTTCGTCGGAGAGTCTCAATATGATCAATAAAGCGGATCGCAGAGTCAGGAAATATTGGTTCGTGTATCTCGGTTCGTCTGGTGTTAGAGTGCGTTGTTGTTGAGGTATGCTATTTTCTTGGAGATGTCGAAATGTCGATGCAAAACGATAAGCTCCATCTCCGGAGATTCTGGGCGGTGTGGGGCGGCATAATAGCGGCATCGTGAAATATGACGCTATTCCACATTGGGATATTGAAGCTTTTTCACCTTCTCTTTACAGGCTCTTCATGATCGAGAAGATCAAGGCTTTGTGTAGGTAATGGGATGAAGACTACAATAGGAACAGCAGAATAAATAGAACGAGCTACATGATGCAAAATTCTCATGGAAAGATATAAGTCGCCGTAGTTATAGTAAACGCCTTATGCGGTCTCAGGCAATAGAGACTTCGTATCGACTACCTAAGGCGAAACAAAGTGCTTCGATTTTATACACAAAGCAGAATGCAATACTAAGCAACTACATCCCGGTCAAAAAAGAGAAGACTACGTATCTACCCTTGTTGGTTCAGACTCCAAGACTGTCGTCGATCGTGTGGCGTGCATAAGTCCAGTCCATAGCAGAGCTGCAGAGGTAGTCGTACCGAGAGCCGAGAAAAGCATCCCAGCATCGGACAATATCTGCCAATCACCTCTCAAAGTCCATGCACACCACACACGTCAAGTGAAGAAACGAACGAAAATAACAACTCGTGAATATTATTAAAACTTCGATTTTGTCATTATTATTGTCAGTCGGAAACCCGGCTGCAGATCTGTATCATAGACCGTCAACCGAAACAGGTCTAGACTGCCGTCCCATCTTGACTTGCCTAAACGAGTAAGTAATTTCCCCATGACTACGAGATGAGAGAATTTTCCAGTGGATTCGGTCCACTCATGTAAACATACATACAAAACAATACAATGATGGCAACGAAAATTTTTCAGTTACGACATACTACTGAGTCATACGTAGTACGAAGAGAGATGAGTAGATGAGTAGTGAAGATGATCCATTATCCCTTTATCGATTGATCAAGGGAGAAGAAAGTAATTAAGAAATTCGTAATCATACAAAAAAAGCTCTGGTCATTGACGAGATAGAACAATAGAGTAGTCAAACTCCCGAACCGGAAGAGGGTATAATGCTATACGAAGGATTCTTTCAAGGAACGCTTCGCTGCAGATGTGATATGAATATGTGTTATAATAGTAAAAACAGTCGTGATGAAGAGCAGGGTTAAAAACGTTTTTTGTGGTTATGCCGGATTGCCCCATTTCCTATGACCTCGCTAAGATTCAGATTGATGCGCCGTATTTCAAATAGAGTAATAAGAAAGAACTTTTGGTGGTTGTCGTGATGTCGTTATGGTCGTTTCGTTTGTTTGGAGATGTAAGGTCAGTTGTGACCGGTGAGTCGGCTCCAGGTACGCTCCAAGCTCTGACGAGCGCGGTCCTTTGCGCGATCAGCCAAGGACTCGTTGCTGGAAGAGCTGGTACTGGACTCGCGACGCTCAAGACCATAAGACGACCTCTCGCTGTTGAAGATCAGGTTGCCGGCACCACCACGGCCGACGTGGAAGACAGGCGCAATCTCCTTTTCGCGACGCATCTCGCGCTCTAGCTCCTCGTCGAAGCTGAAGATGGCGCGCTCGCTGCTGCTGTGCACGTTGCCGGCGCCACCGCGGCCGGACTTGAAGGTCAGGGGAGTCCTGGAGTCGAGGCGAGTGAGAGATGCAGGACCCGTGGCGGTCAGGGAGTCGGTGGTTTTGGTGTCGCGCAGTGAGATGACATTGCCGGCTCCTCCTCGTGAGGTGTGCAGAGCCGGGCGGCGTGTGCTAGGCACCGATGGGTGCGGCTCAACGACCATGTAAGCAGCGGAGCGAGCTGACATTTGTGTGATGAAGTTGATGCTTCGGTTGGAAGTAGTTTGGATAGTGTTGTACTGGCGTACTGTAGTACTGTTGTAGCAGAGTTGCTAGGCGAGATGTGTTCAGGTTCAAGTTCAGTAATCGTGTGGATGTCAGTTCTTGTAGAGGGAGGGATATGGTAGAGTCCGGGGGAAGGGCTTATATAGGCATTCGAGGTACCAAAGAATGGCGGCTCCACCCAGGAAAAGAATTGCACCATCTTGGAAACCTGTTGTCTGTTCGCATTTCTCAGGTACCATCTGGTGGACAAGTCACACGGTCAGGCTGTGGAGAAGATGTAATATTACGGACTGATGGCCTCAGGCGGTTGAGTTCATGAGTTGCTTCTTGTAGATGGATTCCATTACCCTATTAGTTTGCGCGATAAAGCAGCGTGCAGAAATTGCCTTTTACAGAAAGGCGCAGAAAGGCTATGCAGGGGAACGGCAGCGCCCGTGTTGGCAAGCAGTCGCTGCTTTAAGCCCGGGAAAGTCATCTGACCAGCTCGGCCTCAAAGAAAAGTTTTCTCGGATGGAGCAGAACCGCCAAAACGTAACAGAAACTGCTCCGCCCAGCCAATCAGCAAGTTTCCTGGGGGTAATGGAAATTCGCCATTCGTACCCTCTTTTGCCGGGCTAACGCGTATTTTACAATAATACCAATACCCACTCTGTCCACCTCGCACCGTAACCACGCTCAGCCAGTCACCTCGAGCACGCCAGACGCTGCCAGAATCCCTGACGTAATTGAACGGTCTCGACTTGGATTAAGGGTAAACATGCCACCAGCAATCCCTACGGTTGGCCCAGTCACCCCCAGCATCTACTATATTGTAGTAGCTCTTACACTTCTAGCAGACGCTTGAAGTTACATAACAAAGTCAAACAGGAGAATGTGACGGACTCGGCATAAACGATTCGCTTGCCCGGAGTCCCCTGACCGATCGACCTGACCAGCCAGAAAATTGGCTCATCAATGACTGCGTTTGTATGAGAAATCGCATCATACGGATTACGTGCTCGCTTACCGACGGCCTACCTACAAGAGTACCGGACATACTGTGTCAGGCTCAAATCATCAAATGCCGCATTTCCGGTGTCAACTTGATTACTCTGCAAAGTGTAAACTCAGAAGTGAGTCAGGCCTGGACAACAGGTATGACATAGTCGGAAGGAGGCAAATCAAGGGGAAAATTTTTCAGGAGCTAATTTCACTTATGTCGTTACGTACTAGTAAACGTTAGGTTTATTTTAGTAACAGTATAACGCAGCGTAATTTTGCTTTCCCCGGATTTTCCATCTTACGTGTGACTAGCTAGCGTCTTATTGGTCCCCCCGCATTTCATCAAATTTTTTCCCACTGAGCAACGTGTTCATTCAGACAATTGACTCAATAGTCTCAATATCATTTACGGAGTACATTATTGAAATTATGGAGAGTAGTCGCTGAATTATTTGGATTTGTCTCGCAAAACAAGAACTACTCATGCCTACGTAGTTATACACTTACTCTACGTAGTGCACAGCCCAACACTGATCCACGGATTACACGGATGCTTTAGTAAGTATAGGGAAGCGCTGTAACTGCTACGTCGTTTGCAAAGGTAAACTCTCCTTGAAACAAGTCACATGTACTTAGTGGTACGTAGTACGTACTCGGCAGTCCCCGATCTGTGGCCACGAGCCGAATTCCGTGGTGGCTGATGAGTGATGACCTGTATTATGAATCAATCAGCCTGTTTTGTATTTGCCTCTGTTCTTTTCGTTTCTTTTCTAGAACTTTGCCAGGTTTTCCTGTTTCTTGTTTACATCGTCATGGGCGAACACGAGAAAAGATCAATCAATCACACGGTAAGAAATGTGGCGGAAACCCTCGTTTGGCGGGCTGACGGGCACTACCTACCTGCCTACTTGAACGTGATTGGTCGGCATTGCCGAGCACGCAAAAAGAAACGCCGAATATTAGACTGAACGTCATTCTCCTATTGTTAACGTCTGTCGTGACCCGGATCTTGTGACGAGTACACCTGCATCTTCATGGCCATAGACACGTATCATGTCTGTCATTTATACTCCGGACCATTTGGGGAAATCTCTAACCGAGGACTGAAGCGTTGACCTGCCGTTTTCGGTACATCCTGGCAAGATCTGGATACAGTGGATATCCCCGGATTTCAGTCAAGTCAATCCTCATCCCCAGACAGATACATGCCATGCTTTGACCTCCAAAACCTGTTCAGTGTCTGTCGTAGACCCGTTATTCATTTCCAGGCGAGAAAGGGACTCCTCTTGAGCTTGACAGGAACCCATAGGATTCGGCTATCCATCGGCAGTTGATTGAATCTTTGATACATAGAATGACTTGAATGTCCGTGCCAGACTTGGCAACTTTACTAACAGCCACGAGGTTCGACAAACGTGTCTTCGTAATAATCACTATGGCAAGAAACATGAATACTCCGATGAGACATATCACAATCTGAACAATACATATCCATTATCTATGCTGTATCTCATTCTCTAAACTCGCAAGCACAAACGACGCCGATCCATGCACACTATCAAACAATAACGGACGCGTCACGTAGTACTACCATGCCCTGCATTAGCAAACACTGCGACTCCCCAAGTAGCGAAGAGGGTAAAAAAGGGTGGCAGGCATACCTCATAATCCGCCGTCGAATTCAAACTACACACCGACACTGTCCCATTCCAACTCAGCGTTCCATTGTGATTGTTCACTACGAACGTATTGGCTAGATATTCGTACGCCTTGTCTGCTGTCTTCCGATATGTTTGCTGTTGTGGTAAATAGTTCAGTCGGGCACCTTTGTATAACCCGTAGACGAACATGGCACTCCCACTGGACTCGATATAGTTCCCTTCTCGTCCGGGGTAGTTAAGAACTTGCCACCATGCGCCCGAGACAGGGTCTGTGGCTTTAACAAGCGCGTCCGCAAGAGAGATGAATCTTGACTGAATATGTCTCCATTGCGAATCTGATTTTAGGAAGGAATTGGATTCAAGCCAATTCACCAGCGCCATAAAGTACCATCCCATCGCCCGCCCCCAGACAAAGGGACTCGCGCCGGTGATGGGGTTCGCCCACACGGCTGTTTTGGATGCATCGTAGCCGTGGAATAGGAGACCGGTGGTGTTGTCGAAACAGTGAGACCATAGCAGATCTAACTGATCGATTATGTCGTGAGTTGTCTCCGGTGTAGATCGCGGATTAAAGTATTCAGTGTATAGAGAGGCAAAGAAAGTGTAGGAGTACATCCCGTCTAGATAGCTCCAGTTGGGGTAGGTGAAGTACCATAATCCGCCTGTTGATGTCAGCACATCACTTCAAGCCTAAAAATACTTAAGAAAGAGGATTGGCAGACCGTATTGGTTCCTCGGTTGCAGGGCAATAGACTCATTCAATGCATCCAAGCCCTCTTTCATATTCTGCTTGTCTTGATCATCAAGGTACTCAGCTAGCAAACCCCGACCCAGCGAAAACCGGTCTAAGGGGTACAAAGTATCTTGCGAGGCATTGAGCAATTTGTCCAGTATGCTCTCAGTGCCCTGTTGTACATATGCTCGGTACTTCTCTTTTGCGTCGTGTGACGCGACAGGTGAATTGATTAGTTGGAGGAGCGCATCTTGCACGACGCCAATTTGAAGGTATGTAGATGCGGTGAGAGTCTCAGGGGCAATTCCTTGGCCGCGGGAGATGATGCTATCGGCCATCCATGTTGAATAATTGTTGGTAGTTGAGGCCGTGATGGCGGTGGAGAGGGTCAGGCTTGTGAGTAGCTGCGATAACCTCATTATGAATCCGGAGCAGTCAACGATTAAATCTAGCACTGAAAATTTCAATGCATTGGGTATCTGATGCATTTACTTATATTGCTGACGATGTTTAATTAGCTAACCAGGATGATATTGTACAAGGGAAAGATGAAATGCTAAGCGTTGATCGATGATCGACAGTAAGCCCTAAAACGGCGAACCAATCAAGTGACACCCAGCCAACTCGTGACTAGAAGAAGACTCTGGAAAATAATTTCCGATAAATCCAATACGCATCTCAAAGCTTGATATCGCATTGCAAGGCAAAGTCAATAGAATGAAGAATCAGTAGGCCAGCGGTCATAAGCTGATCAAGCACAGCAGCTGGATCGGTCGGCATACCGGCACTGTGGCTAGAGGATACATCTTATTTGTCTAATATCCAAATCTTATTCAGAATTTATTTCTGCCCGTATATCGAGAAGACCATGAATTCAGCCTTTCAATTCTTCATTCTTCAGCAACGTCTTTCGGCAACAACGGCATACAGCGTATTCGGCTTCCCGGCAGCACGCGGAACAATCATGCCCTAATTGGAATTATGGTGACACAAATTGGCATTTAAAGAGTCGATTAGTAAACTATTTATCGACAATCTAACTAGGCCTAGGAATCATATCAAAAATTTGTCACTGATCATTTGGAACAATTTTGACCGACAGCATAGCCACAGTGATTCCCTAAGCATATACGATAACTACTTATACGCGAACTGCCCTTCTAGGAATACGCATTCATCTCAAACCACAATCATCAAAAGTTAGCTTTGACAAATTGTCTGCTACACTGCCTTGTAGTTTCCTAAAAGCAAACTGCCAAGTCTTTACAGTCTCATATCAGGGCAAATGCTATGAAAGTCCGAGAATAGAAAAAGCAAGTAGAGGTGGGGGCAGTACCTCTGTATTCATCGAATCAGCAACAGCATAGATCGAATGTAGTCGTCATTTGTGTACACAAATTCTTGTCTCGATGGATTTATACGCGCTGCATTTGTGTTTTCTGTAGGGGATCCCATAGGTCCGGATTGTTGATGTCATCTGATACGTGGACACTGCCACGATTATTAGAGATGTTTCGACCATTGTCATGGTTTTTATATCGTGGTGTTGGACATCGGGAAGAGGTACATAAACCTTCAAAACAGTCGGGTAGCTTGAATATCATCATTTTCGCCTTTTACATCTATCTTCCCCGAAGTGCCGACCTTTTAATCCCAATCAATAATCGGATATACTTCAACGACCTCTATTCGTACTACGAACGAGCGTAAAATCTACCTGTCTCAAGGAGTCCGATAGCTTCTCGACACAATCCATCACAAGCCGAGTCAAAAATGGCTCCATCACATATACTCCTATCAAATACAATATCCGCCCGCCAATCAACCTCAGACCAATCCGACGACGACCACTCCGTCCCCGTAGCAGCAGCAATCGCACCCATCATAATCGGCATCGCCGTATTCTTCTTCTTCTGCGCATTCTGTTTACGAAGGCGGTCGAGATATGCAGCTACACATAACGCGGCTATGACAAGTTCAGCGACAAACTATTTCCCGTTGAGAAGATATAACGGAGGAGTTGTAAGGAATGATACTCAGAATGGAGAGGATGGTCCGCCGGCGTATACGTCGATACCGGTGCCGCCGCCGGCTTATACACCTGATCAGCCTCCGTTGGATCGTACTCGAAGGGACTCGGATGTGGGACGAGAGCAGGTTCATGCAGAGAATAATAATGATACAACAACTCGAAGGGAAGAAGCACCAGAGGAAGGGAAAGAGCCGGAACATACAGCGTGAGGGGTCCAGGAGTCTTGTTGTATGATTGATTGCCTAGTAATGTCTAAGGGTTTGATGAAGCGTTTAGCGTGCTTAAATGTTGTAAATAGATTATTTCCTTAACCCTGTAGTTCTTTCTCGGATATAATACAGCAGATATGCTAAATAGATGATATCCATAAGCGTTTCTTGTAACTTCATAGGGGGTGCCTTTTCAGAAAACTTAGGGTTGGGTATAACGACACTGATTTGATGAAGCCCCCATTATATACTGAGAGTAGAACGAAAGCAAGTAGTGTTATCAAGTGACTCAATTTGTTGATTCCACCTGAATCCGTGTGTGTCAGCCACTAGATTCGACGGCAAATTGCCCCTTTAGGAACAAATCCGTATGTAAGTTTAAATCCTAGCCCATTTTGCGGCGTCAATCTAGCCTACGGGAAATGTATTAAATACCGTGCCACCGTTAGAAACTTATGATTGTGGAGATAATTAAAAGGAAAGTACGAATATTCATCTATACTCGATAGCCTCGAGAAAACTCACAAAAGCCATCAACACTGCCTACAAAATGGGTTCAATCGCAGCTCCCAATCTTTTCACCTTCAACCACGGTGCATTGGGTGATATCAAGGGTCATCAGCGACAAGGAGATATCGTCCAATTCCGTGGGCTTCCATTTGCTTCAATACCAGCACGGTTCCGCCAGAGTGTACTGACAGAACACTTACCAAAACAACCATTTGATGCAACCAACCCGGGGTAAACAGCTTTTCTTACCTTTGCTTAATTACTAGGGAGAATTGTCTTAACATCTGTCTTTAGTACCGTATGCCCAACGCCTCCTCTCGAACATATACGTTGGTGGGACGGTCCCTTGCCAGATGATTACCCCGTCCTCGACGAGCCCGTAGCAGACGAGCTACAATGCCTAAATCTCAGTCTAACGATCCCCAGATTCGCGCTGGAAAAGACGAAGGAGAGCATACCTGTCTTCGTATTCATACACGGAGGAGCTTTCGTCGGCGGTAGTCAAGCACTCCAATGCAATGGACGGGAGATGTTTGATTTGCATGATCTCGTACGGCGAAGCATGGATACCGGCAAGCCCTTCATTGGCGTGACAATCAACTATAGAGTCGGTCCATTTGGGTTTCTTGCCTCCAAAGAATTGGCGGCTTTCAACAAGTCTCATGGCGAGGCAGTCGGCAACTACGGTCTGCATGACCAAGTGCGAGCGATTGAATGGGTATCCCGCTTCATCGGAGGCTTTGGGGGAGATCCTGCTCGGATCACCATTCAGGGGACAAGCGCTGGTTCTGCATCATGCCACTATCTCTCATTTTTCCCTAATCGCCTATTCTCGAGAGTCATATTAGCTAGTGGAGTTCTGCCGAGTATCGGGCCGCTCGACATGGAAAGTCAGCAGACGTTATACGATCGGATAGTCGCTTCGCTAGATGAAGACTCTGCCCAAGTGGCAACATCTTCATTAGACAGACTGAAACAAGCTCCTGTAACGGATCTCACGCATAAACTGGAGTTTGATGTGTTCCATCCTCTCATTGACAGAGAATATGTTCTGGACAAGACCATCAGCGGCGCCTCGCGCGGGGAGGAGGTTCTTCCAACTCTTTTCGGGGCCTCAGCATACGAAGATGACATCGCATTGTTCCTGTTGAGTGACATGAAGACGCGTCAACCAAAATCTGACAGGGACATATTTTCCAAAATTCGCAACTTCCTTTCTTATAATGGAATGCTACGCTCTCCCGAGACCTTCCCCTTTGATCAGCCAGCTGTGCTGGATGCCTACGGATTAACGGACACCGTGAATTTCCCTTCCGAGGACCTTTCCGGCTGGTCGAAACTCCTAGGACAATGCGTATTCAACATCTCAAATGTCCACTCAGCCCTTTTCACATCTCAATCATTGCCCGGAGGGGAGGGGAAAGTCTGGCTTTATCACCACGCTGTTGGAAATCTGTATTCCGGGTGCCATGTCCCAGGCGTCGCACATCATGGTGTCAATGATCCCGTTCTATTCAACGTGGCGCCTGATACGATTGATGAAACATCACGGGAATCATGGATAGCGAGTGTACACCAAACGCAGGACGCGTGGATTACCTTCATTAATGGGGAGTCTCCTTGGGATCCTGTTCGACCGGGCACATCTGTTCGAGATGGTGAAGAAGCTGGGCCGATTTATGTCTTTAGAGATGGTGGTTTGGGCGCTCAGTATGACAGCCTGCATGACGGGCTTGGGCCGATTACTGCAAGGAGGTATGCAAGTGTTTTGGCAGCGTCTGTGGGGTTTGAATCTACCTAGGGGCCGAATGAGATTCGTGGGTTTATAAACCATTCCAAGTTTGAAGATGACGCTACTCGGATTTTTGCAATTTACGTATATTAGATTTGTAGAATAAACCAAATCCTAAAACCATATCTTGGTACTGATGTTATGTCCCCTAGATTGATATAGACAAGGATTGGAATGGTCTGATGAAGTAAGTCTTGGTGCGTTAATCGGCCCATCAGATGATTCCAAAGTAATCGTCATACGTAGTAAACAATGATTAAATTTTTAGCGATATACTGGGGTTTGTCACTGCGGAAAACCCAAAGTTAGGGCAAGCGAAGACCCACCCCGGATTTCTTCCAAATTGAGTAAGAATACAAGAGAGACGATTCTCGACACCTTGAGTTCAAAATTAGAATTCCAAAATTTCCAATGTCCTATTTTGAGATCGAAAGCCAAGGTCCATGGGGAGACATAGGTTCTCAAAATAAATTGGAAATTGGGAAGGGGCAAGATTCGGACCGATATGCTATTCTCTGCGTACTCCCAACATATGTGTACCCGATTCTATGATTCCCACATAAAAATCTAAGATAACAGCCGACGTCTATCTCCTGAATTCCATTCACACATCATGTCTTGCAAATAACCACAATCGTCAGAATCCTACAGTCGCTGGGTCCTCACTACCACCCGTTGCCGACGAAAGGATGGATCAACGACCCGTGTGCGGTAGGATACGATACAGTGACCGAGACCTACCACTTAGGATTCCAATGGAATCCTGACGATTGTGACTGGGGAAATATTACCTGGGGATCCGCCGTCTCATCTGACCTTGTGCACTGGGAGGTTTTGGAGCAGCCTACCCTCAGTCCCAACGCAACAGATAGTCCGAAGGGTGTTTTTACAGGGTGTATGGTGCCCCATGACCGCTACGGGGTACAAAACGGTACATTGACGGCGTTTTATACGTCGGTTTATCATTTACCACTTCACTGGACTCGACAATATGTGCGAGGCAGCGAGCGGCTCCATGCAGCAGTCTCCCGGGACAGCGGCCGGAGCTGGAACCCAGCAGGAGAATCAAATCCTCTCTTGAAAGGCCCGCCTGATGGTATCCCTTAAGCTATTGTGTCGACCGTTCTCTTGGGGTACAATGCTGACCATTATTGCCTTCCATGTTTAGACACATAGACAGTCTTTCGGACCCTAATCACCTGATAGGTTAAACCAAATATAGATTTCGTATAAATTACGGGGGTTGTATATACGTCGTAATGATACTGAGTTAGAAGATTGGAAAAAGATGTTAACTAGTAGAGATTACCTGATGTAAAAGGAAACCTGAGGATCATTTATACGAGCAACAATACGATCCCATACGCCCCAAACATTCTCCGACAAGACAAGAAATCAATAGTACCAAAAGCCTATAGCGACCGCTTGTTAGTATTTGGAACACAGTACTTCCTCCCACGACAGGAAGATAGGTAGGGCAGGTACTAGTTATGTGTCAAACGCTAATGAATGCTGACTGTACATGGACAATGGTGCCGATTAGAGTTTAATAGTCACTTTGAGCATATACGCCATGGTATTAATTGAATATTCATAGGCTCCTAGGCTAGTCGAATGATTTCCAGCTCTTGGTATTATCATGAAGCATACTATGTAATATACAGTACAGTAGACGGATGGATAATTTCATTTATGAGCCTAGAGACCCTCCAAGTCAAATGATTAAGTATGTAAGGGGGCCAGGCAATTCAATGCCGATCCGATACCGAGCAGCGCGAGGGGACAACCCCATGGCCTGTTCCTACAATCGACATTCTCCCACCCATTCGATAGAGCTGCATTCGTCAATGTTGCAACCTCCTATACAGTAGTCCTTCGCCGACTCTTCGGTGGCCAGCCAGGGGTTCCTTAGTGATGATAGTTGTCTGTAGTATAGACCCTGTGACGCAAGTATGCCGATTTGAAAAAGAAGCAAACAATTGACGCAAAAATATGCCACGTTCCGCCTTTCACGTATTCCATTTTCATAAAAGTCGGAGGCCGATCTGACGTTCTAATACGTGACATTTGGCTATTATATAAGGCGCAGCGTACCTTGCACTGAAGTCCTTCGTCCTTTTTCCCTCCTACACCTTCAAAGCTTTACTATCTTCTTCTCAGCATATATCAAAGATGCATTTTTCTGCGTATCTATCCTTTGCACTTTGTTCAACAACGCTCGCAGTAGTGTTCAACACGCCCTCAGATGTCACAGTTGGTGAAACCTTCACTTTGACATGGTCAGTTGAGGACGGGGACCCATCATTTATAAACGTGGCGATACAGAACGATGGTGATCACACATATGATGTGCCTGCAGTGCATGTCCGCACTGCTGACGAAGAAGCATCAGTGTATGTGCGGTCTTTCAGACCTGGGTAAATTTTGACTCTAGCATTTTGTGAACGATGATTTCGACGGAGGCACTAACTTCGATATTTTATAGCCCGGGGTACTACGTAACTGCGTTGGATTTCGATGACCCTTCAATTGTTGTTGGGAAGTCAGACACCTTTGAAATCAACTGAAGATTCAAGTTTACTGTCACTTTGACGATTCATATACTGCGTATGAGATGCATGTTTTGATTGATGCCTAGTAGTTAACTTGTTCGAAGCACCAGCTTATGTAATCTTGCCCATCCGCGGACTGGTAAGCGCGGACTGTTATCCTTCCCGAGCGCAACCCGTACTCTCATTGGCTTACAAGGCTAATACTGCCACTAGTGTATTAGCCTGGCTTGGCACCCACTGCGCGCTGAGATATCCTCGCCAATGGGGATGAGTACTGAGATAACCCTCATTTACCATATTATGTAGTACTTTCTAACGCCTTCGAATTTATTAGTGGATTTTCTCACCCCAAATATCTACCCAAATCAACATGTTGACACTCAAGGTTGCTTCAAAAGCAAATCCTGCCTTCACTTTTCCCGAGACCCTAGCTGTGGCTTTCCTTTCACAGCATGTTCCGTCAAAGCTATGCACGGTGCAGTATGAAACGGCAGATTGTCTCAATCATAAGTCTGAAGAATATGTGGAGCTTGTGCATGATGATTTGGTGCTGAAAAATGGAGCTATAGTAGGTCATGTCCAGGCTATTCTCTCAGAGATCTCGATAGGAAAACATGTCTTGGTGAGTTGTTATTTCAATGCTTGATATATCCGAGGTTGTACTCATTGTCAATGATAGGTACAGCAGTGGTTGAATCGACGTGCAGATTTTGCTGCGTCAGACTACAAATTGCTTGAGAAATATGTGAACGAGTTCGATGCCTACCTCACTCTACGCTCTTATATCGTCGGATACTCTATGACTCTTGCGGATGTAATAATATGGGCAGGATTCTATGGGAACAAGGCTGCCATCTCACTTAGAAAAAAAAGCGTCAACGTCAGTCGTTGGTTTGACTTTGTCGAAGCCGAAAGTCCCTGGATTTCCTCCACAGTAGCTAGTTTCGAGAAGTTCTTGCGCAGCAGAAAAGCAGCAGCAAGTGCGGCTGGCGCTAGCTACAATATCGGGTTGAAAAACACGGAAAATGGCATAATCACCCGGTTCCCTCCCGAGCCGTCTGGATATCTCCACATCGGCCATGCCAAAGCAGCATTGCTAAATGACTATTTCGCACATGAATATCCCAATCCCTCTTCTTCTAGAAGAGCCCTGATATGCCGTTTCGACGATACCAATCCTTCAAAGGAATCAGCGGAATTTCAGGACAGCATTTTACACGATCTGTCTCTTCTGGGGATCACCCCAGATCGCATTTCTTATTCCAGTGATTTATTTTCAGGAGATGTACGAAGCATGCCTGAAATTGATAAAAGATGGCAAGGCTTATGCGGACAACACTCCTATGTTAAAAATGCGAGATGAACGAATGGATGGTATCAAGAGTGCCTGCAGAGACATGCCAGTTGAAGAAAGCGTTGCTCGTTTCATGGACATGAAATCTGGCTCGGAAGAGGGTCTTAAATGGTGTATTCGTGCCAAAATATCCATCGACGATCCAAACAAGTCGCTGCGGGATCCTGTCATTTACCGCTGCAATTTACAAAGTCATCATCGAACGGGTACAAGTTGGAAGATTTATCCGACTTACGACTTCTGCGCACCATTCTTAGATTCGTTGGAAGGAGTTACTCATGCACTGTGAACAAACGAATACAGAGATCGCAATGTTCAATATGAATGGATGCAAAGCGCTATGGGGATTCGCTCAGTTGACATATGGGATTTCTCACGGCTTAACTTTGTTAAGACGGCTTTGTCCAAGAGGAAACTCACTACTCTTGTTGAGAATGGCGTTGTATGGGGCTGGGATGATCCGCGAATGCCAACTATCCGCGGTATTCGCAGGAGAGGCATGACAATACCTGCATTACGTGAATTCATTTTGAAACAAGGGCCCAGTAAGAATATACTGAACTTGGATTGGACAGTCTTCTGGGCGACGAATAAGAAGCATATTGATCCAATTGCTGCTCGATATACAGCAATTCCAAAAGAAGATGCAGTGACGGCGAATGTCAAAGGCTTAGAGGCGGTATCCGTCATTAAGACTCCAAAGCACAAGACGAATACTTCTCTAGGAACTAAAGATGTGATACTCGCCAAAGAAATCATAATCGGTCAGGCCGACGCGAAAACCTTCATCCCTAATGAAGAAATCACCCTTATGAACTGGGGAAATGCTATCGTTTCCCATATTACCACTGACCCAACGAGTGGGACAGTTACGGCTCTCGACTTGCGTCTCCACCTCGAAGGCGATGTGAAAAAGACCGAGAAAAAGATAACATGGCTCGCAAACACCGCCTCAAATCTCATTCCTGTGGAAATTTTCAATTTCGGTCATCTCCTCACCAAAGACAAAATAGAAAAGGAAGATGATATCATGGATTGCGTGGCTGCCACAAGTGAATTTCGTACAGAGGCGTGGGCGGACTGTAATGTTTCCAATCTCTCCGAAGACGATATTATGCAATTCGATCGCATTGGATACTATAGGGTAGATCGTGCTTATCGTGATCAACGGTCCGCAGTATTCTTCAACATCCCTACTGGAAAAGGATCCGAAGGCCTCTCTTGAGATATTCGAAAAACCCATCTAATCTGTCTAGGTCTGCAAAATAGGAGATTTGACGCTCGATGACAATGGCTAGATGATCCACACCATCTTCCAATTTATCGTCACCCACGGCGAAAATGACGCGCCGGTGCATCATGTAAATGCACTAGAATGATGAGTGAGTAAACTTTTTATAGAATTAAAAGCGCTCTCTTCGGGTATAAATAGGGGGTATAGACTTACAACAAGAGCAAAGGAGAAAATATCAGATGGCTTATTCATAGGACCACTGGCGTGGGCTTTGGGACTCCTCTACATCAAGTTACCTGCTTGTTTTCTGATCATATGCGATCTAGGAGGGATGTATACAGCATCTCATGCATATTAGACCAATAATGAACCCATACTAGTTCAAGGCCTAGGGCATTTTCACAAATCACATCCGACAATAGCTCACTGCACTCGGTCTCATAAGGAGCGCCAGACTAATAATTTCGCTGATAATATCAAAATACTCGTCACTCGAATCAATTTACCTAAGCCATCGAGCGGCCTTTTGCTAGTTACCTCAAAGAATCATTCCAACTTATCTGCAGCTATATAAAGCAAAGAATTATTAGGCACTATTTCTTTGACTTTATCATGTGGGTTACCCATAAAGCCATTATTCTAGGCGTTAATTTGATCTAATCGAGTGACACTACTGTTTAGGTTAGTATGGAGCATATTTGTATGGGGTACGTAGGAACCGAGGAAATTTTAGACTTTACAACTTGGCTTCTTCTGCTTTCCACTGTACTTTCTTCTCTAAATCCAAGCTAGGTTTAGAAATTCTACTGCTTGAATTGATCTTATGGCAGAGATTGTATTTAATGCCATCACTGCAGCAGCAGTTCAACCGCACTCGTGCGGGGAGTGCCGTGCTCGGAAATCAAAGGTACGTATTAAACCAAGAACTCGTGGTGGCCACCAGCTGACCAAATGCCAGTGCAACCGTCAGAAACCGTGCAGTAACTGTCAGCGGAAAGGATTAGAGTGCATCTATAGCCATATTCGAAAGGCAAAGATGCAAAATTGCCGGTATGTCGATAATGCAATATGACAACGAAATAGTACGGCCATTTCTGAAGTAGGGTACGTAGGAGCTTGAACAAAGTACATCGCCATGATGGTCGCCGATCGGTTACGAGTTCTTTAAGGGTCGATAGATTGCTCGACACTATGATATGGGATCGCTCGAAAGACAGTCTAGTCTCTAATGGTATTTGCGCATCGACTACCAATGGAACCGGCTCTCTACTTAACTTTGACGAAGAGGACTTCATAGCCCTATCTCCAAGTTGGGCACTTGCGTGGCCAGAAGTACTACCGGTGGAAGAAGACATGCAGCCGCTGGAGCTGCCATTATCCGAACTAGAAATCAATAACACAATTTCTAGGTATCTTTACCAAATTCATCCATCGATGCCTTTCTTTTCGGCGTCGTTTCTCCTCGATGGCCTGAAAAGCTCCAGGCATCGAACCGATCAAGCATTTGCAGCTATGATTATCGCTCTTTGCGCCTTTACATATGCTCACTCTCGCGACGTTAATGTGAGGCTCTCAGCAGCAGACCTTATTTCCCAAGCCCTTCGGATGCATCAAGGTCCCGACCTCGGTGAATCACCTACGGTAGAGGTCTTGTTGACAAGTATGTTTGTATCTGGCGCACTTTGGCGGGGAGGAAAGAATTCTGCGGCTTGGTTACGTTTGCAGGAAGCCATCAACCTGGGTAGACTGCTGCGCCTTCACAATTTGGAACATGACAGCACGAACGATCTGAAGTTCTGGGATAATAAAGCACGAATCTATTTGGGTCTGAGTGTAATTGACAGGTTTGTTTCATAAATTCTCATGCTTTTATCTTGTGCACTGATTTGTTGGCTTGCATAGGGTCTATGCTTCGTCACTCGGATACAGCCTATCATTCCCCCCGGTCTCTCCGAGCTTTCTACAACGGTTTTCACATATAAGATCAAAAATACAGGAGTCTGAGATTGTTAACGAAAGCAAGCATGTCTCAGCGTTACGCCTTCTAGTTCACACTTTTGGTTGCATTGATGAAGAGATCTTCTCTTGCTTTCAGAGCGAATGTGGGAGCGTGTTCGATAGCCCTTCAGCCTGCAGCCGCACATCACGCGAAAGAATCCTACAGCTTTTGCATGATACATCCAGGGTTGACTTAATATCATGGCAGCACATCAAAGACAAGCCAGCAGATCCAGCAACACCAACTTTGAAGACTGAGCTTGAAAGTGCCGGAATATCAGTAGACGTTACTCTGAGCGAGAATGAGCACGCAGATGTGCTGTTGACTTGCTACTGGGTTCAGAATCGTCTTTGGAATATAGCGCTCACACACGGTTATCTGAAGTCAACCCCAGAAGCTGATGCTCCAGAGCTGAGCTTCCAATTTGCCGTGGGACTTGCAGAGCGCAGCTTGGACTTGTTCAAGAGATTCTCAATACGCAGTTGGGAAAGCCACGGGGAAGGCGTGGTAAGCAAGCAATCGCTGACTGGATTCTCTAATAACCTAACCTGTATTGTGCCCTAGGCTGAGAAATGTTTTGGGATTGCATCAGCTTTCCTGGTTGCTGCTACGCAAATTTACATGCGAGACAAGACCCAGAGCTATCCACAGAATGCCTTGAGTGTAGCCGACCCGGCCTCAGGTGACTGCTCTTCACCGTCTCTTGAAATGATAGTAGACGTTGAACACTCGATAGAGATAGCAAATGGCTTCCTCGGCTTTTTTTGTCTTTTTAACGGAGGAAGCCACGCCTATTACAAGGAGTATACTGGTTTCTTAGATACATTTAAGGAGATGGTTGGATAAAAAGAGGTCGTGATTTGCGATGGATACCTTCTCGTAACCAGTTGGTATTCTATCTATGTCGAATGCAAATTTGGTTCTTCTATAAGAGAAATTGATCTGGAAACCCTCGCCTAGATACTATACCGGTACATGGGATGTGTAGTTATGCCGGAATTTCTCCGGGACGGAATTTGCACAAATTGGGACGTTTTCCGCAAAATAGAATTTCTCCTCTACACATACGACTGGGGCAAAACTGGGGAACCCCGGACTGGCATCGGCTAACTAGATATGGTTATTGGATTGAATCTATACTAGTCGTGTCCGGTGCTCTTTAACAAATCTCATGAATTAGCATATAAGATAATGGAATCTCTACCCCGGAGTTTTCATTCCTGGAAGGCAAGCGGTTTACAAACCACAGCAAGAGACTAAAAGCCCATTCACGATGTCTAATCAAGTCACTCAACCTGGCGAAGGACGAACTGTTTGGAGTCAAGTCAGACACAACCCAGTCCTCATATTTTATGGTAGGTCTCCTGCTCTCTCGTCTCCTGTGAGCTCACAACTACGATCTGGGGAGGACTTCACTCACTCTTACTTTCTTTGGCAGCATTCGTTCTAGCTCTCGTCTACTGGAACTTTGGTTATGATGGTGCAATCATGTCCGGAGTTCTGGCAATGCCGAACTTTGTACAGAATTTTGGTACAGGGCACACGACCTCTGGCGCAACGTTTTTGACTTCGACCAACACATCTCTCATTACGGCTTTGCCTGTCGCAGGTTCAATACTGGGTGTTCCGCTGGCTGCATTTGGCGCTGATCGATATGGGCGACGAAAGATGCTCCTATTTGCTTGTGTTATTAGTCTTGTTGGTTCAGCGTTGCAAACTGCGTCGAACGACATACCGCTAATGGTGGTTGGCCGGTTTGTGAACTGTAGGTTTCCCTTTTCCTTAGTGAGAGGGGCGAGGCCTGATTGCTAACAGGCACAATTGAACAGACATGTCAATTTTTATATTCATGACCTTGGCTACCGCGTGGATGCCGGAAATTGCACCTCAGGAAATCCGCGGCATTCTTGCAAGTCTATCTATTTTCGTCATCAATCTTGCTGCGGTGATTACCGCTTGTATCAACTATGGCACCGAACGACTGACAACCACCGCCTCATACCGTATTCCAATTGGATTGCAACTTGCGTGGCCGCTGATAATCGCCTGCGGCCTTTTTTTCCTCAAGGATGCGCCAACATTCTACTTGATCAAAGGTCAAGATGACGAGGCAGAAAAGTCACTTCGACTGATCCGACGCGGCTACACAGATACAGAAATCGAGTCTGAGCTGCGAGCTTTGAGAGCTCAGAAGGCTTTGAGACAACAAGAAATGGAAGTCCCGTTCTCTGAACTGTTCAAGGGTGTCAATCTTCGCCGCACCCTTTTGGCCATGTCCGTTCCAAATCTTCAACAACTATCTGGTATCGCTTTCGCAACCAATTATGCGACCATTTTTCTTCAACAGGTAGCTCCGGGACAGAATCCCTTCGTACTCACCATAGCTCTCGACATCCTTTCCTTAGCAGGTGCCATTACCGGAATGATGCTTGTTGATCGTGTTGGCCGCCGTCCGTTAGCCCTTACTACGTTCACCATTCTGCTGATCATCAATACCGCAGTCGGAGGCTTGGGATTTGCAGACACTACCACCAACCCAGGTGTTGCCAAGGCAATTGCTGCGTTCTGCCTAATGTTTGGCTTCTTCTACGCCGCGGGATTCGGGGCACTAACATACGTGGTGCTTGCCGAAATGCCGACTGCTCGATTGAAGAATCGTACTAGCGGGTTCACGTTCCTGGTACTTTCAGCATTCAACATTGCGGTGGTATATGTACTGCCTTACATTGCGCAGGCCGACGGGTTAGTTCACTGCCGTATCTAGGGTTGTACAAGACCTGTATTGTAGTACACAGGGCTGATATTCTTGTAGAGCAAATCTTCAAGCAAAGACGTATCTTATCTTTGCCGGTTGGATGCTTCTTTCGGTACTCATCGTGTTTTTCTTTTTACCTGAAACGAAAGGCCGGTCCGCCGCTGAGATCGATGAGATGTTTGAAGCCGGCGTGCCAGCGAGGGAGTTTTCAAGTAAGCATACTAACAGCACAGACGCACATGATCAATTACTAACTACAATGTAGGCTATACTTGCAGAAATTCTCTCGAGAACTTCTATCAGGAGACGCAAGTTGGTGCAAAGACTATCGAACTTAGTGACCATGTTGAGAAGGTCTAGTCTAGGTGTGTGGCGCATATATCACTTCTCGTAGCGGAGGTCACAATATAGCCAGACAGCCTAGACTGAGAGTGATATCTCTGTGCATAGAAGCTTTGAGTACAGATAAATAGCCTTTCTTGGCTTGCTTCAAATCACATTACACTAGAATGGAATAGGGGTAAACACCCAAGATACATATCATTGCTACTGGAGAGAGTAGAAAGTTTCCTACTATTCAATTAACTTTGTTCTACTGAGTTATTTCCAGGCGACTACGGACTTGTCAATCGAGAACCGTAATATATTAGCGAGCAGAAACCAAATAAATGTTCTTAGCTGTCAATACGATGATAGGGAATTTCGCGGAGCATGTCTGAGGCTCCGCGATCTTAGCCCCATCTGCAATGTACAGCTATTATCCAACACTTGTATGTACCCCAGGATTTTCAATTTATGGAGGTGATTGGCACATAATATGGGGTAACTATATCACTGTTTACTCAAACACAGCGTATTTTTCTCTGTTGCGCGTTTTGACTGTTTATCAAACCTGGAAATTTTACGGAACATATCCAAGACTTCACATAGATCGGATGCCCTCCGCGTTGCATTAACCCACAATTTCACTTGAAGATTTTCATTTGATGGAGATTGTAATACAACACAAGGCGGAGATTATTTTGCCTTCTTTTTCATTCAAGCAAAGAGCTTCTTCTCTCCTGATGACCATCGTAGTTTGGCCGTACCAGTGTGGCATGAAGGACAGACACATCTTTTCACCTGTTCAGGCTTGTGTTTCAGATAGCCAAGATCGTTGTTAGTAGATTGATATTAAAAGGAAGATATTGACTAATGCTATGGAAAAATATATGTATTTGCTTCGCGGAGGATGTTACTCTCCCTACTCTATCTTCACCTTTCTCCTATAATGAACACGGAGTTACTAAAACCTTATATCACAAATCATGGTTTCCCCAAAGTAGTATTCCAATGATGATCAAAGGCCATCCATTACTTTGGGCCCTCATTGGGCCGCGGTGGCGGCAGATGACTACATATCGTTCAGCCTTTCATTTCATATCAACACCTTCTAGCGAACCCTTCTTTCCCCCAAGAGGCAGGCATCAGTTAGGCAAGCCTTACGCAGAGTTCCTCGTTTCTATTTCCCAAGATCAATCAATCAATAAGGCTAAAGTGAATCCAGCTCAGCGACATAATAGGCCCCGGGGAGACAAACATGTTTCATTAGTTATAGCGCGCCCTAGAGCACATACTGATAGAATATTCAAGATTCAGTGATTACCGATTTAGGCAGTCAGGAAGTCGTGATGCCCCAGCCTCCTGAAGGAATTGAATCCTTGTAAGGTGCCAGTAATATGACTCTGTTACAGCCTTAGTGCCGGGTTTTTTGGGGGTTAATATCAAGTGCCGGACACCCCACACTTTCTACTGGCAAGGGTGCATATGTAGAGGGATTTACGCAAGTACCTTTTGCGCAGTAAACTAGATTGGGGCGTTTATGCGCTTTCCTCTGAGAAGAAGCTGACTGACTGTGTGCTTCTCCATGGGGATTGGAAGCGTTACGAGCGGGGTTTCGTGACTGCGCTGAGTAAAACTGGGAAATCGCTGATTTCGTTCTCAGGCCTACGGTGGTGCAGTGGCTGTTCCTCGATTTTAGACCACTCCACATATAATGGCTGACGAGCAATACACGGATGGACGACCCGGTCTCAGGTATAAAGCGGACATGAGTCCTTGGTTGTTCACGAGGTAGCAACTACAATCCGAGCGCATATCCTATCCATCATTTCCACAATGCCGACAATCATCACACATTCTCCAAGCAGGCTGGCGCTCCACCTTTTTCCATTGCTGCTTTTCGCATTGTATGTCAGTACAGTTGCCGGCCAGACCCGGCCCAGTTATCACGTCACCCCTGACATGAAATGGATGAATGACCCCCAGCGTCCGTTCCATCTCGCGGATGAATGGCATCTCTACTATCTATATAATTCCAACTACGACACATCGAACCCCGGTGCGGGTGGAACGGAATGGTATCACATTACGAGCACTGACATGGTGCATTGGACTGGCCAGGGTGTAGCGATCGAGAAATATAAACCGAACCCTTCCACTGGTGTGATCCTAGGTGATATTGAAACCGGCAGCGCCGTAGTCGACACGAATAACACTGCTGGCTTTGGCCAAAACACCGTCGTGGCCATCGTCACACAGATGGAGAATGGGATACAACAGCAGTCTCTTTTTTACTCCACCGACAATGGGTACAATTTTACCGCTTACGAGGGCAACCCTGTTATGCCGAACCCGGACCCGAACACGAAACCCGCCTTTCGGGATCCCAAGGTTTTTTGGGATGGTGAAGCAGGGCATTGGGCCATGTCTCTCGCGGAAGGTAACAAGATCGGTTTCTATACCTCCCCCGATCTTAAGACATGGACGTATACATCTGATTTCATACCGGCGGGCGGCGATGTGGACCTGGGCATCCTTGAGTGTCCAGATCTCTATCAGCTGGACCTAGATGGAGACAGCACAAAACGTACCTGGATCCTCGCAATGAGTGCAAATGGTTATCTCTATAATAGGACAACAGGTACAGTATATTGGACTGGCACATGGGACGGCAATGGCTTCACAACCACAGAAAGTTTCCCGCAATGGATGGATGATGGGCCTGACTTCTACGCTACCGTCAGCTGGGAGAACCCAGACGATGCATACGGCAGCCGATACGCAGTTGCTTGGATGAATAACTGGGGCTACGCAGCTACGCTGCCTTATTATGGCGATTTTGAGGGCCAGGAGAGCATGGTTCGGGAGGTCAAGCTGGAGACCATTAACAACTCGCCCATGTTGGTTAGCATCCCAATAGGAAAGTACGATGGTATATTTACAACTCCCAAGTCCGTGAGCAAGACGACCATCACGACGGATCCGGCATCTGCATCGCTGCCTAGCAACCTGACAGATGGTGCATATGTCTTCAACGCCACGATTACCAAGAATGATAACGACACCGGCAACGAAGTCCGATTTCGCATCAAATCCGACGGGAATTTCAGCACAACTGTTGGTTACGACTTCACACATTCTCAGGCGTTTTTGGTCAGGGACTCGGACGGTTCTGCGACAACTTCTCTGCAGTCAGGTCCAAAACAGGTATACGACACTATACGCACTGCACCGAATCCACTAGGAGGAAACACGGTCGAGCTGGTGATATATGTGGACTGGAATTCGGTGGAGATGTTCATAAATGATGGTGTGGCAGTGCTATCGGGACTGATTTATCCTAATCAAGCAGCGGAGGGAATTCAGGTTGTATCTGATATGGGAAATTTGACGTTGGTCTCGTTTAGTTATGCTCCATGTGTGATATAGTTTCTGGCTATTTGTACGATGGTCTACAGGAGAGACCACCTCGCTAGGATAGATCTGTTGATTGCACATTAGGGACGTTGAGAACATATGCCGACTTTCATTGTCATCTACATTCGTTGTCCGCAAAGCCGGGTAGTGTCCGTATAAGCTTTCTTGATAAGGGAGGGAACATAAATCATATCACATTCGTGCAAAATCGGACGAAGTCTGCCGGGATATAGGATGGATGTCATAATTATCCATAGTCATCATCCTTTCTTGTTTTTGATTAATAGCACATACCTAAGCACCCCTCCTGGATGCTCTCAAATTAGGGCGAGTCAAATACTACATACTTAAGAAACGTTGAAGAGAAATGTTAGGGCTTGATCATCCCACATGACACGAAAACTAAGTAATTGAACCAAACATGAACAACTTCCTTCGATCGCCCATTTCATAAGTGAAAGTTATGAAACTAATGGAAGTTTCAAGCATCGCACCAATAAAGTGCATGTATCTTCCCATCCTTTGCTGCCCGAACTTCATGGGCACTATATCATAAAACCTGGACGGGCTCAAGGTAACGCCACCGCCTTAGAGTCCGATGAATACCTGTGGCGTAAATCAAGAAATTCAACCTGGACATTGAAGAGAAATTTTTTCGCCATGAGATCAAACCCCGAACTTTCCACGTCGGATTTTAGTTTTGTGATAGTTCCTCGCGGATCCTGGATCTTGTCCCTGAGCCGATCCAATTCATTTTGCAAGAATCCAATGTACTCTAGGCATGTGTCTATATCATTCTGAAAAGTTCTCCTCGTCGCTTTTATGTCGCTATCATGGAGACTTCGATCATCTTGCAGCTTTTGTTCCAAGAAGGAGTTCTCTTCTTGGAGTTGCTGGTTTTGCTGAATAAGTGAAACGCACTTATGCTTCCTGCGTTGTAGTGTTTTTATGAGTACTTTCCTTGAAGGAAAAAGCCTTGGATTTGTCAGCTTGGTTCTTGTCTAAATATGCAGTTTTCTTCTTCACGTGAAGAGTAATCTGGTATAGTCATACCGAGCGCCGCACATTGGCCCGACGTGTGCGTTGTTGATCCATACCAAGGATAGTGGACTCAAAATTCACTTTTTAAGTGGTGTCACTAGGTAGTAGACAAGAGATAGGGGATCCTCGGTGTCCGTTGTAGTAGTGGAAGAAGAAGAGCTCATGATTTAGGGAAAGGAAACAGAGGTATTTATAGCTGAGAGAAGATTAGAAGCAAATGGACTCACCTGGGCTTCTGCCCGTTTAAAAAGTTCTCAATATGGTATAGATCATTGCGTTGTGTCCAGGTGATTTCACTTTTGAACGGTTTCCGAAGATTGTGATTTGATAACAATTCCTCCTAGATTGTGCCGTTTCGACTGTCCAAGTATCAGATTACTTACTCTTCTTTTTCCCTCTTGCTGCTCCTGCCCATCAGCAATACAAGTAGTCTAGTGTGCCGTGAAACACCAGAATTGCGGCGATTGCTTACATTTGGAAAAGGAAGAGGTCTCCTCTAGCATGTAAAACTTTGCATGATGCTGGAAGTTGAAAGTAGATAATGCTCCTGCGCCGCATAGTTAATTAACCCCTCAAACTAGCCATATTGACACAAGTGACTTCTACAATGATGTCATTTGATAGATTAATCAAACAAAGAAATGCATCTTTCTATTTTGTATCCTCGGCTCAATCGATAGAGGTTGTTCGAAGTCTCTGGATTACGTTACTGCGCAGTAGGTAGATTAACAGCGAGGAGACGGTTAGGGCTAAATCAACAAAGGAGCTCGAATTGCACCTACGCGACAGTGGCATACCACAAGAAGAAACTGGACAGTCTCAAACCACTCACATCGAGTATTCGGCCTCAGCGTCAAAGATCATTTCTTAATGGTCAGAGATATCCTTCGAGTCAGGAAGTGGGTTAGCTGCGCCGCATATTCACTCAGAGAACGAATAATAGCCCTAACGGTAATCTCTCAATCACAATCCCTGTCCACCAACTTATTTTCTTTGTTCCCTTTCCCTGATGTTAAATGCTATTGGTTACATAGTACTTCTCATTGGAACTATGTATCCTCATTATTTAGCCCGTCTGACTTTTGCTTGGTGTCCTTTGATTTTTGTTAGAACTGGCTGAAGTTTGGCAAACCGCTTCGCTGCACATGTGTCTGAAGGTATGAGGTTAAGACAATATTTAGAGACCCAACACATCACTGAGGTGATCTACTAGTTACTAATCTCGGATACTGCTTGTATGTTCAATTGTCTAGTTAGGGTTGTGTCTAATAGATATGATGAAGCTATTGAGATTTCACCGAATCCTCCACGTCTTGTCGAATGTTGTACAGTTGACATGCTACGTAGATCTTTCGGTAGCCCCTTTAGGGAGCTCTAGGGCTGGTCATACAAATCTGCAATGGAGCGTCCTCTCTATTTACATGAGCGTTGTACTAATTACCACCGTTGTATGGTTTGAAATAGATGCTGAGTAGTTCCCGAATCAATCAGCGGCTCGCCACATCATCCTCGGATTTTGCGCCACTAAGAATAGACCAACTGAGCGAATACAAATGAAAGTAGTTCCCAAAATTGAAATGAATGACACGGGCGCTCAGACAAGTAAGTGGGAAAGCCAAAATGAGGTAATGACCGTCATATATAGCATCAAATCAGCAACAAGAACAAGCCACAAATGAAAGAAAGGAGTGTGTATTATCAATCTGAAATCCTTAGACATATCCTTTCCGCAGGCCAGAGAGAGACTGTAGATCGAACTCACTTTATCGCATCTTTTCCATGTCCTGTCAAGCGTCCAATTCAAACTGAGTATGGAGGAAGTCTCGAGCACGACGAATATCATTTCTCATGCCTTCGATAGTCTCCTGCTGCTCCTTGATTTTCTTTTTGTTGCTATCTAGTTGTGCACGCATGAGCTTGACATAGTCGAGCATCCTAGTATTCTCAGCTTGGATCTTAGTCTCGAGGGTTCCTTCAACTGAGCCACGATGCGCCGGAGCGCGTTGTAGCTGTAGCTGCAGCCTGAAGGTGGCATTCTCTTGTTCAAGCCTCCGAACCTGTAGAGCGAGTGTGTTACACTCGTTGCTCTTGCTCAGGAGCTCCTCGAAGAGACTTTGGTTGGTTTGGGGTGTCTTTTAATGTATCAGCTTGGAATGTAATTCAAAATGACGACTCTCAAGGCGTCTTTAGGACGTCACGGATGATATAGTCATACCTGCGCTGGTGCATTGGTCCAACGTACGACTTGTCGATCCATGATGATGATATTTGATAATAGATCAATTCGAATTGATAGGCGACAAAGGCAATTGAGGATGCAGTCTTGACGTGTCTCTGGAGAAGAGAGAATCCATGATCTCGATGGACGACATCGAGGTATTTATAGCCATAGACATAGGGAGTATCGTTCAAAACCGGTAAATTCGGAAGCTGCTACAGAGTGCATCTGTTTAAGATCTAGCACACCCATGGCATCGACCACGAGTCGAACACTCATAGATGGTGAATTTGTTGACCATGTTCTTAGGGTTTTGTTCGAGTCGAATACAGACTTTCTTAAACACAAGTACTCACTTGTTTAAACGACGGTTTCAGGGCTAGGCCGGAGATAGTTTAGCGTCTCCTATTTTGAACGATTGACTTGTTCAAAAATGTGAACTGTTTAAACAGTTATGTCGATGCTATTCTCGATGTAGACTAGTGAATTGGACTTTAAACGACTCACTTGTTCAAAACTACGACGGCGACCCACTTACTTGAACGATTATCTCAAGACTGCTCCGTACGCTTCAATATGTATACTCCGTAGTCTACAGAGTAGTGCTGTGTAATTGAACGTACAGTACGGAGTAGAACCTGGCTATAACGTACAAAAAGCCGTCCAACATGTGAACCTGATAGTTTGATTCATATAGGACTAGACAGCACTCTAATATACTAACCTGTCTGATTGAGCACTCTCCATATTCATATGAATGATATCTGACAAGGGGCCTTCTGTTCGTTATAGCCAGGCTCTACTGGTACGTACATATGTTCAAAACCATACAACCCACTTATTCAAACACTCCACTTGTACTATGTAAGTTGTTCAAGTACTAAAGGCCCACTTGTTTGAACAATTATTTCCGAGCTATACTTGATACAATCTAGTGCTGTAAAGTTGAACGAATGTTTGAAAAACAAGCGACTTGTTCAAGTCTTAGAGACCCACTTGTTTGAACGATTATTTGCAGGCTATGCCGAGTCCAGTCTAGTGCTGTAAACTTGAACGAATTCGAAAACAAACGACCCACTTATAACATTGAAACGCTTGCATGTTTAAACACTTGGACATCTAAGATTTCGAACGTTTGGACGCTTTGAATCCTTAAACACTTGAGCGTTTAGAAACTTGGACGCTTCACGACTACTTTTAAATACTTGAACCGTTGGTTTAGCACGATCCTAGAACGTAGCTAGGATTGGTGCAAGGCTAATCCGGATCGACGTGTTAAACTGATTCCTCATTGATAACTCGACTGCTACAAACTAGCTATTAGTTAGGGGGGATATGTAGGTCATATATAAGCCTACGCGGAGGCCTTAGTACGAGCCTAATTTAGCGAGCAAATGCTCGTACAAAGGTGTTGAAAGGTGTTGAAAAGGAAAAGGAATGTGAAGCTATTCCCAATCTCTGAGACATGTTGGACAAAGACTTCCAGAGCGTTGCAGAATATGCGCTGTACTTGTACTATGTTTGAGTGTGGATACGTACATTGGTGTTGGTACGCATAAACGGGGTTCTGACATGAACGCTTGACTTGAACGCTTGACTTGAACGCTTGACTTGAACGCTTGACTTGAACGCTTGACTTGAACGTTTAAAAAATGAACGCTTGACTTTGAACGCTTAACTTGAACGGTTAACTTGAATGTTTAAAAACTTGGATGCTTGACTTGAACGTTTAAAAACTTGAACACTTGATGAACATTTAAAAACTTGAACGTTTAAAAACTTGAACGCTTAAACATCTGAACATTTGAATGTTTACTTCTTCTAAATGTGTTTAAATTACATAGACAGACATTGATCCATTTCCAAAAGTAGTGGTTGATTAGCAAGTTGGTTGACTATGGTTAAACATGGTCAAGTGTGGCTAAAAGGGATGGTTAAAAGTAGCAAGTTCGTTGAACACTCTTATTCCAGTGTCTCAAGTGCATACAACTTTCTTCCGAGATTGAGTGAAATTTGCTCTGATTCAATGTTGTAAGCGCCAAACCACACCAGACAACAGTCGAGGCTCTTGACCATTGCTGGAAACATTGTCCACATATCGTGATCACATTCCCTAGAAAGGAAAACGGCCAGAGCGAAAAAGAGCATGAACTTGAGAAGTTGCGTGCATCGCAACGATGTTGCTTGCTGTCCTGCTGTCCATACGCAGTCAACCCCTCAAACTGACCGTGTCGATGGAGGTCGGGATTTTGAATGATATCATTTAGAAAATAAACAAACAAAGAAAAAGCAATCTAAAAATGGAAGGATGGTGGTTGTGTTCCCTCGAGAGAGAGTCCAGGCGCCATCTGGCGAGTCAGAGTGGGTACGCTGTGCCGCATGGTATGGCAACGGGAGCGAATAATAGCCCTAACAACTAATCATTTAGTGACAATCCCTGCTCACCAATTTGACACTAATTTATTTTTCTTTGTTCTTTGTTTGCCACAATGACATTATTGGCTAGCATGGGGAATTTCTGTTGGCATTCGTTTCGTTTACGCAGTACTGTCTGTACTGGTTTTTCTATGGCTTTCTCTTGGTGTCCTTGAAAATGAGTAGAGCAACTGGATTCAGCGGGAATGTGACTGTCTGAGAAGTTCTAGATTATGGTATCAGTAAGAGTTCTCGACCTATGCACAAATTTACTGCTGGTTAATTTGTTACACTGGCTGGCTGGTGTTGTACCAACGTATATTAGACATTAACGAAGACCGACCCCCGGTAATCCATCACCCACTGTCAGCCGTGGGGGACGCCTGCAAATACTTCATCACGTCCCGCATCTTCTCGAGACCCTTGTCCAGACGAGCATTCTTCTGCACCAAAGCTTCCTTCTCGGCCTGCCATTGTTCCTTAAGTTGGGCGATCTCAACTTCCCTTTCAACTTTCAACTTATCATTTTCTTTCTTCGTCGACTCATAGTCCTGTTGCATCATGTCACATTTCTTCTGAAGGGCGGAGTTTTCGACACGGAGTTGACTAATCAGGGAGATCAACTTGTCTTGTCTGCGGGACTCTCTCTGAAGCTTCGCAAACATGTCGGCCGAGTCCTTGGCAGCCTCTTGTCGGATGTAGTGTTCTGGGAATTCTTCTTCTTGTTTTGGAGCCGTAAGCTGCGTTTGTTGCTGCGATTCGTCTTGCATAATGTCCACTTGCATCTCGGTTCCATGGCACTTTCCAGGTTGCTCTTGAGAAACATCAAGGACAATTGGACTCATGCCTGTAGAACTTGAACTTGGTTCTGAATAGCTACTGTCTTGAGCCACAATTGTGGTTTGCGGAGGCGTCCTCTGCGGACTGGGCAAACGTGCTGTCGTCTCTTTCGGTATCTGTGGCCTCTCGCCTAGAAAAATCTCAGAAACTATTGAAGGTAACGGACTCATGCACATAGGACTTGAGTTCAACTCCGAACGGCTAGTGTCGTGGATCACAGTGGTGATTTGGGGAGGAGTGGTCTGAGGTCTGGGCAAACATGCCGTGGTCTCTTTCTGTGCAATTTCATCCGTCTGAAAGCGGACTCTGGGATCCCGATGCTTTTCATAGCGATTTTGTGGTGACTGCGATTCTGCAGAGTGCGACAGTTTGATGAACTGCAAACCGAAGACATTAGTCAACTGCCAGTGGTTTCGTATGTACTTTTCGTACCTTGTTAGGGGTACGATGGCCAGACGGGTTGATGTCTTCGATTCTTTCATTGGAGCTTGAATCCTCGTCTTCACTATCGCTAAACTCGAAGGGACCATTCTTTCGAGGGCGTTTCAACTTGTGCAATCTGGGAGTGGTCGGCTGCATCGCTGTCAAAATCTGGTCTCGTGCTTTAGTTCTCTAAAAGACTCACGCGAAGACGATCATCGCTCCCCGTCTCAGCCTCTTCTTCCTTGCCAGATTGTTTTCCACTCAAACTCTATTGATCGAAAATAGTCAGTCAGAGTCATACAACAAGCCTCGAAAGAGATATACTTTAATAATCATCCCCAAATTCTTGGCAGATCGGTTGGGGTAATATGTCTATAAGGCGTGAGTCAAGTCGTTTGTAGCGTAGGCAATACAAGAATGAAAGAAAACAAAAAGAAAAAGAAAAGAGTAGAAGATTACCTGCTGAAATTCTCTCAGGGACATGGTCGAATATTGCTCACGAAGCGCGGCCATCGCCTCCTTCTCGCCTGGTTTCCAGTTGACTCTCTGCTTGCGTTTCTTCTTCTCCAGTCCGTCCATCGACTGTTGGAGAAGGAGGAGTCTCGCTGAGGGTATTTTGAGTCTCACGGATCGCCGTTCTGGCATTGCCTTGGAAGGCTGCGACTACGCGTGGTGACAGGAGAACAGGGGTTTTTTTCGAAAAGAAATCAGGAGGGAGGAAATGTGTGATATATGACTGACGAGGGGAGGGAACTTCCAAGGTCGTTTGTTTGTCCACTGCTAGGTACGTACCTACGTAAAAGGAGGAAATTGCCCATTTGCCCTAACCCTACACGCGTCCTTAGGCAACAAAGGCTGCACGTTGTCTTTGCAGTGACAAGGATGTTGTCGAATCAGAAGGCTGGAATTTTTTCTTTTCTGATCAGAAGTTTCTAGATCATGGCTACCAGGTCCAGTTTCCATGTATGGCGTCTTTTCTTTTGCTTCTGTTAGCTCTTGCTTGAAGTTGCTACCCCTTTCTTTGGCCATATTGCTTTTTGGAATTATCTCTAAGATTGTCTTTATACCTTTAAGGACCCTATAAAGTAATTGATACTTTCTCTCAATCACATCACGAGCTCGTCCCAGAACTTGTTTGATAAGTCCATATGATACGACAAACTTTCCAGAACGTTGCTGTTGATGTATCACAATCATAAGAGACATGCTGGAATTATAATAAATGAAGCGGTAAAGCACTCATAAGTACGTGGTCAAAACAAGGCACGCGAGATTTTAAACACGACCAGACTAAAGAGTAGCGTTTGTTCCATCGTTTGTTTGAGGGGCTTAGGCCTCACACCATTATCTCGCTTCTGGCAGTACACACAGCTATTTACTTAACGAACATGGATTCGGAGAAATTTCTCTATAAAAATAGGACACTCAGATTGCGTTTGATGTACTTATCAGGGCGAGACCAAGGCAGGCCTGAGCGCCATGATACAGGTCACAAGGTGGCTTGATAGCGCCGCTTCAGAAATTTTCCATCCACGAGTCTCATTATCTCGTGTGTGACAATGATGATATCTCCGGGCTATAGTAGGAATGTGATTGGTCAATTACTCAGTTTCGTTTGCACAAGGTTGGTGCCCCTGCAAATTCGTTGTTCTTGGTCTGATGCATTTTTGGTCTTGCAAGGCTGGCTCTATAGGAGTGCTAATTCCAATAGTGCCGGTTAGCACTTGATCGGTGCACAGAGTAGGAATTAGGAGAATGTAAATCAGTACGTGTTACGTGACGGCTACTGCATAAGGACCTTGACAGTAGATAGTTGTAACAGATTTATCAAAGACATGGAAGATCGGACCATAACCTTGCGACGTGAAACCAATCCATAACATACTACTTTAGAACCAGAAACACGCCCGCTCTCTTATAGAGCAGGTAGTCCCCAACCTAACATCCACTCTGACTGCATTACCTGTTGTGCTGTCGCTCTTTCTTTCGGCTGGAATCTAAGCATCGACCTCAACGTCGTCTGAAAAGCCCTCTTCTTTTTGTCCGTCATAACCTCTAGCCCTGGTTCAATCCGAGGCTTTCGAATGTTGTGCTCAAACCTGACCTCCCATGTCCTGCGTACAACATCCTTAAAGCCGGATCCCTCTGAACTGAATTTCAATTCGCCTTCTTCATTGAACCAGTCTGATCTTTTGCTCCAATTTTCCCACCATCCAGGAGGTAATTTCCCGAAGACCTCTACTTGCCCCTTAGTCACTCGATCAGCAGAGGCAAAATATGCTTCAAACAAAGGCCGATGACCGAGTATCCCAAATGGTACAGGCAAGTGTCCAGATATCAGAAAGGAACGAGAGTTGTTCATCCGAAAATCTAGTCTCCGGCGGCTGGAGTGGAGGAAGCGTCTTGGAAAACCGTTTGGACAGCGTTTCGGCTTGAAAGATTCACCAAAATCACTGATCATGATCTTGTCCTGACCAAGGATAAGTTCGTTGCTAGGAACACCGAACCAACCCGTGATGTATACTTTGGTCGGCATAGTACCTTCCAACGGCTGACCGTCGACGCGTACAATGGCCTCTGGCTGTGGCTCGCCAAACTTCTCATATAGCTCTGATGTTGACAGGCTGTCTATAGCTTTGGGAGACCGAACTAAAATATTACCAAGATGAGATCTAGAAAATACAGTCAGCTGGTCTATCGGCTCGATACATCAATAGGTACACTAACCGCCACGGACAATGTTGTTAGTATGAAGGAATGCGACACTGCGTACGAGCTGAGCAACGATCGACTGCGCGAGCTTTGGCTAAAAATGACGATGTATGAAGTCTCCCGGGCATCGTGCAAGCTCATCTGCGCGGCCGCAGTGACAAGACATCTGTGTTTTCCATTGGGACCAGTAACCCAAAATTCTTCGACTAGGGTTGGAATAGTTAGTCTCTTTGCCCAGTTTAGACGGAGCATCATAGAGGTCTTCCGTCAAGATAGACTCAGCTAGGTCATCACTGGTATCAGCGGTGACAACCTTCACTGCCACATACTTAGACGTCTTCAGATCCCGGGCGAGCATATAGTTGAGTATCCTCCATAGTCAAGCTTGTCGGCTACTTGGTAGCGACCGTTGTTCAGCTGGTCTCCAATGTAGGTAGGATGATACCCTCCTGGACAATATTTGTTGAGGTCTTCAACATCTTCAATCAGCCGGTGCCGAGTAATCCCGCGTCGCGCTCGACTCCTATGTCGTGGTCCAAAACATTTTCCCGGGAGAGAGGTTCGCAAACAATTGCGAAGCATCGAGTACATCCCTTGCCAATCACTGTATGATGTCTTGGCACGAAAGCTGCACGATTATCGGGACTTGAGCAATCATTCCCGATAGAATGGCGCCAATGCCATGCCGAATCGGCAGTCTGATAGACAGACGGAGAAATGTTCTGGCAGCTGGAAAGGGGCAGAGAAGTCTGGATGTGGTCAATGGCAGGCGGATCAGGTGATGGTCGGAAGAACAGTTACCGAGCAGGCCCGATTAGGAAACATCGGCAAGACTCCGGCACAGGCATAAGGCAACAAGGCACCAATCGTCTGTCTAACAAATTCCTTAGTTGTCTGCCTCAAAGAAAAGCAGAATGCGGGGAACAGGCTGGCAGCGGGTAAGCGCTTCTCCGGCGGGCATAGCGTAATCCACCCGGGAGAACATGCGCTCGTTGACCGCGGCAGGTGGCACCGGGATATTCTTTATCTCGCCGTGCTGCCCACAACGAGCGCCCTCGACCATGGCCAGCCGAGAAGATTTGCCGTTCGTTTGGGATTCTCTTTTATTTGATTATTTAACTGTGCCATTGCCCTCCCCAGCATTCCCCAGAACTATCTCCAATAACCACCTCCAACCATCAATCACATCACAATGTCGCGCCAATTCGACCCTAATTTCACTTCCAGCGTTGTCAACGCCATGGGTCCCAAGACCCCCGAGCGTGCTCGCGTGGTTCTGGGATCTTTGATCAAGCACATCCACGACTTTGCGCGTGAGGTCGAGCTCACTCCGGCCGAGTGGATGCTCGGTGTGGAATTCATCAACTCCATTGGTCAGATCAGCACACCCATTCGCAACGAATGCCATCGCGTATGCGACGTTATCGGTCTTGAGTCGTAAGTTCTTTTGATATCAGAGCAGAAAACAAACATAGCTAACAATGACAGATTGGTCGACGAAATTGCAAACAAAATCATCACAGAACAAGGCCTCTCCCCCACCTCCAATGTCATTCTCGGTCCCTTCTGGTCCCCCAACGCTCCCTTCCGCGAACTCGGCGACAGCATCATCCAAAACTCCAACCCCAATGGCAAAGTCACTTACATGCACGGAGTCATCACGGACATGGAAACAGGCAAGCCCATCGAGGGCGCCGTGCTCGACATCTGGCAAGCCTCCGCCAACGGCAAATACGACTTCCAAGACCCCGAGCAAACCGAGAACAACCTCCGCGGAAAGTTCGTGTCTAATGCCAACGGAGAGTTCTACTGGTACTGCTACCACCCCACGCCATACTCGCTGCCCACCGACGGTCCCGCCGGTGTTTTGCTGAATATCATGGACCGCTCGCCCATGCGTCCCGCACATATCCACCTTATGATCACACATCCCGACTACGCCACTATCATCAACCAGATTTACCCCAGCGACGACCCACATCTTACCATCGACTCCGTCTTTGCCGTCAAGGACGACCTTGTCGTGGACTTTAAGCCCAAGACTGATGACCCCAAGGCCCAACTTGATCTTGAATATAACGTCAAAATGGCTCTGAAGAAGCACCACCCTAACCCGAACTCGGCGCCCCCGGTGTCGTCGTTTGAGCGCTCTCGCAAGACTGCTGAGGAGAAGCTTTGATTTTGGGCTGCAGAGTTGATTTCTTGTGAATAGTTTTTTTACAGATTAAAATGTTTATACATAGCATATAAGATAGCCTGCCATCTACGGATGACGAATGATGATTTGAATGATCCGTTTTCCACTAACAGTAAATAACAATATGCAAGAATATTCGTAGTCGTTGATCTGTTATACATGCAAATACATAAAATATACCCGCACTGGTGCAAATGGGTATATTCATACCCGACTCAGAGAAATAGAAACACCCGATATATATGATGATAACACAATGGATAGAAAATAGGAAGAGAGTCTACCGGAAGAACCGCCCAAGCAGACCAGAGGCAAGGTTACCCGCAATCCCTCCTGACAACGCATTATTAGCAAGCCAACCCGCCTGACTGAACCGATCACACCTCGAAAAGGCCAACGTATTCGTAACGGTGAGGACGAGCGCAATAGCTACACAATCAGTCAGTCCATCCTCACCCGTAGTTACAATCAATCCACCGTTTAAGGAGAAGGGGAACGCACCAACTAAACTCAACCAAATAACATTCTGCAACCTCACAATCGCGAGAATGGCCAACCCAATCCACAGCGCCGGCGTAGCGTACAGACTCAGCCAAAAGAAGCGTTTGTCCGTGGCGTTGATGGTGCGTGTGTTTGGGTCGGAGCTCTCGAACACCCAGTGCGATTCGCCAGAAGATGTATTTACTTCGTTCCACCAGCGAAGACCGACGAGGCGGCGGCCGGCAATGTTTTTGAGGTAGTAGAAGTCGGCGGAGAGGAGGAGGAGGGTTATTATGAAGACGAGGACGCTGTACTTATTATTAGAGTGGGTGAGATTGATAGGGACGGAGGGGGAACAGACAAGTTGTCGATGAAGAGGACGCCGAAGAGGTACATTAGCAGACTTCCTGTTCAATGTCAGTTCCCGCCATATTCATTCAATTCAATCCAATGATTTGGGTTGGTTTACCAATGCGGAAGCCTAGGAAGAATAACAATGTAATCGGATGAGCACTAAGGCGCCAGTTCAGGTCGCCTTGACTGGGTAAGCGTTCCATGTTTGCACCGGGAGAACAATCCTCAATTGATCGGTGCTGGTGTGTTGACTCTGTTGAGTATGTTGGAGCTTGAATGGTGTTGTGTTGCTGAGCTTATCGATGCTGCGTGTCACTTTAGGGCGGTCTGTCGCGGCAGAAGTTCTGCTTGCATTGCGTCAAGCCAGGCACGATCGATGGCTTCAAGCTTTAAGGGCCATGATAACTAACTAGTTACTCATTCGACATTGAATGACAAATCAATTGATATCTTGTCTTTTGACTCTGATGATATTCGAAATTTCGATATCCTTTTAACTGTAGCGAGCATCGCCATGTCTTGGCAAATTGACCATGTCTAGTTGTACACAGAGACAAGTGATATGAATCAATTCAACAACTATTTAACTCAAATCCTCAAAAACTCAAAATTATCATTTTATCTCATGATAGAAGGCTGCAGCAACTGAGTTAGATATAAAAGGCTTCTCAGAATCGGCTATATAGTGGCCGAGATCTAGGTCCGCATTGCTGGGACATCTGGAGCTTAGCCGCTCATAGTACCCTACATATATCTGGGGTAGGTAACAACACATCTCACACCAGTTGTACTTTCATTTTCCATTCATTGCTGTATGTTGATTGTACTGTGTACATTGTTGTAAATGACAATGGCCTCGGCAGCTCGCAACAACCTCAGACGAGCCCTTCTCTACGGTAAGCGTTCAAAGGAGCTTCCCCGCATTCTATCCCATAAGCTTCATCTTCCACCGTTAGTGCTGTGGAATCATGTAACTAACTAAAATCAACAGTCCCTGGCTCATCGCAACGCTTCCTCGACAAATCCCGCTCTCTGGCCGCAGACTGCGTCGCCTACGACCTCGAGGACAGCGTAACTCCACACAAAAAGGCCGAGGCACGCCAACTCGTGCGGAGAGCGATTGATCAGCCTGCTCCCGCGCAGATACGTGAGCGGGCGGTGCGAATTAATTCTGTGGATAGTGGGTTGGCGTTGGCTGATTTGACTGAAGTCGTACGTCCTTTACCTTCCCCTCTTGTAGTTAATGTGTTGATGTAGACAAGTTACAATCGCCAAACTTGACAACTCTGGTCGTGCCAAAAGTCAATTCAGCGTCTGACCTAACCTTCATCAACGATGTAATCACTCACACCCTGAAAGAAGGGAGGAAAACACCCATCTCAATACTAGCACTCATCGAATCCGCAAAATCAATCACAAACCTCAACGAAATCTGCCGTTCCACGCCTCTGCTTCAAGGCCTCATCTTCGCGGCCGAAGACTTCGCGCTCGATCTGAGCCTCACGAGGACGCCATCACTGACAGAATTCCTATTCGCGAGATCAGCAATCATCACAGCTGCGAGGGCCCACGATCTTCCCTCAACAATCGACCTAGTCTGCACAGGCTACAAATCCGATTCTGCGAAACAACTCCTCGAAGAAGAGTCGCGAGGCGGGAAACGACTAGGGTTTAATGGGAAACAGTGTATTCATCCGACACAGGTGGAGACTGTGCAAAGAGTGTTTAGTCCCGAAGCGGAGGAAGTGGAGTGGGCGGTTAGGGTTGTGATTGCAGACGCAAAGGCTGCTGAAGCGGGTAAAGGAGCGTGGACGTTGGATGGGAAGATGATTGATGTTCCTGTTGCTGAGAAGGCTAAGAGTATTGTACGGAGGGCGGAGGCTTGTGGATTGGATGTTGAGGCGTTAAAGAAGCAGTGGAACGGGCAGGAGCCTGAATAATCAATCTAGTTACAAAGTTACATGTAAATAAGATAGTAAAGTTCATAAGGTTTGATTGATTGTTCTAGATCGATAGGAGATGAGAATTATATCCAACTTGATCTATCGCAGAAAGCAGCGCCACAGAAATAGCAGTAGTCTCCTACAGGCGCTCAGGGTATCCAGATCATAGCTTTCGTTGATTCATGAAACATAAGTAGAGTTAAGCCATCGGCTTACTTGCCGTTAGTGTCCTCGCGTTTGAGTAGCTGAATCTTCCCCATCGACAGCACTGGCTGGGCGTCGTTTGTCTCGGATTGGGCGTCGGCCTCGCTGCGCCATTTTGCGGCGGCTTCTTTGTCGTAGATGGTAGGGTCGATACCCAGGACGCCACCTACATAGCCGCCGCGTTCGCCAGGTACGCTGAATTCGCGGAAGATGTACTTTAGTTCGTTGAGCCACACTTTGACTGCCTTGCCCACTTTGTCTTTTCCATTCTTGGAGTGGTGGCCTGTGCCAGTGATAGCATACAGAATTCGGTCTTCTGTCGAGTGCTTCACGAGTATCTTGTCCAGGTATTTGACCGCTTCTTCAGGGTGAAGACCATGCAGATCGACGTAGAGCTCCTCGACAGCACCGTCCAAGCCGCTGCTTGCAAGATGCTGCTCGCGCTCTTCGTAGAGCTGTCGAGCTGCTTCTCGGTGACATCTACGCATGGCCTCGTTCTCGGCTTGTCCGCGTAGTGACAATGCCTTGGCTGCTCGAGCATCGTTTCGATTCCATGCTTGCGCGGCACTACATACGTTAGATCCTCACATTCAAACCCGAAAACAACCGCTTCAGAGAAGATCGACTAACCTCTGCAAAAACTTGTTTCGCACAGTACCATGCCGAATGGCATCCGTGCGATATTTGATGTACAGTTGATTGGCTCTAGGTCCAGTTTCCAGCCAAGGAATATTTTGTGGCGCTGGTATAGCTAACGCAGCGGCACTCAATTCGCGAGTCTTTACCTCCTTGCCGGCCTTCGCGTTCTTTCCTTTACCTGGCCCAGGTGACGCAATGCGCACCACGTCAGCCAAAGAGCTTGCAATAGTCTCCTTGTTATTATGACCCCCTCGCTTGCCATGATGCTTCTTGCCTGACCCCTTTGCTGCCATGGCTGACAGCGCCGGGAAGGCTTCGGGATCATCAACAGAAAGCGGAGACGGATTCAAGTCGCGTTGCTGATGGCGACTGGTCGGTCGAGACTGAGGACGGCTTGAACCATTTCTTCGTCCGACTCCCAAGGGCGACGTATTACCTGCTGGGGTGGTAATCAAAACATGATTCGCGTACTTGCGCATGTCCCGACTGTACCATTGTTCTCCAGCGGCGCCAGTAGCTTGTAAAGCTGGAAATGCCTCTTGATTGTTGTCCAACTGAAAGTTGGCTTGCGCTGCTGATTGTTGATTGGGCCCATCAGCAACGTTCAGACTGCCCATTAGGCTTGCAGGATCATGCGAAAACGGGCATCCATCACCCGCAAGACAATTTCCCATCATCCAGTACCTAAGACGGTGAGCATTGTACTTCTCTACTTATGTATGGGAAATACTTACTTGCAAATATGGGTCGTCAAATCATGGCTGAATCGGCAGTCTGCCCGCAAGCATGTACCTGTAGAAAGCCAATACTTGCACACCACCGGGGTGCGCGCTTGATTCAAAGGTGTCGAAGGACGACTGGTGTCTACAGTCATGGATTTTCCCACGATAACTCGGCCTTCGTCTGACTTTTGCGAGCCATCTTTGCCCGGGTCTTCTGAAAGTGCTGCAATTGTAGCACCAAGGTCATAGCTGTTGGCCTCCAAGGCCGCCTCGATTTCATCGTTGGTCTTCTTGTCGCCCAACACAGAGCGAAGAATATCATGCGGACTCATATCCGGTACAAACTCAGGCGCAGACGCGCTCAATCCTCCGATAGATGATGTGACACTGAGTTGATCGTCTGCCACCAACCAATCGACGTTGCTCTCACTGCCAAAATCACCATACAATTCTGAAGACGGAGAATTTCGGTCTGAAAACTCATATGCATTCAGGCTCGGCGAGTGTGGTATGGGTTGCGCAAAGGCAAGACGAGGAGACGGACGTGGGGAGGTGAACGGAGACGCGGTCGAGGAACGCGGTCCACGTGAAAGGCCAGCTCGGGTCAGATGAAAACCAGAGGGACCTGCCGGACTGGTACCGGTCATTGAAGGAGATGAAATCGGCGTTGCGGAGCGCACTTGCCATGGCGCTGGGGATGACCGGCGAATAATAGTATGTCGAGTTGGCGGCGACGCATTGGGTTTGGACTGGTTGCGCTGTCGCCATAGGATATCGAGGACCGCATTTTCTAGGGAAGCTCCGGTCAATGTAGTTTTCGAGCGGAGGAGGTCCTCCAGCTGCTCAGTTTGCTCCTCATCGTCTAGGTCGGTGTTTTGGAGGACTGGCTGACAAAGCTCGAACAGCTCTTCGGAGACCATGCTGGTCTGTTGTTTGTTGTTGGCGTGCTAGGCCAATTTCCAAGATCAGATAGAAGTAAACAAATGCAACAACAGGAATCAAACAGAATGCTAATAAACGCGACAAATCAAAGCAGCTGTCGATGAGCTAGATATATATCTCCCTCTATGCTGGTAGAGGGCAAGAAGGTGCACAAGGATAAAAGACACAGAGGGGCAAACCAAGAGTCACATTGTATCCAGATTATCACAAGGCACAGAAAGAATGTATAAAGGAGACAGAAAGTATATAGCACGGCAGCAGTATATAAACAAACAAAAAGCACATGTGAGGAAGATGAAGGGAAATACGGACAGATCTAAGGAAGGATGATGCAGAAGATGCGGGAGGGACCCGGGAAAGCCCAAAGGTCCACGTTTTGGATTTAGACTTAAGTCCTTAGATTCCGTTAAGTCCTTGGTATGTACTCGTAGTACGTACTTACAACTTCCAAGTTCTAGGTATCAATTGCTTATTGCTAGTTACCAAGTCACAGATTATCTATCTTGTGTCTATTGATTGAATAAATAACTAAATCCGGGCTGTCACTATACTCTTGTACTGAGCCCTGTGATTACAGATCGAACCGCATGGTAGACGGATCTTGGAAGTGCATTGCCAATATCCAGACATCCAGGAGCCGAGTCACAATGATTAGGCAGTCTGTGTAACTGATAGAGATCGATGTTCTGTTGATACTACCCGATAGACAAGATCCGGAGTCTGCCACCGGAGTATGCGATTGTGGGCCCCTGATCTCGACGCCAGCAGGCCCAGCACCGACCCCAAGACTTCTGCGATCGTCTTAGTTAGATCATTGGAGGTGACACTGACGAGCGACGGATGGTGAGAGAAAGCCGTGGCGGAAGGGTCGGCATCAATCGTGTAGGTTCGTATAAGAAGTCGCAAAGCACTGCTCGATGTATAAAGACAGATAAAGACAGAAAGACAGAAATAGGTAAACAATTGATGTCAGAGCAGGTCATCGTGTCTCTCGTATGTAACTTACATCATAGATACGTGCATGATAGTGGTTCAGCCAATAGACATGGCAACTGTAGCAACAATCCGTGACAAAACACGTAACGTTACAGACCCTCTTGGCAGGTCAACTTTCAGCTTGGGTTTGAAGTTGGCTTGATACAACATCTCTTGCAACTTATGCTACATTTGTGACTGGCGATATCAGAAATAAGAATACGTATATACTTCAAGTATATCACCCTATTTCCGACAACAAACACACGACCAAGCTAACATCACAGCATCTAGTCAAAACCTACTCCGATCGAACACTACCACCGCCAATGACCGTACTATCAGCGAGGGCTAGACAGTACCGATAGCTCTCATCTTTAATCCACGTTAATAACCTATACTTTTTGGCGACTCGATTTCTATCTACTCTGACAATCGACCCGCCCCTCGTCGCCGCCGCCGCGCCGTCTGCAATGCCGGCAGACTACCAGTCCACCGCGCGGGCTTTGTCACTTCCAGTCTCAGAGCCTGAAGAACAAGAATCACCTCTATTCTCCGGTCTCCGTCCGCCATGGAGTCACTCCCCAAACCTATCGCGACGCGGCTCTCGACGCCATTCAACAATGGGGGATGCCGTCTCCTTCCGAGATCGGATAATCAACCAGGCTGAATCATTATATCGTACGGCAAGGGACAGATGGGAGAAGATGACATTGATCCAAAAGATAATATACTTCGCGGCCTCGCTGCTTCTGGGCGCTCTTGGTATAGCGTCTTTAGTTCTCGCGGGGAAGATTTTCGTTTGGCTGAAACCAGTAGCCGGGGCATGGGAGCACTCGCCGTGGGCCTATGTCATTGTGTGGTTTTCGATCATCCTAGTATCGTTCCCTCCGTTGGTTGGTTGGTCGTCACTTGGAACGATATCAGGCTTTCTTTTTGGATTTTGGAAGGGGTGCGTTGTATTGCGCTCTTTTGAGTCTCATATTCACTTGCTGATTCTTTATAGATGGATTGTCTACGCATCGGCTACTGTCATAGGCTCGACATTATCATTCATCGTTTCCCGAACCGTTCTCTCCGGCTTCGTCAAACGCATAATGGAGCACGACAAGCGATTCGCGGCGCTTGCCTTGACACTCAAATACGACGGCCTCAAACTTCTCTGCATGATTCGGCTTTGCCCGTTACCATACTCGATCTGTAACGGTGCCGTATCGACATTCCCTACAGTTAAACCTTTGAGCTACGGTCTCGCTACGTTGATTGTTGCACCCAAATTCATGGTGCCCGCTTTTATTGGGAGCCGCATCCGTATCTTATCGGAGAACAATGAAGAGATGAGCGCCGGCTCCAAGGCGATTAATGTCATTAGCATTATTGTCTCGGTGTCTATTGGTGTCGCCACTGGTATATATATTTATAGAAGGTATGTACTATTCGTCTCCAAATTCATTTCATGTATATACCTAACGTGCGCAGAACATTGGCTCGCGCCAAAGAGCTCGAAGCTGAGGAACGGGCCGGTATCCGACGATCTATACAAGAAGACCACGCCGCAGGACGCCCCCATGGCGACTTTTCCGATGACCCCGACGCCAATGCGGCGGCCAAAACCCTCGCTCGCGATGAGGAAGCGCAACTTGGATATTATGACGAAGACAACATCGATATTGATGTTGAAGGAGACGAACTGGCCGAAACCCGCGGTGGTAGATCTTACCAAGACGAATTCACCGATAATGATTCAGATGTCTTTGACGACGGTGATGGCGATGAGTCGGATACGTATGGATTGCATACTCACGTGAGACAGTGATTTCCTCATGAGCTTGTTGTATTTATTTGCAGTCAGCGGCGTGCTTTCTCTTTGCATAGACCTTGTATATTAGATCATGATATTCCGCATGTCACGCCTCGTCATGAATGCACTTTCCGACCATGCCGTAGTTCAATCGGCTCAAATGTAGCTTACTTGTGGAGATGGCCCGACTCTCATTTAGAGCGCTTCTTGCCCGATTTTCCGCCATGTTTCTTGTTCCTATCCCGATCGTTCACCGTAGCGCTCCTTGCGCCACCACCGCCAGAGATACTAGTTGCATTTTGCATTTGTTTATCCAATTTCTTTGCCTCCCTTTCTTCTTTCCTTTTCTTTTCCGCATAATATTCCGCGCGTTCTTGCGGGTCTTCTGGAAGTTCTTCCTCTTCTGCTTCAAACTATCGCACGAATCCGCATTAGCCAAATGCTACTCCAATTCTCGGATACATAAAACTCACCACAATCCGCCTACTTCTACTCTTAAAACCGCCGTATGTCTTTCGTCCACCATTCGACAATTCTTGATCCTCCGCATCCAACGAATCAGCAGCAACAATCATAGGCTGCGCCGACACAGCTGTCTTTGCGGCAACAGCAGGACCCTCAAAGTCCAACACCCAATTCGTCTCGCCTGCTTCGGCGGCTTGCCGCGCAATTGCGTCTGTGCGGCGCTGTTCTTCGGCTGCCAAAGCGGCGTTGACAGCGTCCAGGTCGGAGGTTGGACGGGGTGTAGTTGCTGGTTCGGTGGATAGACGTTGGCGTTTGGGGGAGGGGGTTTCGGGGTCTTCGACGGGGGCGGGGCTGGATGATGCGGCTGCTCTTTGCATGAACTATAGATATGTTAGGTATTGTTTGTCAAAAGGATGTGGCGAGGATTGAGTATACCTTCATGGTCAAGAGCCGCGAAGACATTGTCTTCGACGGCTTTCCTGGTGTTGTGGGCATTGTGTACTTTTGAAAATGCAAGAAAGAATATTATAGGTAGTTCGGAAATATGTCTTGTCAAAGATATGTCTGTGAAACAATGCTTGCAAAAGTGAAGTCTACACAGTACGAAGAACGACAAAATTATGTTATGCGGGAGGAAGAAAAAAGGCAGAGCTAATACGCGGCTGCTGATTGGTTCCGTAGTGGGCCGCCCCGAGCTTAGCCAAACCTCCAAATTCCCGGTTTGCAACTTCATCCGTTGACCTCACCAGCACCTCCAAGTCAGCACATCTGAATTGATCGAACGCAATGTTCTCCTCAACAAGAGGCAGAATTGCCTCCGTCGCCATCTCGGCATCCCGCTCGTCGGCGCGAGTTTCCTCCCGCGCCTCGTACTCCATCACCACCCCTCGCTGGTCCGACAATGCCTCCATCCCGGCCAACGACCCGACACCCAAGAAGCCCGTCCCCAATGTCTCTGCGACCAATGCTGTGCCCGTCGACTCAATGGGTGCTTTTGATGCGAAACTCGTCGAGAAGCCGGCTGAGGGGGAACAGAACCGTCAGCTGCAGGCTCCCAATCGTGCATCGACCTGGGCTCAGAGCCAGAGACCGCGAGAGGAGGCTATGACTGGTCCGCGGTTTGAGCAGACTATTATCGAGCTTCAGGTTAGTACGGTCGGCAGACCGGATTGAATTGAGCCCCTCCAAGATCCAAAAGGTGAACCGGATGCTAATGGGAATATAGCCCCAACCATACGCCGCCATTGAGCTGATTCACAAACAACCCGTGCGATGGACAAAGGAGCGAGTCGTCTCCTGCGATGGCGGCGGTGGTCCCCTCGGCCATCCCCGAATCTTTATCAACACCGACAAGCCTGAAATCGCTACCTGTGGATACTGCGGACTTCCTTTCGTACGCCTTAGCCCAAGTGAAGTGATGAATGAAGGATATATACTGACATATCGACAGGCCCACGAGAAAAACAAAGCATACCTCAAATCTCTCCCCAGCACATCCTACCCTCTCGAACCAACCGGAAGCCCGGTCGAGGTCAATGAGGCTCAACGAATTACCGAGGGAGGCTATGAACAGCGATAGATCATAAAAAATCGCAAGTACTTTTAGTTCTCTTACAGTCATTGGCGTTGTTTTTGCTGTTTCATGTCGTTGATTCATTGAACTCTTTCATCTTCATTATGTACATTTACGCGAAGAATAGTCATGGAATCATAGACGTTTATCATCTACTGAAAAGGTGTATGTACGTAGTAGAAGTCGATTTTACAGTTTCTGTCTCTCGGCTTCGTCAAGTCACGCCTTCTCGCCCTGGATAGTCGCAACCACCTTCCTTGAGTGCCGACTAGCCCTAAACTCCAGGTACCAAATACCCTGCCACGTACCCGTCGCGAGTCTGCCATTCGTAATCGGAATCGTAACACTCGCACCCACCAAAGCGGATTTTATATGTGCCTATCCCAATATCATCATTAGCAACATTCCCCTTACGCAGCATCAGGAAATGGAGGAAAGAGTACAGGCATATCATCCTCCCCCTCCGCACTATGCCTATAAAGATTCCCCTTCTTATCATACGGCGCAATCCTGTCCAGCGCATCACTCATATCAGCGCGCACATCCTCGTCCCAATTCTCGTTCAGCGATAATGCGCAGGAGGTATGTTGAATAAAGAGATTGAGGAGTCCGCATTTGTAGTCGCGAATCTCGGGTAGTTCGTTGACGACGGTGTCGGTGATGAGGTAGCTGCCGCGCGAGCGGGAGGGGAGGGTGAATTGTTTTTGGAACCAGGACATTTTTTTCTTCCTTTGTTCCTTCTTGGTTGTGTTTGGTTATGCGTTGAGGTGCTGGGGTTGAGAAAAGATAAAAATTTGACTCAAGGTTGGGTGAGTTGCTTTGATATCAAATGGTGGGGAGCCCTCCCGCTCTTAGTTTTGGCGACGTCATTTTCTAGCTTAATCTAGCTGATCTATACCTAACCTCAGATTGCCATAATCTAGCTATTATTCTGGCTATCTAGGACAATTTCAGGTCTGAGTCGGTATACTGTAGGTCAAGATTAAGCAAGTCATCGTGTGCCTCTGCCCTGCCTAAGCCAAACTGCCCCAGATTCCACCGCTCTACCCCCTCAAAACCTGCCAGATATTTCCCGAAATGCAGGTAGAGCTTCGCATTCAGCCGCTCATAAATGCTATAATCTTTGGGCCACCACCATAAGCGCTCAAGAGCTAGCTTAAGAATGTAGAAATGTTTTTGGACATCTCTCGACTGCACTTGACTCATTTCCAGGTCGCTCCGCGTTGACCGCGTTTCGGACGAAAGATTCAAGAATAGTTTCATGTACGGCGGCGGCGTCTTGATAGAATTTTTCCGCCTTCTTGAGCTTGAGGTGTTGAATACGCCGACCTGCTGTCGTGCTGAGTCGGGAGAGAAGAACGGTAATTGCCAGATTATCAACATGCAAAGAACCCCGTAATCGCCAACAGTGTTTCGCAATCTCCTCAGCGAGAGAAACAGCGGCGTCGGTATCTCGGTCTGAAACTGCCTCCGCGAATAGAGTCTCTCTCAAATTACCTTTGAGAGAACCGTGCGGAGGCCACAACAGTCCAAGAAGCCATTCAAGAGCAAAGTCGTCGTGACTCTTATCGAGTTTCCTCATTACATGGCGGAGCTGACCGAGATCTCGTTGGGCTAAACCTGTCTTGACATCGCCGAACACTTGTGTAATACCTAGCAACCGCTTTGCGATGGATATATTTCCTGTGCTATACGCCCATACATATGATGTGCGGCCGGTTCCATCTTGAATTGGCCCCAGCTCTTAGCAACGACACGACCATTTTCTCGTGCCTGTTCTTTGCAGGCCAAAGAAGGGGGGTCGAGCGGCGCTCGGCTTATGCCTGGAATGAGTGATGTACAGGATTACGTTATAAGCTTTGAAATTACAAATTCCAATGTTTGTTCTCTTCTCATTCGTCCAAGATTCAACAATGTACATGGCGATCAAAAAAAGGGATCCAGAAATGAAACGGAAGTTCAAAAAGAAAGGACATCCCTGAACAAAAGGGTATAAACCAAAACTGCTATCCAAACTCCTACTAGTACATTACAACTTCTCAATGCTCCGTAACAGACTACCCTCAGCAAACTGACTCTGTGGAGTCATATCCAGCAAAGGACGAGTAGCATGGCGATCACCTGTAGCAATTCCCCGACCAACGCCCGAACCAGCCTGCGCGCTTGGTATACTGGCAGAAAGAGCTACAAGGCCGTTCGGTATGAACGGGACACCGTCAGAGGGACTAGAAAAAGGATCCAAAACCGGTGTATGGGTTTGATGTTGACTCTTAACCGTGTTGGCGCGACGACGGCCGGAAGGAGCGGGTGCAAGTGCCGCCTCGTCTCGTCTCCAAGTTGTAGCTGGTGGGATATTTGGTATGCCGGGTATAGCTTCTAGTCCGGTGGCTGCTTCGACTAGAGGCATTCCTGAGTCAACCTTGACTCCGTGACCTTTTCTTGCATGCTGAGGTGGTTCTCTATACGTGGGTGTGAGGTCGACCAATGGCTTGCCCTTCCGCACGGAATTCGACCGACTATGAGAAAAGCCTTCTGCAGGACGATGGTTAGAGCGGACTGTATTCGAGCGACTGTTCCCTCGACTAGATGGATTGCTGAATGGCGTATTCACGGAAGAAGCCTGATCAGTGCTCGTTGGACTCAGATTCTTCAACAGACCATGTGAGAGGAATGGGTCATGTTCATTTCCTTCTCTAGCTTCTCTTTCACGCTGAGCTGCCTGCCTTTGGCTGTATGTTCTTCCAAGGAGACTGTCTGGCGAAAATGGTGAGTCGTCATCCTGTGGAGATAGGGATTCTTTTTGTATTTCCAGCGTCGGGAGGTGAACAGGGAAAGAAGAAGGGGGTGGTGCGTGGTCTCGTGCCTTTTTCTTGCGCAAAAACATGTCCCGACTTGATGCAGTGGTCTCTTCAGCCGCTTTCTCGGGTACTGATAAACTGGGTTCCGCATTGCGACCAAAATCTATCAAGGGCTTGAATGAGCCTAGTTGATACGGAATTGAATCGGTCGATATATGGCGTTGTTGGCGAGTAGAGGGAGGACTGGGACCATCTCTAGACATTGGGGCTGGCGCAGTGGCATTGGCCGTTTCGTTCGCCTTGCCAACTTCCAAGACGTGGACGAGATACCAGCTGCGCCAGCCATGGACTGCATCATAAAAGTCTTGTCCAATTGTTGAATCACTCGTAGCAAAGTAACGAAGAAAGTTCTCTGTGGAAAGGAACATGGACGACTTCTGCTGACTTTTGATCGCAAAGCATATCTTCTTGGGCGGTTTGACGCTCTTGGCGAGTTGACGGCTGGTAGGCGTGTAGATGTCGAAATCTGACATGTGACGAACACTCGTAAAGTCCTTTGCTTCTTTGGCGTCTGATTTCTTGGAGAGCACGACCTGACCATCAGTACGTAGCGTAATATATCGTTTGTCCCATTTGCCCGGTTTCGAAGAGTGGTACACATAGAATTTCGCATCCTTTGGCGCTGTACTTGGCGCAGCTGAGAGTTCCAATTTTCGAGTCGCGCCATCAAATGGAGGATCTGAAATGATCAAGGCGTTGGCGTCATCTGATGACCAGGAATTCAGCACATCTCTCACATGCTCGTACCGACGAAGAGGCCGCTCGAGGCCCAGAGACGAGAACGACTCGACGATGATGGCGTTTCTAGGATCGATGCGCTCAGAGAAGCAATTGGCGGCAGAAAATATGATGTCTTTGACTCGCGTGGTGGGCGTGACAGGCAACTTGATCGAACTAGACTTGCATCTCACCAGTACTCTGCGTTCGCCAGCATTGACAGCAGAGACAGGGGCATCGATGCCAGGCGCAGGAAGGGCCATGTTGTTGTTGTTGTTGTTGCTTTGTGTAGAATCGTCGTGGGAGGAGTCAGGCCCCACCTTCCTGTGGTGGGATAAACCCAGTCGGTCCTTCCACGAGGCGCGCCTGCTGTGTCCTGCTGCTCCTTCCTTCTCTTTGTCGTTGTTCACTGTTGTTGATTGGCTGTGACTGTCGTGACGAGCCTGAGGCAGCATGGCTGGTGCCTTGGGTCGCTCTGCCATGGTCAACTTGCGCATGGCTTCCTCCCTCATGCGCGCCTTCTCTGCCTCAGACAGCTCATCGTCGTGATCTGAGAATGGGTTCCGTGCCTTCTCAGAGCGAGAAGACGCGCCACCAGTGATGGCCTGGTGAGCTTGAACTGAGGCTGGCAATGAGGGCACTGGTGGACAAGTGGTAGCAGGTGTGGTGGTGGTTGCAGTCTTGGGTCGGCGGTATCGTGACATGCTACGCGCAATGGTCTCATTTGAAGGTTTAGCTGGGGGTGCCTCCCCAGCTGCTTCAGCAGCACGACGCACAGAGCGATATCGTGAAAATTTGGGGGTGGTCCCTGTTGGGGCCCCTGAGGCCTCCAGCTGGGTGGTCATCGTGAGTTGTGTGTGAACCAATCCACAGGGTTGGCGTGGAAGGAATTAGAGCGCGTGCAGCCCCCCAGATTTGTTTTTTGGAGAGGCTCTAGATTGCATGAATCCACTTTGGGAGGGCGCCAGGTGGTTGCACAATCAAGATGACTGAGTGACGGGGCGTTTGACAGACAATGTTTGTGAGGCATCAATCTGCCTCAGGCGCCCTCCAGGTCAAGCTTTAAACTCGATTATTTTCCGTTGGTTGCCTGTATATGTTGTCGCACACGATCAACTTTCAAGGAATCCTGCATCCGCAACTTGCAATCGTCCACTCCTATAGCATTCCGCCTATCCATCCAATGTCGTACCCAATATCCTCAATGTCGCAGTATTTGTTCGTGTCAGTGTAAGAACAAGACAATTCATTATCTTAGAATCAAAATCAAGACCAGATCAAAGCGGGACATTCCAACTTTTTATTTTTATTTTTATCTATTTTAATTTTAATCTGGGCAGAACTAAAGAATGCGGCTGGCTTGTATTTTATTTTCAAGGCCCAAATTACGAGTCTTGGCTTTTGACTTTGTTCGATGCAAGGAAAAGGGAAACATGCCAAGCCCCTGTGAAACTGAAACATGACAACTATTTTACATACATACAGCTAGTATTGTTCCTAACCGATCTGATTTGAGACCCTTTCCATGGTGTTGATTGGATAAATCGGTGTCAACTACTACGTAGATACGGACCCCCGTTCCAACTTCTGACAGAAAACGTCGAGCCGGGGGTAGACTGGAGTCACGCGAGCTGATGTCGCCTCTAGATTCTGAGTGGGTACACAGGCATTTTGATTGATGTACACGCACGACATGGCTATGTTTCGATTGAAACAAGGATCTGAATCAATTGATCTGCTAAGACGAGTCCGATCATACAGATACTTAGACTGTACTACTATGTATAGTATAGGGTACGTACGAATACGTTGAAACGCGTATTGAAATACAAAGGATGATCTGAAAGCGCGTCACGACTCGTACATATTCACCTCGAAGACTCATTGAATCATGCCAGATATCTTACCTCTTTCGAGTATGCAATCCAATTCATTATATACATACGGACCATTCAATCTTTTGTGTCTTATTTACATCACGACTTTCGGGGCTTTGACTTCCGTATTCAATCTAAAAAAACTTACACAAACGAAGTTACGTATACAGCTACGTACTACTAGTCGTAATGAGCAATAAAATACGCCAACTAACTTTTTAGTGCCCTTCTAGCCTTCTAGCCTCCAGGCCACTCTGATCTATCAGGTCATTTTGAATCTATCATGGATCTTCCCTCTTCAATATGATCAGGTCAATACTTCCTCAAGTACGCTTTCCTATATAGTATGTTATGTCAGCCAGTTAGCACTCCGGTCAGTCGATTCATGCACATACCACCAATCATCAAACGGCATCGCCTGCACATTAATCCCAACCTCCTTCAACACCTTCGTCGACAGATGCGTATTATACGGCCTCTGCACAGCAGCATTCGGATCATTCCCTTCCTTATTCGCAACCATCCCCGGAATCTCCACCCCCAAGATCGCCGCTAATCGCTGCGCAATCTCGTACTTGGTCATGTCTTCCTCGGCCGAGAAATGGAGGATCTTGGGTAGAGATTTGAGATTGTGTTTATCCTTGATGTAGCGTACGGCGATATCGTTGCATACACGTCCCACGTCCTGGGTGTTTGTCGGAAATCGGCGCGCCCAGTCATCCATCTTGAGGTTTGCGTTGGCATCCTTGCTCTTCTCAATTGCGTCTAGGATGATGTTCACGGCGCTTTCGCCGTTGTATTCCGTCGGTCCATACAGCACAGGAACGCGCAGGACGACACCCGTGCCATTCTCCCGGGTGGCTTCCAGCACAGCCTCTTCGCCGTCCCGTTTCATTTCACCATAGATGTTTGTGGGATGCGGCTTTGCGTCGGCTTCGTAGGGTGCTTCGCCTTCGCGGCCGGCGAAGACGTAGTCTGTAGAGATGTAGATGAGCAGAATGCCTCGGGCGTTTGTGCCTTCTGCTAGGGCGCGGGTTGCCTCGACGTTGATTTTGCGGGCCTGCTCGGGATTCTTTTCGCAGGCGTCTGGTTGACGGTTTGCGGCGCCTGTCACTCCCCAGTCAGCATTTATAAACATTGAACCTCAGGGATGCTCTGAAAAGGCAAATAGAGGATAGGGCTATTATAGTACAATGAACAACAACCTGCGGTCTACCCAGCAACACAAAGCCATCGCCCCCAAGGTTAGCCCACTGACAAAACCATATAACTCTTGAAGGTGAATTACATACTTGGCTTCATCAAGTATCCTCGTCACATCCGCCGGATCCTCCAAATTCGCTTTCAGAATCGTTGGCGGGGCTGCGCGATTGAATCCTTGCCCAACAGTTAACCAGCCCGCCTGTTTGAAGGATTTGGTGACTTCGCGGCCTAGGAGGCCGGTTGCGCCGGTGATTAGGGCTGTATGAGACATTTTTTTTCCCCTTTCTTTTCAATTGACTCGATAAGTGTGTTAAAAAGACGAGGATGGTGGTATGGAAAGCAGGTCCGTTATTTCTACGCATGTGGGGAAGCTCTGGAGCTCCGGTGAACTGATGACGTCGACATATTTAGGTCTAATTTTTATACCTGAAGGTACTCTTCAATTTTGATCATTATGTACTTTTTGATAATCAGAGGCATATTTATCTTGGCATTATATATACTTGTATGGATTCATGATTCCGTTCTGTAGATAACTGTCAGCTCTGAACTCTCTTTTTCACGGGGAATAAACTTACCGGATCGTACAAATCCTTCAACTGCTTCATAAGCTTAATGTTCGTGTCGTTCTGGCTATACCCAATAAACTCCTTCTTCGCAACACCCAATCCGTGCTCTGCACTGATACTGCCGTTGCGCTTGGCGATCCATTCGTACACCCATGGCTCAATGGCTTGCTCGACTTCTTTGGTGTATTGTCTAACGGACACATTCAAGTGTAGATTGGAGTCACCCATGTGGCCATATCCAACGACGGCGCGGACGGGGAAGGAATCATCATCGCCCACAAGACCCTTCTCGGTAAGACGGGCCTTGGTGTCTTCGACGAGCTGGTAGAGTTCAGGGAGTGGGATGGAGACGTCGTATTTGTAGGTTCCGCCGAGATGACTCAAAGACTCGGTGATACCTTCACGCCAGCGCCAAAGAGACTGAATTTGTGTCTCGTCCTGAGCAAGGACTCCGTCGGCGACGATGCCTTCTCCCAAGACGTGTTCGAGGAACGTTTCCAGTTTGGCAGTGTCGTGTTCGGCATTGGAGCCGCTGGTCTCGATCAGGCAGTAGAATGGATACTCGCCCTCAAGAGGGGGCTTGTTGCCGGTAGATTCCTGCACTAAAGCCTGGCTTCGGCCGTCCATCAATTCAAAGGCAGAGAGAATCTCGGACAGTTGGCCCTTGGCTTCACGGAACGCCTTTCGGACTTGCTCATAACTTTCCAAACCAAAGTAAGCAACATTGACAGCTTTGGCACGGGGAGGACACAAGATGGAGACACCAGTGATGATACCAATTGTTCCTTCGGCACCGATGAACAGTTGCTTAAAGTCGTAACCAGTGTTGTTCTTACGGAGCTTAGACAGACTATCAATAATGGTTCCATCCGGCAAGACGGCTTCCAGGCCCAAAACGTTCCCGTGAAGACTTCCATAACGCAAAAGACGTAGACCACCAGCGTTAGTAGCAACATTGCCTCCAATGTGGCACGATCCCTTTGCTCCAAGATCCAATGGGAAGAGATAACCCTTCTCACCGACATGTGCATCGGCAACCTCGAGAATGACACCTGCATCAGCGACAAGAACGCCGGACTCCTCATCAAAAGAACGAATCTTATTCATCCGCGCAGTGCTGATGACAATCTCATCAAACACGGGCACAGAGCCTCCAACCAAACCCGTATTTCCACCCTGGGGCACAACAGCCAATTTATTCTCATTGCAATATTTCAAAACCTTGCTCACTTCCTCCGTAGTTTGCGGTTTCAGGACAAGGCGTGTCTGACCCCCGTATTTGCGCATCCAGTCGCTGTTGAAGGAGACTAGGTCGTCGGTAGCATCGGCGTTTACGCCATCGATGAGCGCAGAGTCCGTGCCGAGAAGCTCTTTGAAGTATTGTACATGCTCTTTTGTGACCTCGGCGAAATTCGGGTTTCGTTTGAGCTGAGGGTACGATGCGGCGGTCAATTTGATTTTCCGCGAGGCATCTGCGCGGTTGGTGGAGGTGATGCTGAAAGAGCGAGAAGCGTTGACCGAGATCGGTGCAATGATGGTCTGGGGTGTGAAGCGGCAGCGAGACGACAGTCTTGTCCTGCGCAGGGCAGCGGCGACACTGCGCGGAGCTGTCATAATGTTAATGTTTCTTGAATATGACAACCCAAGCTCCAGGTTTGAAGTGATTGCGAGAAAATGTCTAAATGAAATGGGAGGTAAAAGCATCTCCGGACATCGAATTCGTTCTGAATTTTGATTGGTTACGATCTGCTTGATATGATGACGTGATTGGCCGAATTTCTTTGTTTTCGCAGCCCGGATACATATCCGATTGCGGAGATGCTCCAAAATCGTCGACTCATAGTCGCGATTCCTCTCGAGGTATTCTTACATGTTAACTATATCCGAACATAGCCAACATAGCCCAGCTCTGTTACCTCTGTTCGTCTTGTATTGCTGAGTCTTCTGACAGGTATTGAATCTGTAGTTTAACACGGTTCAGACCACGAAGCAAGGATTGGTGTAAGGTTAGTCCATCAAGCCAACAAGTGCGAGTCCCACTATACGATGTACAAAGATTTGTAACCTCACCCTATCTTGATTGCTACGCGTAATACTAGAGACCAGTCTCTGGCAGGATCATTTACATCATTTGGAAAAAGAAAGGCGATACGTTGAATGAGAGAAGCATATTGTGTCTATGTATCATCGTCACGTCCGGAATGAAGCAAGCATTCGAAGAAAGGCTTGCGAGATATTGTGGCCAACTAACAATTATCAATTTGAAATCATTTGAAACCAATCTGAAGAGAGAACCCGTCCTTGAAGTATGCCGCCAACTAACCGATGACGATACACTTAGTATTTTCACCACTGGGTAAAAATCTGATGCTGATGCGAATGGTCCCGTGTCCGCCTCGCGAAACTTCTCGATACCACCCAAAACACTTTCTTCGCCCACTTTCCATTCCCCTAATCCCACCAGATTCGACCACAGCTCTAGTACATTTCCAAGCTGCGGCCCATACCAAGGAATGAAATGGCAACATCCCGGCTGGTACAGGTCGTTCTTTCGGCCGTTTGGTCTTTGGCCACGGTCATTAAGAGAGCTTAGGAGGGTCAATGTAACTAACTAGCATCTGTGAGGACAGCCACATATGGATAAATGGGGACGCGGAGGAAACAGGCACAGACAAACTAGATTTGACTATATACTGTAAGTAAGCAATGCTATCGTGTTTCTCTAGCTCTAGCTACTCACCAGGATTCATTTAGGTACGTTGTACAGCAAGCTTGAATACTTTTGACACGCCACAGGAAGCGGCGGCGGCAGGCGTGCAGATTGCGAGCCAGATTCCTCAGCAGACCATTGAAGGCCAGGCGTTTTTCAAAACTGCTGCTGGGCGGACACTCGTAGCTCTGACTGGAGGGAACCCGTATCTAGCGAATATATCTGCCGTGTCACCTGCGCAATTGGAGCCATTTTACTATGCGATCGCCAGTTATTTTGCCATGATTTGGAAGAGCTTGGTAAATCAAGGACAGGCCCTTCCGAATCTCTCGGTCTATGGGCTTCCAGTGGCTTAGCACCCAAATCGCAGACTCTTTTGCCTGTAGTATAGATTAATGATTCCAACAATTCCTAGAAACAGCTGCAAGTTGCAATAGTCATTCCAATCCTTGAGTACGGTTAGGAATACCCCAGATCATCCCTTTCAAGGGATACGAACAAGAAGAGAAGCGCATCGCACATCCTTCGAAAAGAGTCAAGCCATGTGACCTCGTGTGAATCCCCGCATTCCATCCAGTCAATTGCATGGATTGAAAAGCGTGTCTTTGCCTGGGACTGTCAAACTCAAATGACGGCATATGCTGTTTGGAAGCCTGCCAATGTGCTTTGTTTTGGTTTATATCCCGAGGATACGATGACGGGTATGCCACCAACCTTGGAAGCTTCGATCAGAGGAATTCGATGGCAAGACGAGGACGAAGTGAATGATAGGCTAGCACCAAGCGGGTGCCTCTATAAAAGTTAATTCTGGAAGTCGGTTTCATTATCGGTTTGTTGAAAGGGGTGGTGTTTGACTTGGAAACCTAAATGAGCAATGGCAACACACACTGTTCTTTTCACGAAATGAATGCGCGCGACACAATGAAATGGATAGAGCTGATCTGAAGAATCGATCTGATTCCCAGCAAGGGTCTAAATATAATGTCGAGACGAAGGAGTTGTCGTGTCAGCAACTTGGGAAAGAGCGGGGTGCGTCGGCATTAGCGCAGCCGGTTGCCCAGGACAACCGTTGTTTCCTCCACCGCTAAGGTTCGACTAGCCCTCAATCGGGCAGCTCCTGCCTCGACTGCGACTCTGCCCTGAACTCGAGCTGCGTACCTTTTTGTCTCGGAGTAAAAGAAAACTTACTCTGTAAAGATCTGATCTTACTTCTTCCCCTTTCACCTTCCTCTCTCCCTCTCACCCTCTCCCCTACTTCTACCCGCCTGTGTCCCTTCCATCAATTCCTCTCAAGCTCCTGCTTTTTGCTGGTCGGCAGCTGTTCCTCAGCACGGGAGTCTTGTCGGATAGAGAAGGTCCGAGTTCGTGCGCTTATCTGCATTCCTGTGATTTATTGTGTATCAATTGCAGAAGATGACGTCCGACGGCGATATGGCTAGTCGCTACCAGGTGATGGAAGAGCTAGGCAGTAAGTTAACGTCTTCGTTACAGAGTGGACATTGCTAACGGATATTCTACCTAGGTGGCAGCTTTGGCACTGTCTACAAGGGCATTGAGAAGGCGACTGGGGAGATTGTGGCCATTAAACATGTACGTCTTTCCTCACCTCGGTCCAATACGTTGCTAATGTTCAATTGTTAGATTGACCTCGAGTCGAGCGAAGACGATATTGCCGAAATCCAACAAGAAATTTCTGTTCTGGCTGCTTGTGCAAGCCCATACGTTACTCAATATAAAGCCAGTTTTCTCCGCGGTCACAAGTTATGGATTGTCATGGAATATCTCGGTGGTGGCTCTTGTCTGGATCTGGTATGCACATAAGCCGCATATACATAATGATGGCGGGCTAACAGCACCCAGATGAAACCAGGAAACTTTAGTGAAGCGCATATTGCTATTGTCTGCCGCGAGCTCTTGTTAGGATTGGATTATCTCCATCGGGAAGGAAAGATACATCGGGATATCAAAGCCGCCAACGTCCTCCTATCTGAATCTGGAAAGGTCAAGTTGGCGGATTTCGGCGTGGCCGCGCAATTGTCCAATATCAAATCGCAAAGAAACACATTTGTCGGCACCCCGTTCTGGATGGCTCCGGAAGTGATTCAGCAGGCTGGGTATGACTTCAAGGCAGATATCTGGTCATTGGGTATAACTGCAATGGAACTAGCAAACGGAGAGCCACCCCATGCTAGTACCCACCCGATGAAAGTTTTGTTTCATATTCCCAAAGCTCCAGCTCCACGTCTCGAAGGCAACGAATTCAGCCAAACATTCAAGGACTTTGTTGCGCAGTGTTTGGTGAAGGACCCTGATCGACGATACACCGCGAAGGAACTGTTGAAACACAAATTCGTCCGCAATGCAGGAAAAACAGAAGCTCTGCAAGAACTGATCCAACGAAAGCAAAACTGGGACAACGGCAAGGGACACCCGGATGACACGAGATATTATGCAGAGACTCTGTAAGAGGATCCTTCGATGAGACAGGAATTGAATGGAGAAGCTAATATACATTTAGGACCACATTCTCATCAAACGAGGAAGACGACGATGGATGGGTGTTTGACACAGTCAAGGCACCTACCGTCAAGAGGCCAGTAATCGCCGAGGATTTTTGCGAAGATCCGTTTGTCAAGGAGGAAGAGATGAAATCCATGCCGAAGCCTGTTGCCAATTCTACCGTCAGACGAACACCAGTCGCCGAAAGATCTCCAACCGTCAAGCGATCGAACACGAAACGTCGATCCAGCGGCGTCAAACACCCACTTGGTCTCAACTTGAGCTACGGAAACAGCCCATCTACAGTGCGTCAATTCCGCCGAGTCTCTGACAAAGGAAACAACGATCAGGCGCAACACTATAACTATCCCCCGGGATTGGATGAGAACGTGGCAGCCAAGACATTGTTCACTGATCCCGTTCCTAACAGCAAGGAGGCTCAGTTGGGACGAAGGGCATATAGCAGAGGCATTGGCCTTGCTTGCCAGGAAATCCTGGCCAACACTGGCGACCAGGAGAAACGAGAGGCAATCTCTCGGTTGGCAGAAGCGTTTAGCGATCTCGAAATGGTTGATCCGGAAGGATTATATCACATCTTGAAGCTATCTAACGAAAAGATGAGAGCGTGAGTCTTGCCTTCCTTCCATGATGAATTTCTGCTAATCATCACAGTGACTCAAAACTCTCTGCCCTCCTACCCGAACCAACACCGACGACTCCTCAGAAGCAAAAACTCGTTTTGGCCCAAAACAACCCTCACCTCAAGAGTCACCGTCGCCGACAATCAGAACAAATCCAGGTTGAACAAAAAGGCAGCCCTCAGTTGTCAAGCAGCATGCCCGGGCAGCACGTCCCAGGAATGGAGCATACGAAACAACTTGCCGATGTTCTCTATCAACGATGGAGCGAAGGTCTCCGCAACCGATGGCCGGCCATCTGATACTACTTGTACCACAACCCGAGAAATCCGTTCTTTGTACAACATTACCATAACCATAACCATCACCTCGACTTTGACTTCGACTCCGACATTCCGCCCTAACCCTACTTATCGAGAGTAACCTTTACTCCGTCCCATCTGCATCTCGGCGGCTTGACTGCTTTCTCCGTGCGATCGTTCATGACATTATCTCTCGTTTCCTTCAATTGATGGAAACTATTCTTACCAACAAACTTGTCTCTTGTACATTTTTCTTTCGTGCTTCACTCGTTTTGGCTCTGCCTGCACAGCATTGGAGTTTTGTTGGATATACTGGCCGAACTGCCAGAAAGAAGTTATCTTCGTTTTCTTTTCTTTCTTTTATGCTGCCATCTGAAGGCATAATAATGCCTCGATCTTTGTTTGTACGCTTTGCTTCTCTTCGTTCGCTTGATTCCCCTGGTGTATTATATCCCTCAGCCCACCACTTGAGGCTGGTCAGTACTGTTTCTTCTCGGTCGATTGCATTTGTGTTGATTATTCTTATCATCTCTGCTTCTTGATAGATAGTTTTGGACGCTTACTTTGTACTCTATGTGCGTGATGTTTATACTTTTGGACCTGGGTACGAGTGCCCGAGGTTATGTGTTATATAGAACACTCAATAATAGCTTGGATTGTTCAGTGAGTCTTCTAATTGTCGGGAAAATAACCACAGAGGACATAGTGGAGAAGCTGCGCGGGTGCTTTGACGGTCTAGAGCTCCAGCCCCAAAACGGTGGAGATATGCGAGTTGGCCCCTGAAGGCATGCGTCCTGTCGTACTCCGAAGCCTCGTGGAGTCTGCTGTTAGGAGCGCGCTGATAGGCTGTCGTCCGCTTCTGAAACCGCCTGCCTCGACGGCTTTAATTTGTTGTTCGTTTTTAAGGTCTGCACCACTGCCGCGGCCGATCTCTACTGCAACCGTACCTGCCTATACCAACTACAATTTATTAAGCTGATTCTTATTTTCCCCTGTATTTATTTTATTTCATTTCATCTGATGATTCGCCTTGTTGTTCTTTAATTACTCGTTCCTGCAGCTTGTTTCATTGTTCTGTTTTGATTTGAATGTTTAACGATTTGCTTAGGACGATTGTAGCATTCTTGTCGGTGGCTTCTTGATCTCTCGTCCTATCGTGTTGTGTCTGTTTTCAGCCATGCTACAGTGCATGCCGATCTCTGGTTGAGCCTTGATCATAGAGCATAAATCATAGACCTCTCTGATCTATATTCGTAACCATGGAGGAACCAGTTTCCGACCATGGGCCTCCCCCAGAGGCCCCTTTGCCACCGAAGACTTCGACGGAAGAGATGGAACGTCCACCTCTCCCCTCGCGTCCCAACGTCGCTGCTCGCCACGCCAAACGCCTTACACTCAACTTTCCCATTGCACCGCCCCTCAATCTTCGTCCAGAGCAATCGTCACCGTCTGTCGCTACTCCTGCCGCCGAGTCGTCACCCCGGATGATGTCACCCGGCCAATGCGTTCCTGACGCCTCCATCCTAGGCGAGGTACTCAACCACGAACCGACCGATCTTCTGACCGCCATTGCATCACAAGAGCGAAAAGTCCTTGAACTCAAGGAGGAATTGTCCAAGGCCGAGGCTGAGCTGACGAATTTGAAGAAGCAATGGGTTCGAAGCGAGAGACAGAAGAAGCAGACGGAGATCAGCCATCATGCCGAAGCCATGCGGCCGATACGGCCGTCAATGGATGGCTCAAACGATCTTAAGTCTCCTCGAAATTCCGAGATTTCAGTTTCAGCGAACTCGACAACTACGCCCATAGATGCCGTACCCGTGCAAATCAGAAGGAGTAAAGAATTGGAAAGACGAAATAGCATTCGCAGTGCAGCCAAAGGCGAGACTTTGATCTCCGCTAATGGTCGGAGGGTCTTTGCTGGGTCGAAACACACTCGGACTTTATCTTTATTGTCGCCTGATATGGGTGTTGTCAAACCAACATTTCCGATGCCAAGTCCTTCTGACCCGACGAAAAGCTCCGAGTCTCAGGCGACACGACATCCGCGATCCGCAACGCTGCCTTCTGTAGAACGAGCCGATACGTCAAAGACTACGGAGGTGTCCGAGAAATCGACAAATGAGAATGAGTGGAGGCGGTCTTTGCCTCCCCCATCTAGCGAGGCTCTTCTACGGACGGGTAGACAAATGGCATCTGATCTGAGAGAGGGATTATGGACATTTTTGGAAGATATTCGGCAAGCTACAGTAGGAGAGGAAGGAATCAGCGCTACACGAAACCGGACACTACAACCCCCAACATCCGGCACACCACGCTCTCGTAGCGGACAACGAAGCGAACGAAGTGTGACCCCGGTCCGACGCCGGGATCAGAATGGAAATTCTATCGGACGCACAAGCTCCTCATCATCACTGTCCAAAGATGCATCAGCATCAAGAAAAACTGGTAATAACAATTCTTCTTCTCCATCTCCTCCGACCGGCACAGAAGTATCATTTTGGAGTGAATTCGGAGTTGATACCCCGGGGCAGAAGCTCAAACACAAACAAACCAAACAAGCCACCGCAGTGGCCGCCAGCAATATCCAAAACGGACAGAAAGAGTCCGCAAACTCGAACCAGCTAGAAGTCGAGGAGGAGGAGGAGGAGGATGACTGGAATAATTGGGATACGCCGCAACCAGACAAGAAATCGCATACGCCTTCGTCAAGTCGATCAACAGTTACTTCCAAAATCGATCAGTCTCCGTCAACCCAGCTCAGCAGTCCAAGGACCAGTGCCAGGTGAGTCTAAACGTTGCAATGTACTTTCTTGTTTGTGCTTCATTGATTTAAACTTCTTTTACTTCTGTTTTAGCACTAAGTCCATATTGACTAACGGCAAGCGGAAACAATAGCTTTGGGGAGCGAAATACCGATGAAGCAGAACGACCTCGCACGGATAATGGCATTCCGTGGCCGGCGTTGAGCAAGTTTACTGCTTCGCAACTCACTCGCACAGCGTCAAGCTTGATGGATGAATGGGAAAAGAGCTTGACTTCTACCTCGTCATCTGCAAAGGCGGAGCAGGATGATTGGGAGGCTTTCTGATCGTGAACTACCGATACCTGCTATACACTCGACACACTCGACTATCTGCACATAAATTCTATCTACTTCGACATGACGAACGCCACGGTGTTTATATTTTCTTGCTTTCATGTTTCCCTTGTTCTGACGATGTTTTGCGCCTTACTATAGCGAACATGAATCACGAGACGAGGCCTTATGCTGCTTCTTTATGACATTATCCTTTTTCGCTTTTTCGATTCTTTAGACCGACTGGGGTGGTCTGTTGGTTGATACCATTCTTGTGATTTATTTGAGTCTATTTTGGTCAGATATGTACAGATAGAAATATATATTTACTTGATTGAACTATCTTATCTTCACGGGACCTTCAAATATAGAACATCCACCAGGGATATGTAGAACATACCTGTTTCAGGTCAAATGACATCCATTCTCAAATTTCGGTATATATCTAATTACTAGAAATTATCGATTATTGAAGGTCTGATCGCCCTGTACTCGACACCTGGAGGGTTGCGGAGATATAACTGCACAGTTGGTCCCTAAATGCCGCCGTACATTTTTTTAAACTTTTCTCCACCTCCGCGGCCATCTCCAAGAAGGCCCGAAAAACTGCGCAAACAAACGGTATCCCCCCAATCTCATCAATCTCATACAAGACCACAATCCAGAATCATATTTATCCTCCTGTGCCTTGACTACAGTGTCAAAGATCCGCGTCCTCGTTTCATCTCGGCCTACACGCTCCCCGATTGCGCCGATTACCTCCGTCCATACCTTCGGAAACGAAACAACAATCTTTCATCAGATCGAAATAAAGCATAAGACAATATGAGTTTCCCAGGCTTCCCGCCAATGGGCGGCGCTGGCGCCGGACCTAATGCAGGCATGTCCGAGCAGGAGCAGAATATGATTAAAATGGTATGCATAACCTTTTGACCTAGGTGCTGTCATCTCGTTGCAATACTAACCTACCATTTCTGTACAGATGAACGCAGCCGCAGAATCATGTCCGGTCAAAATAGCCCTCGCCGGCGGTTCTGGTTTCGCATTAGGTGGTGCTTTCGGTTTTCTTGCTGGCGCTGTACGTCCTTCCCTCCAACCTCTCTATCTAATCTATGTACTGACTTTGAGAATCAAATGATAGATGGCCTACGACGTCCCCCTAACCGCCAAAGGCGCCGAAATCTACAACCTCCCCTGGCGCGAACAACTCAAACACGGCTTCAAGGACATGGGCACCCGCGCCTATAGCAGCGCAAAAACATTCGGCTATATCGGCGCTATCTACAAAACCGCAGAATGTTCTGTGGAAGGGTTGAGGGCAAAGAATGATTTGACGAATCATGTTGTGGCGGGTTGTTTGACGGGGGCGTTTTTGGGGAGGAATGCTGGTCCGCAGGCGGCGTTGACGGGTTGCGTTGGGTTTGCGGCGTTTAGTGCGGCTATTGAGGCTTATTTGCGTATGCCGGAGGAGAATTGATCGATCTATGATCGGTTTTATATTTTCGGGGTTTGCGTGATTATGCGGGATGTCTGAGTATTGGGAAGGACATGGGATTGTTCTCATGTGATACATACGTACAAGCAAGCATTGCTGGAGTTTTGGTATAGGATGGGCTTTTGTTTTGTTGCTTGAGGGTTCTTTACTCCTGTCCACTCATCTATATGGAAATATGTATATTATTGTTTGATATAACAGACTTTTAGACTGCTTCATACCTGACCCCTCAAGAAGGAGTTTGCAGAATCGCCATGAAATAGAACATCTCGAGGATAAAGTATTGGCCTCTGCTGGACTTTTTTTTCTTTTCTATCAAATAGAATATTTGTTAGCTGGATATTCGCCAATAGAGGCAAGACGGTACCTGAGCATTTGCCCTAATTGATGTTGTGATGGAGGCGAATGACGTCAAGACTCTACTTATCTTCAACATTGCCACGGCAAGAGGACTTGACAATAACAAAATAAACGAAAAAAGAGAATCAACAGAAAGTGTTGCTAAATCACAAAATTATAAGCTCGCAGCAAAACATGTCTACTACAACTGTACGCCCTGAGCGACCCCCTTCCAGCAGAGTATGAAGACTGACAGCCGAAACAGATCGAGTATTCCAAAGACGAACCCTTGAACCGTGAACCTCCAATACAGAAACTTATATCTAGGTCAGTCCTCTCAAAGGATTATCGGTAACTTTTATTAAAGGTTGACAGTTTCATTACAAAAGGGGATGCAACCTACGACCGCAACCACGGTCCTATCCCTCACCTCAATGCTAAGACGCACACCGTCACAATAGACGGACAAGTCACCAACCCTCTAAAGCTATCTATAAACGATTTTCAGAACAACTTCCCGCAACACGAGGTCATATGCGCCCTCCAATGCGCCGGTAATCGTCGCCATACAATGCGTACGCTACTCAAAGAAGTCCAGGGCATAGACTGGCTTGACGGCGCGGTTATGAATTGTAAATGGAGAGGCCCCCGGTTACGAGATGTGTTGATCGCTGCTGGCGTTGGCCAAGAAGCTACGAAGGAGGAGAATAAGAGGTTTGTGGCGTTTGAGTGTTATCAGGTTGAGTGTCAGGACGATACCTGGTTTGGCGGCAGTGTGGAGTTGGAACGGTGTATGAGTGTGGAGGATGAGGTTATTCTTGCTTTGGAGGTATATCTCCCCTTTCACATCCTTTCGGCATGCTAAATGAGTACAAAAGATGAACGACACCCCCCTAACACCCAACCACGGCCACCCGGTCCGCGTCGTAATCCCCGGCGTCGTAGGCGCCAGATGGGTGAAATGGCTAGACCGTATCACAATCCAGGACGAGCATTGCCAGAATTATTACCAGCAGTACGACTACAAAGTCTTGCCGCCGGAAGTCGATGATTCGGATAAGGCAAAGGAGTATTGGATGAAGGTGCCGCCATTGTTGGATATGCCAATTAATTCTGTAATTGCGGCGCCGGATGATGGTGAGACGGTTGTGAGTCGGAATGGGAGGGTTGATGTGAAGGGGTATGCGGTGCCGCAGGGCCGTGATGGGCCAGTTATGCGTGTGGAAGTGTCTGGGGATGGAGGGAAGACGTGGGTTGATGGCCAGTTCGAGGTGCCCGAAGGTAAAACTGTGAATGATAAATGGTGCTGGAAGTTGTGGAAGGCTTCAGTGCCTATGGAGAAAGGTTCTGGAAAGGTTGTGTTAAGTAGAGCCTTTGACGCTGCTGGCAACACTCAGCAAGAAAGCAGTCCCTGGAACCTGCGCGGAGTCGCATATAACGGGTATGGTATGTCAAAAGATCTGAAAATCGTATAATCAGGTATGCAACGGAACTATAAGCTCCTTCTGTACATTGGCTTGCTGTAGTTATATATCTATGGTAGTACAATATACTTCTCAAGATGCTTGGGAATAACACCACGAAGATTCTTGCTCTTCAACCACTTATCTGAGAAAAGCCTGTCGGCATACCGATATGCACCATCACACAAAATAGTAACGACGGTAGAACCTTTGCCTAATTTCTCAGCAACCTCCTTGGCAGCAACCACGTTCAACGCAGAGCTAGCACCGAGATACAGTCCCTCTTCATCCAAGCAGCGATATACCATTTCAATGCTCTTCTCGTCGCTGATGTGTAGTGAATCATCGATCAGGTCGATATCCGGTTTCAAGTTTTCTGTGACACGGCCTTGACCGATACCCTCTGTTATACTGCCGCCTGCTCGCTCGGCGAGCTTGCCTCCGCTTTGAATGTAGCTGTGCAAGACACTGCCGGGGGGATCGGCAAGGAAGCTCTTGACTCGGCCGTCACTGACAGTCTTCAAGTAACGGGTAATTCCAGCCAAGGTACCCGCCGTTCCCGTCGCGCATGTAAACGCATCAATTTTACCCTCAGTCTGAGCCCAGATCTCAGGTCCCGTAGTCTCAATATGGGCCTGTCGGTTTGCGGTATTGTCAAACTGATTGGTCCAGACCGCATTATCGAGAGACTCCGCATGTCGCCGGGCCTGGTGGTTATAGTTTTGTGGGTTGTCAAACGCAACAGCCGGGACGGGGTATACTTCGGCGCCTAGGAGTCGCAACAAATCGATCTTGCCCTGCGATTGTGTGTTGGGCATATAAATGACGAGCTTGTATCCCTTTGACCGGCACACATGAGCAAGACCGATACCGGTGTTTCCAGCCGTGCCCTCTACCACAGTACCACCTGGGCGCAAGAGTCCTTTTTCTTCGGCATCTTTGACGACGTATAACGCAGCACGATCCTTGACACTGCCACCGGGGTTTTGGAATTCGGCTTTTCCAAGAATGTTGCACCCTGTTTCTTCGGAGAGTCGTTTGAGTCTAATCAATGGCGTATTGCCAATTGCTTTGATTTGTCAACCATATGTCGATTTGAAAAACGAGGTTGAAGCGGACTTACCTTCTGTGAGGCCATTGACCCATCCCTGAGCTGTAGAGACCTTTGTGTTATACGCAGTCGAGGCCTCTGCACTACGCAGAGCCGTCGTCGTAAACGTGCGCAGGCCGTGCTTGAACATTGTGAGTTGCTCAAGGGACAAAAGAGTCAACACGAGAGAGAGAGGGATGTTTCTGCTGAGGAATAACCGCGGGATCAGTAAATCACGCCATCGGCCCGTCCTGTCAGCCAATCAACGCGGTTAGTCCGCAGGGCGGTCTGGCGGGCTAACCCTTATCTTATCGCAGCCGGTTTGAGTTAGTCTTTGTTTACATCCGCCGCTCGAGGGTGTCCTCCTTCCCTTCCAGTTTTTGTTTACGCCGCGCAACTCCATCAATCGTCTTCAGCGACTACGACAGCCATTTCGGAGGCTCTGCGACAAAGAAATTGAACACAACCTATTTATTTACCAGGCGCCTCACAAGTCGAAATGCCCGCTCGCGCAACGAGCGGCCCAGTGTCCACTGGGTCACGCAAAACATCTGGACAGAGCGCCGGGTCATCCAAGCGAGCATCCTCTGCGACACCATCTGTAGCAGTACCTCCCGAACCACCGCTACCTACGACTTCGTCCCACCTTCGCGCAGACGTTTGCGCAATTTTTGCAGATTCCCAACGATCCACTACCGGACACAGAAAACTTGTTGTGCGGTTGCGAAAAGTCCAAGAAATATCCTGCGGCATCACGCCGCCTAAGAAATCGAAAGATGGACAGATTGAAGAAGACCGAGAGATTCCATCCAGCGATGAGACTTTTGGCGAGCAGGAGTTCAATGTGGAGATTACTCGATGCATTCTTCGCATATTGCCCATCAAAAAGACAGAATCTGTCGGCGACCGAGTGATTCGCTTCCTTGGACTGTTCTTGAACCATGCATCTGAGAAGGGTGAGTTATTCGCAGACCGTTCGAAAATAGCTCATACTGACCATGATAGATGGCGAGGTCTTCAATCCTACAGACGTAGACGAAACACAAATGTTCCCGGAAACCCCGACTACGCGACTTACCATGGCTATTGCAAATATGGTAGTACCATTGCTAGCGTCCAAAGACAAGATAGTCCGATACCGCTCAACACAATTGCTTGCCCATCTGGTCAATTCATTGGACTCAATAGACGACGAGGTATTCCTTTTAGTGAGGACCGGCCTTCTCAAAAGAATCCGAGACAAGGAGGCTACAGTCAGAGTTCAGGCCGTACTGGGTCTGGCGCGCCTTGTCGGAGACGAAAGTGATGGCGGACTTGAGGATTCCTCCGCAGCTTTACTGGAAAAGCTTCTCGATATTCTACAGAACGATGCCACTGCCGAAGTGCGCAAAACATTGCTAATCAACTTACCCTTGATTCCGACGACACTCCCGTATTTGCTCGAAAGAGCCCGCGATCTTGATGCTGCCACTCGACGCGCACTGTACTCTCGTTTACTACCGACATTGGGCGATTTCCGTCACTTGTCATTGTCCATGCGTGAAAAGCTTCTACGATGGGGCTTACGTGATCGAGACGAAAATGTACGAAAGGCTACTGGCAAATTGTTCTACGAGAGATGGATCGAAGACTGCGCCGGCAATAAACCCTCAGCCGAAGGAAACACCATGGGACAGATCTCAGCACCGAATACATCTGCCCTTTTGGAGCTGTTGGAGCGTATAGATGCGGTCAACTCTGGTATGGAAGGTGGTGTAGCCCACGAAGCGATGCGAGCCTTCTGGGAAGGTCGTCCCGATTACCGTGAAGAAATTGTCTTTGACGAGGAATTCTGGCAAGGCCTTACTGCAGAATCAGCATTCCTGGCTCGCAGTTTCAATGATTTCTGCCGCGTTGAGAACGAAGCCAAGTATGGCAGTCTCGCAGACGATAAAATGCCAGAAGTTACTGCTCTCGCATATTTCCTTGGAAAATACTCGGGTGCTCTGCTCGCGAGACTGAAGCAAGCTTCTGCCAGTGGTGAAAACGAGGAAGAGACCATGGAGCTTGAATTTGTGGTCGAACAACTTTTGCACATAGCCTTGACGCTAGATTATTCCGATGAAGTCGGACGACGAAAGATGTTCGCCTTGCTCAGAGAGAACCTCGCAATACCCGAGCTCCCCGAATTATGTACTAAGCTACACGTGGAAGTTCTTCGAAACGTTTGTGGTCCTGAAGCTGCAGGCGAATCCGAGTTCTGCAGCGTTGTTCTAGAAGCCGTTGCCGAAGTCCACGATGCAATTGCCACTGAGGACAGCTTTGTATCAGCACGATCTGAGCTAAGTGATGATGGAAGCTCCCGAGCAAGTCGCGACCGATCCATGACTCCAGCCAGCGATGTACCATTCGACAAAGAGAAAGCCAAGGCCAAGGTGCTTCGTGAGATCATGATCAATATGAAATGTCTTCACATCGCTCAGTGTATGCTTCAGAATGTTGAGGGTAATCTTCAACAAAATATGCATCTCGTTACGATGTTGAACAACCTGGTGGTTCCAGCTGTACGAAGTCATGAAGCCCCTATTCGTGAGAGGGGTCTCGAATGTTTAGGATTGTGCTGTCTGCTCGATAAGGTATGTTTTGTAGCTTGCTTCTCTCGTCGCCCGGCTAACGTTCGTCCAGACCCTCGCGGAAGAAAATATGACACTCTTTATTCACTGCTTTACTAAAGGTCACGAAGCGCTCCAAGTTACAGCAATTCATATCCTGGCCGATATGCTCACGGCGCACCCCGCACTACTTCTCCCAGTTGTACAAGCCGACAGCGAGACAATGATGCCTCCTCCTTACCAAAGGAACATCTACAAGGTGTTCGCAAAGGCATTGAAATCGACGTCGCCTGCCGACGTGCAATCGGCTGCAGCCGTAGCTCTATCGAAGATGCTTCTTGTCAACATATTCACACCTTCAGGACCTAACATACCACAAGCCATCAAAGATTTGAACGAGTCGTCTATTGAAGCTTTACTCCAATCTCTGATCGTGTCGTTCTTCCATCCGCGCACACGCGAAAACCCTGTTCTCAGACAAGCACTGACCTACTTCTTCCCGGTCTTCTGCCATTCACGTCTTGCAAATACGCAACGCATGCGCAAAATTGCCGTTCCCGTGGTACGATCTGTTCTAAACGCTGCAGAGGAATACTTCTCCCTCGAGGCCGAGGAGGACAGCGATGGAGACATTGACGAGAGCGTTGGCGAGCGAGAAATCAAAGCTTTGATGACGCAGGTTATTGGCATGCTCGTTGAATGGACTGACGATCGCCGAGTGGTAGGACTCGGTGGTGAAAACATTTTTGCCGGAGGAATCGCCAGCTCAAATGCCCATGGCTACGTACATTTGGCACTAGTCAACGACATCCTCGAGCGGATTCTCGGAATCAGTGCCGGTCCCAACAAATGCTCAAAGGAGGAGAAGAAACTATTGATGTCTATGCTCAGCAAAGTATACATATCGGCACCTGTAATCCCGACATCGACCGCGCCCGGATCACGAGCAGGATCTCGTGCACCCACCGATATAACAGAAGATGCCTTCCGTTCCAGTAACAGAAGCAGCGGTGTTCGCGAAGAAATCGAACCTGAGATCGTTGCACTCGCAGAGACAGTCAAGGGACTTCTCAACGATGCCCTCGAGGAAGCCGCCACAGACGCAGCCAGCCGCAACGCGATAGTCAAGGTCAAGAACACAATCCTGAAAATCCTTGCATATGCCTCTCAACAAAATACCAGCAGCAGAGACACCAACCGCAACACGCGGGCCAGTAGCGTCGACTCGACATATTCACACGCCGGGCCTGGATCACGACAGACCTCTGTTGAGCCTCACGGTGTGCGTTCTGGCACGACAGAAGTTGCTATCGACGAGACGATTATGGAGATTGACGAGGAAGAAGGTCATGACGATAGCCGGGCGACGGTCATCAAGAATGAGAGAAATAGTGAAGAGCCTGAGTAGATCATCAGTTCTGTTGTTTCATCTTTTAGGGAGAGGGATACGTTGATATGATTACGTTGAGATATGGGTTATTCGGAAATAGGAGGCTTGGTGTTTTGATTGTTTGTTCGTAAGACGTGTTTTATGCCTGGATAGTGATATGACTTATATAAGTACTTGTTTGTTTAACAATTTGAAGTTGGCTTTCGTCGTCCACGAAGGCCTCCATTGCGATCTAATAGATCTATGCGCCGAGTAGGGGTCAGTCGAGACTTGTGTATGATGCTAGAACCCGTCGACACGCTCTTTCGCTTCATGTTAGCCATGTAACTTAGTAAGTAGATAGTATATTATTCAGACCCCCTCAAGCGAATTCTCGAAACGGTCACATTTACAGAGCTCTTGCAAAATGTAGTAAGAGAATGATTTTTTGCTAAATGTAAAAAAAAAAAAAAGGTATGTCCACTCTATCACAATTGATTTGACACAAGTAGCATAACAGCTACAAACCCAGAAGCCCATTTCTTTCCGACCCAATGCCATGCCATGCCATGCATCGCTCAAAAAAAAAAGATAATGAAAAAAACAACCACAAAAAATTGAATTTTTGTACCCCCTGCCTCCGTAAGAAACAACCCAAGAAATAGTTTGCATATATACCAGCTCTGCCTCCACCGCCACTTCTCTTTCTTCTTTTTCTTCTTTCTTTTTTGGGGGGGTATGGGCTGCTCTAATGGCTTCCTCATCGTAGTAGATTGGGGTGAGCGAAAGTGTGTGTGTGTATGTGTGCGCGCGTGTGTATGTGTATTTGATCGTAGCCCTCGATGGATACACTCCCTGGTTCCTCCCCTTCTTGTAAAGCGACAGATGAAAAAAAAAATAAAAATAAAAATAAAAAAATAAACGGGGAATAAGAAGATAAAACGCAAGACCACGAAATCAGCGACCCAGCCAGCCAGCTCCATCCTGCCAAAATGCACCGGAACCAAAACTTCCATATTAAATTTCCGCATCAAACAACGTGATACACATTTTGCAATTCGGCAACGGGAAAGACCAGACACACGGACTTGCAATTATTTGATCAACAAGGCATATTCAACAACGACGACGTAAAGGGACGGAAATGGATTTCAGAATGATCCGCTTATGCGGGCGATTTGTTGGCAGCCGCTCCGTTTCGACGGCCGTGGTTGTCATCGTTGACAGTAAGCCCACCTAGACCGGTGGACAGGAAAGCAAATGGGTCGCTAGCACCATCAGTTGTGTAGAGGTTACCGTTCAAGGCGTTCGAGTGTGAGCCGTGGTCAGCTCCAGTAAAGGCGGCCTGAGTCGCCGGGTTGCCAAAAGAAGCCGCCGAGTGACCTGCATTGGCTGAACCGTATCCTGCATTGATTTGGCCCATTGGTGGATAAGGACCAGGAGTGTTTCCGAGACCAGACGGCAAGCCATAGTTGCTTGGGGGGCCACCGAATTGCTGCCCAAATCCACCAAAGCCACCGCCGCCGCCGCCGGTCGGGAAGGGTGCTGGAGCAGGTGTACCGGCCATTGAGCCCGGACCCATGCCAAATCCAGATGGAGGCTCCATTGGTGAGGGGAATGCAGAGTCTGCTACGACGGCTGCACCAGAACGGGGGGCACCACAGCGAAGACAGTTGGTGTTCTTAGCAAAGTTGTGATAGCCACAACCCTCTGAACCACACTTCCAATCACCCGCACGGAATGGGACAACACCATTACCTCCAACTCGAGAATGGCCCATACCGTGACCTCCGTGAGGGTTCATGGGCGGCATCATAGATGGGGTGACGTACCCATATCCGTATGGGTCAGGAGCGGCACCCACGGCGGGGAATGAGCAACGGAAACAAGCAGTTCTGCGCTGGAAGTTAGAGAAGCCGCAAGAAGGGCAAGTCCAGTCACCGGGGCGAGGGCGGTTCTTCGATGGTGGGAATGGTGTGAGAATCTCGGCAGCCCGGTCCAAAACGCGGCTAGATGAAGGAGACACCTCGATGGCCTTTTCGTTAAGAGCCCGGCCATTCATGCAAAGACTCTCGGCGGCCTAGATTCGTTAGTTTTAATCAATCCCCTGAAGCCCAATTGAAAGATATCTTGAGGATGTATACATACCTCCTCGTGGGATGAAAAGACGGCAAAGCCAGTTCCTGTAGGCTTGTGCTGATCGGGAGTACGCAATGTCCAGAAAGCAATAGGACGACCACCATACTGGGTGAACCAACTCTCTAATTCTGACTGCGTAGTGTCATGTGGAAGACCGCTCATATGGAGCACCTTGCTGCGTTCAGCGAGGAAAGCACGGACATCGGCCCTCGCATCCATTGGGCGAGTGAGGATTTCGGGATGTTCATGAGCAGGCTGAGACTTGCGGATGAGACCTTTGAGAACACGAGACAAAGTAATGGCTTCCTCCATAGCCCGTCGAGGAGATGCCGGGGCGAGTGCCTGCAGGTGGAAAGGCAAGTTGTGCTTGATCGGGGCCGAAGATTGAACAGGTTCCACCTCGAGAGCAGCGCAGATGTTGGCAAGAGAGCTGGGACCAAATGGCAACGACTCCGGGTGATGAGTTTGCCATCTCTGGTATTCGGTACGAAGGTCAAAGGTTCGGGAGTGTTGGAGGTATGGAGGTAGAACGACGGCTTTATCGCGGGCTTCCCGAGGGAGTTGTACACGAAGGTCCCATGAGTCGAGGGTCACGAAAGAAAACTCGAGATTCTTCGAGATAAGGTGTTCCTGAGCGAAGGCATCGAAGCGATTGACAGCGTCCCGGAAGCTTCCAGCATTGCGCACGTTTTCCCAAGTCAAAGTGGTCAGGCTCGCTAATGGTAAGCGGGTTCGTCAGCTCATCATTTTCCGGCGAGTAATATCAACCCAACGCAATGCCATTGAGACGCAAAACTTACTGCACAGCGGTGTAATTGGAGTGTTGACTGGTTTCACGAGGATGCTTTCTCGATGCAACTGTATGTGTAAAGCGACTTCGGTTAGCGGGAAGGGTAAAAAAACCGAGACCATTCAAAAAGATCCAATTGACGGGCGTACCTCATCACAATTTTTGGTATCAAGCAAAATCCATCCCAGCTCAATGACCTCAGCAGAGTCCTTGGTCACGTAGACGCCATGTTCGTCGCAGGTAGTCGCAACGTGTATAACGATATAGCGGTCCAGCTTCGGGATGGGGGACGGAACGGCGGCCATGTCTCGCTGCGTGGTATGCCAGGGGAATTGGCAGAAGAAGGTCAAGTAAGAATGGAAGAAAAAATCACAAACGCCCCTGCCCAAAAAATAAACACAATACAGGCAAGAAGCAATTAGCGATCACGACGAAGAAAAATAGGTCGTGATCGAGGAAGAGGGAGATAAATACAAAGAATGAAGAAAGAGGAAAGAGGAAGGACGGGGGGAAGGAGGAGGAGGAGTAAGCGTAGATACAGCGGGAAAATAGAAAAAAAAGCTGTGTTGCGTTGCTACTGGGGAACAAGAGCTGGTGGAGCAGCGAGCACAGCCAACAACGGCCACCCTGAGGCCCAGGCATTAATTAATTACTCTTAGTGACTTAGTTAGTCCCGGGCGTGCTCCATGACAGTTATCTTTGCTTTTGACCTATTTACTATATTACTACGTTTTGAAATAATTGGTCGAAATAGCTAGCTGTGTATGACTGCCTACGATGCGTGCACGGAGTAGAGCCGATGCCTGTCAAGGTATCATTATCCATACAATTGACGACTGCTTCCTGCCTCGGTAGGCCAGGACGAGTCATAAAGAAGCTGTCATGTCATCCTATCATGATCCCTGTTGCCTGCTCGAGAGGTTACCTACAGTAGCGGAAGCTCGGAGAGACGGTGCGCGATGCTTGCTGTAACTATCAATCCGCATATCGTAAGTCAAGTCACAAAGGATAATCCTATACACATGATCATTGTCTTGCAAACCCTCATTAAATGCATATAGTCGATGATGGAAATATCAATGGCGATGTCGAAAGATGGTAGGTAAAGATACGAGCGAGTGCTAACGTGATAAGTGGAGGAACTTTTTAGGAGCAACGGTGAAAAGAGTCCCCGCTTTGTTTATGGTCAGCCAGTAGGAATCCGCCGCAGCATCCGGGAATATATAGAGCTTCATTTCCGCAGGGATCTAGTAGTCCTCAATAACTTCTACCTACAGGGTTAATCATGAAGGGAATTATGCAATTACTGATAAGAATTGGTCGAACTGGCAGATAGCTACGAATTACTCGCTCTTCCAGTCCCGCTTGATGAGGTCCGCTGCCCTCTCCGCAAATGCGTACACAGTGGCTTGTGGATTGGCCGTGCTTACAAGCGGGATGGCACTCGCATCGACAATCCTCAGTCTTTCGACACCATAAACCCTCAAGTTGGAATCCACCACTCCATCTTTTTCGCGGGGTAGCATGGAACAGGTTCCCGGATAATGTCACATAGAAGGTCATATTCTTCTCCCGGGCATACTTTTTTGCAGCATTCAAGTCTCCCTGGAACTCTGCAGCTGGGTCGCAGAACTTCAATGGCTGTTCAAGGAGCTTCCCAACGTGCGGTGACTGTACTATGGTTTTGACGCCGAGCAAGTGCCGTGCTATAACTTCCACATCGAGAGGATTCGATAGGTAACCAGGATCTATGGTTGGAGAGTCTCCAGGATTGATGGAGGTACTTGATTTTTTTCAAGTCAGCTATGGCGAAATGCATCAGGCGTGAACAACCAGACATGGAAAAGCCCCTCAATTTTCTTACAGGGTAGGTAATTTAAAAGTCACTCACATATGAACACTTCCGCGGGGAAGCGGTTGAGAAAGTACTACTCCGATGGTGACGGATTTTCCAAAGCGGAGTTGGGACAATCGGATCGTTGACATCTTTGGCATAATTGGTCTGCCCCAAGGCAGCCAGGTACGCAGCTGATGGTTGCTCGGGATCAAGAATAGTGGACTTCGCGATGTCATAATAGGCTCGTGTCGCACTGTGCTGTTGTGAGTCTTCGGGGGCGTAGTCCGTGAGTAATGTTTGGAGAGCAGATCTTGTGCCAGGCAGAGGTAAATATGCGTAAGTGTGAACCCCAAGCGAAGCTAGGGGCCCTGTCTACGTTGCTGTATATTCTTGCATTGCATCATCGAGGGCTTCAGGCTCTTTTCTGATCAGAGAGTCTTTAGTCTCAAGGTCATCCTGTGCCTGGAATACCGTAAACGATACTAAATGATCTAGAAGGAGAAGAGGTTAGCTCAAATCTGTCCAAAAGCAGGTATGTATCTAGATGGTAGGCTAGTTTGACATTCGTTGAGAGTCAAGTCAGGAGAAATGGCCAAAATGTCTTGAGAGGACTACGGGAGCTGTCCACATACCTTGAAGATTTCGCCCAACCCCTGGGAGATCCATGACTACATCGATACCATGCTTCCGGAGGAGTTCTGCTCCACCAACTCCAGAGAGCTCGAGGATCTTGGGAGATTGAAGGGCACCGGCGGCAAGAATAACTTCTTTTCTTGCGCTGGCCTCTTTCAAGACACCTTCGAGACTGTATTGAACCCCAATCACCCTGGGAGGATTGCTTTTGTCGAACAGAATCTTCTCGACGTGCGAGTTAGTCAGAACATGAAGATTTTGTCGAATCTCAACGGGCTTATAGTAGGCTGAGGCAGGGTAGCTTCTCTTGCCCCCCCGAGTCGATACTAGCAAGGCAACTAAAGGAGCCCACGGAACTATGGATGAAAGGATCCCCAGCGTTGTATTGGCCATTGCTGCGAAAGAACTCGGCCCATGTCTTGCGAATAGGGTGTGTCTTGTTGCCAAAGGTTGTTTGTATTAGACCTTTGGCTTCGTTCAATCCAGGCCAGTCCTCAATTTCCAGAGCTTCTTTGGCATCCTGGGCAACAACCGGACTGCTGTAGGCTTGGGGAGATAATTCCTGGAGGGTGATACAATTCCACTTGGGGTTTCCGAGAGCCTCCCATGAGTCAACAACCCCTTGAAAGAGGAACAAAGTCTTGTGCATTTAGAGCACTGGATCCTCCAAGAATCTTGCCCAGGTTGAGACCAAGCACTCTGCCATTGAGACCGGGCTGTTGAAAAGTGAATGAGCCCACAGTCTTTATCCGGACATAGACATCCTTACCTGAGGCGTAGAATGAAAGTTCCAGTCAGCCTCGGATCCAAGTAGGGCAGCGTAGAAGATGGGGATGTTCACGCGGGGGTCTGCTGTCAAGTGGTCTCCTGCTTCGAGAACCAGCACGGAGGTGCTGGGTTCCTCACTGAGACGAGAAGCAACCACCAGTCCAGCCGTACCGCCGCCAATAATGACAAGGACATGAGGGCGCACCGAATGTATAAACATCACAGTCTTGCTCTTTCCATAGTGAGAATGCCAAAATAGGAAGTAACACATAAACTTATGCTGTTACACAAAAGAACAAAGAACTCTCAGGTAAGAGGAACCCGAAGTTTGAATGTCAAGGATCATGGGCAGTATTGAATATATCCATCATTGTACATATGTACGCTTCTCACTGGGCCATGATGAACGTTTTGCAATGTTTCTATTCTCCTTAGAGGAAGCTATCTCAAAGGTATGCTCTGGCATCCCTTACGGACGAAGATTTAACAAAGAATCGACCGCATTGTCGCACTACCTATGTAGGCACAGCTGCAGCAATTTGTCAAGCCGATCTCCCATTTGTCCAAATCTAGGAGCATGATAATTTGACAAGATACTTGTATAACACATTTTCGCTACGAAAAGTTCAAGAATACTTTCTATTGGATCGCAGATCGATTTCGCGAAGACTGGTAAACTCGGACATTGGTATATCACACTTTTTCTTCTCCTATAAACATCACCCTCCTCTTCAAATATATACCCAGCCTCGCCATAAGTATGTGTATGTAGAGGCAGAGGTACAGGGAGGTGCACCAAAAAAATCGCAGCAATATATGGATATCTGTACAGGCCCATCAAGGGCCATGGTGATAGCACTGTGGTATTACAGCGAGCCGTGAACCCGACTTCGTATGTGAGCATGTACCAACTAGATTGGAGGATTAGGGATAATTTACCCACCAAATTTGACACTAAGATAACCTTGGAAGGTGTCAACTGGAGAATTCGCTCACTTAAGGCCTTGTGTATAGGAATAAATAAGCACGTAGGATAAATACATCTGAATGGCCTGTTGGCGCGGAAGGCTTAGAGCTAGTTGACGAGTTGACACAATGCCTAATTAGGAAGGCGCGCACTGAACTGAGTTTGGTACATAGTGCCTCTGTACATGTAGGAGCATAGTAAGATTACATACTACTGGTATTGTAATAGTATGACTAGATTCTGTTATATCTCCGTGCTATACCCGATATCACTATACCAAAACTAAGTTCCATCATATTGTAAATCTCTCGTAAGAGATGTAGAAGCGCCATTGCAAAACCCATTCCCCCATGACTGTAAGAACTAAAATCTTACACCAACCTATTAAATCCTTCCATATGCTATACTATTACCTATCTACTAACGGGACCCTATTTTTAGCCTAATGGCCTATCCACTGATTTTCGGCTGAGTGACAACACTATAATTATCTTGAATCAACAGGTATGTTACTCTGAATGTTCCAACAGCGTCAGCCTCCTGAGACTTTTTGACTGGTATAATAGAACCATTATTTAGCACAGAGGCTGAAAAGCCCAGTTATCAGACACACGGCCCCAGTAAGCTGACATAGTGAGTCAGCCGCACCACACCTAGGTATTGTTCTTGTAGCGTCACAAACATGTCAGATAATCACCTCGTGACAGGATATATAATGACCCTCGATGCCCACCACCTTGAGAGATTGAGATTCTCTCTTCAAGCCTCAGTATTCCACACTACTTGGCGGTTCATCGTCACCATGCCTTTCCCTTCAGAGCCGCTTACCCTACGCGGCGGTTGCAACTGCACCGCTGTGCGTTGGCGCATTTCACTCCCTGACGCCAGCAGACGAGTAGCTAACCCATATCATACTCCGGGAACGAGTATAGGGGATTTACGGCTTCCCACGGCGGTTGTATGTCATTGTGATGGTTGTCGGCGAGCTACAGGCTCTCTCGGCGCTTATGGGTTCACCTCGGACATGGCACTACTTGATTTGTCAATCCTTCCACGGACCACAATACCCGATCAGCGCGAAAACCAAAATGACGAGGCACGACCATCGTATGTCTCTGCTGCCAGCTTGATGGATGACGACCCTAAACAACTCGATACTCTATGGTTGATGCACTATGAGTCCTCTCCGAAGCGACACCGGTGGTTCTGTGGACGCTGCGGCACACAGATCGCTATTGCAGCATCGAAGGATGCGATTCCTCCCGAGTTAGGGTGGCCTAGGGTGGTGAACATTTGGGCTGGTACAACAGACCGCGACCTGCTCGAGAATGACTGGTGCCGTCCCGACCATATCATGAACTGCTCCGTCGCTATCCCTTGGGTTAGGGATCATGTCAGAAACGGTGCAAAGGACTCTGAAGAGCACCCTTCTATGATGATTGATTGGCATATGACTGATGACATTCGGCCTCATATTGAGATGTTAAACGCCATGGGGATGAACTTGAACGTTACCATGTGGGAGTGAGTTGAGGGTGGAAATAAAAGTCTGGGTGGACGAGGCTTAGCTGTGGCCCAGATATCTGATGTCACCAATCGAATGGCTTCACATAGAGTGGTAATAGAAGGGATATTTCCTAGTATTGGTGTGGTTTTGGTGGAAGGACAGAGCATGGCCAGTATGTGTGACATAGGACAGCGATCGCCTGGGTAATCACCCACAGGTTGGAATGCGATTGATTCATCGAGAAAGAACAGAATTAGGATGGCGTCTATCACCCTCTTCGTTAAGGGATACAAGTGGAAGATAGTGCATCGCGTAAATGTATCCAACAGTAGTTGTTGCTGCTCAAGATAAATCAGATAGAAGATAATGTAAGAGAATATAAACATGTTGATTTTTGGACATAAAGTCGAGGTGAGATATATCGGAATCTCCAGGCGTGATTGGTGCGCAGCCGCGCTAGACGCACAGCCGCCGTACTGGAGCTTGGAGGCAGCTGCCTTCGCGTCTCTGGGGTACCTTCCCTAGTGCTGTCGTAGCATCCGTCATCACAGCTTCCTTCCATCTCACACCCTTCCTCGACATCATCTATCTTCTCTGTCGCTGCTATATTCAAGCTTATTTTGATTGAAACTTGTGTGCTTAACGTTTTATTCCATCGCTTTCAATAAAATAGCAAGCTCTATACAGCATCAACATGGCGTCGGGTTACGATAGAGCTCTTTCAGGTACGATAGCTTACCCGTCTATATATTCATGAGATACTGATCATCCCTGTATAGTTTTCAGGTAAACGTCCTACTTTGCATTCAATGAACACACCATCTAACCCAATCTAGTCCCGATGGACACGTCTTCCAAGTCGAATATGCTCTAGAAGCTGTCAAACGAGGTAAATACTAGCCACTGTCGGACTGGACGAGCCATCTCGATTGACCACGAATAAATATAGGAACATGTGCCGTCGGTGTCAAAGGAAAAGATATTGTAGTGCTGGGCTGTGAGAAACGATCCGCCATGAAACTCCAAGATACCCGTATCACGCCCTCGAAAATCGGTTTAATTGATACCCACGTCTGCCTTGCCTTTGCCGGCCTGAACGCCGACGCTCGAATCTTGATCGACAAAGCTCGACTAGAGGCTCAGTCTCACCGCTTGACCGTTGAAGATCCCGTTACGATTGAATACATTACGAAATATGTCGCTGGTGTGCAACAACGATACACTCAGAGTGGTGGTGTCCGTCCTTTTGGAATCAGTACTTTGATTGTCGGTTTCGATAAGGGGGATGGCACTCCTCGGTTGTATCAGACTGAGCCCTCTGGAATTTACTCCGCATGGTAGGATCGACCTCTAGGTGGATGTTGGGATAGACCTATACTAATGTACATGATGTTATAGGAAAGCAAATGCCATCGGCCGCTCAAGCAAAACCGTCCGCGAGTTCCTCGAACGAAACCACAAAGATGATATGGACCGCGAAGCGACCCTCCAACTCACTATCAAGTCGTTATTGGAAGTTGTGCAGACCGGCGCAAAGAACATTGAGATTGCTATAATGGCACCTGGCAAGCCCATAGAGATGCTCCCTACAGAGCAGATCGAATCGTATGTCAAGAACATCGAAGCTGAGAAGCAGGAAGAGGCGGCCAAGAAGAAGACTGGACGGACACCGGGAACCGGAACAGCAGCCATCTTGACCCGGGCAGGCACTACTGGAGAGGGCTCTGAGAGCTAGATTATTTGTTACGAAATATCTGAATCGTGGTTGTAATAGAGGGGCAAATATTACAAATAAATGGATTTGATGTTGTGCATACGAAGTTCTTGAGTACAATGTTTGCATGTAGATGCGCAGATATGCCTGATCGCGACAAGAATGATTATAAACAGAAGGTAAACGCCGTATCAAATTGTATGTATTTAGATATTGAGATTCGTTTCGTCGTTATCGCCCCGTGGCTGCGGTGGAGAATCTCAATTATCCCAGCCTGTCTGCCGCATCTTTAACATTGAATATGGATCGTTCCGCATCGCCCCGAACACGATCGTCTTTGAGCATTCTATTGCATCAAATATATTAGCAAAAGAAATCAGGTATGAGGAAGCGATAGAGAAGTTGATACGCACCTCGCGTCCATACGGACATCGTCACCCTCCACTTGTAGCGAAGCCTGAGGAGTCTTTGCATCTATAACAAAATGGTTGTCGCAGTGTGGGCAGTACTCATCGCTGTTTCATTTAGTTGTTGTTCCATCAAACGGCTTGTGTGTTTACCTTTCTTCGAATTCGGATGTGTCTTTGCGGAAGCATTTCTTGCACTTTTTACAAGCAAAAGTCTGGCCGCTATGTCAGGTACATTTTCTTGACCATGTAGGATCCATTTTGTTGGATTTACCATATCAAATGATTGCATCAAAGGATGGGTCTCCTGCTCCTGGTGACATTCGGCGCAATCGAACCATTTCCGGCCTGGTAATCGTATTCCTTGTTAGAAACAGTAGGTACGAATTCGCAGTAGTTTGGCTCGAGTATAAGACGACGTACAGCACGGAGAGCGAATGGACACCTGGGCGTTGAGGATGTGTTTACTGCATAGAAATTATTAATCAGTTCTGTATATCTTCAATAGTTCTTGGATTGCCCGCTGTAAACTTTTCGGACGGAGCGAGGGGGTGAATGTACGTACCACATTTTGACAGGAAGTGTCTTCGTACAATAGAACAGTTGAATGCTATGCAAATAGGCAGAAATCGTCAAGAAGTGAAGATCAACGTTGACTGACTCCGTATTCGCATCGTCAACTTTCAAGTGGGATGTACCTGCGTCCGATCTGGGTACAATTTACCAGCCAATCAGGGGCGCCTTCCTCCTTGCTTTCCCGCCTTCCTCCCGCTTAGCTGCGATCTACGGTCTAGTCTCGATAGTCTGCGTGAACTACGTAGTTGCCCTCCCTTTTCTTATTTTGATATTTCTGCTCACTTTCTTTTCTTTGACGTTCCTCAAAGGAAAACTGCGTTTCTCATCTAATCTCGGATTATACAACGTCCAATTACACCGTCACCTCGTCCGAGCGTGTCAAGGATGGCATGTTGAGCAACAATGTAAGTAAATTCACTAAAAGCTCATACTCCACTGCCGAAGTCATGGCCGTCGTCATCCCCATCTACCAAAAACGCGGACACGGCGGGCCCATGTCTCCTTCAAATCTGAGCTCCCCAGAATAACCTTTATTAGAAACAGTTTCATACCAGTGCCAGCTTGGAGAAACATATCCCACTCTGCGACCCCGTTTGATTCAGGCTGAACTTTTTCCGCATCTAAGCCACCCCGCCGACGTGTGACCGATCCGATTCCTGAGCTTGAACCGAACTATAAACCGGACATTCCTGACTGTGTACATCCGGAGAGAACATAGAACATATGTTTCGGCTCTATTTGAGCCAACTTGAGCCTCAGGGACATGGCTGAAGATAGGAAAGAGGTGGAAGGTACTGATGAGGCGCCGCTTGTGAGTTCAGTATTTCGGCAACACAAGTGGTCTTTGATGATCTAACTCTTGTGTACAGAAACCGGTGTCATCTTTATTGTCACATTTTGAACACCTCTCATACTCTAAGAATAAACCACCTACACCCGGGTCGAATGACGAACGGACCTCCCGCCAAAGATTCGATCATTTGGATGATTCGCAACCGATAGTTCGTGCATCTCTGGACCTACCTCGCCCCCATTTACCATGGACGGTCGGCAGTGGCTCGGAAAATGGACCGGTATCCGCTGTCGATAGAACATCAAACCCACCATGGAAGGATTCGAAAAGGGAAAAGTCACCTGGCTCTCGCAGATTCGGCCGCCCCTTGTCGATGAGCTTCCGTACTGCGCCGCAAATAACACCAAGCTTGACTGTCGAATCGCCGCGTTCTCCTCCTCATGGAGCTAATGGAAATAATGGCGGACATTGGCCTTCTTTCAATCGAGGTAACTCCGACCTTTCTCCTATTGCGAAACAACGGGCGAGAAGTCCACCCGGTCCAATACGCCCAAAGGATCCCGTATCTCCCAGCGTAAGATCAGTCGGCGCTGCTCGGGTATCACGAGAGCCTTCACCTTCCGGTTCTGTCAAGAGCTCTTCTGTTCCTCCCCCAGTCAATAGAGCAGAGAAACCGAAGATACCGGCCAAGCCGGCGAACATCTCGCACCTAGATGTTCGCGCACTAACTCCTACCCACGGACCAACTCAACCTACGACAGCTCAAATCTCGCCATTCAGTACACCTCCGAGTAGTCCCGAAAAGCTTCCGACCAAGCCTGATCCACTGCGCAAATCACCTGACATATTAAGATCACTGTCTACAACTCCCGAGCCATTTTCCTTACCGCCTCCCGTTGACAGGAGTACTCGCCCAATACCGTCTACGACTCAGTCCACCGATGCTAGAAGTCGGCCAGTTGCAGTTACTTCACATCCAAACGATGCGAGGGAGCTTGGATTCACAAGGCGGAACACTGGCATTTCACCTTCGAAGCACACGAGATCGGCAAGTCAAATAGTCTCGCCTACGCGTGATTCTAGATTACCCGAGCTAGTAGTTCCGAAAAAGTTGTCAGACGATGATCGGCCCGAATTGCGTCCTAGTCTTCCTCCTCGCGATGGTCCTTCAGGCCGGCCGGCGCCTCGTAGTGTTGGGCCAAAGGAGTTGAGGAATTCCGACTTACCGACCAGGGCTTCACTTGATTTGCCCTCGCGGTCCCCGAGAATACCTACCTCAAGTCGCCTTCCGACATTGGAGATGAATACACAATTTGCCCCTCCGCCTCGTAGGCAAACTGCTACTATTGGTGGCAAGCTTGCTCCTGATACGCCTCAAACACCAAAAATTCGCCAGTCTCCCGCACAGATCACAAATAATGTCATGTCTAAACCTACGTCGAGAAGCGACTCCAAAGACTCAGAAGACGAAGCCTACCCAGAAGAAGCCCCAGTGTCTAGAACAGACTATCCCGATTCGTCCCAAGTCAATCGTCGTCCTCCAGTTTTCAAGACGGGCCCCCTTACAATTCCAACTCGATACGACACACGTGAGTTTGACGTGTGCGGTAAATATGTGTGTACCACGGGCTATTTGACACGTGTCTGGGATCTTACCACCGGAGAGCAAATCATGAGTATCAGTCATGGAGAAACAGTTAAAGCCCATACAGTCGCCTTCAAGCCTGGGACTGGACTGGAAGACGAAGGAACTCGTTTATGGGTCGGTACCAGCGTTGGAGAAATCCATGAATTAGATATCAGCACACAGTCAATCGTCACATCACGATCGTACCCATCAAGGCGTGAAGTCATAAAGATTTATCGTCATAAGAAAGAGATGTGGACCTTGGATGATGAAGGAAAGTTACTACTGTGGCCGCCAGACGAGACCGGTACACCAAATCTCCAATATAGCTACGACCACCCGCAGGACCGCGTGGCAAAGGGACACACATTTTCTATGGTAGTTGGAGATGACCTGTGGCTTGCCACTGGCAAAGAAGTTCGAGTTTACCGTCCCAGTGCTCATGGGGAATCGTTCCACGTCTTGAAGAAACCACTAGGAACCAACCACACCGGTGAAGTCTCATCAGGAACTCATACGACAAAGGACGGCGGCCGAGTATATCTGGGTCATGCGGACGGAAAGGTTACTGTATATTCCTCGACTGATTTTTCCTGCATCGCGTCTGTAAATGTCAGTGTCTACAAGATCAATTCACTCGCAATTGTGGGAGACTATTTATGGGCTGCATACAAAACGGGAATGATATATGTGTACGACGTTTCAACCAACCCATGGACCGTGAAGAAAGACTGGCATGCTCATGAAAGCCCTGTATGTGGACTGGTTCTTGATCCAAGCTCTTTGTGGACAATGAATCGCCTTCAAGTCGTTTCACTTGGAACAGATAATTATCTGCGCTTGTGGGATGGAATGTTGGAAGACGACTGGTTGGGTATGTACTTTTGCTTGCAATGGCGGATAGGTTGCTAACTAGAGTACAGAGACGCGCATGCAAAGCAGAGACGTCGAATACTGCAATTTCAGGGAGATACGAGCGACCATTGTAACCTGGAACGCTGGGGCTTCTATGCCTCGCGACTTGCATGGCAGTGACTTCATCGAGAACGCTATTCATGCAGAGCAGCCTCCGGAAATATTGGTCTTTGGCTTCCAAGAATTAGTTGACTTGGAGGACAAGAAGATCACAGCTAGTGCGTATATTTACTTTGCGGATTAGAAGGATAGAAGCTAATTTCTTTACAGAAAGTTTACTATTAGGAAGCAAGAAACGCGAGCACAATGAAAAAGAGCATATGAGCCGACAGTACCGGGTGTGGCGCGATCATTTGGCCGCTTGCATCAATAATGCAATGCCTCTTGAAGAATCATATGTTCTTCTGCATACTTCTAATCTCGTCGGCTTGTTTACTTGTGTTTTTATCAAGCAAAAGGAGCGAGAGCGTGTTCGTAACATTAGCGCCGCAGAAGTCAAGCGTGGAATGGGTGGTTTGCATGGCAACAAGGTATGATTGTTTTGATCTCTCATGTTGATAATCCGTACTGACATATATTAGGGAGCATTGATATTGCGATTTGTGCTCGACGACAGCTCAATGTGCTTTATTAATTGCCATTTGGCTGCCGGTCAATCCCATACAGCACACCGAAACAATGACATTGCAGCAATTCTCGAGGCGGAATCTCTTCCGGCCGAACATAGCCTCAATACCCGTACTGATCTCTTCGTGAACGGCGGTGATGGGTCAATGATTCTCGATCACGAGATATGTATTCTCAATGGAGATCTCAATTATCGAATTGACTCCATGTCTCGCAACGTCGTTATTGATGCAGTACGGCAGAATAACCTACCCAAGCTATTGGATAGGGACCAGCTGCTTGCATCCAAACGAAAGAACCCGAGCTTCCGTCTGCGGACGTTTACCGAAGCGCCGATTACATTCGCGCCTACCTACAAGTACGATGTCAATTCCGATGAATACGATACGAGTGATAAGAAACGATCTCCTGCATGGTGTGATAGAATCTTGTATCGTGGGGTGGGAAAGGTCAAGCAAACCGAGTACCGAAGACATGAGGTGCGAGCATCCGATCATCGACCGGTCAGTGCGTCTTTCAAGATGCGAGTCAAAAGCATCCTAGCTCAGGAACGAGCAGTTGTATGGGATGCATGTCAAAAAGAGTTTGCAAAGGAGAAGAGGAGACTGGCTTGTGAATCTAGGTACGTTCTTCCAGTCTTTAGACTCTGAAATCAACTAACGGGTCGCAGTATTGAGTATCTAGTCAATGTCTTTGGCATGGAGCGAGAACAGGCTCGAAAAGTTATTACATCTGGCGGATCGTCAAAGCCAAAGTCGTAAATATAGTTGATATTTCGGAATAATGAGATTATGTCTACGGCATAGCATACGGCGTTTGTTCTACTACTCATGAAGTCGGTAGCTTGAGCATTGGTGAAAAATAAGGAGGCCGTTTTGATGTTGGTTATGAAAGTCATGATGAGCGACGATGGGATCATGTTAAACTTTAATGAAATTATCAATCTACGTACTATACGTAAATACAAATCTTCAACTGAATATTCTCATCATTGATCCATATTACCTATTACCTATTACCTACTACTCATCGTAATCATACATCATTAAGCATCCTCCCATCCTCAAGCACAACTATATCATCCAAATAATTCCCCTTCCACAGGCATTCGCTCGAATCGAGAGAAGGAAGTCTACTTCTACAAAACAACAAAATGTCAATCAGCACCCGCCAGAAATTCAAAAATCGTGACACCAGTTTCATCCAGAAACGGCTCTTATAAGGAGATACATACCCCATCCGTCCGGGTCTCATGACAATACATTCAATCACTCGGTAGCAAATGAGATTGGAAGATTTTTACTTCTATAAAACCAACAAAGTGTCAATCAGCACCCGCCAGAGATTCACAAACAGGAGGCACCAGTTTCATGCAGAAACTGCGCGGGGGCAAAAAAAGGCAGATACATACTCCACAGCCCTTGCAGGCACAGTTGTTGTCGCAGGTGCAGTTGTTGACGCCCGAGCAGGGGCAGGAGGAGGCTCCGCAGTTGCAACCCATTTTGTTATGTGAAAGATGGTAGTGGAAGTACTGTGAGTATAATAGATTAGATTTTGAATTGGGTTGATTGTTTTGAGGAGAGAAATTTAGGCCTGGATAAGGACGGAATATATAGCCATAGACAGCAGTGGGTGGCAATGGATTCCGAATCGGTCACGCTGGCGTCATGGTGGAGGGGACAATGTCATTTCCATTTTGCCGTGCGAGGCAGTCTATGGAATGCATTCTGACTCGCTCGATCAGTAGTACTATTGGGATCTTATAAGCATGTTGTCGTTTATACTGATAGAGTAGGATAGAGATAGAGCAGTGTAGTGGGATGGTTTATCGTTAAGCTAACTATCCATCTAATGAGTGACTGCTCTCGGCTCAGGTGACAGCATCCCTCGTGACATCGACTTGTCAATCGTCCAAACTTTGTACAATGAATAAAGCACGATTGATAGGAGTCTAATTGTCGAATAGCTGCCTGATGTATTATATACAAGAGGGATACCCAAGTATTTGCCAACTCTGTTGTTGGGAGCTGGCAGATGACTTGTACATACCCCATGCATCCAAAGACCGACTCCCCTATACTTGGGTAGATAAACGCCCTTTGTGCCACAGACAGACAGACAAGCACCGTTGATAAGACAATCCCACTTTACATACATAGTCTGCAATATAGAAACCAGATAATATAGACATTGGACGTATGAAAGCCACAGGCGGAGCGGACTGAGCGGCCAACGGGTTCCGCTTCTCTGCGGTCTTTTCCGTACTCCATAAGCATACTCTTCCTTCTGGTCCTTTCCACCGACGCACTTTGATTATTTTGTTTGTGATCTTGCGTGCAGAACTTGACTTTTATCCCATTTTGATTCTGTATCATCTTAGAACAATCTCGGTGTCGAGTGAGGACTGTTCGAAAGAGTTGGAGAAGTAAGTGGAGCTACTCCGCGCCTGCTGTGCTTGGCCGATACGGATAGGTAGAGTGATAAGCTGCGGACTTCCCACTTGAACCACTGCCACTGCTCTTATATCGACGACGACACCTGCTATTCTTACACCTCTACGCTTCGCTCTGCTCGCTCCCACTGCCACACCACGTGGTTCTGGGTTATATCCAACTCGACAGCAAATACATCGTCATACACACACAAGCCTCGGTTGAACTAAACTGACTGAAGCTCTGGCTACAACCTCCCAACAACCACCTACAACGCCTACCTGGTTCTTTCCCGGAGCCAGGCCGAAGGCAACTCGCCCATCTTCGACCTGGCAGACCACTTCTCACAAGACTCTCCCTCCCCTATCGCCTCCGACCACCCCGAATCCCCTAGCACCACCACCTCCGTCGATCTCGACCTCGACGAACTGATTCCCTCACCACCGCCGATAATTGCACAACAGCGGGACTCGTTCTCTCAGTATACGGGGTATTCTCCTCCTCCTCTACATCCTGCCTCGAACGGTAACGGGGTTGATTCAAACCTGTTGGCAGATAGTACTGCAACTTCAGTCTCTCGCCTCCATCGCCGTCGCCGCCGCTCCGAAATTTCGTCCTCGTCCTCGTCCTCCTCTGCATCTGAAACCTCGGATATAGGCGGGAATCGTGACGTGGGAAGCTCCTCTGCCCGACCCCCGCTAGCTACCGACGTTTCTTCTGCGGGTACCCGCGGAGTACAACGTTCAGCAACAGGCCGTGCAGAAGGCCACCCGCCGTCCCCCAAGCGCAGGCGTTTGGCAAACATGCGGCCCAATAATGGAGATTCAGTGACGACAGCGAATGGACGGTCAGATGCGTCGAATGGGCTGTTTTCTACGTCGTCGCGGGGGAAGAGCTCTGTGAATGGCAAATTTTCGAATCACCTGCATAATGGACAGTCGAATACCAACGGCTCGGCGAGATCGGCAGTATCATCGTCATATTTTGGGCATGATCGAGAGGAGGTTACCAGGATTTTGATACAGGGGTTATACGATCTAGGCTATAACGGGGCTGCCAGTGCTTTAACAAGGGAAAGCGGATATGAGTTGGAAAGTCCGTCGGTGGTGGCATTTAGGAGTGCAGTACTTGATGGACAATGGGCCGAAGCAGAAAGTCTATTACTCGAGTCATTTGAGGACGGTCATGAGGCGAACGATGGAGAGTATGAGTCTCCATCGTCCTGGGGCAAGCTGGCTCTTGCCGAGACTGCGGACAAGAATGAAATGCTTTTCCTGCTGCGACAACAGAAGTTTTTGGAGTTACTAGAGGCTCGAGATCTGGGAGCTGCGTTGATGGTTCTGCGGCATGAGTTGACACCGTTAAATCATAATATTGCTCAGCTTCATGCTCTGTCGAGGTATTTCTCATGCTTTTTATATGCAAAATGACATAGCTAATATGTATAGTCTGTTGATGAGCCCGGTCGAGCATCTCCGGGAACTATCAGGCTGGAGCGGATCGATTGCATTATCGCGAGAGCTTTTGCTTTCTGATTTGTCGAGTATGTTGCACAACCCCTCTTTGACTCATCTCGAGGCTGAGCTAACATGTGATAGCTTTTATATCTCCCGCAGTGATGATTCCAGATCATCGACTCGCCTCTCTCCTGGATCAAGTAAAGAGCAACTGGGTCAATCAATGCCTATTTCACAATACTGCACAATCACCGTCATTATATTCCGATCACATGTGCGACCGCAACGCTTTCCCTCGACATAGCAGTATGCAATTAACGAGGCATTCAAACGAGGTTTGGTATGTCGAGTTTTCGCATGATGGAACGAAACTCGTTACTACCAGCAAGGACAAGTCAGTTATCATTTATGATGCAACAGACAGATTCTCGGTGATCCATAGATTTTATGAACATCATGATGCTGTTGTATTTGCCACTTGGAGCCCGGATGACACCAAGCTTATTACATGTTCTCAAGATAAGACGGCCAAGGTTTGGGATGTCCAGGTATGTACTTATCGATTAGCGTTTTTCCTCGCATACTGATAAGCATAGACTGGCCACTGTTATATGACGATCGAGCACCATTCCGATATAGTTACTGCTGCTGCATGGGCCCCTGATGGCGAAACGTTTGTCACAGCGTCGATGGATATCAAAGCGCCGCTCTGTTATTGGGGATTACGGTCTCGAAATCCGATACACGTGTGGCGAGACGGATTCCGAGCACAGGACTGCGCCATCACACCGGACGGTACTCGTTTAATTGCGTCGGATAACGAAGACAAATTATATGTGTATGACCTTGCGTCGCGTGCAGAAGAATACTGCCTTTCCATGAAGAATCACATCACATCAGTCAGAGTCAGCAAAGATTCAAGATATGTTCTGTTGAACCTCCGGAATAATCAAATACAACTCATGGATATCGAGACGACAGAGGTTGTCCGTCGCTTTGATGGTCAGAAACAAGGGGAATGGGTGATTCGAAGTCGGTTTGGCGGTGCTGGCGAGAATTTTGTTGTCAGCGGAAGCGAGGGTACGTCGACATCGCGGGGTTGATGATCGTTGCGACTGACATATGTTTAGACTCTCAGATTTACATCTGGCATAGAGAGAACGGCGCCCTTGTGGAGGTATTAGAAGGACATACGAAAGGGTGTGTCAATGCAATCTCTTGGAATCCGAAGAACCCTAGCATGTTTGCCTCTGCCGGCGACGACTGCGTTGTGCGGATGTATGTGCAATCTATATGTGACTAGTGACATAGTATCTTGCTGACGATCTTAGATGGACACGAGAAAATCCCGGTGAAGGCAGTTCGAGCAAAGGCACACTTTCTAAATCCTCGGACTTTACACGGACGAGTGCTCTTCGATCAACGACGAGCCAACTTTGATCATTGATATGGTATTGGAGGGACGGTGCCGAGTATACAACTGGTGACTTTATCATGTTTTGGCGAAAGTTGGTATTTTTATATCTATCCGATAGCATCAATGGAGACAATCTCCTCATATATATTGATTTCCTTTATTATACCTGGCATCTTATGCTTACTGCTGTTCTTCATCTTTAATCTGGTTATTTCTTCCTTTCCAAATCGGCATGACAGTGGCAATTTCCATTTGATATTTGAGTTGCTTTGCTTTGCTTTTGTCTTTGAACATTTTACACGGATCGGGTAGGTAGAATGGCGCTACAGAAATATTCCCACGTAGCTAGAATTGATCAATTCCTTTCTTGACATTGGATATATGTGTATCAATGATTATATACCCTGGTATTTACGTAGTTTACCTGTTTACAACCCCCGTACTGCCTCGGTAACCTTGAGTGCACCTGTAACTGTCAAACAGATCGACGGCGAGAGGGCATACATAATCTGCCATCATCCAACATTAGCTCATATTTCGCTCGAGGGGACTGGGAAAAGGGGGACGAACAGCCAACATCTTCGCAATAGCCATCTTATCAGCCTTCGTGACCTCGTCACTCAACTCCGCAAGTCCGGAGATGAGTAGTGCCGGTGGACCAGTTGGAATCACCATCAATGTAAACCACAGCACTGGGTCGTGTGGAATTATGGATGTGTAGCGGATTATGAGGTAGGTTGTTAGGATGCTTATTCTTTCGGCTTGTTAGACTGAACATTTAATAGGGAGGGGGGAGTGATGGGAGCGGGGGATATACGTAGGCCAGAGGATTAATCGGACTGTGTAAACGACCACGATGGCTCTGATGGGTACCCTGCCCGACCCTTCTTCTACCCCTTCCTCCGGAGAGGAAGGAGAGGAGGAGCGTTTCATCCGCTCAAAACTAACACCAAGTTTACAGCCGACCAAAAACACCTGCAAGGACGTAAACAGCGTGCCTATATTCTCAATACTGGATACCAGCCACGCATTGAATATGCCTCCTTCTTCATAGGAAGAGAAAAACGCGCCATGAAGTTTGGGAACGAGACCTAGCACTATGCCTGTTGCCGTGCAGAGGATTGCTGTGTCGAGGAAGGGTGAATCCAAAGTGTCGATGCGTCGACGGACGGGACGGGGGAGGTAAGAAAAGAGGTGGTGCGTTTTGGCCGAGAGGGTGTGTCGCGCTATTTGGATGGGTTTGGGGAGAAGGGAGGTTCGTTCGTCTGCTTCTTCGCCTTCTTCGTTATCTTCCCCGTTTTCAGGGATGGGGGTGATGGTGTTGTGGCGGAATTGGTCTTGTGGCTGGGCTGTACATGCGTCAACCATCTGTATCTCCCGAGGAAAGGATGGGAAGATATACCTGATACATCCACCCCCGCTTGGTCCTGATCATGCCGACTCCCCTGATCACCTTTCTTGTTGCTAGAGTCTGCACGACTCAACATCCTCGGCCCAATAGCATACGCAATCGTATTCGACGCCACAGCACAAACCAAAAAGTACGACTGCGCACGATTCATACAATCAGACTCCGACTGTCCGGGCATCGTAATCAATTTTAGGCTCCCCGTTGACTGCAATGTTTGCAACAACAAAAGTGGGAGGGAGGATGTATTGTTGAATGTTACCGCTGGCGTTACCCAGGTTGGTAGACGCATGCAACGAGAGAAGGCATGGCCGATGCCAATCGATATTAGTGTGTAGAGGATTGACCATACTATCTCACATTAGCATCATCCTTTCTAGTCTTCCCAAGAGAGTAAGGGGAGGCACCGAAAACAGGAACATAATGCGAAGCAATATCCAAACTCAACTCAGAGCCTAGCTTTACCAATATCAGCGCCGGAAGAAATATCTTCACGCATATACCGGACATCTCGTTTATGGTCTCATCGTTGATGAGATTGGCCTGGCGAGTTATGACACCGTAGAACAGGGTGAGTAAGACGGAGGTGCATGCTTGGAGGGCGCCGAGGAAGGGCTGTACGAGGCCTTTGTTTAGATCTGTCATTGGTTATGGTATGTATGTATGTATGTTGGTCTAGCAGATATAGGTACACAGATATGAAAGGAGATTGGGGCTCTTGGTGTATTTATCTCCTGTCTCTTGTATGGAGACGATCTGGGATGTGTGATGTCATCATGGTGACTGGCTGGCTGTAAATAGCACTTTCTGGGGTAGCGTTTCTTGATTTGTCTATTTTTTTTTTTTTTTTTTAAATTCATGAACCAACGAATAAAATCTAGAACTTGTGTTTGGAGATGTAGATTGTTCCTGTAGATTTGATGATGGTAATAGATGTGAAGGTGGTAGTCGATGGTGTAACCCTAATTCTAGGTTTAGGGTACAGAGATGAGAGAGGTACATGCTGCCTAGTTGCTCCCAAACTTGACCTGTCGTAGCTGCTGGAGATTAAAATCTGCTCATACTCGTAGACTTATCAGGAGCAGCTTGGATAATTGAATCTGGGGTCCTCCGTATACGAGAGTAAGTGATCACTGATCACTCGGCCCGATGAGATGACGCTATTAGCTCAGCTAAGACAGCCAAACCACAACAATCGCAACTCCCAATTGCAACAATCAACAGCAACAACATCTGTGCAATAATTAGCAAAGCGCATGCTTGGCCTAGGATTAAGACCTCGACTCAAGGTCCGCCCATCTCTACTGGACTTGCTGTCGCATAACAAGACGTTCACAGACCTGGTTGATTCTGCCGCAGAAGAAGCTACGACAGCTTCTCCACCTTTGGACCACCTGCCACCGCTGCCCGCAACTCCAACTCTAACTTCAACAACCACCACCTCCTCTAGCTTTATCGACAGCCACGACTCGCCATCCGCTCCTACAAACACCACCCCGTTAACTGCAGATAACCTCCCTGCGGACATTATTGTCGAGCTACAACATCCTGCCTCCCCGCCGCCTCCGTCTCCCTCACCTCCACCTCCCGTCATGGCACCCTCTGACAAAAAGCAGAATGACGATGAACAGCTCGGCGCCGTCTTTTCCATTTCCGGTCCCGTCGTGGTGGCCGAGAAGATGATTGGCTGTGCCATGTACGAGTTGGTGAGTACCTTTGTCTTTGATTATATCGATATACTAGCTAAATCTAATGTAGTGTCACGTCGGCCACGACCGTCTCGTCGGCGAAGTCATCCGTATCGACGGCGACAAAGCAACAATCCAAGTCTACGAAGAAACAGCCGGCGTCAAAGTCGGTGACCCCGTTACCCGATCCGGTAAACCTCTGTCCGTCGAGCTGGGCCCCGGTCTTATGGAGACAATCTACGATGGTATTCAGCGTCCACTCAAGGCTATTTCAGAATCTTCCGACAGTATTTACATCCCCCGTGGTATTGCTGTGCCTGCCCTCGACCGCGTGAAGAAGTGGGATTTCAAGCCGACCAAGAAAGTGGGCGATATGATTACAGGCGGTGATATTTGGGGTATCGTCTATGAGAATAGTTTGTTGGATGAGCACAAGATCCTCCTGCCGCCTCGTGTCCGGGGTAAAATCACCAAAATAGCAGAGGCCGGCAGCTACACCGTCGACGAGAAGATTTTGGAAATCGAGTTCGATGGCAAGAAATCTGAGCACGGTATGATGCACACTTGGCCCGTTCGTGTTCCTCGACCTGTGAACGAGAAGCTTGCGTCCGACTCGCCATTTATTGTCGGTCAGAGGGTGTTGGACTCTTTGTTTCCTAGTGTCCAGGGTGGTACTGTGTGTATTCCAGGAGCTTTCGGTTGTGGTAAAACCGTCATTTCGCAGTCCGTTTCCAAGTTCTCCAACAGTGACATTATCGTTTATGTTGGATGTGGTGAGCGTGGCAATGAGATGGCTGAAGTGTTGATGGATTTCCCAGAGGTTAGTTTATTTACTTGATTGTTTCATCTATGATACTAACCATTGCAGCTCTCCATCGAAATCAACGGCCGCAAAGAACCCATCATGAAGCGCACATGTCTTATTGCCAACACATCGAATATGCCCGTCGCTGCTCGTGAAGCTTCTATCTACACTGGTATCACTGTTGCCGAATACTTCCGTGACCAAGGAAAGAACGTGGCCATGATGGCCGATTCCAGTTCTCGCTGGGCTGAAGCTTTGCGTGAAATTTCTGGTCGTCTGGGTGAAATGCCTGCAGATCAAGGTTTCCCTGCTTACTTGGGTGCCAAGTTGGCGTCCTTTTACGAAAGAGCAGGAAAGACTATTGCTCTCGGTAGCCCCGAGCGTGAGGGCAGTGTCAGCATTGTCGGTGCCGTGAGTCCCCCTGGTGGTGATTTCACTGATCCCGTTACCACCAGTACTCTGGGTATTGTGCAAGTTTTCTGGGGTTTGGATAAGAAACTGGCTCAGCGCAAACATTTCCCGTCCATCAACACTACGGTGTCTTACAGCAAATACACCACTATTCTTGACAAATATTATGAGAAAGAGCACCCTGAATTCCCCCGCCTCCGAGACCAGATTCGAGAACTCTTGTCCAACTCTGAAGATCTCGACCAGGTCGTTCAATTGGTCGGAAAGTCTGCATTGGGTGATTCGGATAAGATTACTCTAGACGTGGCTGCACTTCTCAAAGATGACTTTTTGCAGCAAAACGGTTACAGTGACTACGACCAGTTCTGTCCTCTGTGGAAGACTCAGTACATGATGAAGGCATTCATGGGATACCACGACGAAGCACAAAAGGCAGTGGCTCAAGGCCAAAGCTGGGCCAAGGTCCGTGAGGCGACTGCAGATATCCAGACTGGTCTGCGAAACATGAAGTTCGAAGTTCCGGATGATGAAAAGGCAGTCTCAGCCAAGGTATGTCCGCTTTCTTCAAAATTTAAATTTATAGATCTAATTCGTTATACAGTACGAGAAACTGCTGTCAGACATGTCTGAGCGATTTGCTACTGTTTCCGATGAGTAGACGGCTGGGTGGATAGAACTTTTCTTTTGAGTTATTATATGGATGTCAAACGTCTGTAGTATATCTTTTTGCCTGATGTTTTTGCTACCCAATATTTCCCTGTTTGCATTGTATCTAGTTGCACTACGTTCTGCTTAGTATAACCATATTGGCCTCAGTTGCTCAAGGCAGCACAATTGTCGGAGGCAAACTGATAATTCAATGTCCGTGCCGCGTCATCGTATTGTTTTCTGTTGCACGAAGAATGCAAAATTCGCAGCAATCTTATAGTCTGAAAGACGTTATGATTCCGAGTAGAGCTTCAAATAATAACCATGACCTAGTCACTGTCAAGTGAGTGTATCATTAGACCCTGGATGCCTCGGGAATCAGGCACTCAACGCCCAGACCAAGTGAGTGACCAGGCCCATGACCCAGGATGAGCTAGTCCTAAACAGGCCTAGCTAGTATTTACCACTACGTACTTCGTTCTTTCTCAAGTTGAACGTGCCCGAATTGTTGCGGCCTGCGTATATCATCACCCACCACCACTCCTCCCACACCTGTGTGAACACAATCCTCCTCGAGAATTCGTTCCAACCCGAATTTTACCTCCTTATATAGCTGCCAGCGCTTGTCCTACAGCTGCCTCCATCAGTGCGACTCGAATAGTTGCAGCTGAATACCTCCAGAATGGCCACCGCCCCCTCTGGCTACTCGTGCGCATCCCCCCGAATAGCTGTCTTGTGACGATGGAATAGTAGCTAACGAACCACAACAACTACAGAATCAACGTCAACGATCCCGGACTGATCTCCCTGGTGAACAAGCTTCAAGATGTCTTTTCGACAGTAGGAGTATGTGCTTGTGTTTCCCTGAACCCCCTCATCAAGGCGGTATAGACTGACTCGCTTTCCTCGGCCAGGTACAAAACCCTATCGATTTGCCACAGATCGCCGTCGTCGGTTCGCAATCCAGTGGAAAGAGTTCCGTTTTGGAAAACATTGTCGGACGAGATTTGTGAGTTTATTGAGCCTTGGTATTTATCAAACGGACAACGGTTGACTTACTTTACAGTTTGCCACGAGGTTCCGGAATCGTCACTCGCCGACCCCTGATTCTCCAACTGATCAACCGACCACCCAACAAACAGATAAATGGAACGGACGAAGATAAGGCGGTGGAAGGAACCTCCGATAGTGCGGCCAACGTGGACGAGTATGGCGAGTTCTTGCACATCCCCGGACAAAAGTTCTACGACTTCAACAAGATCCGAGAGGAGATCATCCGCGAAACCGAGACTAAAGTCGGTAAAAATGCTGGCATTTCACCCGTCCCGATCAACCTGCGCATCTACTCACCGAACGTCCTTACTTTGACTCTGGTCGATTTACCCGGTTTGACCAAGGTGCCCGTTGGCGATCAACCGAAGGATATTGAGAAGCAGATCAAGGACATGGTTTTGAAGTACATCAGCAAACCCAACGCCATTGTTCTCGCTGTCACCGCCGCCAACCAGGATTTGGCCAACTCCGATGGTTTGAAGCTCGCTCGTGAAGTTGATCCTGAAGGTCAACGCACCATCGGTGTTTTGACAAAGGTCGATCTGATGGACGAGGGTACCGATGTTGTGGATATTCTTGCAGGCAGGATTATTCCTTTAAGACTTGGTTACGTTCCGGTTGTCAACCGTGGTCAGCGTGATATCGAGAACAAGCGTCCTATCTCGTATGCTCTGGAGCATGAAAAGAACTTTTTCGAGGGACACAAGGCCTATAGGAATAAGGCTAGCTACTGCGGTACTCCTTATTTGGCTCGGAAGCTCAACTTGGTAAGATTTTTTTTTTTTGACTAGGGGTTGGATTTCATCTGCTGACTTGTGTAGATTCTTATGATGCACATCAAACAAACACTCCCAGATATCAAGGCCAGAATTTCATCGTCGCTTCAGAAATATACCCAAGAGTTGTCACAGCTGGGCGATTCTATGCTTGGAAACAGTGCCAATATAGTCTTGAACATCATCACAGAATTCAGCAATGAATACCGCACGGCTCTTGATGGCAAAAACCAGGAGCTTTCCAACATTGAGTTGTCCGGTGGTGCTCGTATCAGCTTTGTGTTCCACGAGATTTATTCCAACGGTGTCAAGGCTATTGATCCATTTGATCATGTCAAGGACCTCGATATCCGAACGATCCTTTACAACTCTTCCGGTTCTTCGCCTGCGCTCTTCGTCGGAACCACTGCTTTTGAACTCATTGTTAAACAACAGATTAAGCGACTCGAAGATCCTTCGCTCAAGTGTGTGTCTTTGGTATACGATGAGCTTGTCCGAATCTTGAGCCAGTTGTTGAACAAGAGCTTGTTCCGTCGCTACCCTATGCTTAAAGAAAAGTTCCATAACGTGGTGATTCAATTCTTCAAGAAGTCAATGGAGCCCTGCAACAAGCTTGTTAAGGATTTGGTCAACATGGAAGCGTGTTATATCAACACCGGCCACCCTGATTTCTTGAATGGTCACCGTGCCATGGCCATTGTCAACGAGCGAACGCAAGCCAGCAAACCAACCCAGGTTGACCCCAAGACTGGCAAGCCGCTGCCACCTCGTTCCTCTAGCCCTTCATTGGACACTATTCCTGATGCCAACAAGGAGGGTGGATTTTTCGGCAGTTTCTTCGCATCAAAGAACAAGAAGAAGTTGGCTGCGATGGAGCCTCCCCCACCAACCTTGAAGGCATCTGGCACTTTGAACGAGCGGGAGAATATCGAAGTCGAAGTTATCAGTAAGCTTTCCCTTTGAAATTGGTTTGACACAACTAGCTGACTGATTTAGAACTGTTGATTACCTCTTACTTTAACATTGTCAAGCGGACAATGATTGACATGGTCCCTAAGGCGATTATGTACACCCTTGTGCAGTAAGTACTCATGACTGAGTAAAACTTTTGATCATCTAACTTACTTGGCATAGATTCTCTAAAGATGAAATGCAACGCGAACTCCTCGAAATGATGTACCGCAACAACGAACTCGACGACCTCCTCAAGGAAAGCGACTACACCATCCGCCGCCGAAAGGAATGCCAGCAAATGGTCGAGAGTCTTTCCCGCGCCAGCGAAATCGTCAGTCAAGTTCAGTAAAATCAGCCTAGTCGGTCGATTCTTTGGTTTCCAGTTGGTAGTAGATAATTAGACGGCTTCCTTTGTCCTTTTCCTTTGTGCGTTTGTTCTCGCGCCTGTTCCTCGTATCCATTATGTTTTATGTTGATCTTGGCGACGTTGGAAAAGGTCGGGTGCATCTGTTTATGTTTTGGGAAGTGGTTGAGTTGTATGACGAGTTTGATCATCAATTGATATTATGATTGATGAATGTTACATGATCGATGTTGCTATTCCATGTTCTAGGGATTCCCCTTGTTAGCACTGCTGTTATTTATGTTCTCCTATATTTTCTAGTACCAATCAAAATTGGCTATACTCATATTCTAGGCCTTCTCAGCAGGCCTCTTATCAACCGCATCATGTCGATAACTATAATACCACCCTTCCGACGCCATGTCCTGCCTAACCTTATAATTCTCCTCCGCCAACTTGAGCACCGACAAATCCAAATCCACCACCATGGCGCCTTCCTCTTCAGCCTCCATACTTTTCTTGCTTCCCACGGGTCCTATAAACGGCAGCACAACCCTCGACATACCCAAATAGAAGTCTGCTGGCCCCGCCGCATTCGCAAACACGATTGCGCACGTATTCTCAAAACAGCGCGATGTAAGCGTGGACTCAATGAAGAGCTTCTCACTATCCGGGTTTAGTCTCAATGCTTCCTCGTTTGCGTCGTGTTTGCCCCAGTACGTCGGGATGATGATGATCTCCGCGCCCTTGGCGATTAGTTCGCGAAACGCTTCGGGGAATGCGAGGTCCCAGCATATTAGCATGCCGATTTTGCCGATTTCGGTATCGATGACTTCGTGCGGGTCGGTGCTGCTGGATGTTAGATGGGGCCGTTCGGGGTGCCAGATGTTCTTTTTGCGGTATTTGCCGAGGATTTGACCAGAAGAAGAGATGAAATAGGCTGTGTTGTAGAGGGCGTGGTCTTTTTCTGTTTCGTTTGTGGCTACTGCAGGGTCTTTTTGTTCGGCTTCGATGATTGTTCCGGGGACGATGTTGATGTGCAGTTTTTCTGCTAGACAGCAGTAGGCGTCGAGGTAGGGCTGATTTTGGAATGCTTGTTTGTAGAAATCTGGTGATTCGGGGGCCCAGCCGCAGAGGTGGTATCTGTATCGTCTCAGTAAAGATCCTGAGTGATTACTTGCAGGGAGGCATACTCTGGGAGAACGGCGAGTGTGGCGCCATCGGCGGCGGCGGATGTGATGTACTCGACGGCTTGGGAGTGATTGTATTCTGGATCGAGATTCTATTCAGTATATCAGTTGTATGCTCTTTTGCTGCCATGAAGCAGCATGTTGTATGACAGTGCGGGGATGTTGATGAGCAGGACTGACTTTGATATGCCACTGTATCACGGCTACTTTGTGTACTGGCGCCATGATCAATGACTGAGCTGCCTAGTATGTGCCTGAATTATGTACGGATTCAGGATTGTCAATGAGACTGAGGTTGGTGAGAATGATGTTGGAGTATTCAAGTTGTTGAGGAGCTCCTGCCAGCCCACTTCTAACGTGGCCAATGGTCTCTCTGCGTGATAAGATAAACCTTATCACTTACCTTCCTATTTTGGGCAATAAAATGCACACAAGCAATCTCGGAGATAGCTAGACTAGACCTTGAGTAGACTCATTTGGAATGTCTTGTCCGTCTTGTTCATAATACAGCCCTGTTGGCATGCTTGTATGTTGGGTATCAACAATACGATGTAATCCGGGCTGCCTTGACTGGATGAGCATAGAGCTATCCACGAATTGGATTGCAGTGCGAGCTGCGGATCTGTAACAGAGTCTTGGTTAAAGTAGATATCCTTGAAAACAATCGCTCTATTGTAACAAATCGACCAAATAATCTACGTGTTGTTGTCGATTGCGCAAACTGACTGAGCTTATCGATAAGAGGCGACATACGTCATGCAGCAAATTACGTAGAGCGGCCACTCGGGCACCTGACGACAACTTGGACCGATCTGTGCCTCTTTTTCTCTTTCTCGACATGATTCTGATTCGATTGTTTTATTCCGATTACATTTACTGTGTGTGGACCGTGTGGGTATCATTTCATGGCCCTTGCGCGGAGTATCGACATCTGTCATTGAAGACATGGCCTGATAAATACCTGTGTCCCCCGTCAAGTATTTGAATCTTGAGATGAAGATTATTCCTTAGGAGCCCGCTCCTAAGGGTCATTTGTGGCTATAAGATTGGCAGCTATGAGCAACCCAGCCAGCAATGCCGCCCGCAAACGGTCTGCATCCGTCGACTCGCCGGTGACCGAGCGCAATGACGACTCCGGCTTGCGTTGCACACTTTCGCACGAGTATCTCAAGACAGATCCCGCGTTCAATCCGTCTGTAGTTGCAAAAGCGAAGCCACCGGCGATATCCACCAGCGCAAACATAAAGCAACGCCTTCCCCATGCTCGAGCCGCCAAGGCAGCATCAAAGGGGCTGGCGACTAATATCCTGCATCCTCGGCGGACTATAATCCAGCAGTTTCAGACCAAAACTGCGAAAAGTTTGTCAAGAGCAACACGTCCATATATTACGCCTCAAGCGGATCGCGAGTTTCTCGCCGCGCATGATGCTCTTTTCGAAGCAAAGAAAGATGGCGAAAGAAAACCGCCACACAAGCCTCGTAACAAAGGGAGGAGGACAGAGGAAAAGCCAGACGAGAGAAAAAGAGTCACCGATTCAACAGGACACATACCCCCTGAGACTGAGGCAGAAGTACAAAGCAGGAAGATAGAGTTACTGGAGGCGCACCGCCAGAGTATCATAGTGGCGTGGATAACGAGTCGACATATGAAAGCTGTACGAGTGACGCCGTCACGGATTGCAGATTTTCCGAGATTGGATGATGAGAGGTTCATTGAGAGGGACGCCTCTGGTAATGAGGTCAGCTTCAAATGGGACAGATACTTGGGTCAGGTCAGTATGACCGTTTATTCCGACAGGTTCAAGTTCTTACTTTTACAGCTCTTTCTATACTACTCTCAACCCTTCATGGCGAGATACGTGGAAGTTGATGAATGGAAGTCACCCTTGGATATTGTAACACTTACAGAACGTCTGGTAGTGGCCAGCGAGCCGTGGCAAGAGTGGTGGATGGGTATCCGAGATCTTTATCGATGGGAGAGACCACAGCGTACGGCGTTTTGGTATGGTGTCTTTTCGATTTTATGGTACACGCAGCATGTGGTCGGTTTTGTGGTGAGTGTATAGCCCTGACTTTAGGGATGTTTGATCTAATAGGGTAGTATGCATACATCATATACATCACATTGAAGAACAAACTCTACCCACACGATGTCAATTCTATGCGAGAATCCTTGGATCGGTCGCTTGACAGAGGGGCCCAGGCTTATCGGTTCGGTGAATTGGTTGATCGGTATGGGCGAGAGAAATGGCTTGAGCCGTTACTAGACCAGATGGCTCCATTTATACGGCTTCAACTTGGTGATCTAGTGGCATTTTTGGAAATCACAAGAAAGTATGCTCGTTTGGTGTCCCTATACAATGCTCGAAAACTAATTGTGACCAAGTTTCTACTACTGGCGCGACCCCCTGAAAACGGCAGCCACGTTGTTCTTCTTTTTTTCTTGTCTACTGGTCGCTTTGCTTACAGATGCGGAGTTTTGCATGAAGGTCGTATGGTTCATTGCGATCAACGTTTTCTTCCTCTGTTGGCCGATAGCTAGTCGATACCCGCGGTATCGATATCTTGTCAGTCCGTTCCGCTGGATATTCTGGGACATACCTTCTTATCGTAAGTCTTTAATTGACTTGCAGATGGCTTGGATTGCTGACTGTAGTAGCCGAATGGGCAATACGCTTCCTACAAGAACACGAAGTTCTTCGTCGACACGAAATCAGGACACGAGGGCTAGCGCACAATGAGAATTGCTATTCTGAAGATTGTCCGACCTGCCAGGAAGCCCAGGGAGATGTTTTTCAAGATGCGGTTGAGACTCAGGATCAACTTGCAAAGGGATCTCCAATTCACGGAATCAAATGTACAACCCAGGGTGATGATACCGCCTCACCATACGTACAATCGGTCTTTTTTGCTACCTTTCACCACGGCCACGAGGGCCAACTCATTCTAACCTCGGAAGGAATACAGTTCGTCGAAAAACCGAATCTTCTGACGACACTCCATAAACAGAAGCCATTACTCGACCGCGAACCGCGATGGTCATACACCTACGGGCAGCTTTTGCAAATGACAAAACAACATAGCCCCCGATTATCGAAACTCACAGGCCTCGATCGCAAACTAGAGAGATTAGAATTTGAGTTCTTGACAGATACTGAAACGAGCGCGAGCCAGGAAGTATTTAGAATGGAGACCTCATATCACTCCACAACAGGTGGCAAGCAGCGGACAATAATTGAGAGTGTGGATGTCAATCAAGCCGAGCGCGATGAGATTTTCAACCTGATTGTTGGATGGAGTAAGAGCCGATGGCAGGCGACGAGTGGACAGAGCGACTCGACCAAGAAGTGATGCAATATTCATGTTCATGTTCATGTTTCATCCTTTACGTAGTATGCCTAGTCCGAGATGGATCGTCAGGGCATGCTTGACTGGTGAGTGATCTGAGACATATTCCTGCAGACTATGTACATTACCATACGATACGATAATTACAACGCGATAAGCGGCGCCGCACAAGCCGATTTGACTGGGCCGTATCGGAGTTACGTAGTTCAATACGTGGACCGATACGTATGTTGATACGTAGACTGAGGCGCAGCACTAAATATCTCGCAATCCTTTTATATTCTGATCTTGCCATATCATATAAAGTCTTATTGGTTTCCAGTACGGAGTACTAAGTACTTAAATACCGTCACATCTCGGATATTTTACCTTTTTCATACCAAACAATATGAATTGTGTACATTTAGTGCCTGTTTAGCGGCAGTTTGCAGCTAAGTCTCACATTAGCGTTGAGCTGTTACTTGCATTGCCTACATTTAGGCTACATCATGACTCGAGACCCTTAGGGCTTCAAAGATGGCTTAGCCTAGTGCTAAATCTAACCTTCTCAATGGTGGGGCAATATCTTTCGAGTCTAAATTCATCTATTTTCTTGCTATTTTTGTTGTATAGATTAAAAGTTCATATGTTGATAAGGTTTTTGAGTGGACGTTTAATTTACTACGTACATAGTGCATACGGGCCTGTAGGTAGTCACGAATCAGATGAGACTATCCTGTCTGTAATCATGATCACGATGCTGTAAATCAATGTGGATAAATAATCGTGAATGAATTAATTGATTTGACAATGGGCTGATTGACAGATGTCCGAGTGGAGCAGCTCCGAGTGTCAGAAACAGGAAATACGTAAATACTCGACATTCTTTCCTGCCCTTGCTGCCTTGCATCATCGGCTTCCTTTTTTCCTACACTATCTTCCGTCCACTACTTCACTACTCATATAGACATCACTATATAGTTAGTAGTTGTACTCTCGTTGATTACAAATCGTGTGAATTCTATCTATCCAACATTGAATACATCCGAACCTTCCATCCGCTTTGAGCGCATTGCCACAACATGGCATATCAAGGGACGCAGTACCCAAAATCAGACACCCCGCCATACGCCGACAACATCGCTCTCAACTCCGCCTTCAACAATCAGTCGCCTGCAAGACTATCGCAATACTCCAGATTCGATCCCCGAGGATGGAGAACACGCACACAACTGATTGCAGCTGGTGGTGTGGTGGTGATTCTAATTGCGATCATTGTCGGCGCATACGAAGGAGTGAAAGCGAACCGATACCCGAATTATTCGGCTCTGAGTTATTCGTTGAAGGATACGTATGAGGGAGAGAACTTTTTTGATAATTTTTGGTATTGGTCTGATGCGGATCCGACGGCGGGTTTTGTTGTGTACGTTCTCTCTCTCTCTTTTTTTTTTTTTTTTCAAAACACTATCTATGACTTCTGGCTAATATTTGCAGCTACCTCCAACGTGCAAACGCAGTCTGGTCTAATCTCACCTATGCGACGAACGAATCTGCCATCATCAAAGTCGATACAAGCTATAGCGACACTACCGGCGGGCGCAACTCCATTCGCATCCAATCGAACAACACATACAACGACGGTCTGTTCATCTTCGACATCCTCCATACACCCTACGGTTGCGGTACATGGCCTGCCTTGTGGCTTTCAGATTCAAGCAATTGGCCCACTAATGGCGAGATTGATATTATCGAAGCTACCAACAATGGTACATGGGGAAACAGTATGACTTTGCATACAACTGATAGCTGCAGTATGGGCGTGAAGCGCAAGGAGACGGGTAAAGTTAAGTCGACAAACTGCTACAACGGAACGAACTCGAATGAAGGGTGTGGTGTTTCGGGTACTACTGCTTCCTATGGGCCTGAATTCAACAGTAACGGCGGAGGAGTAAGTACCATTTTCGAAGACTTTACTATATAAAATACTAATTATATATGACAGGTATATGCAACTGAACTTCGTGATGCTGGCATCCGCATCTGGTGGTGGCCTCGCGCCTCGATTCCGTCCGACATCACCAACGGCAGCCCCGACCCATCCACCTGGGGTGAGGCTACCGCCGACTTCCCATCTACAGACTGCAGCATTTCATCGCACTTCCGAAATCAGAGTATCATTGCCAACATTGATCTATGCGGATCATTGGCTGCCGCGGACAAGTACTACTTTGATGAGGCGCAGTGTCCGAGTAATTGCACCGCATACGTGGCCGCGAATCCCAGTGCGTTCACAGAGGCGTATTGGGAGTTTAAGAGTTTCAAGGTCTATCAATCTTCTTGATGATATACAGACCTTGCTTTTTGCCTGCTTTTTGCCTGCTTTTTCTATCTTTGACTGTGAAACAGTTGGAAGTGATGACATAAATTAAGTAATGAGATGGGATATTCTTACGAGGGCAACTACTACTCACGAGCTATAGATGGATACAAGTTTTGCTATGATATTTTTGTTTGTCAAACGCCACCACTGTTTGTGGGATGACGCTGGGTTTGATCTCATATCGTTGACTTTGCCTAATAGAATCATCCAGATGTGGTGGCGGCACGTTACCTCTCACGCAAAATAATTCAAGTAATGACTATGATTGTTTGCCATTGTTATCAAAGCCATGATTATGCCAGAAGCCACTCGTTCATGCCACTCTGATAATCCGTAGTGATAGGGGCAAGCATGATGTCAAACTCTATCATAAGGCGAGTCCGGACGACGCAAAAATGTCTATAAAGATAGGCCAGAATCCAGCCCAAACTGAACCTTTTCGAAATCATCCGAACTCAAAAAGAAAAGAAAAAAAAAACAATCACAAAGACTTCCAAAGTCAAAACAACCAAAACAACCAAAAAAAGATCTGTCAGATCTCAACCAAACAATCAGCAAAAATGACTAGCAACACCTACGGCAGCAGCTACGCCACCGACCCCTACGGTACCAACACCTACGGCACCAGCACGTACGGCACCACCGGTCGCTACGGCACAACCACCGCCGCTGGTGATTACGGTACCGCTGGCACCAGCTACAGCACATACGGCGACACCAGCCGCGGCGGCGCAAACCGCACTACTTACGACCCAACCACAGGCGCTTATGATCAGCACATCGACTACGATGCTGATGCCAGCACCCGCCGCCATCACCGCGAGCAGATGGATGAGTCCGGCAGATACTACCATCGCGATGTAGATCGGGACACCTCTGGGTTGGATAATACGACTCGTGTGCATAAGGAGTACTCCAATCCTAACACAGGAACGAGTTATACCAGGGATTCGGCCTATGATAGGAATAATTTGGTTTGAACGGTCGACTTGATGAAGATGGGGTTTGAGGGGACGTATTGAGGTGGATTTTTACTGGTGTGTCAATGTTGAATGTTTGAGGAGTGATTTGAGGGGATGATATCGGATTGTGTGGAAGAGTTTGAGACGGATGATGCATTTGCTTTCTGTTTCTGTTCATTCTTTTTGTTTTGCAATTTTAAAACTGATGCACTGAATTGGCCTTCTAGTTCAGCACATCTTGCATAATGTCTTGCTGCCCGCTTTTGTAAATATGGTGGGAGACATGCATCGCTCGTTTTTGGAGAAATATGTCTGATAACTCTTTGAAAATGAACAATCAGACCGAAATTGATATATTTATCTCAATACTTTTCTTATATCCATTTAAATAAATAATAGATTAAAGTACTGTCTGAAAAGGAGAGCGTTGTCAAGAAATTGCCTAAAAGAGACTAAATTTCCGTAATAGGAAATTTTTCGACCTCGATAGGGTTAGCTAGCTATGTATACGCCGCGAGGCTTTCGTATAGTAAAATTGTATCTTTTTCAATGTGTACCTAAACTCTGTCTGTGCTTGATCAAGTTGATTTTACGTTTCTGTGATATTTCCAAACAAATATTACTAAATTGTCATTGAGTCGATGCGCGCTACACTCTGATATGCAGATGGCATGTTCACAATAATTCCCCTTCCAACCGTCACAGACACAATTTTCCTCATGGTACCATACCATTAGACCATTCTGTATTTATGTTGTATATCAATGTGGTTCACAATCTGTTATTTCGAAGAACCACAACGTCGGTCAGATGATATACATTTCGGATGCCTTAGGAAGGCATCTGGACAATCATGACAGCACCAAAGGGACCGTTTTCGTTCTTGTTACTGATCTTGACTGCGCACAAGTTTGACTGGCCGTTGGCAGTGCCGCTGCAAGTAACACTGGATGGAATGGCGATTTCGAGGGTCTACCATATAGGCGATGTTAGTATCTATAACAATTATGAATCGCAACGGGGGAAGTTACATAATCCTTGTCCACCAAAGTGGCAGTCTCACGCTTGCCTCTGGTGCGCGAGGCTCTGCTTTGGAATGTATGTGTTGCGCGCTTCTGAATAATATGACCATGGCCAGCTGCAAGTGCAGCCTTGCTGGGAGTAGTATCAATCCAGCCACCCTTACCTGGCACTTGTGTAGTCACCTCCATATCAACCGCCTTCGAGAATTTACCAGAGGCTGTAGGATCAATAATGGCGCTATAAGGACCAGCGCCATCGCTAGTCACAATATGCAGAGTAGCGTTGATACTACCACCCTGGCTAACCTGGGGCAAAGTGTCCCCAGACAGAGCCATGGACTTGACCAAGTCGGCCATGCCGAGGTTACCGTTGCTCGACTGGGTCCAGCCAAAGTCGTCATCCGTGTTGATGTCTTTGGACCAGAAGACGGTAGTGTCGACTTCGGTTTGGTAATTTTGACCGACGTTGGCGACGGAGCCACCTTTGATTCCGAGGGCTGTTCCGTTACCGCCGAGGTCACCGGCGAGGACAGTCACTTTTCCGTGGCCGGCCACGAGAGGAGCTGCGATGAGAGCTGAGATGAGGATGGAGCTGAGCATTTTGATTTGAAATTGTTGGTGAAAGAGTGTTTCGAAAAGAAGGTCACGAACCAGTCGCAAGTCTGATGAATGAAAGTAAAAGGTAAACTGATTGAAAGCTGTATATTGATGAAAAAAAAGTATGACTTGGACAGAGGAGGTCGATGTATTTATATTCATAATCAAGACGCTCAACTACCTAATACATCTACAATGTCGTCCACATCTAATTTTGTAGCCATTTGCTGTGTTGTCTCAGTTTTGCATTACCAATTTGATCTGGGATGTATCGGTATTGCCGACATTGCCGAATTGCTGTCTTGTGCCTGACTATAGTCAATTATCTTTAATGGTTGACATCTGGACATCGATGAGTGCAGAAAAGTCAAACAAGCTATCCTACTCTGTCAGGGTATGTTTTGTCTTAGAATGAGTATGTATGAAGTACTTCGGGACCTAATATAGTCATGACACAGGTATAGTTTAGGGTTGTAGATATAGGTTTAAACGATTGGCAATGGCCTCATATGATTTATGACAGTTGGCTAATATGTGGATCTTTGTACATATGATCATTTAGGTCAAATCCTAGTAAAGATAAAGTGGTGGACAAGAAATTTAGGGGCTTGGCCACGTAACCCTAGTCCGTACTTCTGGTGCAATTATAGTGCATTAGTAAAACATAGTCAGCGCGAATCTTCAAACAATTAACTAGAAACCAATCGCACTTGCTGAGTACCCCGTGAGCTGGGTTGTAAGCGCCTTATAACAGCGGCGGCTGTTAAAAAAGGAAAACATGAAACCCTAGACGGGGAGATAGGCTAGTATGACTAGGGGTTAAATATAAGAGCATAATTTCCATCAATAATGCATCGGAACAGTTACCCCGACCTTCTCAAGAACCTCACTCTTGGCTAGCTTGTCTGAAACCTGTTGATCCGGCTGCAGCCCAACCTCCTTGCGACATGCTTTTATGGACACGGCCATTGATCATGATCATGTCAAGTCTTGCATGATCTTGTAAGATAGTAATAATATCCTTCAACGGGTCTCCATCTACAACTACGCAATCAGCAAAAGTTCATGGCTTGATTTGTCCCATCTCGTTGGATCGCATGAATAGTTTATATGTGACGGCTATAATTGCCTCATGAGCGGTGAGACCGGGTAGTTTTGTAAAATGCTCAAGGTGTCAGGTATATGTTCCATGTGGCGTCCAAGCGACGCCGTAGTCGCTGTTGCAGTGCGCGCGCTATTAGCTGGGTTTCTTAAAAACTATGTGAGACGAATGAATGTTTACCAGGAAGTACTACGATACCCCGTCGATGCCTCTCTCGAAGACCTACAATCGCAGGACTGTACCTGACAGTTTTGGCGATTTCATAGCCTGAAACAGATGGAAGAAAAATGGGAAGAAGATGCGTGTTGGAAAGACGAAGGGGTTTGAGAATCGGTTTAAAGAACCCCCGCGCTACGTTGGGTTGAGTGGTTTGGACGATGATTTGTTACTTGTGTATAAATTTCAAATGTGCTTTCTGCATGTATATATATGAGGAGAATTTCGTGTATTGCTGCAGTCTGGCTATGATAGTTAAGGTCAACTTAGGTACCTATCTGGTTGGAATGTTGTCTTGTAGCACTACATCAATCAAGTGATAGAATATATCAATTGATCAAGCGTAGGACGATACAATCAATTGAGATTACTAGTAACATTGCATTCAAGTGGCAAGAGCTCATACTTGAGGACAATGGGCTCCAGTCAGAGCCTCTTGTGTACTCTTTAGTAAGCGACTCCCTAAACGTTGGACTGCATCTCAAATGCTGGCAGAGTGATCGGGGTAATGCCTGCCCACAACCCTGCACAGGCGGCCCAGACTGGATAACGGCATTCAAGTCAGTATACATCAGAGATAAAGGCCTATAAAGCTGCAGTGAACGAAGGAAGTACTCACAAGACAAGAAGCAGACAATCAAGCCAAAGGCATAGCCTGCCGTCAACAATCCATTTGTTCCAACCATGAATCCACAAGCGAGCAGCAATAGGCATATATCAAGGAAGACCAGATCTAGAAACAGTACCCAAGTCGACCTCATTGCTGCAATCGTATAGATGACGGTAATTATGAACCACACCCAAAGAAAGATCGAAATCGCTTGGCTGAATTCCGGGGTCATAGCGTTGGTAGTCGGGTCGATGTATGCTGCCATAATCCCTGAACCGGGTAGATAGATCATGGCATAGGACAAGTTGAAAGCGCCGTATGAGGAGAATACTGTAGCACCGAACTAGTATAAACGATACTTAGTAGATGACAATGCAACCAAGATCTAATCAAACGTACAGTGTTTCCCGTAATGAATTCCATGATGCCAGCAATAAACTGACAAATACCACCAAGAAAGACCAGCATACCGACCATCGCATTTGGGGACTGGATGCCCCTGCCATGCAGACCGTAGACGGAAATGAGGAAGATAACTGTCAATTGCTTCAGCGTCCATGCCACTAAAAGTCTGACTACACGGATTTTTACCAGCACCAAAGGAGATGAGAGCCAATGGAGAAGGATTGGCAAAAGTGCGATGGACTACAGGAAGTGGTGTCTGTGAGCGGTCATTGAGATGACCTCCTGCTGTGGTCAGGCGTTCCAGGGGGCTGGTGCTTGGAGCAGGGTCTCGATGAGGGCCTGCATCAACTGCAGAGTTTTTCGAAGACATGATTGGTGATTGCCGGAGATTTGCGATGATCTTCGCTCGGTGGTGAGACTGCAAGACAGTGTTGATGGAGTTGATGGAGTGGGAAAGGAGAAGACAAGAAGATTTCTCGCATGCTGCAGATAACTGTTGCCCGGCTGCCTCTTTGGGAGTCACGTGTAGCACAAGCGAGCACACACAAAGGCTCCTTTTCTCTTGCTTAGTTATTACTAGCTGGCAGTTAGCAGCAATATGAGCCCTTTTGCCTGTCCAGGCTCCAGCACTACCTAGATATTAGGTATAGCTACAGCTCTCTTTATACGGGTATCAATAGAACCAATATAAGCGCGAGAATTGGGTCAGAATTCAAAGCTTGTACCATCTATTTGTTCACTTCTCCATATTTCCGTCAGCTAATCTACCCATTTCCCCCGCATAATGGCCAATTTGTCCATTACCCAGGCATATTCCAGGATCGGGATATGGTAGTAGCATATAAGTCAGGGTTAGGGCTGTCTGTCGTTCTCCGTCTTTCTCCGCATGTGGATCCACGCGGGAGTACTTACATATATAAGATCCTCATCTTCAAATCCGTATGCCACAATGCCTTTCAACTATTGTGCCTATATCGAACCCTCCGGGGAACATCGCATCGGTCATCTCGACCTTGATACAGAACAAATCCAGCCCCTGGCATTTGCATCCGGGACTCGTCTCTCGAACTTATACGAAGTCGTCGAAGCCGGTGAAAACAACATCGCGGCATCTCGAGAAAACAGCATTGCACTATCTGACGCCCAGCTACTCCCCCCCCATCTCTGGAAGAGACATTCTGGCAGTTGGCAAGAACTATGTTGAGCATGCTAAAGAGTTCAACTCGTCTGGCTTTGATGCTTCAGACAAAACCGATCAGCCAACGCTGCCAGTGATTTTCACCAAGCGCGCGACATCAACCGTAGCACATGGCGAACCCGTTCTACTTCATCCGGGATTCACCGAAACTCTAGACTATGAGGGTGAGATTGGGGTCATCATTGGAAAAGCAGGGCATAAAATTCCAGAGTCGGAGGCGATGGACTATGTCTGGGGCTATACGAGCATCAACGATTTCACTACTCGTGAACGGCAGCGAGACCACAAGCAGTTCTTCATCGGCAAATCGCCAGATACATACTGCCCCATAGGGCCCGTTGCAGTGCCCAAGGAACATCTACTGACCAACCTTCAAGTACAGACTTTTGTCAACGGAGAAAAGAGACAGGATGCAACAATTGATCAGCTCATATTCAGTGTTCCACATCTTATTGCGTGTTTGTCACAGGCCCAAACACTACAACCAGGTGACACGATAGCTACTGGTACACCTTATGGAGTCGGATTCGGCTTCCGACCTATGAAATTTCTCAAGGCTGGCGACGAAGTCAAAGTTTCTGTCACCGGTTTGGGTACTCTGAGAAATCCCATTGCTTCCCCGGATGTAATCAATTACACCGTCGACCGCATGAAAGCGCAGTCCTCTATTTCCGTTTCCAATCTGAAAACACCAGGCCATAATGGTCTAGTGAAGATTGGTAACAAAGAACTCTTCTATCAATTCAAGGGCCAGACAGATGGCCCTCAAATCATCTTTGTACATGGACTAGGTGGATCATCGACATACTTTTCTCCTCTTTACGAAAAGCATCAAGCTACACATGGCCTACATCTCATCGATCTCGAAGGACATGGCTTATCGCCGACAAGTGCTCTGAGCAATCTCACCATTGAATCCTTGCTTCAGACATCCGAGAAGTGTACACACTTGCTCGACCGGATTCGAAACCGGCCACAGTCATTGCCCACTCAATGGGTTGCTTGATTTCTTTAAAGTTTGCTCTACAAAACACAAGCTTGGTCTCATCTCTAGTTCTCATGGGACCTCCTCCTCCCCGCTGCCCCAAGCCGGCAGCAGCGGAAGCTTTGCACGGGCAGAAACTGTTCGCAGCAAAGGTATGCTAGCAGTGGTGGATGCCATAGTCAACGCCGGGCTTTCGTCAAAGACAAAGGCAAGCAATCCCTTGGCAGTTACCGCGGCTCGATTATCTCTGCTCGGCCAAGATCCGGAGGGATATGCAAAGGCGTGTATGGCATTGGCAAGATCTGCCGGGGAGATTTTAGAGGTATCTCAGTTGCCTGCAGAATGTAAGACGTTGATCCTCACCGGTACCGAAGATGCTGTTAGCCCGCAGGCTGTATGTTCTGCATATGGACAGAATATAAAGTCTTCTGAGGTCAAGACTTTAGACGATGTTGCACACTGGCATTTGTTTGAAGATGTCAAGGGTGTTTCTGATGCTGTCTATTCGTTTCTGGGGGTCAATGAGTGAATCCTTACATGACCAAGATCGAGTAAATAGTTGAAAAGATACATAGATTATATTAGCATACCTTAGAACAAAGACATTTCTCAAATGAAATCCACTATACCTACCCAAGGCTTGACAACAATACCCGGTACATGTAACCAGAGAAGTCATTGTGGGGGCCCATAGCCCTAACGTCGGGGGCCTCCGCAAATACAAATACCTAGTGATCATGTCCCCCATCTTTTACAGTTTTCACCACTAACCGCTAATCATCCAATGTCAAAAGAAGGTATCTTGTACTGCACCCTGCCATAATTTACGAGCTAAAATGTGATACCTCCTCTCGACATGGTTATGTCTCGACTTGTCGCTTTGCACGTCAAAACACTCCGATTCCTCACGAAAGTCCTGCTTCAATTCAACCAGAAACGCTTGTGGGGAATGTTTCTATCTTGGAGAATCTACTAAAGCACATCGAATTGACGACGGCATTGTTGAATCAACAGTCTGCTGTTGTTGTGCCTGAGATTGTGTCGCCAAATTCCAGTCCGGCTATATCGCAACTGTCAAATCATGAAGAGAGATTACCTTACCTACCATCTTATCCAACGCAGAGTATAAGTTGGTAACATCACCCTCAGGCCATGTATGCTTCATTTCTTCCCACGATATGGGAGGAGACTCCGACCTTCTCGGCGCCATGACAAGTTCACCTACAGCTCCTGGGTTTCCATTCTTCTCTGAACAACAGAGCCCCGTTATTGACGAGCTTCTCGATATGCTGCCTCCCCTCCACATCTTGAGGAACTCAAAGCCGGATTCTTCATCGTATTCTCTCCATTGTTCCATATTCTTCATGGCCCAACGCTTCATCTTCAATACCAGACCGTCCGGGAAACCCCAAAGTCGACTTCGCAAAACAACCCTACGGCGTATCCAAGGACTTGATCCCGGCAGGCTTGTAAGATAGCAATCCAAGCTCTGATTATATTGATATCATTAATATGACAACCCAAAATCGACTAGAGTATGCCCGCTCGCTCTAAATCACACCTAAGAAAGCCAACAGAAGAAAGAAACAGTTCTCAATCACGCATATCCACCGACCGTCTAGGTCTAGATCTAGTCCTGCTCCCTATAGAATTATACGTGTTGGTATGATGTATGCCCGACGACTGCCCGTTAGCTCCTGTCATGTTGCTGATATTGGATTCTCTCCGGCGTAGACGTCGCTCTGCATCGTCCTGTTCCTTCTGTTGCAAAGATTCAGAAGGGAGAAGAATGGCTCGATCGAGTGCATACGGCAAGCCACGGTGCCGGCCACGAATCTGCATTGAGATGATGATCAACTTTGAAATCACCCTAAACTGTGCAGAAAAGGATGCATTCGTGTTGGGATATCCCAAGGACAAGCCGACTGTTCCGTATGCCGAGACGATTTCGAAGAGAACGGCAAATAGAGAGAAAGCATAGTTATCGGCGCTGCTCTCTAAGCGATCGGCTTCGACAATGGCAATGATGAATAGTCCCAAAAAGATGTACCACAGATCGAAACTCAGTTGCCGGCGTAAATGGGCACCAATATAGCTGGGCTCCTTGATATCTTCGTCTTCCTCTTCAGCCGAGCCGTATATACCGAGACTTCTCTCTTCGTACACATTGGTTCGTCGCATGGAAATGGCGATGGGGAAGACAGAAATATACATCATGATCATGTAGGACACTTGAATGGCCGGGTGCAAAGCGGAGATACTGACGACACCAAATCCAGCAGTTCTCGTCGAAAATGCTTGAAAGAGGCCATCCAACACACGGTAACCAGCGGGTATGGCAGTGATGACTGGATCATTAAGCTACACATAGCGTTAGTAAGGGAAATATATATAAAAACAAACTTCAACTTACATCAAGTATGATGAAGAAAATCAAATCCACGCCGTTCAATACGACCAAAATTGCAAAGAGCCACCATGTAGCGTTTCGAGGAAATAGCAAGGTGAAACATCGTCGAGGATGGTCCAACAAAAAGCGAAGTTCTTCCCATAGAGCGGTACCGTTTCTGGTGAATTTGGAAATAATCCAAATGACCAGACGCAACATGCAAGGAAAACCCGTGTTACCGATAACAATAAGAAAACTCATGACAAGAAGTGGCCACACCGCTTCATTGAATGAGTTCATGGAATCTGGGGTCAAGGTGAAACCAACATCATTGAAGGCCGATTGGGCTGTGAAAACACCCCACCAAGCACGTCCTTGACCATCACCGGTCACCACAGCCCCGTATTTCCTACTGGTGAGAATCCATGGAACGAGTGAAATAATTCCAAAAACGTGAAAGCCGACGAAGTATCCCACCAACACAAGAGCCAAGGTTTTAAGAGCTCGATACTCAATACCACCAAGTTCCTCACGCTGCTCCTCAGTAAGAGCAACAAAGGCAGAGTTCCTACCAACTGTAGCATTCCAGCTCAAGTATGGTAAGGTGTCCTTGTCTTGCTCCTGGGTTATTGACCTGAAGATACCACTCAGAGTACCTCGTCGAGTCCGAACTCTAGTAGGCTCGTTGTCACCTTCATCGCGAAAAGTCGTGTGTTGTGAGGTCATTCGAGGAAAATTGCCGGTACCGGTGCGCGCTCTAAACCGATCGATATCAGGTTCGTTGATGGTGATATGGTTGCCAAGTTCATTTCCATTTTCTTGACGTTCTTGTTCATCTGCGGCTGGTGGCGACTTGGAACTAGTAGGGTTGTTCTCAGCAGCTTCATCCAAAGCCTGGGGAACACCACCACGGTCATATTCTCGAGGGCTGGGAATGCGCAAGGTGCCTTTGTCCGTTCGTTGGTGCTCCAGGAAAGCAATATGCTGTTCTGGACTCCGCTGAGCGGGCAGACGCAGACCTTCAGTATCGGTCAAAGGAGATGGTGGGTCCATCGGAGATCCCTCAGGTCCACGATGGTCGTTAGAAGTTGAGTTGGACGCTCCGGTTTCGGAATTGGCGTCTGTTTCCGTTTTGTTGCCATCCTGAATCCCATCACGAGCCTCACCCTGCTCATTTCGTAGCACAACAATTGACTGTCCACGAACACCCTGTTCCTCCCGGTCAACATCCTGTTGCTCCCTCCCCGTCGTGAAAGACCTTGTCCTTGTCCGACGCAAAGCACGGGCGTCTCTGACGATATGCTGAAACCGCTTCTCAAACCAGTAGAGACGAATGAAAACGACAAAGGTATGAACGACGATTGGGTTGCACCACATCGCTATGATATACAGGAAAATCTGGGCATAGGTCGGTAACAGATTGACGTCGATAGTGTTGAGCCCACTCTGTGTTGCAGCACCGGAAGAGAAGAACAAGGCATCAATGTATGGCATAGAGCCACCAGCATAGAGCACGATGGATCCTATGAGACTCCATGATATGAGATATACATAATGAAAGGTGATGAAATTGTATTTGATTTCCCGAAGATAAGGAATCTTTGCGTGCATGAAGGCGACGTTTGCAAGAACAATCCCGGTGAAGGTCCGGAGATGTTTGAGCACCGAAGCACTGAACCCAGCAGTGCGTTTGACGCGGTGAATATCCATTTTGATTGAGATACTCGATTGAGGACTCCAATTGTGGCTTTGTTTCTGTAAGGTTGAAGTTTCACGGTTCCGTAGACGGTGCTTTCTGCCTAGAAATCGCTTCCAAAGCAAATCTCAAACTCCGGCGGCAAGGTCAAGAGCTCCAATAGTTACGTAGTGTTATTCCTCCAAAGCAGCTATCTTGTGCTTCGATTTCAATTGGGCCGAAGAAGATCTCATGTTGATTGTTGGACCTCGGAGATGGAACATGCAAGGGCGAATGCTGGCGACATGGGCAGGTCTGAGGGTCGAATCGAGGGTGGCAAGTGAGGTTGTAGACGAAAGAGAAGGAAGAAAAATTCGTATAATGACCGTCCCGAGAGATAGACGAAGAAAAAGCAAAAGCAACGAGAATAGGAGGAGCTGAGAGATGTAGATCAGAAAAAGAAAGAATGAGTCGATGGCGATGGCGTGGAGTGGCACGTGCGGTGGCCCACTAGTCTTCGTCAATCTTGACGCGGATCCAGCCACGACACCTTCCGTCATTTCTCTCCGTTTCACTTTCATTTCGCTTCCTCAAGAAACAAACCAAGCATCATCCTGTCTACCGACTCTACTCCGTACAACCATGGTCTATCAGTATGGCTAGTGCTCACTGTTCTGACTACTCTATCGAAAACCCGGTCGCACACTCACTGGACGCCGATCCATCCCTCGTTATCCTAGGCCTAACGGTCAATGCACACATCTCGGCATCGCACATCCCCTCGAATCTCCGTATTTCATATGCAATGCACAGCCACGTCAATCTCGTGGCCAAGATCTCCACGATCCCGAGACAATGGAACAAGCATACCCCGTTGCATGATGGGTTGTCTGTTTCAAGTCATTCCGGCTCTGCCACTACGAATTGCGTCGTGCTCGAAGACAAAAGAAAGTGCGGCTGACCGGCTTGGGAGTGTCACAATCGTTAATACGTATTGCTAGAGGACCAGAGATCTGAGGCGCGGCGCTCCCTGGCCAACAATGACCCTCTGGGCTCGATTCGCTGCTCTATCATACCAAGATTCAGGTTACGAAGCATCCCACGCCGTGATAAATGCGTCATACCAACTCATACGAATACTCTGCATTGGATCTGCACATTGAACGATATAGTAGATGGCTAATGCACGCCATGAATCTGCAGGTGCTTGGTCCTCAAAGACCAGACGACTCATCATACGCTGACAATTCCTAAATCGCCTAGTCCTACGTTAGAGCCAAAAGTTTAATTTGAGGCATTTGTTCGACACATCTTATATATACAAGGCCATCTGGACTAACGAGCGTTCGCAACCGAGTCAAACCGCCCACCATTACCTAGCTATTCTTCACAGCTTGGGCTATCAATGCTTGCTGGGTACAAAGAGTTTCTTGAACAGATGGAGGGTTGCTACTAGCACTGCCCCAATCCACTGACCCCAAGGCTTGGCCTGCGGCGGTGGAGTTATCTGAGCGGATCTATCCGAAGATCGGACATTAGCAGATGGGCTTCCTTGGGAGGAAATACGTGGATTGACGTACATAATACTGTGCATCGACAAAATGCCACCAGTCCTCACTTCGGAAAGCATTATCGGTAGACTGGCTAATAGGGTCGTTCCATCCGGTGTTGCGGGTGTCAAAGTTGGCGTGCTTCGACCACGACACGTACACTTTAGGGTGATCATTGTTCTGGACACCGTTAGGGTTGATGGCATCGCCGGCGTTGACTTCATCTGTGGTTAGGGTGTTCTGAATGTCGCCCCAGGCCAGGTCATGGTATCCACTATGAGCGGAAAGCAGTGCTCGACTCGGAGCCCAGGTGTTACTGGCTATGTCCTTGGAATGGATGATGATCACTCGTTCCCAGTCGCTACATGCAAGCACATGTTAGCTCATCTTTGAACCTCAAAGCGTGGACAGGATAAATCATGGGGCTTGTTCTCACTAGTCATGGCCGGTGTCAATGACACCTACCACTTCAGCGCCATCCTTCTGATAAAACAGGTTATAGACGACTCGGACTTCGGTCGCATTACACTGCTCGAAAGTGTAATAAATCGGGAATGCCGGTCCAGGATTGTTAATAGGTACATCAGGCTGACGGCAACCACATCCCATATCTGGGTATTCACATTGAGGTGCTGGAGGAGTCTGGTGTGCCGTATCATAAATATCCGGCGTCGAGACATTGCCACCGAACGCCCAGACAGGGTAGCAAGGCGGCTCGTCTAATGCCTGCCCAAAGAACCACATGGGCGCATAATTATAGGCGAGGTCAACAGCGCCGTTGTTCAAATAGGTGGTCATCTCATCGTCGGTGATGGAGGTGACGGCCATGGCAGTCGAAGCCAACACGGCTATCACGGTAGACCAGAGTACCATTGTGAGATTCAACCTGATCCAAGTCACAGGTGAGTATTATGACCGGGTATGAAATTTGCGAAAGCCGGGAAGGGACCCGATGTGGAAGGAAATCAGTCCATTTTGTAGTTCAACACCCGGTCACCCTTGCCATGTAGCACGCAGTAAACAGATAGTAAAATGACCCAGTCAACATGCATGTCAGCTACTTATGCCGTGTGCACTAACGAGCCGCCAGGAGGCTCTCAGTGACAAACTAACCAGATACCACGATTTCTACAAAATAAGAGGGGCACACGTGTATCGCCAAACCAAGTGATTGGATCCCGAGGCTTAAACTGATTATACTATTCTTCTGATGTCTCTGTTCAGTGAATGGGTTGTCTTGGCAAGTACCGATCTAGAAAATGCTATGGATTTTGTCAAGTCTTAACTTCTTTAGTGATGTTACATGCGATGGCGGTTTAGGGCTTTTTCGGGATCTCCTCCACCCACGACAGAGCCGCCAATGATACTGCAGATACAAGGAATGCCTTTAGGAAGTTCTTGATGATTGATGGGTAGGTTGAATATTTTAGTGCTTACTATGCGTACAGCTTAAGTATATTTTCTTCGTATTTTGGTGGTTATGCAAGTATCTTCGGTTGTAGAGGATCATGTGAAAACGCATCGGGGTTAATCTGAGTAATGGTGTCAGGCGACTAGGCCATGCTCCAGGTTACGTTCTCATGGCTTAGTCTGCAGACGATCTGCAATTTTTTTACTTAGTCTCGAAAAGAATGAAAATGAAGAAGAGGAGCCGTGTAACACTTTGATCTGTATCTTACATATTAATGTTATCTTCCCCCAGTGGGGATTCGCCGATTTGCTTCCATTGTACAGAGCCAGGTTTTCAAGCCCTGCCATGTGGTATGAAAGACAGGATTGAATGTTAGAATACACTTTACTTGATAAAGGATGTGGTAGAGAGACAAGTTACATTTCAACGTGACATGTCAGGAATATGCAAATCCATGTCGATGATCCATCTCGATACAGGATGTGATCAGCATTCAACTGGATCATCCAGATGCTAGCGTGAAGATTATCTTAAAGATGACTAACATCGCATACCCAATGATGTACTCAGCAAGCAGAATTTAATGCAACAATGGTATCATGCTTCGTTTATCGACATGAATACAAATACATGTAAAGCAGAGTTCGTGTATAACTCCGCTAATGTGGCGTCTATATATGTACATATCAATTGATCGTAAGTATGTCTAGCCGGGCTGATCAGAGTTTATGTCCATCATCATTCAGCAGATCACTCTGCTTATCCAACTCGGACCATTTCGGTTTTCCGTCGTGCACTTCAACAAGTCGTCTGCTATAGAATATATGGCAGCTTCAATCGGTCAGCCATAGTTAACGTTCAAACTGACTGAAGGTGAAGGGGAGACGTACTCAATCTCAAAGACCTTCCGCCGAATCAAATGCTCCTCCTCCGTCTGGCCCAAATCAATCAACTCGGGAAAAATCAAACACATATTCCTTCCCTCATCCATGATGGGCGAGTTACAATTCGAGCAGTACACTTTCGTCGGCACTTGATATTTCTTACTCTTTTCGTGCGAGGAGTAGAACATGAGTGAGTCGGTGCCTTGTTTGAATCGAATATCGGTTTTGCGGAATATGGCGCACCACTGGAACGGTGCAGCTTGACCCCAAGAAATATTAGCATTATCGAATTGAGTCTTTATGGGAAGGGGGTATACCGTGCAGAACCTGACAAGCTCGACAATGGCAATATTTTGCCGCCAACGGACGCTCCTGCTTGATTTGATATTGCACATTCCCGCAATGACACATGGCCTCCCACTTCACGGGACCGAAATCTTCATCTTTCTGGATTTGGTATGGGGCGCGAAACTTCCACGAGTCGTCTTTGTGTATGTGGCGACTGGATGGGTCTTCGGCGAAGGAGGTGTCCAAGTGCGAGTTTGAACTAGAGACTGGGTTGTCTCTGGCGTTGTCTCGCATTTTGCTGGTTGTCTCGGATTTGTCTCCTGTGGTGTGGAATTGGCGACTTAAATGAGAGGTAATGATAACTGCTGATGATCGTATGGTGAGTTTATGAACTGGCAACTGGCGAGGAATGTAGAGAGCTCGACGGAACATTGTATACGTACCCAACTAGTTTACAGAGAGCAAAGAAGATGATGGATATACGTATATAGCAGGGATTCAAGACTTGAAGGCATATCGTCGTGATGATGTCATGGCGATGGGTACCTGCATCGATTGTTTCGAGTCAATTGACTCAATTCATGCCCATAAACCAACTATCTGGTTAGTTCCACAGTACTCTGGAGTCTCTGTTTATTTGATTTATCATGTTGATGTGCTGTACATATAGCTTCTACTACTTCGGATGCATTAGGGTTACCGACAGCCATGCCCTAGTTCTCTCTACGAAATATCCTTCATAGGCACACCATTCAAAAACAGTCGAAATCTTGCACTCTGAGCGGCAAGCTTAGATATATGCGATATGTGTTCAGCTTTGTGGTTGATTAGTCGTATGCTGCTAATGTGCTCTAGTTAATTACTTTTCCGTATAAAAGAAGAAACTCGGAGGATCGAATTTACATAGTAAACTATGTGAAAGCCAGAGAGCCTGAGACCAGAGAGTAAGAACGAGCTAAGCTTTTTATGGCTAGCTTGTCTGGATGTTGAGGGTCACTTGACAGTCACGTGCCTTACACATGGCACTTGCTCCTCTACTGTTAACGCTGTTATGATTGTCTGAAACCATCTACGCATTCAAATCCTTTTCGGCATCCATCATGTCGTCAACAACATATTTCTGGCATTGGTGGGGCTGAATGCTGTTGGCTATTTGGCTGAGTTTTCCACTGTCTTGGATGGATATATTGCAAAGATGCTCGCGGTTGAGAACACTTTCACTTAGGAAATTCGTGTTCGCTTGGACGGCAACAGTATAGTTGGTGCCTTCGGTTGGTCCATTTCGGCTGTGGTATCGAACACCTTTGATGATGGTTCTCTCTAGCCCTAATCGCTGGGGATTGGTCAACTCTGGGACTGTCATCAACATCCAGTGAGGAAGGCGGTCTTCATCCTGCTTGGACTTGATAAGAAAGAGCTCGACGTGAGACATCGAGATACTGTTACTAAGGACCTGTTCAAAAAGGCAAAAGGAATTTGATCGGAGACGTATGTTGAACGGCGAAGAATGATTGATGGAGATGGGCCTCTCAATCAATTTCTTTTGGAGCGTGCTCATTATTTAAGTGTCCAGCGGGCGTTACTTTTCTCTAGCTGAATCCTCTGACACAGATAGGCGCCCTTTGAAAACATTTCGGAAACCAACAACCAATTACTGAAGAAAATTGAGCTTTTTCTGAAACCAATAAACTGTCTGGATGATTAAAGGGAATGCGATTCTACTCTTCAACGTCAGCGCGTAGCTGGCCGCAAGTGAACACGCCGTAGGACAAAATTAGCCCACTGATCTACTGAATAAAAAAGCGCCCACATAGAAATGGCCATAGAAATAGCGCACATTAAGTGAAGCTTGCGATGCACTCCGACGTAGCCAGAATGGCCGTGGAAGTTCATTTGACGTGGAGATTGGATCCCGGAATGTTCAGCGAATAAGCTTGGAAGATTTCAGAATGAGGATCTGTATTTATAGGGATGCAGGGTCATTTTGCCTTAGAATACATAGTTCCTCGTGTACGGAGTAAAATCTATTACTAGTATACTTATTTTTTCTAACGGCAGGTTTGATCTAAAGGGTTGAAAGTTGAGTTGAAACCGGGGGTTTGGCGCTTATTTGTCTTCAAATGCGGCGCAGTGCTGTGCCCGCAACACTCTTCCTAGCTAACCATACCTATGTGTAATTCTATTCGCACTTTTTTATTCCTATCTTCCACGATCAAAATTGCAATGTCTTCAGAACGGAATTTTCCAGAACCACTTGTGGTTGGCCCTCAAGAACAGCCATTGAAACAAACATTTATTTTGCTTCACGGCAGAGGCAGCAGTGGTCCCAAATTTGGCCCAGATCTCCTGGCGCATGCAACAAATCCCAATGGCAGTGAAACCCTCGCCACGAAGTTTCCGCATGCCCGCTTTGTGTTCCCCAGCGCACCACTTAGTCGTGCGCACGTCTACAACCGCTCACTCACACACCAATGGTTCAACAACTGGAAACTCGACCCACCGGCACAAGAGCATGAGCAGCTTCAAGTTCCGGGCCTTCGGGAAACTACCAAATACATGCACACGCTAATCAAAAGGGAAATTGAACTGGTTCCCGACGGTGCTGGCAGTGTGGTACTCGGCGGGTTGAGTCAAGGCTGTGCGGCGTCGCTGGTTGCTGCTTTGTTGTGGGAAGGGGATGATCTGGGTGCTGTGGTTGGAATGTGTGGGTGGCTACCTTTTGCCGGGAGGATGCAAGATGTAGCTTCGACAGAAGAGGAGGATGATTTATTCGAGCGCGATAACGTTGCAGAAGATGATGCTCAAGATGCCTTTGATGACGCCGTTGAGTGGCTCAGAGAGGAACTCGACATTCCTGCTCGCTCAAAGTCGGACATGCTCAAGCGGACACCTGTTTTCCTTGGACATGGTGTTGAGGATGATCGGGTGGACATTTGGCTGGGGCGAAAGGCGGCAAGCTGTTTAAAAGATATTGGAGTCGATGTTTGCTGGAAGGAGTATGAGGGGCTCGCGCATTGGTATTCCGGGGATATGCTGAGGGATTTGGTTGATTTCCTACAGTCTGGCTCCCTGGCTTTAGAGTGAAGAGGGTCGTGAACAATAATTCGATTCCTTTTGATTCGAATTGTCATGTTGACGGGGTGTAAATATAGCACTACTACTTAGTACCGATTAGGGTTACAACATCCATGCCCTAAGTCTTACTCCAGCAATCACTCCATAATCACACCACTCAATGATAGTGCGAAATTAACAGCATCTATGTGAAAGGGGCTATAGATGTATGGGAGAGGCATTTTCAATGTATCAGAGGACACGTCCTTCAATCCTACTAGAGAACGACATCCTTCCGGGGAAGTATCGGATCACTTACCTACCTGAGGTTACCACAGTATGTACCTATCAATCCGATGTCTTTCCGGCCTACATGGCTGTATTCTGTAAATCAAATCAAGCAAAAGACCGGCAAACACTAGATCCGATTTAACGCGACAACTACTAGCCCATTTTCAAAACTATTTTCCCAGGAACAGCAGACGTCCTGACAGCCTCTACAGCCTCTCCAAACTTCTCTAGTGGCAAGACATGTGTGACCGGGAGGATATCACCCTTCTCAGCTAATACCAGTAGTTCTTGTAGCTCTGTTTCAGTCCCCACTGACGAACCAAGAATTCTAAGACCCTGCACGACCATATCAAAGGGTCCAATTGGAATCTTGTAAGCAGTGTTGGCGGGTAGACCGACACAAACCATTGTGCCTCCTCGACGGAGTAGACGAGGTGCTTGATTGTAGCCTGTCTCTGCACCCGCACAGCATATGATGGCGTGTGCGCCGCCGTGGCCGGTTATCTTTCGTATCTCGTCTTCGATATTTGGATGGGTGAATGGTATGAAATGCTTTGCACCATTTTCGATGCAAAACTGTCGTTTGCTTTCACTGCGACCGCAACAATTTAGAGTCAGCCTAAGAATCAGAGAAAAATGTATCAAGTTCCAGGGGGTACTAACGCATCAATGGCAATGACTTTGAGGCCTCGTCGATGGGCGATTTGGACTCCACTAAGTATGATAGTGAGGCCAAAGTCATATCTAAAGAACAAAATACGGTTGAACTCACAGATGGCCTAAACCTCCACCGGCGCCAGTAATAATCAAAAAGTCCCATTTTCGTGTATTTGTCTTGTTTACAGCAGAGAACATTGTCAACCCGGCTGCGTTCGACATAAAAAATAAGCCTCTATGACGATTGAGAGGTCAGGGAGATATCGTCTTACCGCAAAGCAGGGGTGCCGCTAGATGACCGCTAATTCCATCCGGAATAGGCGACGCATGCTTTGCCGGAACGGAAACATACTCTTGCAGCGTACCAGGCTTATCGCGGCCAGAGTTGTGCTGATTTGGACAGGCAGTCGAGTCACGTTCACAGATTTCGCAATCACCACAAGTCTCGTGGATCCATTTGATCCCAACCCGCTGACCGAGTGCACGCTCATTGCCCACGTCGCTTCCGAGTTTTACCACTGTACCGATCCCTTCATGGCCAGGGATATGGACATCCATGGGATGGGCGCCAGATATATTGTAAATATCGGAGTGGCTGGGCCCATCACAAGGTTAGTCCAAGTGTGATTACGATGGGATCGATTGGGCATACCGTACCATAAGCCGCTATACTGTATCTTGACGAGTATCTCATTTGACTTCAATGTCGGTACGGGTACGTCTTTGCGAAGTTCAAGCTCTGCGTCAGGGCCAGGTTTGTTCACCCAGAGAGCCGTCTGATGACTTGGGATAGACAGGTTATTGGCCATTTCTGTCCCGCAAAGTGTTTCTGTCCCGCATAGATAGATTTTTGTCCCGCAAAGATAATAGAAGAAGGATTGCGAAGTCTGTACCAGTCATTGGAGCATTCTGATTCAAATAACTATTTCCAACGAGGGGGGCATATGGAAAAGTCATTGATATAAGTATCTTTGCATGCTGTCCCACAGCCGGAAGCTGGGCCGAAAGTCAATCTGGAAAGCATGTCGAAACGAGCGGCCGGGGAAAGGTCGGAATGTATGTACCAGTTGATGGGAAATGGCCCGCTATTATCTGGGGTAATCTGGGGGAAGCTGCCAGCACTGGGGACATCTGGAAGACGCAGCCAAATTATATATAGCTTACACATGCCCTTCATACACGCACTAAATTGCTTATATGTACCTACATCTACGGCCCAAAACACTCCGGTCTTGAGAAGAATCCAATAATATCAAGATTCACTCTCCTGTGAAGGCCTCTTCCTGAAACTTTCAATACCATTGCTGGCATCTTGATAATCTCATATTCTCATGATCATCGCAATGGAAGAGGCGCTTCCTGACACGCTTCCCATGGAGCACATTCCTGGCACGGAGATTATGAGAGATGTGGGCAAGGTTCACTTTGTTCACGGCCCCAAGAGTCACCAAGTGTACGTTTTCCATTCGTTATAACATTATATAGATGGTGCACGAACTATGTCTTGCAGTTATACTGTAACAGACTGACCGTTTATTTTCAGACTCATACCGTACCCCTCGGAAAATGCCGACGACCCTTTAAACTGGACGCTGACCTGGAAGTGTGAGCAATTGTTCCCAAGTCCATTGAACATATATATATTCTGACTTTCAATTGATTTAGACATTGCCATTAGCGTACAAATCGTATACACCTGGGTCACAGTCGCCTCTGCTCTTTCCATGGCACCAATGTTCCCGCTGCTCCAAGAGGAATGGGAACTTTCACAGACCCAGCTCAACCTGATAACTGGCTCATGCGTTCTCGCCTTGGGATATGCTAATTTTATCATTGTCCCTATCTCGAACATCTTCGGCCGGCGCTTCACATGCATTGCCATGGCATTGCTCGGTGCTGGTAGCTGTATCTGGGAGGCCCGAGCTGGGTCGTATCCTGTTCTTATTGGGGCACGCATCATTAATGGCATTGCAACAGCTACGAGTGAGTCACTCATGGTGCAGGTCATTTGCGATTTGTTCTTTCTCCATGAGAGAGGCGTTTGGATGGGCGTCTACTTGTGAGTGCACTATTTTACAAGCAAATAACCGCATTTGCTAATTTCATTCCTAGTTGCACCTACTTTCTTGGCTTATTTGTCGGTCCGATTATCTCAGGTGCAATCGCTTCCATGTAAGTTAAATGCTGAAACGGTTCTTGTCTATACTATATTCATTAGACACTGACTCCAACGTTCTATAGACACGGATGGCGCAGCTTCTTCTGGCTCTCCCTTGCACTATCTCTGCTGAATGTCATAACACTAATTCTTTTCTTCCCGGAGACGAGATACTACCGCACAAATCAGTTGCCCACCGTAGTGGCAATGTCTACCACTTCACCCGATGATGGGATGGAAAAACCAGCCTCTCAACACGAGATCGAATACAGCGCTTCTCCGAATATCATCGGAACCGGGCGACCTACCAAAAGTCAATTTAGATTGATAAGTCAGCCTGACGCGCGGTGGAAGACCTTGATATTCAAAGACATTACCTTCTCGGGCAAGGCATTCTTCTTTCCAATCATTATATGGGCGGGCATAACAGTAGCCGGTTTCGCCAACCTACTTCTTCTCTGGAATATCACGGAGTCAGCAGTTCTCGGCGCACCACCATTCAATTTCAGTGTCTCTGCCGTAGGATATTCCAACTTTGCCTTCATGGTTGGCGGCCTTGTGGGCCTCGCTACAGGGGGCACTGTGTCCGATTGGATTGCTCACCGAGCTACCGTTCGCAATAACGGTGTGCGCCAGGCCGAGATGCGTTTGCCTGCCCTCATTCCTTATTTCTTCCTCACAATAATTGCCGTCACGGTAGGTGGACTTGCAGAGAAGAATTCGTGGTCATGGCCTGTCCTTGTTGTTGTTGGCTATGGGATAAGTGGCATGTGTATCACTGCTACACCAGCTATTGCCATAGCGTACGCTGTCGACTGCTACAAGCCCATTGCTGGAGAGATCATGGTTGTCGCCACAGTGATTAAAAACACATGCGGGTTTGGCATGAGCTACTGGGTTCCGCAGATCACTGCATCTCAGGGTATTATTGTGCCAACAATGATTCAATTGGCGCTAACAGCTGGTCCTCTATTCCTTGCTCTACCTCTTTGGTTCTGGGGACAGAAATTGAGGCGTTTGACAAGAAACTCTAGCGTACATAGGCTGGAGGAAGAATTTTGAATGCAGGACACTCCAGATGAATGAATCTCATGCTTCAATACTTCTAGACAGATTGACACGGCTACATACTTGCGATCTGGTACTGAATTTGCAACTTGTTGCTTCTCGGTAAATGCTTCTTCCACAAACAGCTCATTATAAACTAGTTTACTCGTTCTTCCTAACATTTTTGATCCCAATAAGTAGGCCTGGACGAGCAAGGTCCACTGTTGGTGTGATATTGACCCAGAACCAAGATTACTATATAGGAACTTCGGCTCTACTTCATTCTGGTCAAATCGGAGTTGACTACGAGCATCAACTACCTTCCACTTAAGGACCTCGGGAAGGACGGCTCGTTTGTATCAAGAAGACAGGATGGTCTATATACGTATCGGCTCGGACTCCGGCTACATGTATAGCGGGAGATATCCATGGATGTTTTCCTGACTTGGGCGTATGGACCGGAAGCCGCGTTGAACATCTTTAAACGCCAAGATACATCGGGGTTTCTTGCAGATGCAACATATCCACGGAGTATAGTTTCCTCGATCATACGTATATCTATTTTGCTTAAGAATGATCTGCAAGATGGCGTGGTTCATTCCATAACCAACCATTTCAGTATCCACATCTGATACACAGTTACACAGGCAGTTACTCCTCACTTTACTACGCGCAGTTCATGCAGTTTTGACCGTTTCTAGTGGTTGATATACCCTGCACTCAATTTTTACCAACACCAATGCACGGATACACGGAATAAAATTCTTCTTGAAAAGCCCAAGGCAGGCACTTGCACCTAGGAGCAGGAGGTTGTCGTATAAAACCATATTCAAGACATAGAGGAGAAGAACATTCGAAAATAATGGCTTCTGAAAGTCTGTCCTCGCCGTTAAAAGTGGTCATAGTCGGGGCCGGCATTGCAGGTCTCTCAGCAGCCATTGCATTGGGGAAACAGGGCCATGATGTTGTAGTAAGGAATCCTGCTCATAACTTCCGATAACGTGAATTAATACCATGTAAATATAAGATCCTTGAAAAGTCTCGTTTTGCGAAAGAAACCGGCGCCGCTATACATCTGCCACCCAACTGTACGGCCCTGCTGAAATGGATGGATATCAACCCTGAGGATTTTGGGGGTACCTTGCTTCGAGAGGTATAATGATACACTGAACATTCTTGACGTTGGGAGGTTTACTCATAGCAACAGGTTCATAGATACCGTGGTGGAGGGGACCTCAAATTCATTAAAGGTTTTGCTGATACCAGGAAGACCTGGCAAAGTGTACAATCTAAATTTCCTCTATTATTTTAACAACATACGCTAAGTCTACAGATATAGGAATGGTACCTAGTCCATCGAGTTGACTTACACAACTATCTCAAAGAAGTTGCATTGAAGACTGCAGTATTACACACCGGTTGCAACGTTGTCGATGTGAATATCGAAGAGCCTTTTGTTGTTCTTGATGATGGTCGAGAGTTTACGGCTGACCTTCTGCTCGGCGCTGATGGAGTCCATGTGCATCATCTACCAAAATATATGTGAGAAAAGAAGTAGTACACTGACATTTCAAATCGATATAGTCCATGCTACGAGACCATATCGCTCCCGATTCCGCTCCACCCTATCCTACCGGGAAATCCTGCTTCCGCTGGCTAGTACCAGTTCAGTCGTTAATGCAATCGGAAAATACAAAAGAACTTGTCCAAAAACCGGGAGTATTTATGGAATGGGCTGCTGATGACCGGAGGCTGGTCGCCTATCCCTGTTCCAACGACACGGTGTACAATCTCTGCGGAATTGGGCCAACAGCTGAGGCGGGAGTACAAGATGGTGTTGGTGAGTCGACCAAGCCTTATAATTATATACCTTGGACTAAGATCAAAGCAATATAGAGGGCAAAGGATGGCAGATAACCGGAAGCAAAGACTCATTGGCGCAAATCTTCATCAAATTTTCTACAGGAGTCCGCGAATTGATTGACCTTGCCGATGCCAACCTCAAGGTGTGGCAGTTATACGATATGGAGTCACTGCCAACCTGGGTCAAAGGCCAGGCAGCTTTGATTGGGGATGCGGCACATCCATTTCAGCCATGTAAGTTGCACCACTTGGTATCATCATAAAAACAGGACTGATGATTTCAGACATGGGTCAGGGCGGCGCAATGGCCATTGAAGATGCAGTCAGCATAGCCACCCTAATTCCACGAGGTACTACAGTGGAAGATATCCCAGAGCGTCTTCGACTGTATGAAATAGCTCGAAAGTCGAGAGTTGAGAAAGTCCTTGAATATACGCGGATGAACGGACGCGACGAAAATGATGTGACCGGACCAAGAGTGTCACGTAAGCATCAATCTCCTTGCCTTAATTTGTTTTCTTCGCTCGATTGATGCTCAGAAATCTTATGGATTGCTAACGATGACCAGCCGCCGATGTGATTGAGTTCATGCGTATGTGCTTTGCACATAACGAAATACAGAATTCCGGCGACTTACTTGCTCAGTATCAAGTTGGCCAATTACCAGTTTGATGATATAGGACATACATAGTTGGCTAATTGTTTAAGATCGTTCTATATAGCGTTGTATTATGCAGTTCATGCCGAGCTGAGATTATGAGATCAGTTGTAAGGTTGATTGAAATGAGCAGAGATCGCACAATATTCTAACATAGTTCATTCGAATAACAATATACTTTCTTAAATAATGTAAGCTGGCTAGTAAATATGTAACGAAATTATGTACATGTAAGGTAAGATCGATCATTGACGGAGAAATCCAATGAAAGATATGCAGATCTACCTTGGACAGACATGAGCCCCTCACCAACATGCGTTAGTAGATATGTACACCTCATTCGACTGCATGTACTGTCTGATTATAATGTTGTACAGAAGTCGCAATATCACATATAGATGATCCTGTGCTTTTTATGATACTAGCCCTTGTAATCACGAAGCCCGCAAGTTCTGATTCAGGAATGCATGTTAGCCCTAATTGACAATCTTCTCTATTCACCTTAATGCAGATTGGTCGCAAGAATTTCTGTAAACAGGAAAGCAGATTGCTTATACAGAGAGATCCATAATCATCTCACAAGTATGAATGAGAATCGCACGTTGGCGATACTCTTCATGGTTCCCTGATTAGGGCTCTAGGTAGTCTACTTGCCTCAGGCACTCACCGTTAGCCCTAAGTACTCGTCTTACAGTTATCGCAGTGAGCTGCTTGTCAGGACTTCATGGTATGATTTACGTTTCGTCGTATTATTGAATTTTCTTTCAATTTACATATATATATCATTCACCCCCGGGCACATTGTCATATCGATGAGGAATGACAAGACCAAGACGGAGTGGTATTGTCACTGAATTGTCTCCAACGACGATTTACCCGTGTCATCTTTTCTCTCAACAGTCAACCACGCGTTCCTCTACCACTCTTTTCAGTATTCTGGGCCAATTCTCCTCTTCTAAGTGAACCGTATCGTCTAATTTGTTCGCTTTCGTCCTTAGCCAGTCCTGTTTAAGGTTCGTCGGAGAGAAGCCCTAAGGCGGGCATCGGGAAGCTATCCGACGGCGAATACCTATCCACCATAGTAGGTAACGACTCGCATTGTCTCGGAGAAAACACGCCTAATCGTTAGCGTGTAAAACATTCACGCTACTAGAGGCCCGCCTGGGACAATATGCGGAGGGAGCCCCGTGGGGAGAGATCGCAGAAATGTGGACTATATAGAGGCGACCCCTTTCTGTTGTCAATGTTCTACATACATGTCCGATTCTACAAACGTGCGGTGTGGCAAAGAAGCGCACCTACGGCACATTTCACCCATATTCTTGCTCTCTGCGACAATAAGGACAATCATAATGGAAGCCAGTGAGAAAGTCGAGCCAACATGCCATGTCGAGCTCTCGACAGCAGGTCTCGAAGGCGTCGATGCAGAGAGACAGGCTATGTCCATCGAATTTGCATCACGGGATACCGAGTGGCACAAGACAGCAACTAGGAAATTGCTCTTGAAAATTGACCTGCATTTGTTGCCATGGGTCGTGTTGATGTATTTGACAAATTTCTTGGATAGGAAGTATATATTAATCACCTTTTTTATTTCTATCAATCTTCGTGTCTTCGATTACACTTTCTAACGACTATCGTGATGTAGTGCGTTGGCACAGGCGAAATTGGGAACACTTACAAAGGACTTGGGCCTGAAAGGGACTGAGTATAACACTATTACTTCTATTCTGTTTATTGTATGTTTATGTTCTACCTGCGTAGCATCGAACTTTCACTCATCGATGAATAAGGGCTACATTCTGTTCCAACTGCCATCCAATCTTCTTCTCACCCGTGTCCGACCATCGCTCTATCTTTGCGGCATGATGGCTTTATGGTACGTCGATTTAAAACACAATTTACAGATAGGATGCTAACTGGTCCTCATAGGGGCACAATTTCAGCCTTGCAGTCAACAACCAAGAGCTATGTTGGAGAGCTGTTGTGTCGATTGTTTTTGGGTGCTGCCGAAGCACCTTTCTTCTCGTATGATCCATTCCTTATTTATATTCATGTGTGTATCATTGCTAACTTAAGTAGGGGATGCATTTTCTTGATGTCTTCTTGGTACCGAGCTGATGAGCTTGCGCATCGTATAGGTATTCTGTATGCTGGTGTTGCGCTTGCTAATATGTATGTCCCTCTTGATCAGGACTACGGAGTTATTTGACTAATGAATTGTAGGTTCGGTGGTCTAATCGCAGCTGGCGTCCTTGCTGATCTCAACGGTGCACATGGTATTGCTGGGTGGAGATGGCTCTTCATCATCGAAGGCAGTGCAACCGTTGGTATCGCCTTGATCGCTATGTATGCCTCTTTTCTCAAAACAAACTCTACGGTATTGTACTGACAGGAATAGATGGATCATGCCCAATTACCCAAGCACGACCCGTTGGCTCAACGTCGAAGAAAAACACTACGCCGAGTGGCGCCTTGCGCAAGACGCTGCCGGTGAGATTGATGATCGATATGCTATCACTCCTATGCAAGCTGTCCGAATTGCATTCAAGGATTGGAAACTATATCTGTTCATGATCATGCATCATTTGAACCTGCTGTCGCAGTCATTTACGTGGGTTGTCTGAAATCTTGTGTTTAATCAACACCACTTGCTGATGCTATCGAATAGATACTTCTTCCCATCAATCGTCAAATCTCTTGGCTACAACAACACTACCACCCTCCTTCTCACCGTCCCCGTCTGGTTCGCTACCTTCATCGTCGTCCTCCTGGTATCCTATCACTCCTCCCGCACCAAAGAACGTAGCATGCACATCGCATGCTGCATGCTCGTCGGCGCCATTGGAAATATAATCATGATCACCACCAAAAACCTAGGCGCACGCATGTTTGCCATGTACCTATTGCCCATCGGCGTCTTGCCACCCTTCCAAATCATACTCGCCTGGATCACATCCACCTTTGCTCGTCCATTGGCAAAGAGATCCGTCATCGTAGCCATTTGTGGTATGTTTGGAAATGCATCCAGTATCTATGGAAGCTACCTGTATCCGGACTCGCAAGCTCCGAGGTATGTTGTGGCCGGTATTGTGTTAGCTTGTTCCTGCTGTGGATGCGCCATAATGACAATCATCATTCGCTTTGTGCTCAAGGCTGAGAACAAGAAATTGGATGATCAGGAGGAAAGAGATGGCGTCACTATTCAGGGATTTAGATACATTCTCTAGGCTAGTTACCTTCTAGGGCTCACAATGGCGGTTTGTCCGTGCCCTAAATGGCAAGGTCAGGTAGAACTAGATACATTCAATCTATTCTCCATAAAACTTCATACTCCATTCGTTTAATTCGTTGGATAATTTAAGTATAGTACCGTTACAGAGTTACATTCCTCCCACTGATTAATTAGCCACGATCCAATCGATCATCGTGAAATCAACCCGATTTCTTAACGTGCAGACTGTAGCCTGATTTTCTGGGATCTCGGATAAATTTCAATTCAAAGTCTAGCCAAATATAAGCAAGGGATCTGCAGCTAACCCCGCGAATTAGATGTGGGTGGCTTCAGCCCATGTCGTACGGAGAAGTGCTAGTAAGCATACACGACTGACGATCAGTTGAAACATGGAGAATTTGTTTCCGGGCTGATCCAGTGCTGACTGGGGGTACATAAGCACGGAAATCTCCCACTTGAAGGGCTGAGTATGTCAACTACATAGGATACAAATGTTTAACTGTCTCTTCAATCGGTGAATTTTGTAATTGGGCCAAAGGAATACTTGAGATTGTCTGACTTCAAACTGGAATAAAACAATGTTAAGTCGTGTAACTGCAGCGGCCTTGCTGCTGACTCTGAAGAGTGCAAATGCATTGATACTTCCTGATGATGTGGTATGTTAACATTCCTCACGGGTGACACGTCCGTTTATACGTCCTTCTATATGGTGTTTACAAAAGTCGTGTGTTAATAATAATCCTCAAAAAAATAGGGAAGATTACCAGCTCTAGGCTGGAACTCATGGAACGCCTACGGTTGCAATGTCAATGAGACCAAAATCGTGACAGCTGCCACCAAACTCAATACAACCGGTTTACAGGCCGTGGGCTACCAATACGTCAACAGTGAGTGCTTGATCAAACATGGCATTGAACTGAGTTACTAATTGACAATGATAAATACTAGTTGATGACTGCTGGTCTGTTAAATCTGGTCGTGATAATGTCACGAGTCGCATTATCCCGGATCCTGACACTTTCCCGAATGGGATCAATGGTACCGCTCAGCAGGTTCATGATCTTGGTTTGAAGATCGGTATATACAGTAGTAAGTATATGTCCCATGTCTTTTGACGTTCCATGCTGACCTCATATTGTCAGGCGCCGGATATGAGACGTGTGCTGGCTATCCAGCAAGTCTCGGGTACGAGACAATCGATGCCCAGACCTTTGCTGAATGGGGGATTGATTGTACGTCTGCTTTTATCTACAGACTAAATGAACCGACCCAACTGACGATACGGTGTAGATCTCAAATATGACAACTGCAACTACCCCTCCGAGTGGGATGATGAATACAACGCCTGTATTCCCGACAGCGACTATCCCGGCGTCAACCCTAACGGCACTTGTCCAGGCCTCACAAACCCAGCTCCTGCAGGCTATGACTGGAGCACCTCCAACACCACGAAACGATTCAATATCATGAGAGATGCCTTGGTCGCTGTTCAAGATCAACGCGTTATTCTGTATTCGCTGTGTGAATGGGGATCTGCCGACGTCCCATCTTGGGGTAACGGCACTGGTAATTCGTGGCGTGTAACTGGTGATATCAACGGTATGTCTTAAGCTGCCCCAAAGTCGGTACGGGAGACAACTAATTCGTAATGATGGTGTGTAATAGCAACATGGGATAGAATCACAGCTATCGCCAACATGAACGCTCATGAGCTATCAAGTGTCGACTTCTGGGGCCACAATGACCCAGACATGTTGGAAGTCGGCAATGGAGACCTGACAATTGAGGAAAACCGTGCCCATTTCGCTCTTTGGGCAATCATGAAGTCTCCCCTGATCATTGGAACAGATGTACGTCCCTTTCTCTGCTGCCCTCAATTCGGCCAGATCTTCTAACATCGAAACTATAGTTGTCAACCCTTCCCGACACGCACCTCTCCATCCTCAAAAACGCCGACCTGATCGCCTTCAACCAAGATCCCGTAATCGGCAAACCAGCTCTTCCATACAAACAAGGCTACAACAACGGCACATACAACCCCAACTACCCACCCGAGTACTGGTCCGGCGCAACCTCTTATGGCTGGAATTTGGTACTACTTTTCAACTCCGAGGACGTCGCTGCTAGTAGATCTGCTGTGTGGAGTGAAATTCCGCAACTGGGTAAGCGCAGTAATAAATATAGGTTTGAGGATGTTTGGACTGGAAGAGATTTGGGTTGCGTTCACAAGGAGTATACTGCACAGTTGGAGGCGCATGATGTTGCGGTGCTTAAAGTGACTGGTACTTGCTAAACTGTCAACTCTGACTATGTTGAGGCGCGAAAAGCTATTATAGGAATGATGTGCTAAGCCCGAAAATCTGTATTTGCCATACTAAAAGACAGGGGCCATGTTCCTCGCATATCTTTTGTATAAACATTGCCCTGTGGCAATTTTAAATCTCAATGCAACTCGGTAATCATTCATTTCAAGGGTATAATTGAAATTCATTTGGCTATATTTGATTTAGCAATCTGGTAGTACACTGCTCTCGGGAAAGACGACAACTTGTTAGCCTACTGAGCTTCATATCCAGGTATTTTGTGGTTACTCACTATTAGGACTTTTCCCGTTTCCTCCACGCATAATTCAATAACCAGCACCCGGTTCCCTTAATAACTCGTCGTCCGAGTGAAGTGGGTCGTGAGAAACCTCGTGCGGTGATGGATTTTTTAAATAGTCATAACTGAGAATTTTCAACGAAGCGGACATCTCAAATCATTTAAGACAATAGATCGGCAACTGTATGGGGAAGTCAGATCTTCATAAAGCCCAAAACGTAGAGAGAAAAGCTTACCATTCATAGGCATCTCATCAATCTGGGTGGAGTAATAAAGCTCAATATCACGAAGAATACGAACGTCGTCACTGGTGACAAAGTTGATAGCTACACCCTTCCTGCCAAAACGACCACTTCGACCGATTCTGTGGATATAGTTTTCACGGTTGCTGGGGAGATCGTAGTTAATGACCAGTGAGACCTGTTGGACATCGATACCACGAGCCCAGACATCGGTGGAGATGAGGACACGAGAGTTTCCTTGTCGGAAATCTTGCATAATACTGTCTCGTTCCTTTTGAGGCATTTCTCCGTGCATACTTGACACTGTGAAGTTGGCCTCGCGCATCTTGTCGGTGAGCCAGTCGACCTTGCGTCGAGTGTTGCAGAAAATGACGGCTTGGGTGATAGTTAGAGTATCGTAAAGATCGCATAGGGTATCGAATTTCCACTCCTCCTTCTCAACAGCAATGAAGTACTGCTTCAAGCCCTCAAGGGTCAACTCATCACGTTTGACGAGAATGCGCACGGGATCGGTCATGAACTTCGTGGTCATGTCAAGCACATCGTAAGGAAGAGTGGCGGAAACAACAACGACCTGGGTGGCAGGAGGTAGGTATCGGTAGACATCGTAGATTTGTTCACGGAAACCTCTGTTCAACAGCTCGTCTGCTTCGTCAAGAACCAACATCTTGATATTGCGGGTTCGGAGATGGCGTCGTCGAATCATATCTGCAACACGTCCTGGTGTACCGGAGACTACGTGTTGACCGTACTCAAGTTTCCGGATGTCTTCGCCAACATTTGTACCACCAATGCACGCGTGGCATTGGACATTCATATAATCGCCGAGAGCCATAACGACGGACTGGATTTGAGTTGCAAGTTCGCGAGTAGGAGACAGAACCAGAGCTAGAAATCGTCAACATTGGAACAAAGCGCCATATAAATCAAAGGACATACCCTGTGTTTCGCGAACTACTGTGTCGATAACCTGAAGGATGCTGATAGAGAAAGTCGCAGTTTTACCTGTACCAGATTGCGCCTGAGCGATTGTATCGCGACCCTTGCAAATCTGGACAATGGCACGAGACTGAACGGCCGAGGGTGATTCATATCCGTATGCGTAGATACCACGTAGAAGATTCTCCTTCAAGTGCATATCCTCGAAAGTCGGGGCCACGGTGACCTCCTTCGAGGTGGTGAACTCCATGCGCTCTGAGCAATGTTAGTTTAGGAACATCAATCGAAAAGTCCAGGTTTACTCACCATCTGCGCGACGGTCAATTCCTTCCGCCATGGTGTCTGTTATGTAGTTTTGAAGAAATGAATAGTAGATAAGACGAAATGAAATAACAACAACAAGATGTCGCAGATTTACTGAGGTCTGGAGCAAGTTGCGGTGGCGCATGCCGATATTTTATGCTGCTGGCCCGTGCACCCATATAAAGCACGTGACCTCTTAGCATCCGCAAAAAGCTCTGAGCTATTCAACCAATCTCTTCAAGTCACAACACCGTCTTCAGGCAAATAATTTGCGAACAATCCACAGCTTTCCCGTATACTTGAGGCACCATGGTTCTCGAAGATCAGCGATTTATCCATGAGGATCTCGAGCGGTTAGAGCAAGGAATTGCTGACCGGGTGGCTGAAGAACCACGAAATGTAGGTCATCTCTCGAGACACTCTGAAAATCTCGAAATCTATGCTGACTTCTTTTGTCTAGATACGCGAAAGACTTGCACGAGATCATCAAATCGCCGGATTCTTAGATCGCATTGAAGAACAGTCAAAAAGATTACACGATATCTACAAAGATGCCGAAGGTCTGCGTGCTCAGGAAATTCAGTCCATTTCTACAGGCGACGCGTTCGAAGAATTTTACAAGCGCTTAGACGAAATCAAAGACTTTCACAAACGCTACCCCAACGAACCGGTGGAGAATCTGGAGCGCGCATACAAACGACGACACCCAGGAGAAGGTGAAAGCTTTGCGCCCGAAATAGATTCCATGTTTACCGGAGAAGAGGCCTATGGACAATTTCTGGATCTGATTCAACTTCACGAAGATTATCTCAATATTCCTGGCGTGAAGCGACTCACATATATTCAATATATCGATCAGTTCGATGCGTTTACTCCGCCACAACTGCCTATCAAACGAGCAGCGAAGGTCTCCGATAGATACTTCAAGTACGTGGGCGACTTGGCAGACTATCTTGAAGGCTTTCTCAAGCGTGTGCGACCTTTAGAGAATCTTCCCAAGTTGTTCGCATCCTACGATCAGGAGTTTGATAAACTATGGGCCGCCCAGGAAGTTCCAGGCTGGGGTGCCGAAGCAGCTACAACTGAATCTGCCGGTCCCAAAACCGAGGGCACAGGAGAAGGAATATGGTGTGCCGACTGTGAGAAGGAATTCAAGAATGAGAATGTGTACAAGAACCACTTGACAGGCAAGAAGCATATCAAAGCTGCTGAAGCGAAAAAGGCCAACGGGACGGCAACAACGAATGGTGCTAGCTCAGCGGGTGCCATCAAGGATTCTTCCTTGAAATTGCTCAAAGAACGAGCAGTTGCAGAGCGCGAACATCGGGTTCGATGCTTAACAAAGACACTACAGTCCGAACGGGAAGCCACCCGAGTGAATGTGGAGCGAAAGCAAGGTATGACGGAGCGTGAGAGACAGATGGAAATCGAAGCCCTTATGGCAGATACTGAACTGTCATCCGGTGCCTTCGGCCGCGAGGAGGAATCCGATGAAGAAGGAGAGGACAGGATATACAACCCCCTCAAACTGCCACTTGCCTGGGATGGCAAACCTATTCCTTACTGGTTATACAAGCTGCATGGTCTTGGCGTGGAGTATCCATGTGAGATCTGTGGTAACTTCGTTTACATGGGCCGACGCGCATTCGATAAGCACTTTTCAGAGGCGCGACATATATATGGGTTGAAATGCTTGGGCATAACTCAACAGACCAACTTGTTCCGCGAAATCGTTCGAATTGAAGATGCAATGCGACTATGGGAGAAACTCGAGCAGGAAAGAAAGAAAGAGAAAGAGAGCAAGGATAATGTGGTACAAATGGAGGATGCCGAAGGAAACGTCATGCCGGAAAGAATCTACTATGAGTATGTCCTCCAATCCATGTGTGTTGTACGGTCAACGCTAACATGTGTGCAGTCTTCAAAAGCAAGGCATCCTATGATTTGGTCTCCCATGTCGTTTTATTCAAACTTCGCAACGGTGTGACGGAGGCAATGGAAGGCGTCTATGGGTTTCCGGCATTCATGCACTTACTTCAAAAGGAATGGGTCTCGGTCATAGGTCACTTTGTATCCGTAGGGTTAGTTATAGAGATAATAGGATGTATCATACTTCGTAGCCTAATGAATGGCATAGCTTCACGTGACTTCGCGTACCATGGACGCGTGCTGGGTCTTAGCCCTAATGCGGCAGTCGCGATTTCTGTCCCTTCTTTCCTTCCTTCCATCTTTCCTCTGCTTTGTCCCCGACACACAAAGACGCTGTCACACAGTCACTATCACCATAAATCATCTAAAAATGTCGTCTTGTGCTCAGCGCCCGCGATTGGACTCGGAACATCGTTGGAAAGAGAATGGGCTTCAAGTTCTCGTATGTGTGTGACCTCCTCTCCGGCTTAGAGCGCAACCGCCATCTCAAAGCCACCAGTGCAGCGAAAGCACAGAACCCGGATTATCGTACAATCTCAAGCTGGTGCTTGAACTACTCGAAGCGACTACACGACAAAGATACGGACTTACTTGCTGTACTGTCATGTCTGTTTCCCGAGAAGCGGCCGGATAGAGTATATTGGTTGCAGCATGTTTCGCTGGCTCGCATCATCAGCAGATGCCTATACCTTGGAGCCTCAAGGTTGAAAGACCTCAGCCAGTGGCAGGTCAGTGGGAAAGGTGACCTCGGCCAATGCGTCGAAAATGTAATGAGTCAAGCCGGGAACCAAATTCTACCCGGACAAGAAGTCACGGTTGAGGAAATCGACAATGTCCTTCAAGAACTTGCCTCACGTTGTCGATTCTCTGGGCCGACTGTGCGTAGGAAACACGTTGCTGTTGATGTCGACGAGGTGCTAGGATCGCTGTATCGCAGACTGAGCAGTCGGGATGCGAAGTGGCTCACGCGCATGATCTTAAAGTCATATCACCCCGTGCAACTTCCAGCGGATTACGTTCTCAAGAAAGTGCATTTCCTTTTGCCTCACTTGCTTTTGTTTCAGAACTCCCTTGAAGCTGCAGTTGAGTTGTTAAAGTCGCCTTCACTCAAGCTCTTTCCTCCTCAACCACAATCAGACTTCGCTAGTTTGCTGGGTGACAAAGCCCTCGAGTACTTTGTACCTCGGCTTGGAATCAAAATAGGTCGTCCGGAATACTACAAGGCTCGAAGTATCAAGCACTGCAGCAACATGATCCGCCAACGAAGAATGAGTCTTGAGAGGAAATATGACGGAGAATACTGCCAGATACACATTGATATCACGAAGGGACAGGATTGTATTCAGATCTTCTCCAAGAGTGGCAAAGACTCAACCATTGATAGGGCTGGTATTCACGATGTCATCAAGCGAAGCCTCGCAATCGGCGAACCTCATTGCAAAGTTTCCCGGCGCTGTATTCTAGAAGGGGAACTGCTTGTTTGGGACGACAGAGACGGCAAGATTCTGGAGTTTCATAAACTGAGGAAATTCCTGAGTCGTTCAGGCATGTTTATTGGCGCAGATCTTGATTCACAGTTAGTCTTCCTCTGCTTTCTTCAAGGTACAGACTTACGCCAATGTACAGACTGACACCAGTTTATCTAGGCCTAAATCATATGAACATCTGATGATTGTTTTCTTTGATATATTGTTATTAGATGATGACATCTGCCTCACTAAACCTCATAGATTGCGACGATTACTGCTCAAAGAAACAGTCAAAATCATTTCTGGGCGCGCCGAGATCTCTGAGCAAGAGATCATTGACTTCTCTCGTCCTGATGCGGTACGACGTCTTCAGCTGGCATTATCGCGAAGTATCGCTGAAAGGTGGGAAGGCTATGTGATCAAAGCATGTGACGAGCCTTACTTCTCCGTCCTATCTTCAGAAAGGGGTGATGGCTTTAGTCGCTGGATCAAACTCAAGAAGGATTATATACCTGGACTTGGCGATACTGCTGATTTTGCCCTGATAGGCGCGCGATATGACGCGAAAGATGCCCCTTCTCTATCGTCGACGCGTCAACTCTCTTGGACACACTTCTTCATTGGCTGTCTTGACAATAAGGAAGATGTTGTTCGACTAAGTGCTTCGCCTCGATTCCGCATTGTCGATATGATAGGCACACACAGTCTGAGTGTGAATGACATGCATGTGCTCAATCAGTGGGGCAAATTTGTTGCCTGTGACGTTGACTCAAACACCGCGTTTGAATGCTATAGCATTCACAACTCTTTGCCTAATATGGATGTTGCCTTCAAGACTCCGTTTGTCGTAGAGTTACTGGGCAGTGGCTTTAATAAGCCAAGCAACACCGAATACTATACGCTGAGATTCCCTCGTGTTTTAAAGATCCACTGGGATCGATCGTTTGAGGATACTATCTCGTTTGTTGAGCTGCAAGACCTGGCGGAGAAGGCACGTTCCATTCCTGCAAACGAGTTGGAGGAGGAAAATGCCGTCTGGGTTGAGAAGGTGGCTGGCACCAATAGAAAGAATGAGTATATTGTAGACAAATCTCAAAGCACCACCTCAACGTCATCATTCACATGCGGTTCTCCTTTGTCCGAATCAGCCAGTCTTATTTCACCAGGATTGACACCGCCTTCTGTCAAACAGGCACCAGCCTCACTAATTAGAGATAGGAGACCTTTCAGTCAGTCACCAACCACTAGCTTGCTTAAGAAACGCAAACGCACAATATCTTCTATCTACCTTCCTTCAACCTTGGGCTTTGTGTCAAGATTTGACACCACATCATCAAACTTGGCCCCTGTGTCGTGCTTGAAGCATCTCAGAATATTTGCACCAACCTCATCTACAATCATGGAGCATTCTGCAACCATGGATTTGGATCAAGATCTCGAGCAATACCTTCGAGCTCGAGGAAGCCCCATCCCAGGAGCTTGGGCTAGCAGCATCGGCGGCTCTGGCAACCTTGACAGTTCAAGCACACAGTCTCCTGACCCTGGCCAGACTCCCAGCGGGCTAGGCAGTGCTTTCACAACTCCCTTGAGAGAACATTCTACTGTTCTATCGCATGAAGTTTCAACTCGAGCGGCAGCTACTCTGGACGAGGCATTGAAGTTCATCGAAGAAGCAGAGACGGAGACAAAATCAAATGCAGGACCTGGGGCTGTACCGAGTCAAGACGCAGCGCTTCATGTCAGTTTACCTGATGGAACTAAACGTGACACTGAGATACCTGTACTCACAGATCCTCTGCGAGTGCACCCATTATCTCCACTTTCCACTATTCCAATGTACTGTGCTGAATCTGGTTTTCAAGAGGATACTCTTCGTCAGGCTCCACGCGAATTCACATTCTCTGCCAAGCATTTTGTGAAATCATTGGGGTTTCAGTACACTCGCAGAACGCTTCGTCTGTCCAACCCAGCTGCTGTCAAGAATGACATGGCTTTGGGCATTGTTTTGGTTGATTTTACAAAGCCCTCCGCAGTACTCGCTATGCAGCTGTACGACATAGGTAATCTGTTGGCCGCCGAACTCTCTCACCCAGAACCCGATCTTCAGCCTCAAGGAAAGATCTTCTTTCTTGATAGTCGCATCCTCAAGGCTGGAGGAGAGGACGGAATCGAGAACAAAATGTTTCTCCTGACTGACTGGTGGTCCGAATACGGCATCCATTACTTCTACGCTACTATCTCCTGGCGCCCCGGTATCGACGCAACCCCAACCCCATTTGTTTCTGGACCTCGACGCTTGATCGACCAAATCAATGAACATGAAAACAGTGCTAGAGCTACAGCTACTTCCTCTCGTTCTCGTGCAGCTGCGAACATTGCCAATGTCTACGAACCCAGCGAGGTCGAAGTCCTCGGCGAGTGGGTCTCCGTCGATCCTACAGTCCATACCCTTGGTGACCGTTACTATTCTCCTCCTCTTATTACTACTACTCTTTTAACTTACGAGGAAATATTTGGCCCTTTACCAAACTGGGCCCCCGGTGGCGGCTCAGCCCATGATGGTCCGGCGGACGACTCGGCCATCCGCTACTCATCTTCGGCATTTATCTGATCGCCTGATTGTGCCCGGCATGTAATCATCCTTGATTGGTGTTGGAATGTTGGACCATCGATATTGGCCACTTCACTTCTTGAAATCACTTGAAGAGATGCCTTGGGGATTTTTATGATTTTCTTGATTTTTTGATTTCTTTTCTTTTCTTTCCTTTTTTCGAGGTTCAGGTCATGATGAATTGGACGGATGGTGCTTGGTCTGCAGTTTCTGGGACAAGGTATCATGTCATGTTCGATATTCTCCGTTAATGTTCTCTAATGAGTTGATGGTGATGGTTTTGTGCCCGTTCCCAGATTTGTTACTAGGGAGAGGGTTTAATGATGTATGAGTTAATATCCTAAGGTATCAATAATGCAGTTTAATCTCCTCTCAAACCGTACCCAGAAAGAACATCAGAAATCATAAATCATAAAAGCCATTAAGACATATATTTCTATCTAGATAGTCTTTTCATCATCATCATCCTCCTCCACCCTCCCTTCGCGCGCGAACATCTCTCATCAAAGCCTTCGCTTCTTCAACTTCTACCCCGTCCTGGCACAGTTCACCAGCTAACTGATCCGCTCTATTGAGATCTCCATGTTTGAGTGCCCATCGAGCAAGCCACAGTCGTGCCTTGGATGTTGTTGCTGTAACACCTGTACCGCCAACAGCTTCAATCTCGTTATCGTCGTCTCTGCTCTTTTGGCGTCGTCGTTGTCGTCGAGAACGTCTTTGAGTAGTCCCATCATCTGAGTTATCATCACCGTCATCGTCATCAGAGTCCGTTTCAGTGCGTTCGATTTCTCCGCTTTCTTGTTGTAGAGTAAGTTCCATATACGCCGCGGCTTCATCCTCATTGTTCATTTTTTCATAGAGTAACGCAATTTGATGAAGTAAATCCGGATCAAGAATCTTCCGTCCTGCTGCAGGGTGATCAGCAGTAGCAGCATCAGCTCTTTGCTCATAGTATGCACCAGCGACCAGGGCACGCTTCATCGCCTTGATGCTCTGCGGTATCTGGTTCATTTTCGCATAACAGGTGCCCACCGCTTGCCACATCTTGGGGTCGTAGGGCTTCAATGCAGCGGTGCGTTGATAGTAGTAAAGTGCATAAAAGCACATGTCAAGTACTTCATATGCTTGACCTAGACCGTACCAGGCTCGGTAATCCTTGCGGTTTACGTCAACGGCGCGACGGTAGGATTCGATTGCGGCGTGAGTGTTTTTCATTTCGATGTATTCGTGGCCCATGAGTGTCCATGCTGATAGGAAGTTGCGGTCGAGTGTGAGGGCTCGGCGGAAATACATGACGGCTTTTTCGTGTTCGGATTTTAGTGAGTAGTAGTTTCCTACCACGCAGCAGGTTTCGGGTCGGAATTTGTCTGTTGCTGTCGCTAGTTGTGCGACGAATGCGAGTTGTGGCCTGGCTCCCATGACGTATAGAATGTTGGAGTAATGGTCGAGACTGTCTAAGCGATGGGGTGAATCAATAAGGATATCTGCAAATATGGCCGATGCATCTTCGAAGTCTACGAATCGTCAGTTGATATCGTTCAGGCATGCCCATACAAGGTCACTCACCCCTTGAGTGATAGTAGAGAAGAGCTCGTTCGGTCTTCAAGAATGCGCTGGTCGGGAAAATAGACTCAAGACCGTTCAGAGTCTGATGTGTTTCATCGGTGGCTTGATACAATTCCTGACTGCAATGAACCTGGAAAATGAAGGACATGATGTTTTGTGGAAGCGTCTCCGCGACTTGTTTCAACTGGTCTTCATTAGTCTTGCGGATACCGAGCATGTGTGAGTAAAAGACTTACATCGTCAACACTTGGCAGCAAATCATTCAATTCCTGCCATGCACCCCAATGGAACGGAAACAGATGTACACTCCGTACCAGCCATTTCTTCGCTTCCTCCTCGTTCTTGCCCTTTATAAGAATGACCGCGTACAAGTACTCTAACCATCCTTGACCCTGATCCTGCAACCCCCGTTCTCGTCGCTCTTCGAACCACCCTTCTAGCCCTCGCGCAAGGTCCGGTAACTCTCGATTCACAGTCATACCTCCATCTGCAGGCCCCAAGACCATCTCCGTCTCTTCATCCCTTCGCTTCTCGCCGGCCAGATATTTGGCATATAATGCTAAGAATAGGGATTTCTGACTGAGGTTCGGATATGGATTTCGGGGAAGCGCCTGTCCAGATTTCAATCCTGGTCGTATAAAAGACTTCCTTTTTCCTTTCTGAGGGGTTAGTGAGGCTCTGCTTTTGACATTTGGAGACACGGTTGAAAGAGGGACGGGTGGTATCGTAGGAGGAAGGAAAACAGCGGCGCATCGATCATATTCTCGGGTATCGAAATAGGACTTTGCTAGGAGGTATTTGTGTGCTTCTTGTAGTTCCAGGGTAGCCTCGGTGGGATCTGACTGAAGACTGAATGGATTCACAGTCGGCTGCAGATCGGTTTCCATAGGCGATTCGGCGTCAGTATCGTTACCATCGGTGGATACGAGGGAATTGAGCATTTCTGCAGCCCTAAAACCCATGTTTAGTTTTCAATTCTCTATATCATTTTAGAAAGTTAGCCAACAATACCATTTCGCAGACTGATAAAGACAGCGCTCTGAACATTTCACTACCGCATCCTCCAAGCGTAATCGCAGCTCCTTGATGCTATCTTCCGTGAAAGTCATCGCCATTTTGCATACTGCTGGGCCTTATGGCCCGGATTCTCAACTCGGATAGCTTCGTAAAGCGAAGTTGTTTTTCGCAAAAGATCGGTAAGCTTTAATGCAGTCGTATTCGGATTTCTTGACGCGTTGACCTAGGTAAACGGACAGCCGGCACGTCGAAGAATTGTCGGCGAGTACACGGACTGTGAGATATATAGAAAGATTGATTTCCAAAGCGCTGAGATCTTAGATTGATGTCAGAGTAACAAGCATCTGTGAATGTTCAAAAGAATGTCGTTGAATTATTGGCATCACTTCACGATTTAACCAAACAAACATAACAAACATTCACACATGTGGGGGAACAACATCCACGGGCAGATCCACAATCTGAGCCTAGTCCCTAAATGGAAGGCATGACGGTTTTCTGCAGGCTCGAGATAACAAAAAAATATGGTCATCCAAGACACATTCAGAGGTAGCCAGGATAGAACTCTACAGCCAGAGGACAGGCTAGTATATCTAAGAGCTTATTCGTTAGAAAAGTGATAGGTATAGTAAATTCAATGTGTTTGATATTAGAGATGCATTTGAATGCAATAACTAGATAGTCCCAGGCAGGAAGAAGCAGCTATGCAGATAGGCATATTATCATACAGAGGTTCATGCAATAAGTATCAAAAGCTCGGAAAGAAAGAAAGAGACAAATCACCTCCAGAGGTCATACTTGCTATCCCTTTTATTAGCCCGAATCCCGCCACTACTCATAGGTCTTCCTTCATCCACCGGAACCGCAAGATATCCTCCAAATCCATTGCCCACAAGAACACTCTCGCGCGCGTCCCCACCCCATCGTGGACTCAATTGCGCCGAGTGAAAACTCACTGGCCTGGTCGTACTTGATCGTCGGCCAGAAGACACCGGTTCGAACTCGGTCACATTCCACTCGAATTCATCCATGCCTTTGGTGTACAGGGTCAACGGGTGTTGCAAGCCAGGTCCTAATGACTGCAATCCGTTTTCGCCTCCACCGAAGAGACGTGGCGGTGGAGCCAGAAGAAGTAGGTCGGCGAACGAAGAATCCAGGACATAAAGATTCCGCAGAGATGGTAGACTGTTTGCCTTGAGAGAAGACATCAAATAGTCATAATAAGACTTTGTCACAGGCTGTAATCCAGTCTGGCTACTGGAACATGTAATTTCGTAGTGCATGGTTTTCAGACTTCTGGACACCAGAAGCGGGATCTCTTGTGCAAGAAAGGACCTATCCACCTCCAGCTCTAGCGTAAGCCTAGCGAGTCGAGGGGCCCTAGAGAAAACCGTATGTAGTGATTCTGGACAGACTCCGCATTGCACCAGAACCAATTCTTTGAGGGCGTGTTTAGTCTGTGGAGCGGAGAGATGATCAGCCAGTCCGCCAGTGGTGATGGCTGACATATTCCGAATCGTCAACTTTGCGATAGGTGGAAATGTCGGTAGGTATTGATTGGGGGTAAAGAGAGAGTCTCCTATTGATGGCATGTTTTCCATTTTCAAGTTTCGCAACGCAGGAAACGAAGAGAGAACCTGCCGTAGCGTACTCTCCTCAACTTGTAGGTTGGATAGCTCCAGGCTCTCCAGATTTTTCCACAACGACGAACCAATTATCTGAGAGACACTCTTCTCCGAGCCATGTGCATATGTCATTCGTCGAATATCAGGACAATTGGCTATTAATTCCTGCTTCAAAGCGTATGACGAGGGGTCATCGGTGAAGAATCCCGCGGGCAGATCCACATATCGCAAATTGTGTAAGACGGAAATAGTTCGAGCTAGGTCCGACTTGCTAGCCTCTCGGGTCATGTATGGCAATCTAAGAGATAGAACGGTGTCGGCAAGCTGTCGGGAATCCCTAACTGTTCTCATGAACTGATGTAACCGCGACTGTGGAACATCCAACTTTTTTCCATGTTGGTCGACAAAAGAGCGGCGACGTTTGCGTTTTGCCGATAGTTCGATCTCGAGTTCACAATAATGGACGGCATCGATGCGGACATGTTGATACCTGAAGTCGAGAATGGGTCAGTAAAAGAGGTTGACCAAGAGACTGGAATAAGACGAACAGTATCTTCTGAGCAGGAGCGGACCACTTTTTGCTCACCAAAGCGCAATATGCCAAGTCGCGCATATCACATAGCATACAGCCATCTTCAGTTATGGACTCTTCAGACGAGTTGTATGATTCATCGAGCGCATGAGGGCAGACATAGGAGAATATTCTGCTGAGAACTTGCGGGGGCAGTCGTTTCGTAGGATCGTAACTCGAGGCAGAATAAGAAGGAGACAGAGGAGAGGTTCTGCTGGTCGATTTGCTACTGTTGCTGCTGAACGAGCTCGACGTGCGGAATCGAGTCTTTTCCTTGTTCTTCTTCCCCGCACTCTTCTCGGTATGCGATGGCAGGCAATATTTCTTGAACAGGCGCATTGCTGCTACGACGATAAGTCGATGCTATCCAGAAGAGCGGTTCGAGGTGAAGGAGAGGATCAAAGCAACGAAAACGAGAGTCATATCATGTCGCAAGTCGCAGGACCAATCCGAACGGACAAGGCGTGGCTGGCCATCCAGTGAAAGCCAAGGATGAAAGATGCGTCGTCACACAAGTCAGAAGTTCAGCTCTCAAGTCAGCCCCTTCTGGGCGGCGGACGAGATAAACGGGGAGATAGCTAGCACTAGTATTGCAGTCACTGTCAGTTACACCCCATTCTCCAGGGTTTAAGTCTCGGTGGTTTCATATTGATGGATGCGTTTGTTTCTGATTGGAGGCCCTTGAGCAATCAAACAGAACATGAGTTCGTTGGTCCGACACGCGCCGACCTGTTCCCGCTAAGCCGGAAGGCGGTTAGGGGGCGGCGTCACGAGTCATGGAGACGCTAACCTTGGTGGGAAGCCCTAGCCCTAGCCCTAACTCTATGGACCTGACTACTCTGTAGTACTGAAGCTACAACTACCATGAATAGCAAGACATCTCCCCGGCGATATTGTCAAAATGGCCTGGCCAAGGAACGGCCTTGATTGGTGTGACCGCCAAAAGAAAAATCTCGACTCTGATAGCTCACCAGTCGCTTTTGACACAAGCGGCCGCTTAAATACTGATGTATGCCTTTCCAACATCCGAAAGACCGTTCCCAGCACCGTTGATAAGAAAAGTCTCAAACAGCCCAAAGTATGCATATCCCCCAATCCAGGATTGCTGATCCATCCATGGCAAACCCTCATGAAGGAACGCGATCTGGTTGGCATAGCTGTCCTGGAGTTGAAATTCGGTGACCCAACCAGGCTACAAGACCTCTATCAGCGATAGACAAGCCACAGTCAGATTAATATCAACTTACTTTCTGGAAACGATTGTGGGCCTGGGTCAAATGATCCTCGAAGTTGGCAGCCGTGCCATTTGCATACCAATGAAGGGGGATAAAGCCAATCTGGCAACCTTTACAATCATCGAAGAAGTAATCCAACCACCAAGACCCATGTATGCCAGCACTCCATTGCCTACGTTGATCACTGCCGGGGGTCAGATGCGGGTTTCCCCAGCCAAAGGCTGCATGTAAGTCTGGTAACCGGCTGCGGCGACAGAGGGGATGGTATTGGCTTGAGAGTCCAAGTCGGGCTCATTGAACCCTAGAACGTTCTTTGCCGCTGCAGCTGCATTCTCGAAGCCGGGGTCGACTCCGCTAGGAACTGACCATAGAATTGGCACGTAGTCCACAGATGAGTCAAGACCATCAGATTGCACTCCCCAGTTATAGCCCCAAGTGGCCTTGGGGTTTCCAGCGAAGTAGTTGGCCCAGGTAATGTTTCCATAGCATAATCCTCTTTTGCCTTGAGCATTTGCTCCGAGCCATAGAGACGCGGAGGCGAGGATGACATACGATTTGTTAACGTCATTGTTGATACAAGAATTACAATTTCATTGGAAATAATGTCGGGATTTTACTATAAAGATACAAGAGACAAAAGCGTTGGAAGATAGACATTTGGATTGTCCTTTCATTTGAGTAGAAGTTTCAATGATTTGCCTCTATTTATGTCCTCTCTTTCCAAATCCGGAACCAATATACACACTTTTGCCTATGACAGACTAGCTGTGAAGAAATATAAGCAAATCTTGGGCTGTCTGTGAGGTGTCTGACTTCTAAGGGTGAAGAAATCTCGGTATATGGTATGATTCGCAATTCAGAGCCTCTTAGCAACTCCCTGATTCTGAGTCGTTATACAGTGATTTTCTGCAGAACATGTCAGATAGGCCTTTTCCACGGAACTTCTACCACCCACAGACTCACGGTCAATGTGAGATCCAACATTTTTGCCTCCTCACGAAACAACACAGTGAAGAAAGGCTTTTAAGGTGTGCTTAGATGTCGGTCTACTCCACAGCTTGAATTCGACTTCATGTCAACCAACATGTTTGACTTTATAGTCAGTTCCCACATACCATTCAAATTGGACGACTCACAAATCACACTGTTTGTCAGTCATCTTGCACCAATGAACCACGGTAGTAAACTGTGACAAGTTTGAAAATTCTGCTTTGACTCGAACTGCAACGCCACAGTACAGTTCCGCCCCTTTGTTTAAACATCGTCAGCGATGTCGCCATTCAGTTTTGAGTGCCGACCCAAAATTCCAAATCCCGTCGAGTCTGGTCCCATTACTGGAATAAGCTAGGTGCCTGCAGAGGCAAATTCTAGGCTATAATATACGTAGGTACGTATAATGAAACTGTGCACACACCCCGTCAACGAATCCCACCTCCCAAACTCTCCTGGCTTCATGGAACACATTTCGGCATACCCCGACGAAGATTTAACCAGGGTATCTCGGTAACGATTAATTCTGATAGACCAGGACTATTCTATTTCCACATGGTCGCCCTAAATTGGACCCTGACAGCTGATGGATAGGCTTAGCTCCTAGCTAAACTGTCGTGCGGAGAAACGTCATGTTGTCTTCTGATTGACTCCTCCCCTCTCGAAAAATATTTCCAGCCAAGAATTAGCTGTGACACAATTTCTTCATCTTCGCACACAATACACACAATTATCCCTGTCAGCGTGCAGATAACGCGGTCATGGTCGAATGATCGTCGTGTGCCGCTAGCATGGCGCCATTGGAGACACCGATGAGCACCCCCTTAGCGGCCTCAGTTAATAAAACACCGAACTCGATCCTTGTCAGTGACAGTCTATAAGAAGGGATAAGATGATGCCCTTTTATCTGTTTATCGGTCTATTGACGAGGTTCATGAATTATAGAAACATATTTTTCTTATTCAACAATGGCTTCAGTACTACCCTTCCCGGATCAAGAAAAGGGCCATGACGTGGGAGTCAATGCCAGCGATAGAGATTCCGACGAAGAGTTTGTTAAGGATGGCGATATTGCTTACAAAGTAGCAGAGGGTGCCAACACTTCAATCGCGACTTATCAAGATGCGAGGGGTGCCCCGGTCGAAAGGCAATCTCCGTTGGGATATTCAGTCGATTCATGGGTGAGCTTGTGCTTGAACATCAACCAGATGATTGGCACTGGTATCTTTTCAACGCGTAAGCTTTGACCCTGACCTGCTCATCGGACATATTGTAGTATGCGAATGCTCCTGACTAACATGCTTCTGTTTTCCAAAGCGGCCACGATACTGAACGGCGTCGGTTCGGTGGGTTTGACGATGATATACTGGTTCATAGGATACCTACTATCTCAAAGCACCCTCTCTTGTTACCTGGAGCTATCATCATACTTTCCCAGTCGTTCTGGATCCGATGTCGTATACCTGGAGCAGGCATATCCGAAGCCACTGTACTTTTTCCCCACGGTATTTGCCATAAAACACGTCATCTTTTCTTTTGCAAGCAGCAACGCAATTGTTTTTGCCCAGTATATGTTCAAGCTTGCCGGACATACATACACAGCGTGGCAGTTGAAAGCAGTGGCTGTAGGTGTATATACTCTGGCAACATTAGGTTCGTCCACGATTCAACCCTCCGCATCCGCTAGCCAGCATGGCTAACATCGCAACTCAAAAAGTTGTCATATCGAGCACCAGATGGTCTCTAAGAGTTGTTCTTGGATTTGGCTTCATTAAGCTCGCAACTCTGTTACTGTTTGTGGCCATAATAAATATCTCTTTATTAGTTTATCAATCACTGACTACTGCAGGATATCGATTGCGGGATTAGTAGTACTCGGAGGGCATACTCGCGTCGCAGATCCCAATATCAACTGGAGAGATGCATGGAGAGGAACATCGAGTGCCACGGCCTACGGTGCCACCAATGCCATGGTCAAGATCATCTTCTCTTATGCTGGATATAACAACGCATTTGGCCTCGTAAACGAGATGAAGGTCAGCAATATTCCGTTCATGTGTGGAAAATCTTCAGAACTGCCCTGACCTTGAATAGAACCCAACGAAAACCCTTCGATGGAGCGCACCGTCATCTTTGATTATTGTCTCGATCCTCTACATCTTGGTCAATGTTGCTTACTTTTCCGTCGCTTCGCGAGAGGATATTTTGTCGTCCAAGCAGATTGCTGCCGCAGTGTTCTTTCAAAATGTATTTGGCACCGGCGGAGCTGCGCGAGCCCTAAACGTACTTATTTGCTTAAGTGCATTCGGTAATTTGGTTGCTGTTCTGATTAATATGTCAAGACTGCTTCGTGAAACTGGAAGGTTAGTCTCACTAACTAGAATCTTCTCACCTTCCCTTCTGCGTTCTTATATTGACTTCCCAATGTTTATAGACAAGGTGTCCTTCCCTATCCAAAGTTCTGGACCTATACAAAACCATTCGGAACGCCTTTGGGACCCTATGTCTTTATATGGACAACAACTTTGATCATGATCCTTGCACCACCTGCCGGTGACGCCTTCAACTTTGGTTTGTTCATGCCCAAGCACAGTCGACACATACACATAGCTAATATACCTCAGTGGTGGATCTTGCTGTCTATCCCGGAAATGTGTTCAATCTACTTCTCGTGGTTGGTGTGGTCTTTATTAGACGGCGCCGTAGCCACGCCGGTCTTCCCCGACCTCAGTATCGCGCATGGGACATCGCTATTGCCTTTGCTACTCTTGCGAATACATACATGCTCATAGCTCCATGGTATCCACCTCTCAAAGGTGCACACGGCGGCGATGTCAGTTTCTGGTATGGAACGTACCTGGTGGTCGGCATTGCGATGTACGTACTCATCGAGCTTCTCTTGCTTTCTCTGGATTTTACGCTAATAAAAATTTCAACAGGCTCCTTCTATGCGGTGTGTACTACTACGTATGGATCAAGGTTCTTCCAAGAGTCAAGGGTTATGAGCTTCGCCAGACGGTGATTGAGTATGAGAACAAATCAGTTGTCCATCACTTGGTCAAGGTACCCAAAGCTGAGATAGCTCGGTGGGATGAGGAACATGATGCCGAGGGCAAGCTGCGACGCCGGGCTGCTCATGACTCTACGGACTCTCAGTAGGTATTTTAGTGTGCATTTTACTCATAGTTTGATGCCTTGCTGGCTGAACGCAAAGAGAAAGATCCGAGTTAGAAACAGAGAAGTTGAACGCACCTAGTCACCTCGTCACTTCCAATCGAACAATTTCTAGACAATTGCGAGGCTATCGGTCACTCCGACCTCCACGGTATTCCAATTCCTTGTCTATAGCTGTCCTATTATCATACATTTACAGTGTCAACGATACTCGCTTTAGGCTTGATGCAAAGTGGCGAATCAACTGTCCTAATTAGGAAATCATATATAGTGGGTCTAATACCCCCACACTTGATGAGCAATAGAGCGATATCATTGGCCAACTATAAGGCTCAGTCTAATTATACTAACCTGAAGTAGGTAAGCGCCCGTAATCCTTAAGATCGCTTTGACGAATCACAATGCTTGTTGCCCGTGTCTCTTTCTTACACCTCTTACACCGTCTACTCCGTAGTATTTTCGTTGGTCTTTTTGGGACTATCAGGTGAACCAGACAATATCGCTCGTATTACATTGAAAAGACTTTGGAGACATTCAAATGGAACACGATTGTGTCTGGCAGAGCGAAGTGTGACCTCAAAGACACGCATCGGACGGATAGATCTGTCACATTTCCCCGCGCCAACTGCAGCCCCTTGTAGACAGAGAAGATGCGCTAACACTCGAACGAACGAACTGTCGTTCGTCGAGATAAAAGTATGTTTTACCCATCTAGGCAAGGCTGTGATTTACTCTGCAGCTATCCAACGACAACCCTAAACAGTATGTACTCATTAAAATAAGACATAGTTAAGCCCGAGATTGATAACTGAGAACTCTACACCCAGCACATGACGGGCTGCGGTTGGCTGGCTGAAAATCCAATTCCTGTACTACCAACAAGTCGATGTGCCCTCTATCACACCCCGCTTTTGACAGCTGCAGTATACATTTGTGGCAAGGCTCTACGGAATCTTTTACTTTTTCTTGTTTACCAACGCGAATCGGTTCGTTCTATAGATTGACAGGAGTTGGGATAGTCAGTCTAGGTTGAAATCTTCCCGTGCCTGTCATGGGGGTAGTGTATACACACCTGCTGGGCAATTGATTGGTCTGTTAATGATCTCAATTTTGATATGGTCGGGTTCAAGTCCATCTGACAGGACTAACAAAAGAAAAGTACATGGGGCTCTACACTTTGTTCTAAAACTTAAGGAATGCCAGTTCGGCGTCGGGCAAGAGTTTGACTGAGACATCCTATCATCGTATGTGTCGAGACTATCCGTTATATGTCAATATGATATAAGCTTATAGATAACATCTAGGTACACTGCAGATCAATATCTCATTTTGCGGGGAGGTAAAATCCTTATCTGAGATAATATCCATATCTGGCTATCCCGTGCACATCACTTGACGTGCGGTATCCAACCTCTCTGCATTTGGTGTTGGAATTAGTCTTGGGTGTTCAGAATCAACTGGTGTGAGGCAAGGCCCGGTCCAGATTTAACATTGAATCCCTTTTCGAGCTGATCCACTATGGAAGGGTTGCAGTTTACATAACGCCGTCTCGGAAAATATCAACACTTTTGCCATGCATATCGCTTTCCATTACAATTCTCTCAATGCTATGTTCACCTCCAATGAGACTGTAAGTTCTATCTCCGCGGATTGTACACGAACCTATCATCTGACGCTTAAGTGGAGGTCATTAAATTTGTCAGTCGCCGACCTTTCCCATTGAACACGAGTTGGCGAATTGAAAACTCCCTGGATGTTCGAATAATGCTGCAGTGGTAACCGGAACCTTTTGCAGGAGGCTGGCTGGAGAACAATCTCAAAGAGGAATCTTAGAAAAAGAAACCACTTCAACCACCCCCTCCACAAGATAATCTTGACATCTCGATCTTCAACCAGCAAGTTCTACTAGTGTTGTTGTCCTCATGATCACTATGATCTTTGGAACTATTCGGAATGGAAGCAGGGATTCTCAAAACGGAATGTGATCTATTAGCCAGCCACATTAGTATAGATGGGTTAGGATGGTAGAAAATAGCTGGACTCATTTTTGTGGCAATATTGGGATGTCAAGACAACGAACTGGAGTTCACGAAATGAGCATGAGAGTGGAACGGCGAATCAAAATTGCCAAATCAACATTATCATGGTTCATGCAGCTCAGAAGAACATCTGGAAGACACTAAACAGGGGTCAACACGAGCTGTACACCATCTTTGGACTGAAAAATGAGGTTTGGGTTAATAATACAGTTCTGTCATGATCAAAACGGTAGGATGAAAGAAATCAAGAAGAGACTGGTCTCCAAGCCGTCTATAAAAGGGACACTGATGCCCCTCAAGGAATCACATTTGACATCAACTTCATTCCTGCCCACTGTCAATAATACAACAAGAAGCTAAACTACAACAATGAAAGCATTCTACTCTTTCCCTCTCATTTTCCTTCCCTCTTTAGTCTCTGCTATCTCCAGCGAGGTCGCCGCTGTCGAACTGGACCAAAGGGCGTGTACCCCTTTCAAAAATCCCATAACCAATGCCAACGGTTGCTGTGACATTGTCAGCGCCGAACTCTTCTGGATAGACATACTCCTCGGCATTGGTGTATGCTGCCCCATCGGCCAAGTCCTTGACGGCTTCAACTGCGTCGCTCCTCCCTCCACCGGCACCACGTGCACTGACAAACCCGTCTGTGCCAACAAAACTGGCGTTGACTTGGGTATCCAGTATGGACACTGCTACGTCCTCCTCAGCTTGAACAACAACTACCTCGGACACGACTCTGCGCAGAAATACGTCGTCATGGGCGAGAATCCCGGCGTAGTCTTCCGCGTCTGTGGTGATACGACCACTTGCACCACCAAGGTCGACCAATACGTCGGTATCAATGGTACATGGTGGATGCAAGACCAGTTCGGAGACCCCAATGGTAGTGGGTTTGCCTGGCTTGGAGGCGCGGGCGATCTTTCAATTGTCAATTCCACTGATTTGGCGCTCATCATGGGCGGATCGCCTACTTTCTTTGGCTGTAGTTGTGCTATTTGCATTTCTTTCCCGCCAGGTGGTGCTCATGCTCCTTGCCCTCTTACGCCGGGCCAATCTCACTTGGGTATTGCTGCCAACCCGAACAGTTGCCAGAACTTTTATTGGCAAGAAGTTCCATGTCGTTCGGAGAAGTAGATGTGGCTTTCTAAAGGTACGACAGATATGGGCTTCGAAGTAGGAATGAAGTCGGATATCATGGTGAAGATGATTTTTGTGCAATTTCGGGTTCATGTTTTTGCAACCCCCCTCGTCGCTCCTTTTTCGTGATCATTAGGTAGTCGTTTAATGCAAATCTGACATGTCCACTCCTCCTCAATACTTACAAGGGTCGTACATCTTCGTACATGTATGAAGTAGCACTGTAGGCGACAACCGGTGAAATTGATACACCTCGGAGTTTCCATTTTGAGAATCCTAGGAACGAAAATACTACCTAGGTATCTAAGTATGTAAGGTAGTAGAGCCTCATAAGCGAGGCTTTATAAGCATACGTACTACAAACTGCTCTCACGTCGCACGAAAAGTCGACTATTAAATTTTCTTTAAGGGTTGGGGTTTCCCAAATAGGAAATCGCGGGGACTTCAAGGGCGAGTTGGTGTCCGCTAGCCCGTTCTGGGCCAAACGCAGTACGGGTGAGAATGGGGCAGTCACAACATCTATTTTGACTTACCCCTCAACCAACATACAGAGACAGACATTCAATTGAACAGCACAACATCTTTGAAACTAGCTCTGCTGTACTCTGTTTCTCTTGACTCTATATACTGTCTCTCAGCTGTATCCAATTGCTCGTTTCGACATGGCTACCCGCATTACACGACCCGAGTTCGAGACGTTCGTCCACCCCCTTATCAAAGATATCGTCGAGGCCACCGAAAAGTACAACTTACCAGAGAATGCGAGGAAATGGTTCTCCGATGTAAGTAACGGGCATATTACTGGAATTTTATATTCATGTTCAAATACTTATCAATGGATTCCTGGCACAGTCGCTCAACGCTAATGTCGTCGGCGGTAAAATGAATCGCGGCATGTCAGTGCCAGACACTGGCAGCATCATCCTCGGCCGACCCCTCACAGAAGAAGAATTGACACATTTGTCTATACTCGGCTGGCTCACAGAGCTCCTCCAAGCGTTTTTCCTTGTCAGCGACGATATCATGGACGGGTCAATCACTCGTCGAGGACAACCGTGCTGGTACCGACAGGAGGGAGTCGGTATGATTGCCATCAACGACGCATTCATGCTGGAAAGTGCCATCTACGTTATCCTCAAGAAATTCTTCCGATCACACCCCGCCTACACTGATTTCCTCGAAATTTTCCACGAGACCACCTGGCAGACCGAGCTCGGACAGTTGTGCGATTTGATTACCGCTCCCGAAGACAACGTCGACTTGAACAACTTCTCCATGGAGAAATACACCTTCATCGTCAAGTACAAGACCGCATACTACAGTTTCTACCTTCCCGTCGCCCTTGCGTTACACTACCTACAAGTTGCCTCACCCAAGAACTTGAAGCAATGCGAGGATATCCTCATCCCATTGGGTGAATACTTCCAGATCCAGGACGACTACCTTGACGCTTTCGGATCACCGGAGACTATCGGAAAGATTGGTACCGACATTCAGGACAACAAGTGCTCGTGGCTGGTCAACCAGGCCTTGACCATGGTCACCCCTGAACAGCGCAAGGTTCTCGATGAGGCCTATGGCCGCAAGGACAGTGCTCTAGAAGCCAAGGTCAAGGCTCTTTACAACGATCTCAAGCTCGAACAACACTACTTGAAGTTCGAGGAGGAGCGCGTTGGTCATTTGCGCCAGCAGATTGACTCGGTCGACGAGTCGGAGGGTCTCAAGAAGGAGATCTTCTCTGCGTTTTTGGACAAGATCTACAAGCGCAGCAAGTAAATGACGCCATCAAAATAATGCGACTATGGACCTCTAGGACTTGACTTGTTGTCTCTGAGGATATTTCTTTTATTCCCTATGTTTCTTTCTATTCCCCTTCACATATTCATTCCTTCTCTGCCCAAGAGATCTACATATCTTGCTATGTTGCGCCCAGTTGAAGAAAAAGATACACTGTCTATCGATAGAGCATAAATAGTAATGCATTCATTGATACCATATACCAAGTATCGGTAACAGAAAAGTTCATCAATTTGGTATCATCACAAGGTTACAACATCAATCAGTTAGCACAACAATCTTTCCCTCCGCCGCATTATCATCCATGCACTGATGTGCCTCGGCAATCTGATCGATATGAAACACCTTTCCCACTTTGATCTTGAACGTCCCAGCTTCCACTTGCTGCACAATATCATTCAGAGGCGTGGACATGAACTCCTCAATCCAGCCACCAAAGGTAGTAAGATAACGATACTTAGGGATGTACTCCATCGCCTGAAAATTCTCAATCGACCACTTATTCCCCACGATACCGGTCATGCTCACAATGCCACCCTTGGATGTACACTGAAAGGAGTCTTTGAGAGTCACAACACCAACCAATTCCAACACTTTGTTGAATTTTTGACTATCATCCTTGATCTGCGCTGCAATAGCGCCGTCATCTACAAAGAATTCATCCGCGCCGTAGTCGCGGAGCGTCTGCTCTCGTTCTGGTCGTCGACTTGTAGACGCAACATGAGCACCGAGGCCCTTGGCAATCGCCAACGCAGCGAGACCTACCGAGGTCGTTCCACCTCTGATAAGCAAACGATCCCCTTTCTTAACTTCCAACGATTTCGTAACAGCGCCGTAAGCCGTATTCAGCATCTCAGGCATAGCGCCCAACACATCCCAACCAAGTTTCGTCGGTACTGTGATGGCCTGTACCTGATTGGTGGGCACAACAGTGTACTGGGCATATCCACCATCGAATTGACGACCCATACCACCCATGGCTGTCATCACGATCTGGCCCTTCTCAAACTCGCCTCCGGGAGCATGCTCGACGATACCAGTTGCTTCAATACCTAGAATGCGCGGAAACTCGACGCCGGGTGAATGTCCCTGCCGCGTAAACATTTCTGAGCGATTGAGACCAAATGCTTTGACGCGAATCAGGACTTGGCCTGGACTGGCGGTGGGGATTGGCCGGTCCTCGACTTTGAGGACTTCGGGGCCGCCTGGGGTATGGATGACGACTGCTTTCATTGTGCTGTTTGTTGCGGACATTACTGCTGTTCTGCTAGACGAATGGGAATGGGCTTGGTATATCTTGTTGGTCTGAAAAGTAGTAGCAACTATGACGCCACACCAGAAGAATGATCGAAATACGTTTCTATGTAGTATCAGCCGTGGACTTGCTGTAGTGACAAGACCCAATGGCATCTTTCTTGTTGTGAATGATTGACGAATCTCTCCATTCTGCATCCCCCTGAGGGATTTTGGCTCCTTAAATACTGCCATATATACTACAGAATCAGCTCATCGATGCAAACGAATAAAGATACGTAGATCCGAAGTTGCATATATCCGCAGATGTTTGTCTCAACGATGACAGGGTCGGTCTTAAGCATATCACCACACGCTAGGCTTGATGCGGCATTTTGCAATGTTTGCAGTGTTTGTCTCCGTATTTCGGTGTTTATTTTGTTTGCATCCTTGGATCTTGACTACCAACTACCTATTTATCCCCTGTCGACTGTCGACTCACTTGAAAAGGATTAATGAGCACAGTTTTGTGAAACATTATCCAGGGATTATTCGGATGAGAACTTCAAGTTGATACGTATAGTGGGCTGATTGAGGAATAAGGATGGCACGTTCTGCGTCTTCCGATCCGGTGACATCTGGCTAAATTAGCCATGTGGTAGGTACTTGAAAAAGAATGCCTGATTACTCACATTCCTCCAATTTGCTTGTACTCACCCTTGGGCTCATAGCCTTTGGCGATGACATGTGGTTTGAGATGAAGGCAAAGTCAAACTAACATGACCTAAAATAAGTTCCCAATTGAGTGGCGTGGGAGACTTGTGTACTTTTTGTGATTAAAGTGTCTCCTGGCGTTGTAGAACCGAAGGGCCTTCGTCACTTTGTGATAAGCCATGAGCATGTAGCTCCTGCTGTAGGTCTTCAATCTTCTCTTCGAGTTTCCTCACTCGCATTTTCGCAGCATCGCGGTTTGAAGGGCCAGGTTTGGTGGATGCAGCAGCGTATATACAGGCATCAACTTGCTCCCTCTTCATGCAGTTTCCACAAGGCAATTCTCTATCACACTTGAGTCTTGCGGTTGTCAGCTCTCTCGGTTTCGTGCCGCTTTTTAACAGAACATGAACATACCTTGGCTGACGACAACGTAGATGAAAGTGGTCGGCGGTGGCGCACTTCTCTGAACTTCAAAACATCAGCTAGGAGAGAGTTGACCTCGTCCTGCGAGTCGTTACTGTTTTGGGCTCATGGTTGTTTATTCTCATCGCAATCACTCGGCCAAAATACAGGATCTACTGCTAGGAGATCATCAGTAATTGTGCTTGATATGATATACGTTGGAATCAGTACTTGCCTGCTAGATCGTCAGTTATGAAGTTTTAATGGGTCTACTGGAGAATGTAAAATAGGAAGGCACGATGGCGTGCCTTCCAAATATAGAGAGATGAGCACGGAACGAAGTTTGACCGATCCGACGCTACATCCATATCTCTTTTCCGCATTTTGATTTCATACGGAGCAGTAGGTAGTTCGATATGAGCTCACTATCGCAAGGAAGAGACGGGCATACATGTACAGTCTAGCTCTAGGCCAGGGGTTATTCGACTCCTTGGGTGAGGGAAAGCTGCCTAGCTCGTCCTTAACATCGTGAATGCCTCTGAGCGGGATATATCACCAGCATCTGTTGTTCACTAGCAACATTATGGCTGTATGCAGGCATATGCTCGGCATCTGAACATGCAGATTGAGCAGATTGAATGCGCATTGATTGGCTGAATGCAGGCAGTCCACGTGACATGACGTAATCGACATCAAGTCCGTGCATCGTGGCACGGTGACCGTAACATTACACTGTATTCTGTATCTGTATTTGTATTTTGTATTCTGTATTCTATCCCCACAACCTCGAGCTGTTAAAGAAGCTGTCGAACTCACCGAATATCAATTATAGTAAGAATAAGCAGGTCTCTGGGGTTTCGCTAACAAATATTAAAAACCTTACCGACGTTGCAATGGAAAAGAGTACCGCTAGACAAAGAACCTGTCTTTCGGTCCTGTCCGTGCCGTGCTGGACACGGTCTTAGTGTACATGGTTCGGGTTGCATTTTCTGTACACTGCGGAGCACTATTCCAATATCAAAGCGTGTCACGAGGTCTGTGATGATGGGGGTCTCTTAGAAACAGCTGGTTGATATGCACGAATGCTTGAGAGGTGCATCATAACGTCGAATGAGTTCAATGGCTGGAGAAACAAGCAGTCAATTTAGTCACACAGTAAAAGACAGGACTTGGCGCATCTGCTTGCACAGATTGGGGTTGTCTGTAGCTTACCCATATCGTCATCGTGCGAGGGTTGCGCTCAGGATTACGTAGATTTTAGTCAACTTTCTCGGCAAGAACCATTGAGGAGGGAGACAAAAAGAAAATATGTTGAAGCTATTCATGTCATTAGATGGAAGTAAAAGACGGAGAGTTTAGGTAGGCGAAGAGGACAAGGATCTTCTCTGCATGGCTGGACTCTCCTGGCCCACTTTTATATGACAGGCTAGTCCCGTAAATACAATACCGCAGTGTAATCTCTACGTATTATGTATGTACGTACGTATGAGCCGCCCCAGACGGAGGCAACTTAACTTGGAAGCTTGCTTCCCCCGCAAGACAGGCCACCGTCCCCGGGATACCATTACCTTACCCAGTACATTAGCCACGCCAGCTCGTTGATTTGTCTCGCTCGTCCTGTCCTGTACCGCGAGAGCTGTCTCTCTAAACTTTCCCCGTGCGTTCTCCTCCCAACTCACTTCCCCTCCTTTCTCCTCATTTGCCGTGTCTGCCAACTCAGGACGAGCATCGCAACTGTTTCGACAGTGCATGCTACCTTTTCTCGTCTCGCTCTCTTTTGACCACCTATCCTCTTGATTGACTCTCAAAGCAATCGCATCGCAATGGCTTCGACCAATGGCTCTGGGACGCCCCGCCGGGACACGAGGAATCACCTCCTCTTCGAGATCGCAACTGAGGTTGCCAATCGAGGTTTGACTATCCCGCTAGCAGATTTTTCTCTTGATTTTCAGCTAACACCTCCTTTCTATCGTCCAGTGGGAGGTATTTATTCCGTGTTGAAATCCAAGGCTCCGGTCACGACTGCAGAATATGGCGAGCGTTACACACTTATTGGTCCTTGGAACCGAGCTTCGGTGAGCTACCTCGAATACAAGAAATGGAACTGAGGTAGACGCTAACGCTGTCAATGCAGGCTGCTGTCGAAGTCGAAGCTATGGAACCAACAAATCAGGCGATGATCGATACAATGGCGTCGATGAAGGAACGAGGCATTGAGATGATCTACGGACGCTGGCTTATCGAGGGTGCTCCTCGAGTGCTGCTCATTGACACTGGTACTGGCTATGGCTATCTGAACGAGTGGAAAGGAGACCTCTGGAACACCTCGGGCATTCCCTCGCCTGAAGGCGATCATGAGACAAACGAAGCGATTGTCTTCGGATACCTAGTAGCATGGTTCCTTGGAGAGTTCATTGCGCATGAGTCAAAACGAGCTGTGATAGCTCATTTCCATGAATGGCTGGCAGGAGTCGCTCTTCCTCTTACGAAGAAGCGCCATATGGATTTGACCACTATTTTCACCACCCATGCCACCCTACTAGGTCGTTACCTATGCGCTGGATCGGTCGACTTCTACAACAACCTCCAGTATTTCGATGTCGACGCCGAGGCCGGAAAACGCGGTATCTACCACCGTTACTGCATCGAGAGAGCAGCCGCTCATTCTGCTGACGTTTTCACGACTGTGTCGCACATTACTGCATTTGAAAGTGAGCATCTGCTCAAGAGGAAGCCGGATGGTGTGCTGCCTAACGGATTGAATGTCAAGAAATTCTCTGCTATGCACGAATTCCAAAACTTGCACTCCCAAGCCAAAGAGAAGATTCACGATTTCGTCCGAGGGCACTTTTACGGACATATGGACTTTGACCTGGATAATACGCTCTATTTCTTTACTGCCGGTCGTTATGAGTATCGCAACAAGGGTGTGGACATGTTCGTCGAGTCCCTGGCACGACTGAACCATCGTCTAAAGACAAGCGGGTCAAAGACTACTGTAGTCGCCTTTATCATCATGCCTGCCCAGACTTCATCCCTGACAGTCGAAGCACTGAAGGGCCAAGCCGTCGTCAAGTCTTTGAGGGATACCCTGGAAATGGTGGAGAAAGGTATCGGTCGCCGACTCTTTGAACGTTGTCTCTCGTGGAAGGAAGGGGATAGCTTGCCTGACGAGAAGGACCTCATCACCAGTCAAGATCGAGTCCTCTTGCGTCGCCGTCTGTTCGCCCTGAAACGCCACACTCTTCCTCCGATTGTCACTCACAACATGGTCAACGACGCTGAAGACCCGATCTTAAACCAGCTGCGTCGCGTGCAGCTCTTCAACCATCCTTCAGACCGAGTCAAGGTTGTTTTCCATCCCGAGTTCCTCAACTCTGCCAACCCGGTCCTGCCATTGGATTACGACGACTTTGTACGAGGCACTCACATGGGCGTTTTCCCGTCATACTACGAGCCGTGGGGTTACACCCCAGCCGAATGTACGGTCATGGGGGTTCCCAGCATTACTACTAACCTGTCTGGTTTCGGTTGTTACATGGAGGAACTCATCGAGAACTCATCCGACTATGGTATTCATATTGTGGACCGACGCGCCAAGGGTGTGGACGAGTCTGTCAACCAGCTCTGTGATTTCATGTTCGAATTTGCGTCCAAAAGCCGGCGACAACGTATCAACCAGCGTAACCGAACGGAGCGATTGAGCGATCTGCTTGACTGGAAGCGTATGGGGCTTGAATACGTCAAGGCCCGACAGCTCGCTTTACGACGAGGTATGCTTCTCTTCATCAGATTCCAAAGGTCAAGTACTGATATAAAACAGCTTACCCAACATCATTCGATACCGAGGAGGATTTCAGTGACTACATTGGAAGCACAGCCCAGAAGATCTCTCGGCCACTTTCAGTGCCAGGATCGCCTCGTGACCGTACTGGCATGATGACTCCAGGCGACTTTGCATCTTTGCAAGAAGGACGAGAGGGCCTCAGCACGGAGGACTACATTGCATGGAAATTGCCGTAAGTTTCCTATCACGTTCCTAATCGTGCATATGCTAACAACTTGCAGTGAAGAGGAAGAACCCGACGAGTTCCCATACCCGTTGACTCTCAGGACCAAGAAGCCCGGCGATCGCCCCCAGTCACCACTTGACTCCATCTCATTGAACGGGCAATAAACCTCCCGCATTTTTTCACTTATTCCACCGTACACGAGAAGCGGGATGTTTCACTTCTTTGGTCCAATCTTTTATGGCAATTATACTTTAGTTATCCAGTTCATCATTGCATTCTGCTTTCAAGTGTTTCTCTGTGTACAGCTATTAGTGCTTTGTTGTCTTCATGTTATATGTGTATAAATTCGAGATTAAGGATGCATTCATTGTCAACATAGTCTGAGCGATTCAATTCAGTGTTCATCTCTTTCGATGAGATTTATTGCCGTAGATGGGAGATGGGAATGAGTTAGGGCTACCCGAGTCGGACCACAACGACAGACAGAGGAAGTAACGTGACGTACTTCCTCTTTAAGGAATCAGCTCGCAGAAAATGACCAGGGTAGTTGAGCTGGTGGAGCCCTCCAGGTTCCTGATGTGCACTACGTACATTCGACGTCATCGCCAGTTGACAAGTCTATATAACCTCACTTTTCCTCACTTCTTTCACTTCCCAATCAATCACATACATCTATCTGCTCAAACTACATTTCATCATCAATTGACACCTCTACAAAACACATCTACAAACATACATCTATCTCCATACAATCCACAAAACACACCATGCCTCGCGGAGCCGAATTCGACAACGGAATCCCCCAATCCGACAACGCCATCGAAGCAGGCCCCAACAAAGCCCACGGCACAAACCCTGTACGTCTCGCCTCCACCTTCTTCACCCCCATCACTCCTCAATCTTCATATTCTAACAATGAGTTTATGATGCAGGGCTCAGACGTAGACCGCTCCAACAAGGCAGCCTCTCTCCCCGAGACAATGGGCGAAAACAATCTTGCCAGTGGAGGCGGCAGTGCGGGTCCCAGGGCCTCTGGATCGGGAAAGGGTGGTCATGAGCCGAAGACTTTGGGTGAGAAGGATCGACTTAAGTAAATCTGTGCCCGAGCTTGGAATGAGTGGGCCGTGAAAATGAGTGTTGAGGATGGGAAATGAATGAATGCATAACCTCGATATCTGAGATGTGATCATGAGTCTATGACATGGAAGGATGGATGGATGGATGGTGTGCGGTCTTCATGGGTCAACTGGTGGAATGCCGGAATGAAATATGATTGACACAAGATCAGTCGATGGATGACTATGATACCAGACCATACTTCTACAGAAACATCAGGTCGAAACGACCGGTCTCGAATAAATCCAATTCAATAAAGTCCATTCATCTATCATTCACAAAATTAATGTATATGTGCAGTACTCGGGAGTCAGATACAAGAAACTCGAAACCAAGAGATGGAAAATGAAATCTCGCTGCTCATGAATTTGAAAAGAATGTGCGCCTGTACAATGCTAACCGAAAACGTAGCGTAGAAGAAAAAGTATATAATATCGCGGTATAGTATAATCACAGCGGAGAAAGGTAGGGTAATATGTAGGATTTATTCCAGAGCAAGTCAACTGACATTTCAACTCTTCTCAGTCTTGCTTTGCTGATTATTGTCATCCTTCTCCGGCACAGGCGGGGACGGCGCTTCGTTCGCTGAAGATGAAGCTGCTGTCTGCCCTGGTTCGGCAGCAGTCGTCCTTTCAGGCAATATGGTCTTCGTATTCACGACTTGGATCAGTGTATCGCCCAAATCACCGGAGCCGTCAATCTTGCCCATTTTGGATTTGAAGTATTCGACGTCTGAAAGCATCCTATATCTTCAATTAGCTTGTGCTATATACCTGACGGATTAGGGGAAATACCTCTGTCGTCCAGACTCGGTCTTAACGCTAACCTCCTGAAATGCCTTTGTCCACTGATCTCTATAACTCTTAAACACCGGCTCCATTATCATCACAACAGTCATTTCGGGGAAATGCCGGACAAGAACACGATGAAGTGTCGCCGTTTCTTTCGTCAATGTCTCCATATATGTATTGACAGTCTTTGGATCCCTTTCTGCATCCCAGTCTATCTTCTTCATGGAATTGACATGACTGGCTGAACGGCCGCTCATAATATCCACCAGCTTTTCATGGATGCCATTCTGATGCTCCTGGCACAGTCTTTTCACTTTGTCAAATTCTCCTATGAGTTGACTAGATGGTGACTGTCTGCGAGCGAACTCTCGGACATAGGGAATAAGTGCAATAATGAAGCTCAACGCCTGCGACGAGAGGGCCAGATGTTTGGTGTTGATGTTCTTGAGTCCGGCACTTCTGGTAGCCCCCGCACCGAGAATCAACTGCGAAGAGCGCGAGTTGAAGAGTTTCAAACACTCAACTAAATTTGATCCAATGTCCTGAGTCATACTAGGCAAGTTTGCCATCAGATATTCAAACTCCTCGATACTCTTCATGATTGTGACCGCGGACTCAGGAAGCACGTATCGCTGCTCGTCAAAGCTAGCATGCCGTACTTTTTCTTTCTCCTTTGCCGAGCCGTTTACAGCAGCCCCGTTCTCTGTCTTGAGGGTTGGCGAATGTGACTCTTCTGCAGGTTGCCAAATCTTAGAAACTTGCAACCACAGATTCACATCGGCTGTACTAGCACGGAGAATCCGATCAAGTACGGCATTCTCAGCGTCACCGAAATCCCTGGCGTCCCATTTGTCCGCGTCCATGACTTCCACGATATTGTGCCGCTGATTATCGCTAAATCTGACAATGAAATCACGGATTTGGTTGTCAACCACCGTCTTCAATGAAGTCCCACTGCGCCCAGAAATAGCCTCGCATTCATCGGCAAACAGTCGATTGAGGCTGAAATATCTCAAAAAGTCCTCAATGGGAAGGTTTGATGTCTGTTCAGATCGCACTTTGAGAACCTTGACAACCTGGGACTGCACAATATCCACTGCTTGACCTAATAAGCTCGACATGTCAAGAACTTGAAGAATCTCTTCTTGAACCGCTGCCACTTCGGCTGCACTTCCTTGTGAACGTGGGCCCCTAGCATTTTGTGGATCAGGGATACGTGGTGATGATCGACCAACAGATGGGCTTGGCTGTGCTCCTAGTCCGCTGGTAATGTCCAAAAGCACCTTGACCTGAACTCCAAGTCTTCTCAAAGACTCACTAATCCCAGTGTAGATTTGCTTAAGCATATCATACGCGGAATCAGCATCTAATGCTCGCAAGTTTCGAGCTAGAATCGAAGACTTTTCTTGCGAACTCAACTGTCGTCCACCGTGCGTGGATGCAGACATTACCGACTCATTGTCATCGTCAGACGAGCTGGGAAGGTGTTTTCGTATAAGCGCTTTCATCTCTCGCAGGACGGCCGTTTTGAAGGACGTGGCTGCGGGCATTGTATAGTGTGACCGGCCTAATCCTACCAACTCTGCGTGTAGTTTCGACCTAAGCTCCGCATCAAAAGACATATATGCTGGTGAGATGGAGGGCGCCGCTCTATGCCCACCCCGGTTCCTCTGGAAAGACGCCCCCCATCGTTGTAGCGTAGCATCTTGAGGAACACTGCTGATATGCCGTCTCAAATCTGTAAGTAGATCGTCCAAAAACCTGCTTTCGTACCGAACGCCTATTCGTTGTCTCAGTCGTGCAAGCTCTTCATCAACGCCTTGCAGAGCATGAAGACCTCTAAGATCAACCGGCGGCCTTTGCTCAGCAACATCCTGGTTGCGTCGCCTAGTTGCCTGTTCGCCAGACAACAGTAGATTCACCTCATCTAGTCCATCAATAGCGTCCTCAACGTCACCTTGTTCGATTATGTTTTCGCACTCAGTCACAGCCTCGACTACTTCGTGAAGTTGGCTCATGGCATCGGCTAGCTTCCGAATATTCTGTCGCCGCTGGCGTAATTTCACGACTTTCAGTCCTCCCATTGCCATCTCCTTATCAATCTTATTTAAATCCTTTCGCAAGATTTGTATCCTTCTCACGGAATCCGCTGCCTCTGCATGGAGTTCACGCAATGAGCCCAAAGCGGTAAAGAACGATTTCGATGCCGTAGAAATCGAGGAAATCAGATGAATTTCCACGGTATCCATGTACCAAGAGAGCTTTTCCTGCAGAATAGCATTTGTCGCAAGTGCTTTCCTTCCAATTGCGGGCGGTTCAATCGCTGCTCCATTTCCTGTCGGGGGTTTAGACGGCTGACGCACGACTTCTGATTTCTCCGAAACGACGTCAAATGTACGCGGATTCTCAAGATGAAAGTCCTCCTCAAAGTAAACATTTGGTATCGTTGACAACGGTGTTACGGCCTGCGGGCCTTTGCCATACGATGTGCGTCTCCTGCCTCTCATGTCAAAGGGAGAGATCGCTCGAGAACTCGTCGAGACACCCGACAAACGCCGCTCAAGAATGGGCGTCCTTCGACCATCGAAATCATCCGGTCTAGGCGAGAGTGCAGATGTAGGAGATAAGGTCGCATTATTCCTGACCAAATTCGAGTCGCGTTCATCGTTTCCACTCTCTTCTTTCGCGCGTTGGAAGGCATCATACAAGGAACCAACTTGTTCGAGATAGGGCTGAAAGGCTTTAGAGTCAACGTTTGGTATATTCGTCAGTGTCACCGGAGGTATGTCCCGTGCCGTGGGAGGTTTGTAGCCTGTCGCCGGTATGGAGGTATGAGCGACGAGTCCGGTACGGACGATGGGGGGTTGTAGAAGTGTCGAGATAGCTTTAGAATACAAAGCAGTTAGCAATCAGGGTCAACACAGAGGCAGACGACCAACTCACCATTTTGACCTAGCTCTGCGATAGAAGATCGATGAGTCGACGAATCCAGAATCCCGCCAATGCTCACCAGAGAGCTAGCTGTAGACGATCTCCGCTGCGGTATTCGCTGTGAGGGCGCTATCCGAGGAGAGTCATATGTATTCTGAGCAAGTTGCTGCAGCGAGGGCGTCAATGTCACAGAAGCCAGGCTGTCAATCGACTTCCGCGGGCTCGAGGCCATCTCGTTCGAGGGGGAGGCGGCCGAAGCCTAAGCGTAGGTCATGGACCGGTGTCGTCGCTTTCGGGTCTTTCAGACAGCATGTATTGATATAGGATATTTCGCTTCAAATTAACTGACTCAATGATTCATTGCTTTGTTGTGGATTGATGGTGTTAAGAACTCCTAGGTAATGGAAGCCTGAGCTCTCAGCGACCTAGGCCGATATAGAATTACATTATCCCCAATTAGGGAAGGCGCGCGCTGCGGGCTGAGTGGACGAGGTGACGAGGCTTCCCAGGTCTTCTTCACCCGATGTCTTTATTATTGAACAACTCCAGGACATATAGAAACAGTTATATTCATGGTTTCATAGTGGGTATTACTATAAATCAGTCTGCCAGTAAAGAAATCGAAACACAGACCCAAACACCTTCATCACCTATATGCCATGCAAGCCAAATCCCTTAAAGCAACGCGAAAGACATCAAAGACATCAACAATAGGTGATACATAACTCTCAGACACCATTTCTATAAATCTGCGAACCACCGGAGCGAATACGTATCGTATCCCTTCGCTGCATAACAAGCAATGCTCGGTTAAGAGCTTGTTCGCTATAGCCACGCCCGTCGACAAACTCACGGCGCAAAGTAGCCAAGCTTGTAGACCAGCCAATGGGCAGACGGCGTTTGACTTCATCTTCAACTTTGGAGACTTCTTCCATAAGCTCTTTGCTACCCTGGTTCTCGCCCTGAGTAACGGCGTCCATGGTGGAGGCAAGGAAGAGCCTGATGGCCTCGTCAACGTGAGCTGTCGTTGCAACCGGCGACAGAGTAAGTTTGGCCAGGGACTCTGTAATACGAATAATAGCTTCCAGTTGACGGACGGTGATAGGGATAGACGAGCGAGCATTTGCGTCAAGCTCGGCACGGTGGACTTGTTTGCGGATCGAGACAAAGTGGGACGACAGCTTGTCAGCTGCTTCTTCTGACAGTTGAGGAGCGCATCGACTGTTCTGCTTGTTAGAATTGTTCAGGATTATCAAGATCCAAGTCACTCACGTCTTGCAGTAGCTAATGTATCTCTTCATCTTCTCTAAAGGAATCTCTGCTTCGGTGTGTTCGTCCACACCCTTGCCTCCCATATGAATTCCCATCACGTGGCGAGCAATTCGCTCGTCTCGGCCGCGGTCATGGTCATCACGAACAATGAAGATCATGTCAAAACGTGACAGAATAGTAGTTTGGAAATCAATATTTTCTCCTGGTGTTTTCAAATCATCGTAGCGACCAAAGATCGGGTTGGCAGCTGCAAGGACAGATGTCCTCGAGTTGAGGATAGTGGTAATACCAGCTTTCGCAATCGAAATAGTTTGCTGCTCCATGGCTTCGTGAATAGCGACACGATCTTCGTCTCTCATCTTGTCGAACTCATCAATACAAACGACACCACCATCTGCCAAAACCATAGCACCTCCTTCCAAGTAGAACTCGCGGGTATTAGCATCACGTTGGACTGAAGCCGTAAGACCAGCAGCTGAGGAACCCTTTCCTGAAGTGTAAATGGCAATAGGTGACACTTTTTCGACGAACTTCAGGAGCTGCGACTTTGCAGTACCTGGGTCACCAAGCATGAGCACGTTGATATCTCCACGAAGTTTGATACCATCTGGCAAGATTTTCTTGGAACCGCCCATAAGCAAGCAAGCAATAGCCTTCTTGATATCCAAGTTGCCATAGATCGAAGGTGCAATGCTTCGAGCAAATGCTTCATACAAGTCAGGGCGACGGCTCATCTCCAAGAATTCTTGCTCTTCTTCTTCAGTAAAGGTAGCCGCTCCCTTGGAGGTGTGGTCGATATCGCTAGTGATTCCCACAGCGCGCAAGTACGGGTTTCGAAGAGCCACTGCAGCAGCTTTTGCACCACCCTTGGATTGATAAATCGAAAAGATACCCATGACCGTGCAGCGAGACCCTGGTACAACTCGGTTCGCGAGATATCTGTCTGCAGATATGAGGACATGACGAGGCAACTCGCCCACAGGCACCTGGTCCGGAGCTTCTTGCAGCTTAATGACCTGCTGATCGACGAAGTGGCATTTTTCATGCACAATCACATATGGGTCTAACGGGCAGGGCTCGCTTTGCTGTTCTCCAGGCTGAGTTTTGCGACCACATCGTCTAGGTAGTGTCAAGCCGGCAAAGCCACTGTCAACACTAATGTTATCCTGATGTTCGCAATTTTTACACCGGATATTCACAACGGTGGCTTTCGAGGATATTGTTGAAGCGCCGATCACAATACCAGGAATTCGTACAAGATGGGAAATGTTCGTGGCGTTCAAGTCACGGATCGATGTGTGTGTTGCACTCGAGTGGAGGAGTAGTTGGTGAGGCGGAAGTTCGATGTCCCTTTGCGATGGATAGACGATGTGTTGTGTGCATTGTTTGAGTGCGTTCTCGAACTGTACGCAGTATTCATTAATATCTGTTTCAGCAAGGTCAGAATCGTGACAACAAACTTACCAAAGGGATTATGTCGGCGGGCTCTGTGGTGAGCTTATGGGCAAGCTCTTCGTTGTATGAGATTAAGTGTGCAATATCGACATCGCAGAAATACTGCTTGATCAGAACGTTCTGACGCAGTTGATCTCTAGACTCTCATCAGCAACTGCGCCACTAGGTATGTGCGCAGAATTTCTTTTCTAACCTGTAGATGAATGAATTGTCAAGCTGAAAGGCGAGGATAAACTCTCGTAAACGACCTTGAATCACTACTCTCGACTCATCTTCGCCGTCTTGACTGGGAGCGAGTACGCTCAAAGTATAAGGATTGCGTCTATCCATGTCTGTGATGTATATTCAAAAGGAGGGCAACACAGATAGAAAACAGAGAGAAAAAAAAGTATTGAAACAACTGTGTTGTGCGGGGATCAAAGCAAGATGGTTGCAGAACAGTGGCAGATCAAACATTATCAGCATCCCTGGAAAGACCTTGAGCGGGAGGACGCGAAACGCGTCGCGTGTTTTTAACGCGTTAAGTGGTTTTCTGTCACGTGACAATGGAGTTTTTTAAACCCTAATCAGCCCTCTCAACCCTAATCTATTGGTCGGCTAATTTCCTAATCAGTCGTCGCTATCTGATTCTTACTTCGATTCTATCTCTCTTCTGCTGGTTACTATTGCTATCATTCTCAGATGTGGTGATCTTGCAATTGAGATGTTTGTAGTATAAAATGCCTTATTCTTCAAATCCGGGATCTCGGTACAGTCAGGTATAGTTCTTGGAGTTGTAGAAGTAGTAAATCTAAGTTATGAGTGGAGCCTCCGCTGTGTATGATGTCGGCGGGGTGAGAGTTGTTCCTCGGGGTTTCAGCCGAATATGGTCAAGAACTCTCAGTTAATTTTCACCCTCAACGAGATCAGAAAAATATATGGACTTGCCGACAACCTCTTGAAACTGATTACCTGCTTCACACATTATACCTACAATATACCACAGCCCGTTGAGTCAAAATGGCACCTCTGATCCGAGTCATCGGTTCGCTCAACGCGGACATGGTCTCAGTAACTCCTCGCTTCCCAGAAGCAGGTGAAACAATCACAGCGACCTCATTCACGACGAGCGCAGGCGGAAAAGGCGCCAACCAAGCCGTAGCCTGTGGCCGATTATCCCGATCGAAACCTACCGGAACGCAATCGTCGAGCGCGAAGAATCCAGTCAATGTTGAGATGGTCGGCGCAGTCGGTAGTCGCGATGCACATTTCCAATCTCTCCTGGGACCGACGCTCGAAAAGTCCGGGTTAGATACATCCCGAATTAGGACGGCGGATGACTACACTGGTGTAGCGGTAATTGTGGTGGATTCGTCGACTGGTGGTGAGAATCGCATATTGTTCTCCCCTGGAGCCAATTATACAGGCATGCAGGCAATTCCAGAAGTCCTCGGCATGGGTTTGGCGCCTCCAGTTCCCGACGTCATTGTAATGCAGGGAGAGATCCCAACCGAAACCACCATTGGTATTCTACGAGAGATGGCGAAGTACAAGAAAACACAAAGGGAAAATGGACTAAAGGGGATCGCTGCAGGACCAGAAGTCATGTTCAACCCAGCGCCAGCACCACCGGGTGGCTTGCCAGAGGACGTATATACAGCCATTGATCATCTGATCATGAACGAGACGGAGGCTGAATTAATGGCGCCCAAGACCGAGGAACTACTACGTGTTGTTCCCGGTGCCAAGGGAGCCAGCCTGCGAGAGCAGATAGCCCAGTATTTCCACAAATTGGGAGTAACATACGTGATTATCACGCTTGGAGCGAAGGGAGTATGGTACAGTGCATGCGACGCCGGCACAGCAATCGCTGCTAACAACGAAACGCGGTTCACAAATGAGATCCCAGCCGCGAAAGTGTCCCAGGTTCTAGATACCACGGCAGCAGGCGATACGTTTATCGGTGGCTACGCAACACATATAGCTCGGTGGCGAGAACAGCGCCGTGCGCAGGGCAAGTCGAGCAATGAGCTTGAGCAGCACGAGAAGAAAGAGCGGTATCGGGTCGTGATGGATGAGGCTATGAAACGCGCGGGACGGGCATCTGCGCGTTGTGTGGAGAGGCAGGGTGCAATGGACAGTATTCCTTGGGAGGATGAGATCTAGCTATTGAAAAAGCGTTGATTATGAATAGACATTAGACAGTAATTTAGGTTTGTACGACCACCAAGCGTCATATCCTGTGCTTATCAAGTAAAACGTAGCTTGCCACCTGCGGGTGAGGTAGGTTTGTAGTGTATGAGGATATGCTGGGAGGGAGGCTTTCAACCTAGCATTCCATAGATGAACTCAAACAGACATAGGCGGCTGTTAAGCATGGCTTGTATGTATGATGAAATAGTGATAGGAAGGTAGTTCCTGTAGTCAATTCTCAAGTCCAAACTCGTAGACAGAATCGTTGGTGGTAGAAGAACGATTTACAGTCTGTGGGCGCAAACTGAGGTGCAGTATGCAGACTGAACATATTGGTACGTAGTATGGTTGATTCGGACATGGCCATATTGGTTAACAGAGTCCGAGATAGGTTGCCGTCGTCAAGACGCTACTCGATAGCACGTTACTATCAGTGGTCAATTCGCAAGCAATCTGACTCGTATCTGCCATCTGGGATGCACGGCATTAGGGGTGAAAACCGTGCCAGCAGAGCAAAGGAACCAAGGACAGACTGCCAGCCAGCCAGTAAGACATTTTGCTGTAGGGAGAAACCTAGTCAGGATATATTGTATTTAAAACAGGGTGTTTCAACGCGTTGAAAGAAAGTGTTAGCGTGTTGGGATGCAGATGTATCTTCCAGGATGTCGGCTGTAGGAAAGGTACTTGCCAAGGCGAACGGGAGACACGGAAAGTATGCCTTACGCGTTAGGCACGCGTTGAGGCATTCGCGCTAGTCTGAGTAGTCTCACATAAACTTCGTCAAATTATTTGACTTGATCGATCACCAGGATCATCAATCGACAAGCATGAAAGAAACTTTCTCCACTGCATCAGCGATGCCGCCCCTCGCAAGACGTAACTATCGATAAGTTTGACACCAGCCATTGTTCTCCTGACGTATGTCGCCTTTCTGCGCTATGTAGATAATATCGGCGGGTATGTAGAAATGAATGCAATTGTTCGGATGTCCTCAGATTTCGGGAGTAATACAGTAACTGGGCCGATTGATATACCTTCGTCGCGCCGTATAAGAGTACTGGAAGCAATGAGGATTGTGATTGCTTCCATCCAGGCTGACCATGTCAAGCAGAGTTGCGAGGGGCGCAATGAATGAGGTCCAATCGTAGGCGTCGTAGGCAGCGGCGCGCCTTGCGTGAGGGACGCTTTAGCTGCTGTTAGTCTTACAGCTTGTGCTGCATTGGTCCGGACTCTGTTCAGCCATACACGACGCGCCTTTCCATCGCTCGTCTTTACCATTGGCAGCCACGACAGCAGCAAACCGCAAGGAACTGATGTCTTGTCAGGTTTCTGCAACTCTGAGAGTTGCAAGTTACAACCACCACCCGGTGCTATGTATGCAGATACCATACCTTGATACCAAACCATACCATACCGGAAACAGCCTTGGCACTAACATTTTACGCGGAGATTGGCTGAGATCGCGGTCATTCTCGTGTATTCCTTACAGAATACTTTACAGAAATACCAGATTCCAGTACGCGGTGAACTCCCACCGAGGAAGGCGCCTCCAGGCCTCATATACCACACTTCTCCCTTCGACTGATCTCCTCTTTTCCTCTGACTTTGTTCTCCTACTCTTTTCCTGTCTCAATACAGTCTCCTAAAAGAGACGATTATCTCCTCACCGATCGAGAATATCCGTACCGAAACAGAGGATTGTTTCCTCCACACTCTTTTGACATTATTTGTTGACATCAGTTGCAACACAACAGTCCTCGATATCGCCGCCGCCCGACACAGCACAGAGGACAAGAAAGAACTTAGGGGGTGTTTATTGATTAGAGTCTGCGCCATACTCAATTTATTTCGGAATCTATTTTGCAAAGAGCGCCCAGTATATCTCTGGCAATCTCCGTCCACCTCGTCCACACATAGTTTAGGACTCGGCTATATACACCACCAAGATTCGCTTTCGCTATTATTCTTCTCTCTTTGCAACACTTAATAGCTCAGGCTTGCAGTTCCAGTACTCAAAACTCTTCAATTGTTACGCTTCTCGGTCCTCCACTCACATCAACTTCAAATACCTCTATCTCTTGCTGCTCTTGACAAGATGTCTGCAATTACCGTGTCTGTTGCTCCTGCCGTGCACCGCCAGAAGCTGGTTCCCATGGCACGTAGTCGCCTTCGTGTACTCCAGGAGGCTAAGCGAAGTGTGCAAAACCTAGCCAATGGTAAGCCTTCGAAATACCTAATCCTCCCGAAAATAAGAGACGTAGAGGCTAATATTCTAGTAGGACGCGTTCCATCTACCCCGCTTAAACATATAATCTCTTGTGACTCGGATGGGGAGAATGCCAGTCCTTGTATCAAGTCCGAGCCTACTAAGCGCAAGCGCTCTGTGGGAGATGACGACCAGCCACGCGAGTCCCCCAAGAGTCTCAAGACCAGCCGCACGTCGTTTGTCATCAAGACCGATGATAAGAACGACAACGCTTTTACATCCACTGCAGTAAGCCAGGCCTTGGGTAGACCAATTGGTCGAGACTCCCCGGCTGAATCCAAGCCAAGTAAAGCATTTGGCCGTCGCTCTCAACGCCTTGCTCCTTTTGTGAAAGGAATAACTCAAAGGAATCTTAACAAAAGCAAAGAGCCTCGGAAAAAGACTCACCCAGACAGCTGGCTTTTCAACATCCATGTAGACACTGAAGTGGAAGAAGCAACCAACTTGATGCAACATTCTGCTGGTCGCCTTGACATTAGCGACGATGAGGGGAGATCCCGTTTTGACGAATGTGATAAGGAGAATATTCCTCCAAGTGAGCTTGGAATCACCCTATCCACCCCAGCTCAGCCAGCCACCATGGCCTCTCGCAAGAATATGATGGCAGAGTCTCGCAGCCCTCTTGGTGAGTTGGTGGCTTCGGATTACTACGGGCCAGGCCTTGATGATCTTTCTTATGAAATCATCCATGAGCCAGAGTATTTCAAGATGTCATCCGCGCATCTCGGTTACAGTACCGTCTCACTACCACCTTACCCCGACTCTGTGGCTAAAATGGCTGCCAACAGTTCTCTAGATAAGTGAGCGGACCGATTCAGCAATTCAGAGCTTCCGCGCCTCCTCCACCTTCTAATCTGCTTATTTGGGGCTTTGTACGGTGTTTCATGTCTTGGGATTTGTTTTAGCAACGGCGCTACGGTTGGGAGGTATATTGTGGTGTTTCAAATACCCTGCGCGAATATTTCATAATTTTCCCTGCTCTCATTGTCTATGGCAGCTTTGATCCACCGCAACTTGAGTTGTATGTGTGGTGTTATATTACTTGTGAATATTGTTCTATCGACTCTCTCGAGGTAGTTAGAATCTGGCTAGAAGGTACTCTTCCTCGGCTACGGTTTCTAACGGTTTCATCGAGAAATTGAATCTCTGACAACGGGTTCTGAATTGGGTTTCTTATCTTCCCTTGGAACGGCTGGAGTTTGGTTTTGGTTTACTGGGATTCCTGCACTGTCTATCTATCTTGTGATTGTTCTCCAGCTTTCAGGATTAGTTGCTTTTCTAGCAGGCGTTTTGTTTCGTGCGCGACCATTGATTTTGATATGGAAATATTTACGGGAAATGAGGTTACGAAAGTTTGGTATGATATGTTACGTACGACCTCGATTTTATCTGCTGCTTGCTTGTCATGTATCTAAGGCTAGGATGAGTAGTGTTTACAATAGAGGCCATAATAAGTTTAAATTGATCACAAAGCAGTTGGTATTACAATTGACTCGGATTCTAGAATCACTCATTCTCCATATCAACATCCATTTCGCCATTCTCCTCTTCATTAACCTCTTCCTCCTCCTCAATTACCCTCCTCGTCGCCTCCCTCTCCTCCTCATCCTCCGCCTCCGCCGGCGTAAGCGTACTCGCGGTATTAGTAGCATTCGTCGTCCTCGCCGATCCCTTCCCCAACATCCTCCAACTAATAGCACCCTTGATCGTCGCCCTCACCTCCGTCGCAAGCATCGTTTCTCTGGGCGTCGCCCTCTCCGGATCCAGATGGAACCTCTCCAACTTCAATCCGTCTGCGTCGGTGACGTGATCCGGAAAACCTAGGAGACATGCATATTCTGCGTCGCTGGGTTCACGATGTTCATGCGACAAGGCGTGAATCTTTTGGCGGATAATCACTTTTGCTTTTGCGAGGGTACCGCTGCCGTACCAACCGTCGCTGAAGATTTCGCATTCACTACGTAAAAAGGTTTTGTTGTTCGCGTTGGGCGGGTATAGGATCTGTTTCAGGATTGGGTCTACAATATCACAGACCATCCAGATTTTACCGTCGAGAGCCAAGGGCGCTTTACCAGTCCAGAGGTGACTGGTCGGATTTTCGGTCGTTGTTACGGTTGGTATTGAACTGATATCGAGACCGCTGAAGTTACGCGAACTGCTTGTTGATAATTGATCTCGTCTGGCGCTTCCACCGCCATCACGGCCTACTTCCGGTTCGCGCGCGAGTATGCGAAAGACAAACGTTTGATATTTGCGAGATTCGACGTCCTTGCGTGGATCATGGCCCAGTTTCACGATTGCGTCACGCCATGGGCCCGACCTGAATACGTATGCCACATAACTGATTGCATATTTCAAGACGTATCGCTGGTCTTTGTCTGGTATTGCGTTGAACAAGGCACGACGAGTCCATGCTAGTCGCTCTTTGAAGAGCTCTTGAACGGTAGCAATGACTCCTTGCAGCTCGGAGTCGAGGCTCGATATAGGCGGGATTCCCTCCTTTGGCTCGGATGGTACTTCGGGGATATCGCATGTCACAAGATGGGTGAAAACTTTGTTTGGCTTCTGAGTGTTGATGGCCGTAACGTTGCCGGATGTGTCTTGGGACAGTCTCACGGTTGGATTTTGGCGGTAGGTGTATTGATAAGGGATGAATGTTTTGGTAAAGGCGGGCGGAGGGACTAGGTCGACATTTTTTGTTTCTCCTCTGCTCATGGAAATGTCAAATTGCCTCATCTTTTCGTCTGTTGCAGTAGATTAGTTAACAAGTAGATCGAACCAATATTGCAAGTTGAGAAACTTACAATCAGAAGAGAGAATCGTTTCTCGAAATCTTCGTACAAACGGACTGGCCGACGTAGAATACACGTAATCGGGGATTTTTCGGAAATTGTGCGTCCTTGTAACTGTGCCTACAGCTTCAACGGAGTACTTGTGGGCATTATCCATCAAACTCCGCTGTCGAAACGCAGCGCTCTGTCGCTCCTTTTGAATCTCTTCCGGTGTGGCGGAGTGACTGTCTGTAAAGGGTTGATCACTGCCTCGCTTTCGTTTTCTCCCTGTCCACTTGGGGACAGTGACTTTGAGGAGAATGTTGTTGGTTTGTCGGTTAAATGAGTCCATGGTATTTGCCATGGGATCCTCTGGGCGTAGGCATAGTTGAGCTTTGCTGCTTGGTCTGGATGGGTCCAGTATCTATGTGGAAAATTAGTGACCACCCTCTTAAAAAGTCAGTTGGTAACTTACCTTGGAGATACCGGCATCGCCTTGTAGTGTCTTGATTGCTCTGTCGACATTTTTGACAATGCCGGGATGTTCGACGGCTACGATGTGACGCGTCGGTAATCGATACCAAGGCGCATATTGAGGCTCGTTTTGATTCTCAGTCATGCTGTGGGAATGAATCTTCAATCTCTAGTAGGTAATGTAAGGATGCTGCTCGAGGAAGTCGCATGTGAGTTTTTCTGTGGCGACTCAAAAGTTGACGAGGAAAGCGCGGCCTGAGGCAAAATTATATATTCTCAGAACCAAGCATGAAATTTGATATCTCGCCTTCAATGTCCCGCGATGACATATAATGCTGGTCCTATACACCTAAAGCACCTAGTACATCTGGCTAACAAAAGATTCAAATATTCACCCAGAAAGGAACTTCAACGTTTTCAGTCTATGTCAAAATAAAAACGACTCTCTTTTGCATACATCCTCTTCATGGATGTGCGGAAAATTATTGTTCCGGCCGCCTCATATATTTGGCTCCAGCTTCCATATCCCGATCATTTACTATGTAACTTACTATGTAGACGGTTTCGACGATCAGTCAATCACCCTTCATCACATTGCCAATCGTGGCACTTCTCAATCGATAACATGAGAAGAATTACCAATCAGTATCAAAATACTACATGTCGCTGCTAGATTGACATCTACAATATCCCAACCGATTTCAAGGTAGGCTGTTGTGGGTTGATATAGCAAGCAGCGGTCACTGGCTCGCCGACCCCTTTTCCTGACTAGAGAAGACGCCGAGCGATAGTTCTCATTGGTGCCGACTCCTCTTCTGTAGTAGGTGTTGTACATATAAAACATGATTTGAATGCGAGGTTTTGGGCTGGTTCTCTATCAATTCAAGCTGTCATGTTAGAGGTGGTGGGATCATACATTTTTTGCCCTAAACAATAAAGAATAAACAGCAATATCACAGAGACGAAACCACGACTTGTAATTTAGGCCGTAAGTTAATTGCTGGTGAATGGCGATGATTGTTTTCATTTGCTGTAAGCCAGCTTCTAAATTTACTGCAAGTGCCGTCCAGAGGTTACTGGCCCATCCCCCGCTCACTCTCATTAAGAAAGCCGGCTAAGCGACACTGGGACAGCCGTCAACCAGCCTCCACCGCCCTGACGGCCGTGAACATTCAACATTCACATCAATCAACATTGACAAGCTCCTCTGAATGTTTCTTCATTGTTTCCTCTCCCAACACAGTTCCAGTCTCAGGTACGTTTTGCTCTCCAAGCAAACCTCCCCTCCATCGAGAACCACCCCTGTTTACCTGCCCTGGGCCAAGTGAGGCGATTGTTTAGCGTGTCGCAACGTCAACTACCTAACACCCCAACTACGTGCAACAATCAATTATTCCCCGTCCGTCCTCCTTCACTGCCATCAACTCCTTCTGCTCGAGTCTTCGCATGAGCCTCGTCGTCTTGATCACGCGTCTCGTCTAGACGAGAATTCTCTCATAATTATTGTTGTTGACCAGCCAGAAACAGAGTCGTCATCGTCAATCGTCCGTGTTTATTGTCGCTCTTCCGTTGCCGGCCCCCCTCCCTCGTGCCTCTGATTTGCATATCGGAGAGCCGCTGTGGAAATATACACATCACATACGCCAGTGTTAGAAAGGCGGCCAAGATACATTCAACAATATGAAGGGCTTCAGACAGAGAGTGGTGAGTACAATTCAACCAACCTCCGAGTGTCCTGTCTGCCCCGGCAGAGTGATCGATGTGAATGTCCTTGAGAAACGACTAATAGTTGTAGCACGAACAGCTGTCACGGGCCAAAGACTCCAACAAGTCGTCGAAGAAGCGAGACTCGAACAATACCTCGAATGCTGGACTGAGTGCTACCCACAATGCCCAATCAACCAGTCCCAACCACGTAACCCCTACTTCTTCTACGACCTCATTGAACGAAACGAGGAATGCGAAGCCAGACAATGTATCCGCAGCCGCTGCCGGTTCGCCAGCAGGACATCAGAATAACCAAGGTGCCGCGGCTCCAGCTGGCGCAGGACAACATTTTGTGCCTAATCCGCAGGCAATGGGCGGTAATCTCGGCGGCCAGCCAGCGAACATTCCTGGAACGCCTACAAGACAGGGACAACAACCCATTACACCCAGTGTTGTGATTAGTCCCAGCGCTCCGGTGAGTGCTCAGTTCTCGATCCGAGCGCTACCAGCCTCCAAAATGAATCACTAACTAAATTGTATATAGCATGTCCCTCCTCCTGGAGCAGCCGAGACCATGCCTGGCGACCTCGCGCCCCCGAAGAAATCCCACGTCTTCGATAGACTGCATTCAACGCCGAAAGATATTTCCGAGGGCATTAGGACACCTAAGCGCCAGCATTCATCTCGATTTGATATCTCCGATCAACGCCAGCGAGAACTGGAAAAGCTACCTGGCTTCCATGAAGTCCCACCAAACCGTCGTCAGGATCTCTTCATGCAGAAGATTGACCAGTGTAATATCATATTCGACTTCAATGATCCCACTGCCGATATGAAGTCCAAGGAGATCAAGAGGCTGGCACTACACGAATTGCTCGATTATGTTGCAAACAACCGTTCGGTTATCACAGAGCCCATGTACCCCCGCGTGGTCGATATGTTCGCCAAGAACCTATTCCGACCAATTCCACCACCAGTGACTCCGCAGGGAGAGGCATATGATCCCGAAGAAGACGAGCCTGTCTTGGAGGTGGCTTGGCCTCACATTCAGGTCGTTTATGAGTTCTTCTTGCGTTTCATCGAAAGCCAAGATTTCAATACGAACATTGCGAAGCAATATATTGATCACCAATTCGTTCTTCAGGTGAGAAACATGTGTTTTCGCATCTTGGAGGCTATGCTGACACACGTTTATTATAGTTGCTTGAATTATTTGACTCCGAAGACCCCCGCGAACGCGATTTTCTCAAAACGACGTTGCACCGTATCTACGGAAAGTTCCTCAACTTGCGCTCATATATCCGACGCTCAATAAACAACGTCTTCTTTCAATTCACATACGAAACCGAGCGCTTCAATGGTATTGCGGAACTTTTAGAAATTCTCGGATCTATTATTAACGGTTTCGCCTTGCCATTGAAGGAAGAGCACAAGCTATTCTTGACACGAGTGTTGATCCCAATGCATAAACCAAAAGGCCTCAGCATGTACCACCCACAACTCGCATATTGCATCGTTCAGTTCCTTGAAAAGGATTCGGTGCTCACAGAAGATGTTGTTATGGGTCTCCTCCGCTACTGGCCCAAAGTGAACAGTACCAAAGAGGTGATGTTCTTGAATGAAGTCGAAGATATTTTTGAGGTCATGGATCCGACAGAATTTGCCAAGGTCCAAGGGCCACTTTTCACTCAGTTGGCCAAGTCGGTTGCCAGCCCTCACTTCCAGGTGCGGTCCATGCTATGTCTATTTTATGTGCTATCACACTAACATTCGTTTAGGTTGCTGAGCGAGCTTTATATTTTTGGAATAATGAATATTTCTGCAACTTGGTCAGCGACAATGTCGAGACTATCTTGCCCATCATGTTTGCGCCGTTGTATGAAAATTCCAAGGGTCATTGGAATAGGTATGTGCTGATGCGTCTTAGCCTGAGTGTCTCTTCTCTAATCTATTTTGTCTAGAACAATTCATAGCATGGTGTACAATGCCATGAAGCTTTTCATGGAGATCAACCCTCAGCTCTTTGATGAGTGCTCTCAGGAATATAATGAACACCAGAGCGGAGCCGATGAGCGAGAACAGGCTCGTCGGAGAAGATGGGAGGTGCTCGCTGAACAAGCCGAAAAGCGAAAGCAAGGCCTTATAAGAGACCCCACTTCATCGACAACCTCGATTCCCGTATCCAAAGCAGACGATCTTGATCCAGTTACACAAGACAGCCAGAAGCGCTTAAACGCCCTCAAACTTGATGAGACTACCACAGTTAAGGAGAGGGCCACAACTTCGGTTAGTTAAATTCCAACCCTTGCTGTTGCATGGAAAAGAGACATCCATTCCACTGTCTTACACCAGCCTTCTTTCACCCCTGATTTTGCGTCTCTTTCTCGTGCTAAGGTTTTACATTTTGTGTTTTTGTAGCCATCGTGATTCTAACTGTGAACGACGGTGTGTTCCAGAGACATGTTCGCAGACGACGCAGTGGAAGTGGCAGTAGTGTGAGGATGCGACGAAGTTCTCTCGGGAGTGCCTCTGGCTCTCCGGCAACGGTCGTACTGTCTCGGAGCAACTCGAATCGACAATAATGTGTCTATGCATTGACCCTTTTCCTTCTTTTTTGTGCTATACGCATGTGTCCTCCCCTCGCGCGTTGCAAATACCATAGCGGCTGCGTATATTTGTGGTGCCGATATGATCATCCGCATGTTTTCATTTGTTCTTGGATCCTTTCTCCTTTTTACGACAACGTTGGCACCCTGACTGTTCCTACACCTTCGGTTTACATTTTCTTCCCTTCACAACCTCTTTCATGTATATGGTTTAACCTATTCTTTTACCGGCTATTTCTTATGTCCAACTCAACAGGAGATTTTTTTCAAGACAAGATCAAGATTGGATCACTGGAGCATACTTGAGCACGCACAAGCCTCCCCAAGTTCGAAATTCAACCCCTTTTCTAGACAGTGCTGTTTTCGGGTAGGAAAATGGGTGCAATGGCGTTTCTTTTCTTTTCTCTGCATCCAAGGTATTAGATACTGAAGGATACTATTCCATTTTTCTTGGCCTTTTGTTTGATTCCTGTTTTCGGTGCCTCGTTCATAATTGTTTAGAAGGCATGAGCGAGCACCTTTGTGTCGTATGACATGGACATTTCTGTATGTCCCACTATAATTGAAGATACACTTTGGCTCATGGAGAATTGTTATACGTACTAGGGTAATATCTTGAAGACGGCCGCTCAAAAGACAACTTACTTGTGATTGTCTGAATCAAGGGTTAGGGTCAGAGACTCGTGAGCGGACGGGACGGTGAAACAATTATCCAGCCTCCGATAACACCTAGGCGGTGACATAACGCAGGCCACTCCACTCAATACTTAGCTAAATCAACAACATTAAATATTCGTTCATGCCACATTTCCTCTTTCGCGTGGCTTCTACTCACTAATTCACTCAGGAAAATTATTGTCGAGACGATTTGTGTCGCATACCACGTTTGAGCATAGGCTACCCCAGACTTCCGAGACAAGTACCCACCAACTACTAAATAACCGGAAGGACATCTGAGCTACGCCTTCTCGGAGCTTCGTCTGTCATCCTCACCAACTTGGTACCGCCAAAATGTTTAATCGAAATAATATCCCGTTTGCATCGAGGTCTAATCCTCCACCAGATCCGCGCCGGGGTGGTTACGATACCCCCATGCAGGATGGTGGTATGCTCCCCAGCAGAGGAGGTTATGGAGCTCCCCCGCCACAGCAGAGAGGACCACCACCACCAAGTGGAAGAAGACCAGTGAATGATGGCGCAACTTGGACATTACGTTCGGACAAGAGTCCGAATACGCAGTACACATATGGAAATATGTAAGAAATTCCTTACGAAGCAACTGTACCAAATGGTAATAAACTGACAAGCTATTGGCATTTAGAGTCGCCGTTTCGACTGTCGATTTCCCCCCTTCAGCTTTCGGACAAGAGTTTTATGTCCTCATTAATGACCTTTATGTTCTATCTGCACGCCCACTGGATGGCTTCCCACCCGGATCCATTGGTTTTGCGGAGAGGCAACGAATGTGGGCTAGAATTGCGGTCATGGATTCTGTGAGAGTACAGATCTATGATCCTTTCCGACAAGAGAGGAAGGCATATCTGGGTTCCGCAGATGTTGAAGTAGGCTTTGCCGGGAAGACTAGGACAGAGGAGCCATATGACCAGAATGACCTGGCACATGCTGTTATTGAGGTGAGTTATGAGCTCCTCTATGTCATATGCAGGTACAAGTCGCTAACTGGCAGGTAGAAATTCAAAAACCAGATTTTGGCACCCGGCCAAAAAGTGTTGATGGATCATCGCGGAATACCCCTTTCGCTAACCATCAAGACCGTTGAGCTGGTAGATCTGATGTCCGAAAAGCAACCCCAACCGCCCACCGAGGGTGTCGCGACTGATCCTACCGCTCGAGGCATTCTCACTCCTCATACAGTCTTCAACTTCTACAGAGATGCAAAGAGCGGGCTCAACCTGAAAGCGTCCGATCGCAGACCTGCCGCCAACTCCATCATTCGACCTGATTTCAAATTCGAGAACATGGGTATCGGTGGTTTGGATTCGGAGTTTAGCACTATCTTCCGTCGTGCTTTTGCGTCGCGTATTTTCCCTCCAGGGTTGATTGACAAGTTGGGCATCCAACACGTCAAGGGTATCCTTCTGTATGGGCCTCCAGGAACAGGAAAGACATTGATTGCGCGACAAATCGGTAAAATGTTGAATGCCAGGGAACCAAAGATCATCAACGGTCCCGAAGTGCTCAATAAATATGTCGGTCAATCCGAGGAGAATATTCGAAAGATGTTTGCCGATGCAGAGAAAGAATACAAGGATAAAGGAGATGAGAGTGCACTACACATTATCATCTTTGACGAACTCGATGCCGTCTGCAAACAGCGTGGCAGCGGGGCTGGTGGTGGCACCGGCGTTGGTGATAGTGTTGTCAATCAACTGCTATCCAAGCTTGATGGTGTGGAGCAACTCAATAATATTCTCTTGATTGGTATGACGAACAGAAAGGATATGATTGATGACGCATTGCTCCGTCCCGGCCGTTTGGAAGTACACATGGAGATTAGTCTCCCAGATGAGAAGGGTCGCGCTCAGATTCTGAAGATTCATACTCAGAAGATGAAGGAGAATAATGTGATGGAGCCTGATGTGAACTTGCTAGAACTCGCCCAGTTGACAAAGAACTACTCTGGTGCCGAGATCTCAGGTTTGGTCAAGGCTGCTACATCATTTGCATTCAACAGACACGTCAAACCCGACACTATGGCCGGTATCAAGGATGACGTTGCCAATCTCAAAGTTAGACGAGACGATTTCATCAATGCTCTTGACGAAGTCAAACCGGCGTTTGGTGTTGCGGAAGAACAGCTTGAAGACTGTATTCAGCAAGGCATCATTCACTTTTCTCACAAAATCAAGGATATCCTCGACGAGGGCAACCTCTTCGTTAAACAGGTCGGCGAAGACGGCGGAACTCCTCTATTCTCAGTTTTGTTCCATGGCCCTCCGGCTAGTGGCAAGACTGCGCTCGCGGCACGCATAGCCATGGATTCGGGCTATCCTTTCGTTCGACTGATCAGCCCGGAAGATATGGTTGGCATGACCGAGTCGGCAAAGGTTTCGCATATCACCAAGATCTTCTCGGACGCTTATAAGAGTCGCACCAGCATTGTGGTCGTGGATAATATCGAGCGACTTATCGAATGGGTACCGATTGGTGCTCGGTTCAGCAACGCTGTCCTCCAGACTCTGATGGTGCACATGAGAAAGACTCCTTCAAACGGACGCCGACTCTTGATTCTCGCAACGACAACGGAGCGTCGCCTTCTCAAAGACCTAGACATGTACAGTTCCTTCAACGCCGACATCGAAGTCTCCACAGTAAATACCTACGATGAACTGCGACACATTCTCGAAGGATCGGAAACCTTCACACCTCAAGAGATTGAGGGTATCCTTGGAGGTATCTACAGCATCGACGATGACAAGAAGATTGGAGTGGGCATCAAGAAGATCTTGCTGGGTATTGAGACAGCCAAACAGGACATTGACAAAGCAGGCCGGTTTGTGAATGTGATTAATCGGCTGATAGATCAGGATAGAGGGCCTGCTTTTTCATGAGAAGGTCTAGTTAGCTAGTGTACATACATATCTTCTTTCATAAGAATCACAACGATTGGCAGTCATCCTAGACATTTCATGGTAAACTATAGCATGATCCGGGCTTTCAATAGAACAATTGAAAACAATGCAGGCACTCAGCGAACAATCCGGGCATTGCATTGTCCTTAAGGATGATTACGCTCATGCTAATTGGACAGTGGTTGGACTTCCCCGTAAAAAAGGCACAGGCACGCGAGACGGAACAACCATTAATCCGTGAAATTACCGAAAGTGGCTTAGCGCATCTCTACAGGGTCTTGAGGATGCCCGCGCTTTTGATAGCAGGAAGCGTGATCAGTTCTCGTCAACTCGCGCAGCCTGTCTGTCTATCAACTCAATTCCTACCTGTTTACACCCTCCCCCCCATTTACCTTTCCAGACAGGGCTCTTTCTTAATTTGTTTTAATACCCCTTCTGTCCTTAATTTTACCCTATTATTCCCTTCATTAATTATCAAAGATAGAGACTCTGCATTTCTGAAAAAGTCCGTTCGAGTCGATCGTTTTCAGAGCTCCGAGCTGCCTTTTTTACGACCGACCCTCTCTACAGCCTCGTGCGCAAAAAGCCGCTTTTTTCACGACCCGTTAGTCGCGCCATATGTATTGCGATTTCTCGGATTAAGAAATCGAATTGCGATCCCTTTCGAAGGACATGCCGGCCCGTTGGCCTGGCATCTGAAGCTTGCTTGCTGTCACACAATTTCGAGTCAAATAGCAGAAGAGTGATCTTGATCACTCGTCGCAATGATGACGGAGGCAAAGATTGATACCTATGTGAAGAATCTCACGAATGAGAAATGGGGTAAGATATACATCTCAAAGCGCCAGGAAATTAATTATATATTATGATTGTTGACGATGTGCTTTTTTGATCAATTATAGAACTTCCAAAGAGAGTAAATGTCGCCGTCGAGCTTCGAGATAACCTGGAAAGCTTCTGCTCTGGTCCTAGCTATTCCATTTTTCTGACCAAGCTATGGCCTGCTTTCAAGAATCTTTTAAAAGGGGATCCGGTATTTACGACTTCCTCGTTTGATCAGGTAAGTCCCTGAAGGTTGCAATCGGTGGACCAGTTGATACTAAGACCATGCCTCGCATTTAGAAATTACGAAACTGCCTTCTCGAAACGTTGCATCGTTTGCCCACAGCTTCGCCCGATGTCGAGCCTTTCGCAGTTGACATGGTGGATACTTTGATGCAGCTCGTCAGGGTTGAAAATGAAGACAATGCCGTTCTCTGTATGAAGACCATCATGGATCTGGTGCGCAACCAGGTCAAGGCAACAGCGTCACGAGTCCAGCCTTTCCTCGAACTCATCCAGGAGATGTTTCAGGGTATGGAGGAAGTGGTGCGGGATACATTCGATACTCCAGCACAAGGCACAACGCCAGGCATGCCTTCAACACCGGGTGCCGTTGCCCAAACCTTCCAGTCTCCGCGTCCGTCTTCCCCTAGTACCTCAGTCTCAGACCTGGGCCCTGATCAACAGGCGAATCATCATCTGCAAAAGGGAATGCAGTCGTTCAAGGTGTTGGCCGAATGCCCCATCATTGTCGTTTCGATATTCCAGGCACATCGTGGTACAGTCAATGCCAATGTAAAGCTGTTTGTTCCGCTTATCAAGAGCATCTTACTCCTCCAAGCCAAACCACAGGAGAGAGCACATGCGGAAGCCCATGCCCAGGGGAAACTGTTCACAGGGGTGTGCAAGGAGATCAAGAACCGAGCTGCTTTTGGCGAATTTATTACTGCGCAAGTCAAAACCATGAGCTTTCTTGCCTATCTTCTCCGCATGTATGCAAATCATTTACAAGATTTCTTGCCAACTCTTCCGGGTGTGGTTGTTCGGCTGCTGCAAGATTGTCCACGTGAGAAGTCCAGCGCGAGGAAGGAGCTACTGGTTGCCATCCGTCACATCATCAACTTCAACTACCGACGCATCTTCCTTGTTACAATCGATCAGCTCTTGGATGAAAGGACGCTTATCGGAGATGGCTTGACTGTTTATGAGACTATGCGACCTCTTGCATACAGCATGCTTGCCGACTTGATTCACCACGTGCGAGACCACCTTACGAGGAACCAAATTCGCAAGACCGTGGAAGTTTACACCAAGAACCTCCACGACGAGTTCCCAGGAACTAGTTTCCAGACAATGAGTGCCAAGTTGTTGTTGAACATGGCCGAGAAGATCTCGAAGCTGGAAGACAAGCAAGATGCGCGGTACTACCTTATCATGATTCTAGACGCCATCGGAGACAAATTCGCCGCTATGAACTACCAGTTCGATAATGCTGTCAAAGTTTCTCGCGCAAATAAAGAACGTACAGACTCGACTCCTGAGAACTATCTTTCCTATCGCGACTCGCCTCCAGACTGGGATGAAATCGACATTTTCACAGCTGTTCCCATCAAGACTTCCAATCCTCGCGATCGAGGCGGTGACCCTGTCTCCGACAATCTATTCCTGTTCAAGAATCTGATCAATGGCTTGAAGAACATCTTCCACCAGTTGAAGAACTGCAACCCGACACACATACAAATCGATCCCAGCAATACACCGATCAACTGGCCCGAGGTGTCGTACGGTTACAATGCTGAAGAGGTCAAAGTCATCAAAAAGCTCTTCCACGAAGGTGCTCGCGTCTTCCGTTACTATGGCGTGGACCAGCCTGCCCCTGACGTCAACTACTCTACTTCATTCGAGTATCTTGCCAGCCAGTATACTGCTCCTATGGGTCCTCAGGAGAAGGAACTTCTTGAGAGCTTTGGAACAGTATTCCATTGTATCGACACGGCGACCTTCCACGAAGTCTTTCATAGTGAGATCCCTTATCTTCATGAATTGATGTTTGAGCATCCTGCTCTCATTCACTTGCCACAATTTTTTCTCGCAAGTGAAGCAACTTCTCCTGCCTTCTCTGGTATGGTCCTCCAATACCTTATGGATCGTATACAAGAAGTCGGAACATCAGACATGGCAAAGGCCAAGATTCTCCTGAGAATGTTCAAATTGTCCTTCATGGCCGTCACTCTTTTCTCAAACCAAAACGAGCAGGTTCTCTATCCCCACGTCACCAAAATAGTCACGAAATGTATCGAGTTATCTGTGACCGCTGAAGAGCCAATGAATTACTTCCTTTTGCTACGTTCACTATTCCGCAGCATCGGTGGTGGAAGGTTTGAATTGCTATACAAGGAATTACTCCCTCTGTTAGAAATGCTTCTGGAGACATTCAACAACCTCTTATTGGGCGCTCGCAAGCCTCAAGAACGCGATCTCTACGTCGAGCTTACTTTGACTGTGCCGGCACGTCTAAGTCATCTCCTTCCTCACCTTAGTCATTTAATGCGCCCAATCGTCGTTGCCTTGAGAGCAGACTCGGATCTAGTTGGGCAGGGGTTGCGTACTCTTGAGCTGTGTGTGGACAATCTCACAGCCGATTACTTGGACCCCATCATGGCACCAATCATGGATGAATTGATGACTGCACTCTGGGATCACTTACGACCACATCCTTACAGCCATTTCCACTCTCACACAACAATGCGGATTCTAGGTAAACTGGGTGGTCGCAACCGCAAATTCCTCAATCACCCACCAGAACTGGCCTACCAGCAATTCGCCGACGAAGTTCCTAGTTTTGATGTTAGGTTGATTGGACCAAACGAGAAGCGACCGTTCCCGATCGAGATTGGCGTCGATGTGGCATACGCAAAGCTGCTGGAAATCCCAAAGACACCCGCAGCAAAAGCTTCCGATGCATATTACAAGCAGCAGGCTTTCCGTATGCTAAGCTCTCAGTTGAAGCTTTACATTGGCTCTGACAACCTGCCCGAGGACCTTGCATCCCTTATCCGCCTTCACGCCGATGATCTTCTAGAGAGCAAAATCCAGGGGCCTGTTGACATATTTGACAAATCCGAACGATCCAGCTCAATCCCGAAGAAACTCGGGCAAGAAGAAAGCTTGAAGAAGCTGCTCAAAGCATGTTTCTTTGCAACTTCAATTCCCGATCTTGAGCAAACCGCGACCAGCTTCGTTACTGATGTTTGCCGTCATATTGTCGTTGTTGAAGTGGGCCGAGCATTGGCACAGGCTAGACATACTCGACGACCGTTTGATGTGAATAGTGGCGAAGGTCCCGTTTACTTGGATTCTCGTTTGCTTGCTAATGTCATTGTGGACTGTTTATCATCTGATGATGCTAAAATGCGGGACTCGGCCAAACGGGCTATGGAAGACATCAAGTCGGCTGCTGGTGTTATTTTCGGCGGTCCAGACAAAGCTGCCAAGTTGCCATTCTGGCAACACCTGGGTCGTGTGTTCTGCCATAGCTGTCATAGTGAAGAATGGTTCACTAAAGCTGGAGGTAGCCTAGGCATCCACCTTCTGGCTACCGAGCTAGACTTGGGTGATAGCTGGCTGTTTGAGCGACAAGCCGACTTTGTTCGCGCTTTGATGTATGTCATCAAAGACACACCTGCTGATCTTCCTGCAAGTACTCGTATCAGAGCACAGTCAACCTTGGAGCTTATTCTTAGACGATGCAACAAGGGCATATCGAAAGATGACTTGAAGAACGAAAAGAGTCGTCTCTACATGCTTTGTGGCTTTTTCATCTACGAATTGTCACACATGAACAAGCACGTTCGAGAGACTTCGCAAAAATCATTTTCCACCCTTGCCGAAGTAATTGGCTGTGAGGCGCACGAGCTCATGCTACCGGTTAAGGATCGTCTGCTACAATCCATCTTCAATAAACCTCTCAGAGCTCTTCCTTTCCCCGTGCAAATCGGGTTCATTGACGCCATTACGTTCTGCCTTAGTCTCCACAAGAACATTGTTGTCTTCAACGAGGCCCTCAACCGGTTGATGTTGGAATCCCTGGCTCTAGCTGATGCAGAGGACGAATCTTTGGCCTCCAAGCCAAACGAGTTCAAGAATGCAGAGATGATCGTCAACCTTCGAGTAGCCTGTCTTCGCCTACTCTCAATGGCCATGAGTTTCCCCGAGTTCGGTGCTGGCCCTAACGCTAGTAGTCGAAGCAGGGTTATCTCCGTCTTTTTCAAATCTTTGTATTCGAGATCTCCAGAAATCATCGAAGCTGCAAACGCTGGCCTACGTGATGTACTTACGCAGACGAACAAGTTGCCGAAAGACTTGCTTCAGAATGGTCTTCGCCCTATCCTCATGAATCTACAGGATCCCAAGCGGTTGACTGTTGCCGGCCTCGATGGCTTGGCTAGGCTTCTGACCTTGCTGACCAATTACTTCAAGGTTGAAATCGGACAGCGTCTTCTGGAGCACATGAAAGTCATTGCAGACGACGCCACGCTACAGAAAGTTTCGTTCAACCTTGTGGAACAGAATCCGGGGATGAAGATTGTAGCTTCAATCTTTAACATTTTCCATCTTCTTCCACCCGCAGCCACGACCTTCATGGAGAGCTTAGTCAACAAAGTTATTGATCTAGAGGAGAAGCTACGTCGCACTTCGAACAGCCCATTCCGCAAACCTCTCGTGAAGTACCTGAATCGTTATCCCAAGGAGAGCTGGGCCTTTTTTCAACAGCGATTCAATGACGAACGTTATGGTCGCTTCTTTGGCCAGGTACTAGCTGATCCCGACAGTGCAGTGCTGCGATCAGCCGTGGTCGCAGACACCGAAGGCTTCATGAACGCAGCTTTCGGTACTGAGCCAACAGACGGAAAGAACACGGCCGCAATCAATGCGATCCACGTTGTTCATTCTGTTTGTATGCATGAAGCGACGAAGAAGTGGCTCTTGAACCAGGCTAGTCTTCGACCGAAGCTACTCAGTGTTGGCCGAGATCTTGAGATCAAATTAAGAAACGATAAGCTTCCAGCAAGTGAGCGATTGAGGGTTGAGCAGGCCGAGGATCAGTTGATGGACGTTTTCACCATCTATCTAGCCGATTCACTTCAAGATCTCGACTTTTTATTTGAGGTTATTGGTGGTCTGTCCGCTGATGAGTTGAAGAGGACTCTCGCTTTCCCAAAATTCATTTACAAGCACATCATCACAATTGAGTCCATCGATTATAGGAGATCCGTCATTATGAGATGTCTTGATCTATATGGGCAACGGACGTCATCTCAGAGGATGAAAACATACGCCTTCCATAACCTCGTGAATCCCATCTTTGCCATGGATGTACAGGCAACGTGGAATAGCCCACCTAATATTCCCAAATTGATGGATAAGAGCATGACGGAATCGATCCAGAATCGTTTGTGGCGACCACAGGTTGGCGATATCACGGAAGAATCAAATCAACCCGGTGTGGACCATTCCCGCATGGAGCTACTACAACTGTCTGCCCTTTTGATCAAGTATCACTCTCAAACTGTTCAGGAGTCGCGCAAGGATATCATCAAATTTGCCTGGAATTACATCCGTTTGGAAGACATCATCAACAAGTACGGCGCGTACGTACTTATCAGCTACTTCATTGCTTCTTATGAAACCCCCGTCAAGATCGTGGGCCAAGTCTATCTGGCTCTATTAAAGGCGCATCAAAACGAAGGCAAAGCTCTAGTGACCCAGGCTCTTGATGTTCTTGCTCCTATTCTACCCACAAGGGTCACACCTCCCAATCCAAGTTCGCAACAGGCTCCTGATCTTAGATTCCCAAGTTGGGCCAAGTGGCCTCGTCGAATTCTAGCAGAAGAGACCGCAAACTTGCAGCAAGTCATGAGCATCTTCCAGTTCCTTGTACGACACCCATATCGCTTCTATGAGTCCCGAGAACACTTCGTTCCTCTTATCGTACCATCTTTGAGTAAAATTGCTGCCCCGCCCAATCCTTCGAGTGAGAGCAAGAAATTAGCACTCAACCTTATTGGACTCATCTGGCAGTGGGAAGAGAAAAGAGTCTGTGGAAGTAGTTCTGGAGGTGCCACATCAGAATCACCGAACTCGAGGAAACGCAAACTTGATGAAACTTCCCAACCCGAGTCCCTTTCCTTAGCAGCAAAGACAGAGTACAGTGTCCCACCAGAGATGCGAGCGGCGCTCGTCAAGTATCTGATCACCTTCATAACCACACTTCCCGAGCGATATCCCGTCCCAGCTTTCAAGCTTCGCGATCTAACTACAGTCAAGCCTCAACCTCCTGTTGTCACAGGAGATATGGTCAAGAAAGCGATGCAGCTATTGACGAATCTTCTTCAGCCTGAATATTGGGGCGATCTGGATATCGACTTGTATCCCAAAGTCACTGAGCCGATCCTCACGGGTGAGAAAGCTGAGAAACCTGATGAGAAGCAAACGACTAGCATGATTAATACTTTGCAAATCCTCCGTGTACTCATTGCGTCTAAGCCGGACGAGTGGATTGTCAACAGGTTGCCATTGATTCAAAAGCTTTTGGAGAAGCCATTACGCTCGGACAACCCGGAGATTCAGGATTGCTTGCATGGCATGGACGAAGATGCCACCTTGTCTCCTAAGATTCCACCTACCATCAAGCGGGTACTAGATGCTCTTCCCGAAGACCAGCCAGAGGAGGAAGATGGTATGGATATGGACAGTTCTCCATCGGAATTTGTCACTTTTTTGTCTACGATCGCAACCGAGGGACTCTCCAACAACAACTACGTCTCCAGCCTCAACGTGCTATGGACTCTATCCTCAAGCAGGCCCGCGGAGATGGATACACATATTCCTCAAGTGATGAAAGCGTTCTCCCAAAAACTGGCAAAGGACCACGTTGCTGCTTATGCGACCAACATACCCTCTGGTCAGCATCCTGGAATTAAACAGGGCGAAAATGGTACTCCGGATCAACAGGAGTTTGAAATTGGTGTCGATCTCATTCTAAAGACTATTGATGTGATCTCCATCCGTATGTCAAGCCTTGGTGACCAACGCCGACCGTTCCTCAGCGTTCTTGCCCAACTTGTTGAGCGATCACAGAACGTCAAACTTTGCAGTAAGGTTCTTGGAATGGTTGAATCTTGGATTTTTCACTCTACAGAGTCATGGCCAACCCTCAAAGAGAAGACCGCTGTTCTACACAAGATGCTGCTTTTCGAAACCCGTCCGGACCAGACAATGCTCAAGAAGTTCCTCGATCTCGTCATTCGCATCTACGAGGATAACAAAATCACCCGCACTGAGTTGACAGTCAGACTGGAGCATGCTTTCCTTATCGGTACCCGTGCCCAAGATGTGGAAATGCGAAATCGATTCATCACGATCTTTGATAAGAGCTTGACTCGCACAGCCAGCTCTCGACTAAGCTACGTCATGACATCGCAGAATTGGGATACACTTGCCGATTCGTTCTGGCTGGCACAAGCTTCGCATCTCCTGATGGGTTCTGTGGACATGAATACACCTGCTCGATTGTTACCCAATGATATGACAGTGTACCCCATATCATTCCTGTTTAGTGCCGCCGAACAAGATCCCAGAAAAGCTGATGTGATGGTCGATAATCAACTGGAGAGCCTTGTTGCTGAGTGCAAACGTTTCGCTGCTGATATTGGAGATGTGAGAACACGAGATCTCCTTGAGCCTCTCTGCCAGCTTCAGCATACTGATCCTAAGACATCATACAAACTGTGGACTACCATGTTCCCCACGATATGGTCAACATTGTCAAAGGATGAACGCATTGATCTCGAGAAAGGCATGGTCACTCTTCTTACTCGCGAGTATCATCAGAGACAGATAGACAAGAGACCCAACGTTGTTCAGGCACTTCTTGAGGGAGCTGTGCGGTCCAAACCTCGTTTCAAAGTCCCGCCACACGTGATGAAGTTCTTGAGTAGGACGTATGACGCGTGGTATACGTCCGCAGTGTATCTAGAAGAGTCTGCGAACAAGCCAACTATTGACACTCCGGTAGTGCGAGAAAGCACTCTTGATGCACTTGTCGAGATATTTGCCGGTCTTCAGGAAGACGATTTCTTCTATGGTACCTGGCGAAGACGATGCAAGTTTGTCGAGACAAATGCAGCCTTGTCCTATGAACAACATGGCATGTGGGATAAAGCCCAGCAGTTGTACGAGAATGCTCAGATCAAAGCTCGCTCAGGCGCTATGCCATTCTCACAGGGAGAATATTACCTCTGGGAAGATCACTGGCTCATCTGTGCTCAGAAGCTTCAGCAGTGGGAAATCTTGAGTGACTTTGCCAAGCATGAGAATCTCAACGATCTTCTTCTCGAAGCAGCATGGAGGAACATTGAGAACTGGCAGAGTGACAACAATCGCGAGCAATTGGACTCTCTTATAAAGTCCGTTTCTGATGCACCCACTCCACGTCGCACATTCTTCCAAGCCTTTATGTCGTTGCTCAACTTCCACCTCAAAAAGGACGGCATACAAGAATTCAACAACATCTGCGACGAGTCGATCCAGTTGTCCATTCGCAAGTGGCACCAGCTCCCCAAGAGAATCACGAATGCTCACATCCCAATTTTGCAACACTTCCAACAACTGGTTGAGTTGCATGACGCTAGTGTGATTTGCAACAGCCTGTCTCAGACAAATGAACGGAACTTGGACACCAAATCAGCCGAATTGAAGTTGCTTCTGGGTACCTGGCGAGACCGTTTACCGAATGTATGGGATGATATTAATGCCTGGCAGGATCTGGTTACTTGGCGTCAACACATCTTCCAATTGATCAATGCCACCTATCTTGGCTTGCTACCACCTCAGACAAACAATGTAGCAAGCAACTCATACGCCTATCGCGGTTATCACGAGACGGCGTGGATCATCAATCGATTCGCTCATGTTGCTCGTAAACACCAGATGCCAGACGTTTGCATCAATCAATTGAGCCGGATTTACACTTTGCCAAACATTGAGATTCAAGAAGCCTTCTTGAAGTTGAGGGAACAAGCGAAGTGCCACTATCAAAACCCCAAAGAGCTTTCCAGTGGACTCGATGTCATCAATAACACCAACCTCAATTATTTCGGTGCACAGCAGAAAGCCGAGTTCTACAGTCTCAAGGGAATGTTCTTGGCGAAGTTGAACAATGTTGAAGAAGCCAATGACTCGTTTGGTGTTGCGCTGTATTATGATCTCAAGCTCGCAAAAGCATGGGCAGAATGGGGACAGTTCAATGATCAACGCTTCAAGATGGACCCGACCGACTATGAGCTAGCAGGTAACGCTGTCAGCTGCTATCTCGAAGCTGCTGGACTTTATAAGAATGCCAAGTCTAGGAAGTTGCTCAGTCGTATTCTTTGGTTGCTCAGTCTTGACAACGAAGAAGGTCGTGTCTCCAGTGCGTTTGAAAATTTCAAGGGCGACACACCAGTGTGGTATTGGATCACATTTATCCCACAACTTCTCACAAGCCTTAGCCGCCGGGAGGCTCGTCTGTGCAAAGCGGTGTTGGTCAAAATTGCCAAGCTCTACCCGCAGGCCTTGTTCTTCTTGCTTCGCACGAATAGGGAAGATATGATCAGTATCAAGAAGACACAAGAGGCGAAGCAAGAGAAGCTCAACAGGGCTAAGCAGCAGGCATCGCCCAATACGAAGGTTGAAGCCGCACGACCTGGGACTGCGACTGGTGACGAGAACCCACAGTCTTCTCCTGCTGTTGCCAATACTGCTACCCCGCAGAATGCTGCTGCTCAGCCTAATGGCCAAGCTAATGCGCAGGCTCCAGCACAAGCCCAGAATCCCGCGCAACAACAGACACCAGCACAAGGACAAGTCCAACCTCAAAGTCAGGGACAACCCCAGGTTCAACCTCAGCAACAGAATCAGCCTCAAGGACAAGCTCCAGCACAGAATCCAGCCCAACCTGCAAATCCTGGAGAACCGGAGAAGGAGCCTATCAAAAAGCCATGGGAGTACTCTGAGGAGATCATGGCAGGCTTGAAGACAGCTTTCCCACTGTTGGCACTTTCGATGGAGACTATGGTGGATCAAATCCAAAAGAACTTCAAATGCCCTCCTGACGAAGATGCGCATCGCCTGATTGTGGCACTGTTGAACGATGGTCTTGCATATGTCGGCCGCACACCTGTAGCTTACGCCCAAGATTTCAAGCTACCGCCTGCCACAGAAGCCAACATTACCCGATTCGCCGAGACTATTCTTCCAGCACATATTCGCAAATCTTTCGAAGCCGACTTTGTGGTGAAGAAGATAACAATGTTCGAGTATGTGCAGAAGCTGCGACGTTGGCGCGATAAATTTGAAGAAAAGCTGGATCGCCGTCCACAATCGCAGTCCCTCGAAGTGTACTCCCCTCACCTCAGCGAATTTAGATTCTTGAAGTTCGAGGAAGTCGAGGTCCCTGGACAGTATCTCCTGCACAAGGATAAGAACCAGGACTTTGTTCGCATCGACCGCTTCTTACCAGATGTGGACTTGGTTCGGGGCATTGGTGTTTGTCATCGCCGTCTTAAGATTCGCGGTCTTGATGGAAGCATTCATCCTTTCGCTGTTCAGCACCCTGCGGCCCGCCATTGCCGTCGTGAAGAGCGCATTCTGCAACTCTTCCGTATATTCAACGGTGTTCTGGCTAAACGCAAGGAAAGCAGACGTCGCAATCTCTACTTCCATCTGCCACTCATGGTCCCTGTCGCTCCTCATATTCGCTTGGTACGCGATGATCCATCATACATTTCCATGCAAGGAATCTACGAAGACTACTGTAGACGAGAAGGCATCAACAAAGATGAGCCCGTGCTTTTCACAATGGAGAAGATGCGCGGACTTGCCGAGATGAAACAGAGCGTAAGTCTCAAGCCTGATCGTCACAGCACCGCAGATCCTAACTCTTCGCAGCGTTCTATGGAACAGCAGCATGTCCTTCGAACGGAAATCCTCACTGCCATCCAAGAGAAATGGGTGCCCAACACGGTTATGTTGGATTACTTCCAAAAGACCTACCCTAACTACGCAGACTTCTGGTTGTTCCGTCGCCAGTTCTCATACCAGTATGCCGCAATCTGTTTCATGACCTATGTTATGCATATTGGCAACCGGTATCCCAACAAGATTTCCATTTCCCGGGCTACGGGAGACATCTGGGGCTCTGAGTTGATTCCAAGCATCAATCCAGGGAAGGCTTTCTTCTTCAACCCAGAACAAGTACCTTTCCGTCTTACTCCTAACATTCAGACTTTGATGGGACCTATTGCTACCGAAGGTGTCTTTGCTTGTGCTCTCATGGCCATTGCTCGCTGTCTCACAGAGCCGCGTCATGAACTGGAGCAACAGCTTAGCCTCTTTGTGCGTGAAGAAATGATCTTCTGGGCCACGGCTCATCATCGCGGCAACGTCTCGGAGAACCAGCTACGCGAGTTAGTCCAGAGCAACAGTGGCATTATCGTCAATCGTGCTGTTAGCCTCGCTAGTCCTCCAGAGGGCAACTTGCCTGCCAACCAGACCACCATCGATCTCATCTCGAAGGCGGTCAATCCTCAATCTCTGGCTCTTGCCGATGCTCTGTGGATGCCATATTTGTAATTCACTTTTATGTCTTTAAAGAAAGGCGGGTGTCTTTTTCAGTGTGTTTCAAGATTTTCATCGGGCTATTTCTAATGGTTTGACGATATGTTTGTGTATTTTGCTTATCTTATGTTTCTTTTTATACCTCTATCGATCATCTCAGCAATGGCGTTTGGGATTATGGGAATGAAGCCGGGTATTCCTTATGAATCTGGTTGATGATGCCTTGTTGTTTGTATTTTCTTCTTTTCATGTACGTGTAGGTGAATCAGTCAATCTACTAGTTTAGCCCGCTATTCATTCTTCTCCATAGAGTATTAGAAGTAACACAATCAGTTCGATTTTTGATACCATTGACTGTCGGGCGATTCTATAATTTTTTTTAGAACTATTTTATTGACAACATTTGATAAACACGAAGTCGCTAAACGATTGCATATATGAAGCGCCACAACGCCTTGAGAATTACACAAATTAAACCAATGCTGGCTTCTTCTTAATACCCAAGCCCGCGTTGAACGGCTTCTTCGGCTTCCTGGCCTTCGTAAACGTCACTGGCGGAGCTGGAGCCTCTTCTGTCTTCGCCACCGTCTCCTCCTCCTCCTCAACGATTCGTTTAACCTTCTCCCCAGTCGAAGTCATAAAAGCTCTCCGCGCAATCTCCGCATCTTCCTTCTCGGCCTGCAACCTCGCCTCCTCAGCGTCATCCTTGACGTACGACAACGCAACATCTTCACCAAGGGCTTCCCCTCTCTGAATACGCGCATTCCGCGTACGAATCTCATCAAGCGCATCGGCAACGGCCATCTCACGTTTGGAGTCGAGCATTTTCTCTTCTAGTTCGGCCATCTTGTCGCGCTCGAGTTGTTCGAGTTCCTCGTTCTCTTCACGCTCTAGCCGGTCTAGGGTTTCTTCTTCGGTTTCGTTTAAGTTGTCGGCTTGGGCGTTGCGCCAGGGCTCGAAGTTGCGTTTTGCGCCGCGCTCGCAGACGTAGTCCATGTTTTTGGGGTCGGTTTTGAATGTGATCTCGCCTGAACATCTCTGCATTATAGAAAGTTAGCGGCCGTGGCGCAATAATGGAGTCGAGTACTCGCAGAAAAGTAAAAGAGTACATACCGTACAACGTATATAAAATCGGTATATTGTGATAGACAGATATTTCTCTTCTGTCGTTTCTTTCCGAGCGTTGAACTTTCGGCCTTTGTAGATATATTCACCTATAAAATGTTAGGATAGGCATATTGCGACAGTGGATTTGCAAAACTTACCACAACTCGTGCAGCGCATTGAGAAAGGCGCCATCAAACGGACAGTCAAGAGTTTCTGTTTCGCGCCGGGGACCTTCTTCGTTCGTGTAATCGCCGACGGATCGAAATCCGGGGGGTAGTACTTGGTCAAGCTGTGAATTTGTTAGCCTCTTTGCTTTGAAAAGAGAGATGCGAAATGGTGGGTATGCATACACTTTACGCTCGGACATGGTGGCTTCTTAACTCCAAGGCGGTAGTATGTGAGAATGAGGAAGAAGGTGAAGCTGTTGTGAGACTCGCAAGATGAGCTGTGTGGTTGTCTTGTGAGCGATGATGAGGTTGAAGTGGCGGAGATGATATTCTTGAAGGAGAAGTAGTTTAAGAGATAGCGATAAGGGCAGGCCAAGATTTGCTGCCTCAGGCTGTCAAGAACAGTTCCTGCGGAGGCGGACGCTCGGGCCAATTGTTGGTCTGCCTTCTCCAAATGGAAGAAGAACATCCCGCGTCGCGCCTGCGGTAAATATTCAATACAATAACCTCAATTACTACGACATTGTTATGATTCTATGAACTGCAGACTACCGAATGGCTTTCTCAACGATAATGTACTACCCATAGCTTACGAATCAAGAATATACCCGATTGTCCAACAACAACGCCTCCATATGATACTTTCACTGCCCGCGTGCTCTCGCCTTTCCACCACATCAATAAGACATGGAGAAGTTCCTCCGCGGTTGGCGGCAGGATGCTCTGAACAGAGGTCAAAATGAATCTGCTATTTATATCGGGGACAAGGTCTTGGCGTTGACAAGTTTGTATTCGTGAAGGCAGCTTCTAGATCCGCACACTGATTGATCAACATGCAGACAGCGATGCCGACGCCTTTTGGCTTGCGCAAGTCCACTTCAACAATAACAACTTCACTCGAGCGCTGGCCTTACTCTCCCGAAAAGACCTGGTGTCCCGAAGTACGTCATGTAAATATCTCGCCGCCCATTGTTATATCAAACAAAACAAATTCGAAGCTGCTCTCAATATCCTCGGAGAACAGAATCCAACCCACCTTATCAGTACGGCAGGTCACAGTCGGCGCAAAATACAACATTTGAACGGACATAGTCACGTTACGCTCAGGAATGGAAAGACGGCTGCATCAAGATCGGACAGGACGGATAGAAGCGAAGAACGAGATCGAGAAGATGCCAATAATATACGTTTCGAGGCCGCGATGTGTTATCTACGCGGACTTTGTTATGCGAAACAAAATGCATTCGACCGCGCCCGGGACTGCTACAAAGACGCCGTCCGAATTGATGTTCAATGTTTTGAGGCCTTTGATCAGCTCATGAAGAACTCGCTCATGTCTCCGGCCGAAGAGCTCGAATTTTTGGAATCATTAGATTTTGATTCTGTGACTGTACCTTCGGAACCATCAAAGTCGCAAGAAGCCGCCCATTTTGTGAAAATGCTTTACACAACGAGACTCTCCAAGTATACCTCGCCTGCCACGCTTTCTGATGCCACCGAGACGCTGTCGACACACTATAACCTCGCCACCAACCCCGATATCCTCCTCTCTCGTGCCGAAGCACTATATACGCAATGCCGATTTCTAGAAGCTTTGGAGCTCACCTCTTCAATCCTAACATCTCCTGAAACGGCAGGAGCAATGACCGAGTCATCGGTAGTCCCTGGACAAAATTTAGGACATTCACCCGCTGTGTACCCTTTGCACCTTGCTTGTCTCTACGAAACTGGGGCCGTCAATGCTTTATTTCTGCTATCGCATACTTTAGCAGATAACGCTCCAGAAGAGCCGTACACATATTTGGCCATTGGTGTATATTATCTTTCTGTGGCTAAAATTGCCGAAGCACGACGATTCTTCTCCAAAGCCTCACTGCTAGACCCTCATTCGGCACCGGCTTGGATTGGGTTTGCTCACACATTTGCCGCCGAGGGAGAGCATGACCAGGCAATTGCCGCTTACAGTACTGCGGCGCGATTATTTCAAGGTAGTCATCTGCCACAACTATTCCTGGGAATGCAACATCTAGCGCTGAACAACATGTCTCTTGCACATGAGTATTTATGTGCAGCATATGCCATGTCTTCAGGGTCGCCATCGGGCTCCTTGACAACTATCCCCAAGGGACCAGCTAGCGGACTACCGGCACTCGGTGGCGATCCTCTCGTTCTTAATGAATTAGGTGTTGTACTATATCATCAAGGCAATTTCAAACCTGCAGCGGATCTATTCCATCAGGCGCTCGCATTAGCCAACTCATTGCAATGCGACCCCGGAGCATGGGTTGCTACACGAGCGAATCTAGGACATGCCTATCGACGTATGGGTGAGCTGAATGACGCACTAGCTCAATTCGATGAGTGTATAAGAATTGGCGCAGGCGGTGGTGCCACTGGCTACAGTGCCGCGATAGGGGGTACCTCGGCCACATCAGCAGGAGTGGCCGGGTACGAAGATCGAGGGTTGATCGGGTCGCTTCATACATCCCGCGGTCTCGTTTATCTACAACTAGGGCGAACGCTGGATGCTGTTACGGTTCTGCACGAAGCTGTAAGAGTTTTAGGAGTAAGCGGCGGTGACGCAGCCGGCGGCGCCGGCACTGCAGGCAGCATTCTCGCACGAGCGTTGGAACTATGGGCTCTCGAGAACCGCATAAAAGCCGTCAAAACAGCCAACAGTGGCGGCCGACAAAGACGGGACGCGGCATCTCGCTCACGAGACGACGCATATGGATCAAACCTAACCGAAGAAACTGTACACGCCGAAGACGATCTCGAAACCGAACTAGATGCACATGCAGAGGGCCTCCTGGGCACAGCCCTGAACAAAGTTCGCCCGCGGCGCGCAGGTAAAAGACTTCAAAGACCAGGCACCACCACGGCCTCAATTGACCCGCCCCAAGAGATGGAAGTCGAGGAACCGATTGGACGAAGTAGGAGAGGAGGAGGTGAGGCGCAATTACCTAGTCGACGCAGTCCGACGCGACGAGTACAATCTAGGCGTCCTGATGGTTCTTAATTGATGTCTCTGTCTGCATATTCATTTCGTAGTAGTTTTGGGGGATCGTGTTCATATTTGCATTGGGAGCGTGAAGCGGGTGGGCGTATTGGGTTGGCAAAAAGTCATGTCTGTTGATGGATGGATCTGGAGTATAAAGATTATTGTAGGCGTTAGCACGTTTGAATAAGAAAGCATGATGATCCTATCGATTGGAAACATTTTCAAGACTACGTATGCACTGTATGTAATGTTGAAGTAGGCTCACGCCTTCCAGGGTCAGATTCAGATTGACTGTACAACTGCGGATGTGTCTAGATACGCCTAGAAAAAGTAGACTGAGATATCTTCGGGTATCTCGACATGAAGGCGACACACACATAGATCATAAAAGAAAAGAAATCAGAACTCAAGACAAACACCCAATAATGACTCAATGAGTTCATGCACAATTCGGACCCATTATATCCTTGATATCAATCAAACATTTGAACGCCAGAACCGGATAAAAAGCTGAACGCAATGCTAATCATCAATCGAAAGTAGAAAAGAATGAATCATCCCCAAAGTGGAGGATGGATGTACTCTGCTGCCCTGTCTAGGAGGTTTGGGTACGTCCAGTCACCGCTACTGGAGCTTTCGGGGGTTGGAGGAGGTAGCGATCCCCCCATGTTCGGCGTGTATACAGCTTGGGACTGGGGGTTCCCGGATGAGGTTCGTCTGTATCCCAGGGTTTGCGGCGCGGATAGGGAATCTTCGGAGCCGAGAGAAGCCGTATGACTACTGCCAGGCTGACCGCTGTACGAATCGAAAGCGATGTTGAGTTTCTGTAATGCGCGTAGAGTCCGTACAAGAGGTTTTGCCCATTGCGTTTGGGTGTCCATGGTAATATTCGCGGGGATCGAAGGTTGCCCGCCTTGATATGAATCTGAAATTGATAAGTGAGCTTTAGTAACCCCTTGAATAGTGTCAAATCGTGGGTAGCCTGTGGCCATTCTATTCTGTGCCACATTTCCAGGGGAGATCATACTTTCACTTCCAGGAGGAATGACAGCCGCGGTAGGATCATAACCACCCTCGGCGGTGGCTCGTTCAGATATTATGACTTCCAGTTCGTGTAGAAGCTCTCTGACTTTTGGCTCGGTCTTTCCTTCCTCGATGACGGCTAGAAGAAACGCGCAACTGATAGCACGTTGCAAGGTAATCCATGCGCGCGAGCCATGGGTACTGTATGAGTGGAGCTCGATATAAAATTCGACTGTGCTGATGAGATGCTCAACACAGTAACGACGGACGACAGGCTGCAGTGGATCGTCTTTGTCTGCTTCGGCCTTCAACGCTGGTCTGCAAAGTTCTGAAGTTATGTATGATGAGTGCACCCCCAACGCGAGTCTTTGAAGATGATCCATGGTTGTAGTACATTGGTTACGGTCCCGCAAATGCGGAGACGCTTCCGCAAGGAATTGCTGTATCCGATTTTTGTATGTTTGCATACTTTTGAAACTCATGTGGAAATGAGGTGTAACCATACGCCCACGAACGACTTCGAGTGTGAGTGATATGATTCTACACATTGTTTCAAAATAATCGCGATTGCCTGGTTTGGACTCTGGTCTGTCAGAAATATCAGGTTGGCTGACTGCTACCGTGGATGGTCGATCATAAGAGAGGGAGAAATGGCTGTCCTGCCAAGCCATGGACCACCTGCATCAAACATATATCAATACTAGTCTCTCCTGAAAGGAGAATCGTCTTACCATATGTGCTGCCGGGTGTACCGTTCTACGGGGTTAAATCGATTCGACTCGACGTGAAGTCCCAGAGCAAGGCCCATGCGCATCGTCATTCCTATTTAAGGGGTAAGTATTAAGCAAGCATGACAAGACAGAACATGTACCTAGTAGAACATAAGAGACACCAGGATTCATGTTATATGAGAGAACGTTGCCGATAATCAGCAGCGTCTTCATTGCCTCAAGGGTAGGTTGGGAGACGAAATTGCACATCCGAAGGCATTGGTAGGCACAGCAAACTAGATGCAATCAGTATGGAGGTCAACTAAGATTTGATGCACAAAACTCACCATAAACTTGGGATGTAAGTTCTCGTTCTTTACCAGGAAGATCTGATGATTGACACCCAGATGCCATTACAGCAAAGAGCAGACCGATAAAGGCCAAGTTCATGCCAAACGGGCGTTGTGAAAGCCCTCGGTCCTCGCCTGGTTTCGGGATGCCCCCGGCTGCGTTCCTGTTCTGCAAGAAAGTGTGCAGGTCCTTTTCAAACCCAGGCACGTCCACCAATACGGGATAAAGAGTGCCGGCGATATCTCTGTAGTAACGGAAGAATCTAAAACGAGCTGTTAATGAAATGTAGATCAAACGGGCGAGTTCCAGTACTGACTCTAATATTTGTTGATCGTTAGGTAAGGCACCACAAACTGCGTTTACGTCGAACGCTGAGGTATCGGAAGACCATAAATCAACGAAGGGGTATGTAGCAGTCTCATTGTCTAGACCGAGTTTGGGTAGAATTCCACCTTCAAGAAGCGCTTGGGCCTGGAGAGAACCAGACTTATTGAGAATGTACGCCAACACTGATCGCGATCCAAGATGGACTGTGCCTTCGCCATAGGCATGTGTCGTGTGTATACCCTCACGCTCTGGGGATGTTCGAGTCGAAGAGTTATTTGCATCAACACTTTGAGCGCTGTCTGGGGCTATGGCAGCCGAGGAACGGCCACCGTCGATTTGTTCGAGACCATTTCTTAGAGTTGATATCGCTTGTTCCATTTCCTTCAATTTGTTGCACACATTATTCCAATGCTCACGAGGCACTGAGATTCGTCCACCCGAGTCAAAGTCTGCGGGGACACTATCTACAGTCTCTGATTTGATCTGTACGCTTGAGCTTTCGACACTTGGGATACTCGATTCCGGCATGTCATCATTGACCGCGGTGGGCAGGTATGCCGTATTGGCTTGTCGCTTTTTTGATGGTCGCTCGTAAGAACAAAGGTCTGCATGGTCTCGTTTGACGCAGCCATCGCAGGGAAGATTACGATCGCATTTGACTTTTCTGGTATGGCATGGATAACAAGCTTTCGGCTCTCGCGCTTTGCGTTTCGTCCTGATGATTGCGTCTATTTGTGCCTGAGGTAAATCAGAAATCGAAGGGTTCTGTGCCGTGTTCAATCCTCTGCCCACGCCGGGGGAGAATGGGTCGGGTCGCGAATAATATGAAGCCATGAATGAATGGTGAGGGGCTGGACACTGTGAGATCGGGTTGTTGATGCTGGCGGGTGCCGATTGCGCGGGTTATTGGATCAAATAATTGTCGGTGCGATTGAGTCAAGGATTGACGGGAGGTGCAAGAAATTCCATATTCACATTGATAATTTTCGAATCAGTCACGCGAAAATGGGTATCGAGATGCAACAACGGCGAAGAGAGTGTAATTTGGCTGCGATGTTTGTTTCCGGCAATCGACGATCGATCTTTCCTCTCGAGCCGGGAAGTCACGTGCAGCCAAGGGTTACTAAGCGGGGTCCAATGACGCGATTGGTCGAGGTCTGCCAGGACGCTGACTCTTGCCTAATCCGGCCATTTTGATCCTCAACTTCTTCCGCCATTTTGTTGATTCTACACTGTTGAAACTGACGTTTCTATGATCCGGAGGAGATTCATTTTTATGGGTATATTATTATTATGATCTATTGATGTACCTTTTGTCTATCGCATATGATATCATGCCCAGGGAAACAAACCCAACCAGAAAACGACAAAAGAAAACAAAAAGAACGCTGCCCGTTGTGATGCTTGTGTTTAGGGAATCTTTCCCAGTCTATATTCGAAATATTTTCGTATCAATCTTTCCATCTCCTCTCCCATCTTATATAGAACAACTCTCTTCTGCCTCATAGGCCCGATGTTCAATGCTCAGTGTTCCGAGTCGTAAGGCACTGCTTTGGTTTCCTCGTCTTCGACATAAGCATAGCGAGATAAGGACCTGATCCTCTCACCATAGAACCAGAAAACGTAGGGAATTGCACAGCATGCAAGTCCCAAGAATGCGAGAAGACTGCTTGCCCATTGGTAGCCCAGTCTATGATACATCTGCTCGGTAAAAAGGACACATCCTGCTCCCCACATTGATCGCAGGAAGGTCTTGGCTGCGAGGGCAGATGCTGCTTGATGTTGGTAGGTGTCCACTGAGAGTATTGTTAGCAGTTATTCTTCAATATCGTGCATGTCGATTTGAAACCCTAATGTACTTACCGAGATAGTTGTTTGCAGAATTGTACAAGAAGATAAAGCCGAATCCGACTGGTAAACCTCCAATGGTAGGTCCAAACCAGTGCAAGTGTGGGTATGAAGTCCAGGCGAAGATAAAAAGCCCGATTGGGATCAACCAGCACGAGAACATCATAGGAATGAGTCGGATCTCAGCTGGTGGCTTGCCGTTATATTTGGCATGCATCTTCAGATAGTGTTTGTTGACGAATGGAGCACAAAATGCACTAAGGACGACTCCGATGGCCAATGGAATGAACATAAGACCGGTAATACCGGGACTGTAACCTTTTCCTTCCTGATAAACGATAGGATAGCTAGATAATCTTGTTAGCTGGGTTTACTTCTAATCGAGGATTTGAACGGATGGAAGTGATGGATGGACATACGCAACGAAGAACATGTACAACAAGCCGTACAGGACGGACATATAAAGTGAAATGAAGAGAACAATAGGTTCGAGAAACAACAGCTGGAAAGGTCGCAGCATGAATATGCGGATCTTTTCACCCAGAGGACGAGAGTCAATCTCTTGCTCAGTCACGAATTTGGGATCATTCTCAGTCTTGCGCAGTTTCTTTGCGCGAGCTTTCAACAAGGTCGGGGCGTATGTTTCGGGAACAGTGAAAGTTATCAGAGCCCAGGTAACGCCAGCGAGAATCAATTGGATCCAGTATAGCCATCGCCAACCAGCAGCGTCGTAAAGAAAACCGCCAACCAGGGGTCCAATAGCAGGTCCAATAAAAGGAGCGGCGCTGAAAGCGGCCATTGGCACTCCACGTTCTTCATTTTTCCAGAGATCTGAGAGACTACCTCCAACCAAGGTCATGGGTGCACTAAAGGCGATGCCGTCGATGGCTCGACAAACGATGAGTGTTCCGATATTAGGCGCGACGGCACAAGGAATCTCGAAGATGAGGGCGATGAATAATGTGACTGCGTAGACGGGCCTTCGTCCAACGACTTCAGACAGTGGCGCGAAAACCATGGGACCTAAGAAATCGAGGGTTAGTATCTGTTACCTGATTAACCGAACTTGAGAGATCTAAGAACCTACCAACACCAAAGCCAATGACGAACACAGTGATAGTAAGAAGCGAAACTTCCAATGAAACATTAAACTCCTTGGCAGGTCCATCGAGACCGGCAGTAATCACAGCACTCGCAAACGCTACGACGAAACATGTGAATGCGATTACTGCAGTGATATACCACTTATAAGCCTTGGACCAGTTCTTGGGATTCCCCGGATCTTCGATTGTGAAAGTGACTAATTTCCAATCTGCAACTTCACCAGTCACATTCGATCGTGTGTGTCTAACGATGTTTCCGGTTCTTGTCTCGGTGATATATTCTTCCAAATCGGCACCTTCGTTGAGTTGTCCGAAAGGCAACCCCGTGGGGTCTACCTCGCCGGCATCGTAGCCTAGTGAAAGGGTTCTCGATCGCATATGTGCATGTTGAGGTGGAGCTTCGCCTCCTAGTGTAGACATGGTGTATACCTAGGTATCCGAAGGTGACGGCCAATATTCGAAGGTGGTGTTGGGTGGATATCAGTTAGTGTGTTGCGTCTTTATTGTTGTGTATGATGATCCACCAGTGTTGTCGTGGTGTTTCGAAGTTGGCGGTGTTTGTTATTATTTAATATTCAAAATCCATAATCGAGAGGGGTTTGACTTGTATTTATATACAGAGTCCCTTTGACAACCTCTGCGATAAAATTTTCAAAGTGGAACTGACGTAGAATTCGTCTGCGTGAAAGCACCCAAGATTGCCTAATCGGGAATTCTGAGATGGTTTCCTAAAGCGGTAACATGCTTCGTAGGCCTGACGAGCGAGACGGAACCGAAGACCGACCGCTGTTCATGGACTACTGTGAAGTTTGAACCCGATTCGATTTTCAATGTGTACATTAAGATCTTTGTGTTTGATAAATAAGGAATTTCGAAGTCTCGACTAGATGAAAGATCTCGTTCTAGCCTACTATCTTCGCAAACCTACAGCAAAATCCAAATGAGCGATCAATTGATTGTCGTCGACAATACATCATTGCTACAAACATGATTATGGGGATAGACTTAGCCATTACTGTGTAACTCAATTTTGTGCCATGATCAATAATGATAACACACTTAGTATGTACATAGAAATTGGTAAACTAAATACTGGCCACCAAAGAACTTCTCGCTGACAGCGAGAGCGACATAACGGCTGAGGCGGCTTACAAGCAGACTCGCGCTGTCCAACCCGCTCGGCGATTATAGCCATCAGCCTATCCAAGATTGCGAATCAAGCACTCAGAATGGACCGGTCGGTCCTTAATCTAAGGTTAGGACTTCGAGAACCGACAGACTCGCATCTGGAACAATGCCGAACGAGAAGCGGGCCGGCATGTGTTCCGTGGAGTTAGGGCAGAGAAATTAGGGAAGTGTCACTGCTTTTTTTATGGGGCGGAAAGGCGATTGATGAACCCTCATTTGCCGCTAGTCCCGATATGTGTAAATACTCCGACGGAGCGTATTTCCTCTCTAGGCTAGTTTACAGAAGCCACTCCTGTTTGCGCGTCGACAATATACAGCCGGCATAACCTCGGTCGCCATTCGTAGTTGTTAATCTTGATGAGATCGCTCTATGATGGTGTGCCTTTCTTGCCTCTCAGATCTACAAGTCAGCCATTGCTGTTATATTTGACCTTGGAACCCTCCATGGAGGAGTGGGATCTTTTGTTTTGAACAACGCTTTACCTATACAGGTATAGTGATTATGTCACGTGGCTGATAAGGAAATTGTGGCTCGATAGGCCGAATATAGACTAGTGCGGGGCGACAATCAACGAGGATGGAGCGTCACAGATAATTTTTCTGCCAACGACAAGAGTCATAGTTGCTACAGCTTGTTCAATCTAGCACAGCCAATGTGCCTTGTTGATTGATTGAAAGATCAATCAATGTGATATGAGCTGATCTATAGCTTCTTTTCTCAGTTATATACAAACCCTTTGGTCTACCGATCTCAGGATGGTTGCCTCCAATGAGCAGACCTACCTGGCCATCCCGGGACCCGTGGCATTCTCCAAGTCTCGCGGTCGTGCAATTGCTCTCGAGATAGGAGCAATCGACGTTCGAGCTCAATGGGTCCACTACGTTCACACTTCTCAGCCTCTGCAGGCTACTCAAGAAGCAGTCCTTGAGCAACTTCTTCGATACGGCGACATTCTCGATATTCCTCCCACCTTTGAGCCAACCGATGGCGCCGTACAAACCTTCTACGTTTACCCTCGCGTCGGAACGATTTCGCCATGGAGTTCGCAGGCAACCGGTATCTCGCACGTCTGCGGTCTCGCAACATTCGTAAAGCGCATCGAACGAGGTGTCAAGATTTCCGCACTATTCTCTGAAGGCTCAACACCAGAGGAAGGATATTTGGATCGTCTCCATGACCGAATGACACAGGTCATTAGCAACGAATCGCCCGATCTCCACATATTATTTTCAGACCACACCCCACTTCCCTTGGAGACTATCCCCCTGGATGCTGGCGATAAAACCCCCACAGAAATTCTTCAAGAGGCGAACAAACGACTTGGCTTGGCATTGGATCAATCTGAAATTGACTATCTTGTTGCAGCATACGCATCGAACGGCCCCGTGCCTCGCAATCCTACCGACGTCGAACTTTTTATGTTTGCTCAAGTCAACTCCGAGCATTGCCGTCATAAGCAGTTTAATGCATCCTGGGTTATTGATGGCAAGCAGATGCCCAACAGCCTCTTCTCGATGATTCGAAATACCCACAAGAAGAATCCAGAGTACACAGTCAGCGCTTACAGTGATAACGCAGCCGTTTTGCAGGGTGAAAATGCCGGCTTCTGGGCTCCGGATCCCGCAACCCGCGAATGGACGCAGACCAAGGAACAAGTTCACATACTTGCCAAGGTTGAAACGCACAACCATCCTACTGCTGTTTCACCATATCCCGGTGCGGCTACTGGTTCCGGTGGTGAAATTCGAGATGAGGGAGCCGTCGGTCGAGGTTCAAGACCGAAAGCTGGATTAGCAGGATACTGTGTGTCAGACCTTCTTATCCCAGAACTCAGACAGCCATGGGAGCTTGATGTTGGAAAGCCTCATCATATCGCAAGCAGCTTGGATATCATGCTTGAAGCTCCTATTGGAAGCGCAGCTTTCAACAACGAGTTTGGACGTCCATGCACAGCTGGATACTTCCGAACATTGCTCACTGAGCTTGACATCGGAAATGGTCAGAAAGAAATCCGAGGGTACCACAAGCCAATCATGATTGCCGGTGGTGTAGGTACCGTTAGACCTCAACATGCCCTCAAGGACCCCAAGTTGGTCAAGCCCGGATCTTTCCTCGTGGTTCTAGGTGGTCCTGCCATGCTTATTGGACTTGGTGGAGGCGCTGCTTCGAGTCTTGCCTCTGGAGAAGGTTCCGCAGATTTGGACTTTGCTAGTGTACAACGTGGCAATGCAGAGGTCCAGCGCAGAGCCCAAGAAGTTATCAATGCTTGTGTAGCAATGGGAGAAGACAGCCCCATCAAATTCATTCACGATGTCGGTGCTGGTGGTTTGTCCAATGCTCTTCCAGAATTGGTCCACGATGCCGGGCTGGGCGCGACATTTGAGCTCAGGGAAGTTGACAGTGCCGACCGTGGTATGAGTCCTATGCAAATCTGGTGCTGTGAAGCCCAAGAACGATACGTCATGGCCGTCGGAGAGGAGGGAATGAACAAGTTCACTGCCATTTGCCGCCGTGAGCGATGTGGCTTCTCAGTTGTTGGAAGGGCAGAGCAATCTCAACAATATGAAGAGAAACGACTTGTTCTTTTGGACAGAGATTCAAAGGAGTACCCCAAGCCTATCGACCTCCCGCTCTCAGTTCTCTTCGGAAAGCCGCCAAAGATGACCAGACAGGTTGACTCGCGGAAATTGAAATTGCCAGCGTTTGATGCCAGTTTGTCGACATATCTACCAGCAGCACCGTCAGAGCAACACCTCCTTGAAGAAGCTGCAAGCAGAGTGCTCTCACTTCCTGCAGTTGGATCCAAGTCTTTCTTAATCACCATTGGTGACCGAACTGTTGGGGGTCTCACTGCTCGAGACCAGATGGTAGGACCTTGGCAGACTCCCGTTGCGGATGTCTCCGTCACAGCCACCTCCCTTACCCACGGCATTAGAACCGGTGAGGCAATGGCAATGGGCGAGAAGCCTACGCTTGCCCTCATCTCTCCAGCTGCTTCCGCCCGTATGGCTGTTGCTGAGTCATTGATGAACATCACCGCCGCCGACTTGTTCGATCGTCTTAGCAGAGTCAAGCTTTCCGCCAATTGGATGTCAGCCAGCAGTCATCCAGGAGAAGGTGCCGCCATTTATGAAGCAGTCGAGGCTATCGGTCTGAGCTTGTGCCCTCAACTTGGAATCAGCATTCCCGTTGGCAAGGACTCGATGTCAATGAAGATGAAGTGGAACGATGAAAAGTCCAAAGAAGCCAAGGAAGTTACCGCGCCATTGTCTGTTGTCATTTCAGCTTTTGCTCCCGTCGAAGACTTCAAAAAGACATGGACCCCAACACTTCGCAGTTTTGAGGATGTTGGTGAAACTGTTCTTATGTTTGTTGACCTTGCATCCGGTTACAAGGCGCTTGGAGGTTCAGCTGTAGCGCAAGTCTTTAAGCAGGTTGGTCACGAGAGTCCTGATATCCGTGACGTAGAACTTTTCAGAGACTTTTTCGATGCTACGCAGCAACTCCATGAACAGGGTATCGTGCTAGCATACCACGACCGTTCGGATGGTGGTCTTTTCACTACACTTGCTGAGATGATGTTCGCTGGACGTTGTGGCGTTGAAATCATGCTTGATGATTTACAAAAGACAGGAGATATTCAGAGCACCGTCGAGACTCTCTTCAACGAAGAACTCGGTGCTGTTTTCCAAGTCCGAAAGTCCGACGAGATCCAATTCCGGTCTTCCTTCGCAACATGCGGACCACCACCTGGCCTGATCAAGCGCATTGGTCGTGTTTCTAAGAAGCCTAAGCAGAACCTCACCATCTACCACAAGCACAAATTGATCTACCGCCAACCTCGTGGGAAGATTCAACAAATCTGGTCGCATACATCTTACCACATGCAAAAACTCCGAGACAACGCAGCATGCGCCGACCAAGAGTTTGCCAACATCCTCGAAGACACCAACCCAGGTATCTCATGGAACGTCAAGTTCGACCCCAAAGACAAATGCCTCCCTATCCTCACCAGCTTGATGTCTCCGTTCAACAACAAGCCTCGTGTGGCCATCCTTCGTGAACAGGGAGTCAACAGCCAGGCTGAAATGGCCTTTGCATTCAACCTCGCTGGCTTCACCGCTGTCGACCTCCACATGACCGACATCATCTCCGGCCGTGTCTCACTCGCCGCGTTTGCCGGTCTCGCTGCCTGCGGTGGATTTTCGTATGGTGATGTCCTCGGCGCAGGTCAAGGCTGGGCCAAGTCCGTCTTACTCCACGAAGAAACCCGTAAAGAATTCAAGACATTCTTCGAGCGCCCCGACACATTCACTCTCGGTGTCTGCAACGGCTGTCAATTCCTCTCACGTCTCAAAGAACTCATCCCCGGCGCCCAATCCTGGCCAAGCTTTGAGCGAAACGCCAGCGAACAATACGAAGGCCGTGTCGCGATGGTCCACATCTCCGATCCCGACCCTTCTGCGCCTTCTGTCTTCTTGCACGGCATGCACGGCTCCTCACTCCCCATTGCCGTCGCCCACGGCGAAGGCCGCGCCTCCTTCGCAATGACCCAGAACGTCACCGCACAGGACTTTGTAAGACACAATCTCGCGCCTATCCGATACGTCGACAACGCCACCCTCAAACCCACCATGACATACCCCTACAACCCCAACGGAAGTCCCGAGGGTATTGCCGGTGTCAGATCGCCCGACGGTCGTGTTTTGGCTATTATGCCTCATCCTGAACGTACTATTTTGGGTGGTGTTGCTAGTTGGTTGCCGGCTGATGCGGAGAAATGGGGTGATGTTGGTCCTTGGGGACGTATCTTTTATAGTGCTCGCAGATGGGTTGGTTAAATCCTGCGTTCTTTCTTATAAAAACATATTTTGTGTCTACGGATCTATTTTAGGGAATGCAATAATCATTTTTGTTAGATGAAATTGGCAAAGCTTTTTTAATTCGTAACGTAGTAGGGTATCTAAAGTATCTATCTCCTTTTTAAGTATGAACGCCTCATTTATTTGACTGCACATTCCACGACAATCGATCAGCGAGTATATCCCAACTCTGCTGTCCATCCACCCTCCCCACGCCCCTTAATCCCGCAATGACAAAGGCCAGTGACCGATGGAACTGTCTCATGACATGTCCCAGTCTGTGGGAATATGATGACTCGATGAATGATATACTAGTCATGCCTTCATCGTAGTAGTCAGCATCTTCATCGTCTTGTTCATGTTCATCATTATCGTCATCGTCGTCAGAGTCAGAGCTATCGTCTGTCCGTCTGCGGCGACGTCTTCGGGATGAATGTTTTTGACCACCGAAGGCAGCAGATGAGCGCGATGTATCGTATCGATTCGCCTCTCCATGACGCGCAGCTTGAATGTCGGCAAAATGAATACAAAGATCCAACAGGCTGATGACTGCTTGGTATATAGGGGCCAAATTGTGTGATAAAAGGCACTGTTCCTCCAGTGCGGATATGTAGGACTCATGTACAGAAATCATGCTATCTATATCCGGTGACTCCGATAGCGTCTTTTCCATGGTTGCCGTGTTCGTGGCTATCACCATATCTGTGACGTGCCCGTAAAGAATATTTATGAACCAAAGCAGATTGTGTCGGATGATATAGCCCAAGCCGTCGTCTTCGTCTTCATCGTCGTTGCCAGTATCGTCCTTTTTGAGTAGTCGTTGTCGTTCGAGGATGTATTTTGCACGTCGTATTTGCATCAAAAATGTAGAGATGCGTTGATACATGCGAATAGCAGGTTTGGTGATGATGTTCGCAACAGGCCAGGGAAGTACATAATCTATCGAAATGGATTTGAGTATGTTGACTTTTCGACTTTGACTTTCAAAGTCCTGGAAGTTCTTGTGTGCTGAACGTACAACAAGGCGAGATGTATCGACACAATCAGTTTCGCCAAATGCGCTTTGTACTAACTCAGTAAGAAGGAAGCGGTCGTTCCAGACACCACCAGTTTTGTCGAGCGATTCAAAGATCTTGCTGTCGATTGTGGTGGAGACAGAGACATCTTTGCATAGATAGATATACTGCAGTGCAGAGAGTGATGTCCATAGTCCGCATTGCTCGTTCAATTGTTCTCGCAGCATACTAGAAGCGAGGACGTGGTTTGTCGAAATCAGATTTTCAACGGCCTGGTCTAGTAGACTGGAAAAGGGCAAGAGCTGCCAGGTTGTATCATCTGGACAAGCAGCTTCAAAATCCAGCGGTTGCCAATGTGCTGATTCTAGCTCGTCGGTTGCGATGTTTAGATTCCGCAGGAAAACCATGCTCTTGCCTGTAGTGAGTATTCTGCGGGCGCTCGGTTTGATGAATATCGGCGCATGAAGATGACCGGACGTCCCCCTCAGAAGGTACCAGTTATGCCATAGAGTCTGCAAGTCATGATCGTGCCGACAGTCGGTGATGAAGAATTGGTCCTGGGAAGCTTCGAGGTCTCCGCTCCTCAACCACAGACGTAGTGGTCGTGCATAAGCCTCGAAACAGGAGAAGAATAGTTTTGCGAGAGACTTATATTCGTATTCGTTTCCAGAGGCTTGATTGACGCAAACTAGATTGTAGAGTAGGTCTAGACAAAGGAATGACTGCTCTGGTGGCGCTGAGCCCAATTTGACAACCATATCAGCAAGCAGTAAAAGTACTCGCACTTCTTCTTGAACCTCTTTTGTCAATTGTAACAGACTGACTGTGACGGTCTTCCCGGGCGATAGATAACTTAGTTGCATTCTTGACAAGAACGCATCAAACTCTGCAAGCTCCTTCTCAACACCCCTGGTAAATGTCTGTAAGAATACCACAGATTGTGGAATCTTCACAAATTTCCTCAATTTTCCAAGCTCTACACCGATGTCTGCAGAAGAACGAAGCATATGTAAAAATGCCGAGTTGGAGGCATGGCTAAGAGCATATCTTCTATCCACTGCGATACTGTTATCGATCTGCCAGAATAATGATGTAGGTAGTCCCTGGAGCATGAATAGTATTTCACGAGCCGCCTGCAGCTCTGTGATAAAACGTGTATGACTCTCTGCGTATTCGCGGATAGCAGCGGAGTCGTACTCCCAGAAATGACCGCTTTTTATAGTTTTTACCAGGTCGTCATCCTCCCCAGACGTGAGAAGCTCGTCAGGTATCACGAACTCGTCTTTCAATGGCTGTGCTCTTTGAGGCAGTATCCTCGGAATTGATATGTCGCTGGAAGCAATTGACGACTCTGAATCAGAAGAAGCCGCACCATAATCAACATCGCCCCAGATATCTTCATCGGCAAACTCGGATCCAGCAGCATCTAGCTCTGACCATTTGAGTTGAACTGACGCGTTGTCGTAGTTGGACGTTTCAAATTTGGGCACACTTGACACATTGGCAGGACGGTCAGAAAGCTGCAATAGTAGAGACAGGTATTCTGGCGTCCATGACGAGCGTTGACCTTCCAATTCTGATAGACGGCTCCCTAAAGCGTCTGCCAGGTCATCCTTGTTGAGGACGCGGAATTTCTCCTGCAGGCCATCCAGTTGCTTCTCTACAGCAAATGGATCGATACGATTCCAGGTGCTACTGTCTTTCAGGATAGCCTCACAGCGCTTTTTAGTCGCTGAGAATGCGGCAGACGCCTAGTACATAGTCAGTTAGGGCATGAAAATAAAACTGAGATAAGGTATACGTACCTTATCTGATTGTGTTAGTGCGACGATCAATTCATCGATCAAAGTCCCAATGGCCGCCGAGCGGGCCATGATGATAGCGTGCCGCGACTTGCATCGGGTATGTGGCGGGAGTGTTTAAGCCGAACTAATTGATGTGACACTGCTGAGACTGGATGTTGATTGTTGTTGTACTTGTATACGTCCTTGAATGGAGTTCGTCCGGGACGCGTGGATGGCCGCGTGTGCTAGTGCCAATGAGGGAAAGCGCCAAATGTTGGAGATCCTCAGGCCAACGTCCTAACTTACTAAGGGGAGAAATTCAAGGGAACATCTTCTTCTCGCCATCTGAACAGACAAGTCACACGAGTCCTGGATAAGGGGATACTGTACTCAGGACAGGTCTGAGAGATCCCTCGAGTCTGCATATGTCTCTTTATCGATCTTCGCACAATATACAGTTGAATATTATCTGATCGAATTCGTTACGGACCGTCGCCATCATGGCCATCGCAAGGCCAATTCGGCTCCTTGGAGCAGTCGGAATTCTAGGAGTGTTGCTGGTGCTGTACAGATTATCGCAAACAACGCAAATACCATCCATCACGGGTATGACGGATACAGACAAAATAACAGATGGCATGAAAAGAGATCCTTTACTAGATCGTGAGTTCTTATCAAAAATAACCGCCGACGGCAAATAGGATACTGACTTCACCCCCCCCCCGAACAGCAACCGGAGAACCTGAAGGTGTATTATGGCGCGCCGAAGACCACGACTACGCCCCCGATAGCGAGAACTCCGCACGTATCAATGCGACCCTTCTTTCGTTGGTTCGCAATGAAGAGCTCAGCGATCTTGTTACGACAATGAAGCAGCTTGAGCGCACATGGAACCACAAGTTCAACTACCCCTGGACCTTTTTGAACGATCAACCTTTTACGGAGGAATTTAAGCAAAAAACTCAAGAGGCCACAAAAGCAAAGTGTTATTATGGTATGATTTACCTCGAATAACTAGGCCCTGAAATATCGCTTACGCATTGATAGAACAAATCCCCGCCGATCACTGGGAAGCGCCCGAGTGGATTGACGACGACTTGGTCAAAGAATCAAACAAATATCTTGAAGAACAAGGCCTCCAATACGCCGGTAAAGCCTCATACCACAAAATGTGCCGATGGAACAGCGGCATGTTCTACAAGCATCCGGCCCTCGCTAACACGCGATACTACTGGCGAGTCGAACCCAAGGTCGAATTCTACTGCAATGTCGACTACGACGTCTTCCACTACATGCAAGACCATAACAAGACCTACGGATTCACAATCAACCTCTTCGATGCACCTGAAAGTCTACCTTCTCTCTGGCCCGAGACCGAACGCTTCCTTGCCGAACACCCCGAATACATCGCTGACAACAACATGATGGAATGGCTTGTGGACGACAAGTTGCGACCTGAGCATAACAAGAAGGCCAATGGATATTCTACCTGTCATTTCTGGTCGAATTTTGAGATTGGTGATATGAACTTTTTCCGCAGTGAAGCCTACGAGGCTTATTTCAACCACCTCGATCGTGCTGGTGGATTCTTTTATGAGCGATGGGGTGATGCACCGGTTCACTCGGTTGCTTTGGGTCTTTTTGAGGATGCCAGCAAAATTCATTGGTAAGCTACAATCCGCCAAAGCTATCATCACAAAATACACTAAGACTGAATTATAGGTTCCGCGACATCGGCTACCGCCATATCCCCTACTTCAACTGCCCCAACTCACCCAAATGCTCAGGCTGCACACCCGGCAAATTCTACGAAGGAGCCTCTTTCCTCGCCAAAGAAGATTGCCGTCCCAACTACTTCAAATACGTCGGAACTCATTGATCATTTCGTGTATATGATCAAGCGGTACATAATGTGTTATGACATTATCCTCGTTTTTATCTTTCCTTTCTGATACTCAAATTGCATTTTTTTCTCCTGTAATTTTACACGGACAGATTGTTTGAGGACAATTGTGTTGCTCGTTATATATTGGAAATAATACAGCGGAGAACGGCGTTTTTTGTTTCTTCAATCGTTCTTGGCCTTTTTTTTGGGATCTAGATGATGTGTTTGGAAGTTCTGAAGCTGATTATACCAGATACATAAAATGCATTTATTGATATATACCATAAGCGAACTCACCTATAGATCTAAAGAAAGGGATATCAATTTTGCAATTAATTGATGGAGGCTGATGAGCAGTTATCCGACCAGCTTACTTGGAACAAGACTTTTCTTCATCCACAAAGCTTTCTATTTATCTATACAGATTTCTCTCCAGAATTTCGAGAAGGCGAAAGATTTCAGACTACTATGACACATGGACCACACAGAGGGAAACAACAAAAATCGGGGCACAAAACAATGATATCAGAAATAGAGGGTGATGACTATTTCTTTACTCGTTCTTGGGGTAGAGTTCCTCCTGGAGGGGGACGCCGAGCTCGGTTCGGAGACCCTCGAGAGCCTCGAGATATTGCTTATATTGACCTTCGTTCTCGACCTTGGCGCGGATTCCTGTATATGAAGTTAGTGGGGGTTGAGAGTAGATGTAGACGGATTGCAGGTCAGACGAACCTTCGAAAACTCGGACGGCAGTGGGGAAGTCGTTGACGCGGCGAGCTGCGCGGAGAGCAGCAGAGAGAACCTCAACGGAGGGGACGAGATCGTAGGCGAAAGCGTTGTTCAAGTTGCGCTGCAAGCCATGAATTAGTCAGTTGGTTCGTAGTGGTCCAGCTTTCGGCACCGGGCTGAGCGAGCGCTTGTTATTTCCGCTGACGTACCTGGAGCTCGAAAACATCTTGGACGGCGTCGAATTCCTTTTCATATCTGATTGACCGTTAGAACTTGAGAATGTTATAGCAATTGACGTAAATAGAGCGATGTGGTTGTTGGTAGGCGTCACAGGAGTCCACGGGTATGGCATGATGTCGAATTTCAACACCACCAATTTTCCACCCGCACCTGACACCCATCAGGACACAATGGGAATGCGTACCTGGCAGAGAACTCCTCGTAGGTCTCCTCCTCATGGCCGCTGCGAAGCTTGGCAGAGGTGCTGAAGTTATTGGCAATAGCGAACGAGGAAGGCGTAACGCGGATTGAGCGAGGAGCGTACGACGAAGCTCTGACGAAGCTTCTGGCCGGGCGAACGGATCGCGTCGCGAGGCGGAAGAGAGTGGTAGAGGCCATTGGAGCGGAGTGGTCGAAGGGAGTATTGCAATTGATGGGAGTTGTGGTGGTGGTGTTGCTCGTTCCCCAATGCGAGGTATCAAGGTCGTGCGTGGGTGAGAAAGAGGTTGATTGGGAGGTGCGGTTGGAGGTTTCCACGGAGTTTTGCGGGTGGTGTGATGCTGTGGTTGTTGGTGCCTGAGGCTGCAACATTTCCCTATCCGGTAGTACTCATATCATCGAACTTGAAAAGATGCTGAGCATTGAGCAAGGGAATGCATTGAAGGTGTCTGTGGAATCATGTCTATCATGGCTATTATGACTATCATGACAAAGAGTCTCATTTTAATTCTCCTGCTACAAAAAATAAGAAGAATTGTCAGGTGTGAGGCAAAGCTGTCGGATTGCATACATGCAACGACCGTCCAATCACGGCTTACGAATTAGTGTACCTGATATAGACATTTTTATAGTACATCGATTGATCTTATCTACGTATAATCCATGATCTACGGAGTATAAAGCTTGCTCTCAGATCTCGAGCTTCGTTAGAATACGTAGCAGTCGTACACAGGTCTCTTTTCGAGTACTCCGTGCTACGCTGTCAACCAATCGCGCTGTGTACAAGGATGTTCGTAATCACGTTCACTCCTGATGTTTTCTGCATAGGACGTAGTAGTAGGTATGAAAGTGACTGCCTTGCGCAAGAAGATGGTCTGACATCATCAAGTATTTTCTACGTACGGCAGGTAGAATTCATCGGATATGATGTCGTGGCTAAAGGACAAAGAACAGCCTCGGCAAGATCGTATCTCAGATGTATGCTTGTGTATAGCGGAGTGCTCGGAAACATTGATCCAATTGACTAGTCTGATCAGCCTCTAGCTTGCGAGAGACTTGCGAAAAAGAGCTGCAAAAGAGAGAACTTTTGCGGCGTTCCCCCTTTTACGCTGTCCAGGAACACGCTTGCCCCAAAAAGGCCAAGCGCCGGCCGTCGTCCAGCCAGTAGGATCGCGGGCAGCCACAAGCATCTTTTTGTTTAATAATTCTGACCTCGCGTGCCTCGCTGTCCTTCTCTTCTTCTTGACCTTCTCCTGTTTCCCTTCTTCAATCAGGTTGCTCTTCTCTGGCTTTGCCTCGATTCTTTCCTTTCTTCGATTTCGGCTTCGCTTCATTCCTTTGAATGACTTAGTATATTTAATCAGCCCAGTTCTTCTCCCCTTTTTGGTTGCGACCTCATCCCGTCAGCCGCAAACCATCCGGACACCGCCGCTGTGACATTTCTCGCCCGATCTTGCAATTGATCATTCAAACGAACGTATACAACGATCGCTTCCGCAGTCATGTCGTTCGACCTCAAACAGATCCCTCTTCCCACCATCGACCGCCCGTTCGGCATCGAATTATGGCCATGCTTCAACAGGGCCTTCGACGCCGTCGTCGGATATCCTGCAGACGATTTCCGCTTCGTGAATGGAGAGACGCCGATGTCTACTTTTAAAGAAACTGCCATTGCCTTGGTCACATACTATACTGTCATCTTCGGTGGTCGGGAGGTCATGAAGAAGCTCCCAGCCTTCAAACTCAACACCCTTTTCATGATCCACAACTTTATCCTCACTGCCGTGAGCGGAATTCTGCTTGTTCTCTTCCTTGAGCAGCTTATTCCTACCCTCTACCACCATGGTGTCTTTTATGCTATCTGTGACCACAATGGTGGCTGGACTCAACCCTTGGTTGTTTTGTACTATGTAAGTCATTGCGCGGGTACAAGGAATTGCCAGCAACTAACAACTGTGCCAGCTCAACTACCTCAACAAGTACCTCGAATTCCTCGACACCGTCTTCCTTGTCTTGAAGAAGAAGCCCTTGACTTTCCTCCACACCTACCACCACGGCGCCACCGCTCTGTTGTGCTGGACTCAACTCATTGGATTGACCTCGGTTTCATGGGTTCCCATCACCCTCAACTTGCTCGTCCATGTTGTCATGTACTGGTACTACTTCCAGAGTGCTCGTGGTATCCGCATCTGGTGGAAGAAGTACATTACCATTCTTCAGATCACCCAGTTCGTCATCGACCTTGGTATGTTATTCCCAACCATTCTGGTACAGAATGAACCTAGCAATTCAGTGCAAGTGCTAATTGAAAACAGGCTTCATCTACTTTGCTTCCTACACCTACTTCTCCAGCACCTACTTCCCCTCTGCTCCTAACATGGGTTCCTGCGCTGGCGAGGAATTCGCCGCATTTGCCGGCATGGGTATCCTCACTTCCTACCTCGTCCTCTTCATCTCCTTCTACTTGGTCACCTACAAGAAGGCCGCCAAGACCGGACGTCCTCGCAGCAACACTGGTCGCCAGGCTCTTATTGACATGAAGGATGCCGAAGTCCCCAGCCCTATTCCCGCCGGTCGCAAGGCTGCTTCTAACGGAGCCACGACTACTGGACGTCAGGGGCCTGTCACCCGCTCTCGCAAGGCATAAATGCGGGCCGTTGATCTCAGTGACTGAAAAACCAATTCAGTGAATCATGGAGTCTCAACGAAAAGGATCTGCAGCAACAGACTTGATTGTCCATGCATGCGTGGTCTGACTACGAAGTCCTTCACAGGACAAATCTATTTATCTCTTCGACTGTATTCTATTATTACAGATATTACACGTTTAATGAGCGACGGTTACGGCTGGGTCGATGTCTCGGTTGAATCATCTACACAAAATCATAATCGGGAAAGAAAGTCGTTCAGTCGATATGAATGGGAGATGGGCATATAAGAATGGAACGAATTCCGGCGAAACTCGGTGGTCTATATTCTAGATCTTTGATTTTTTTTTTCTTTCTCTTCGCCAAATTTATCGCTTTTGTATTATTGTATATCATTGTTTTCGGCAGTTTTTATTTTCGCCTCTGAAATTATGTTGACTGACTACTGATTGTTGGCTGTTTCTTGAGGTATGCGATGTTATGCTTGAATGCTCGTGTTTAAGCTAAGATTTTGTCGATAGTTAGATAATATATGTATTGTACGCATTAGAAATGAAGATGTTGACAAGAGGATCATTTACCTGAGTTGTGAACACAAACTCGACCATCGATTTAATGGCTAACAGCTCTGCCTGAATGAGGACATCTGAAATCATCCAGTGTTAGGGGTTGTTTTGAGGGCACGGCGCTGTCTAGCCCTAACATGTTCCGCCGACGACTCATCTAAGAGTTTGATATGTAGCAGGTCTTTTGAAAGGACAGAGTCTGATCCATAGACAAATATGGTATTGATACCTTTCTTGTAGACTGCTCAATTGATTAACAAGATTCGCGGATGGTCTCTGATAGGTCTCTGATAGTGGGTGAAAGGTAACTACGTATTGAGAGTTGACGGCTTAGTCCTCCTTCGAACCAAATGGGGAGTTCAGTAGAACGACCTGCGAAGGGGTCATGCTCGTAGCTTATTAGTGAGTAGTACTCACTTCCATCGATCTACATATAGAAACAATCATAAACAGGTGTCCAATAAACATACTGTAGTAGCTACCTAGCTATCGACTCAATCATCAATCAACGCCCACCCGCAAGATCTGGGTTTACCCCTGAGCTATCAATTGATGGTCCTGACAATGATGATCATGCATAAGCGCCAGGGCCAACATGTTCCTGGTCATGGTTCCTGGGATGACTATATGCAGTGACCTTGAAGACATGGGTGCGAGTATGGTCAGATCTGGGTCAAGTTGTTTGACCCTGACTCGATATCATAGATAGACCTGAGGCTTGGGTTGATGAACCATACTCACTTAACTAGAGACAGTACGTATATAGCTCGTCGCGGTGGAGATGCTATATGTAGCATCGGCTCGAACAGACAGGCCTCTTGGACGTTACCCAGGTAGCTGGCCAGAAAACAGGATGTCACCGTAGTGACTGAATTGATAGGTATGAAGATTGACACTTGTTACCAAGGCACCAGTTGACCGCAAGAATTCAGATGTTCGGCTAGATATATATTTTTATACAAAAGAATACCTGGGTACGCACTTGCTGGTTGAAGAAATATGAGCTGTCACCTGTCACCAGTTGACTGTCACTGTCTTTGCGCATGGTGCCTGGTCCCTTGCATAATTACCTGATCCGGCGAGTCGGGGTGATAGCTCTTGAGGCCAACTGGTGCTTACCTCCAGGTCTGTTTTCAATGTTCAACCTGGGTTGAAGAGTTGCTTTTGACACTTGAATGAGTCCGGTAGTTGACAACATATAACTTCGGAAACATTGAAACTTCCAAGATTGGTTCTATTTACTTTTTATATATCAAATCGCAATCTAGAAGATAACCACATTGCCCAGGCGACGTCGAGACCAGAACGAATCGGACAACAATTAATTTCCATAATTTCGGTCTGCACGGCTGTCTTTGAAATAACAGACTCATTGATCCTAACATTCGGCGTCCAACCGACTCCGAGTGAAATATCGGAGATTGGAACCCAACAAAACCCTAACTTTGGCTAATCTTCGCTCTCGCACGGACAAATGGTCAACTGACCTTCATCGAATTCAAAACCAAGTCTAACAAACTGGATTAGATAGAACGGTAGAGTTGGACATAAGTGGAGCGCAATCTTCACCCAATAGTCCATATATATACTCCAGTTATCCAACAGTTAGGGCTTCCGCTGATGCACAACACCAACCTGAAACTTGACAGCTATGTTAGTTATGTTATCAATGTCCGACACCATACCAAGGCCAAGACACCGAAAATTTTCTGGAACGGTGGTCATAACTCAAGGCATAGCTCAACGAAACACTAGCAGTATCACAAATCTGATAAGCTTCAAGCAGTGACAAGCACGGAGCACGGAGTGCATACTGCCATTGTACGTGCTACATACTCTGTAGATAGACACACTCAAGATCTGCAATTTGCTGCAAGGGCCACGTCGATAGACTGAAGAAAATCTCCGATTGATTTCGGGTACGTACATTGTAATGCCATTTAACCATTCAAAGGAGAAGATGCATTCTTCGATGATACACTTTTGACGCAGGGACGAATACCGGAGCCAATGGTGGATGCATGGGCTGCCTTCTAGTACACAGTGCAATAGATTAATGAATTGAAGCACCCGGGTTTCTGACTTAATATATGATTTTTATATTCGATACCTGCCACCGACTTCTAGACTGAGTCTCTAAATATTGAATAATCACCGACTATAAAACGTTGCACTATTAATACAATATCGTCTACGCGAGATACCAAACCCTAACTTTTAAAGGCATCGGCAAAAAAAAATGGCCGTTTCACCATCAGCCAATCACCCGCCTGTCTCACACTGAAACACAGGAACTCCTCCGACAAGATAACTTTACTCATTACTGTGCATTAGCCTGCTTCTCAGAATGATACATATACTATCGCTTTATTCGCTATCCCTTCTAGGAGGTCGGATGCCCCTCTTTTTCCTGCTTGTTTGCTCCTCTTGGCCGAAGCAGAAGAAAAAATGGCGGGTCACAAACCCACGTTGAATGTTGATTGAAAGCAAGGAACTTGCAGCAGATGGCTTCGCTAGTTTGTGGATAAGAGGCTGTTATCATTCAGTACGTAACATCATTAGAGTCGGCGTGGCATTAATCTATTTGAATACTGATGTGTTCCCACCATATGGTATTCACTAAAAGCGTTCTCCATGTGGACAATCGAATTCCAGCTTCGGACTAGGTTCATGCGCTGTGCCTGTCATCCATATGACTTGGACCTCTTTTGGCTGACTGCCGAATCCAGAAGGGCGCCATGTTCATCGCTAATAGTAGCATCTGACCTGTCAGCTATTTTCGCGGTTCTCCTTGGAATCAAGAATTTGTGTACTGTACAGAGTAAGAATGGAGGCGATTGCTGACTTCTTGGCCTGTCAGATTATATCATCGCCCTTGACAGGACTAACTTACCTACGTAGTACATATTAATACTATGTGATAATACGTAGTAGCATGTCAATAATTGAACCCTGGACGATGGTCAGTGCCTGGCTGGACAAGGATAGGGTTAGCGAGCGCCAAAAGGCCCGAAACATTAGGTAACATGTTCTTCAACGCAATCAAGGGCGTATGGCATCCACGTGTCCTCGCGAGTCAATCCGGTCAGGACGAGAGGAGACGAAAACAGGACGATAGGATAAGTCGGCCCTGTAGTCCTGGATAGGATATCGACTCCTGCATATCTGCCTTTTTATCCTGTATACACTTTCTGTCAGAGAAATGTAACTGATGGAGGCCAACCAGAGGGGCTAAGGGACCAACTCCCGCCGCTAAAGAAACGCCAGTCCATCAACCTGTAACTTCTACTAACCACGGCCCCCCGTTATAATCCAACATACTCCATAGTACATAACTTAAGTTACTCTATGAGTTCGAGTAGCACAAATCATGTCAGGGCTCGACGTAAATAGTTTAACCCCATAAGGACTAAAGGACTAACGATTGTACACGTACTCCGGATGATGGACATTCCTGGAATTCTTCCCCCTATCAACGACAACCCTGTCACAGTCATTGTCACGGAAGATCTGTACCGAAGGGGCTTGTCTGTTGCTATATTCGACCATAACGAACTGTATCATCGTGTCCTGAACTTTTCTTTTCTTTTCGTTTTTTTAACTCTGGTCAGATCCAGTGCTTTGACCTTCTTTATTATTCTCCTACAGAGTACATACTTCAAAAATAGCCGTTGTCTCACTGTCGTACTATTTTTTGTCTTTTGTTCTTTTCTTGCCCGCTCTTTGTCCTACCAGCCACCACTTACCTGTAGCAGATGACTTGATAACGTCAACGTCCTTGAGATTTGTATCTCACACTGTATAGATTACACGTCTACAAAATCAGAAGAGGAAGCAACTGTATACAGCACAGGTTACTTATGCAACGCAACATGGAAGCTCCTATGGCTTCAGAGATGGTTGCCAAACCAGACCAGAATGAGCTATTGCAAATGCACTCCATGCCACCTTGGAAGCGCTACGAGTCCGAAGAAGAGGACGTATCCGAGACAAGCTCACACGTCTTTTCGCCAACTGAGGGCGATATCACCAATGACTCTGATGCAGACGAGTCCGCCAGCGAGGCAGAATACGTTGACGCCGAAATGCTGGCTCCAACGGTCTACCACAGATTATCATCAGATGATTCATCGAGTCTACATTCACATCGTCTATCGATTATAACGGCAAAACGTAGCAGTGCAGCAACCTGCGTTCCTACTCGACATGGACAGGACGCATCTACTGACGACAATGAAGATGTGTCTCCTTTCACTGAGTACATGACACCACCGGTTTCTCCAATCTATTTATCAGCTGTTTGCTACGTACCAGATGGATCTGAGAGTTCATCTCGAGACGAATCATCTGCGGACGCGGAAGATAACGACGAAGACGAAGTCCACGAAGTCTCCGAAGCTAAGCGGGTGTTCTTCACATCACCAGCTTCGAAACCGAGCATCATCATGATCCAGAGTCCTACTACTGAAGCTATACTAACTGCTCGAATGGGTGATCCGGTTCAGACGCAGCAATCTAACGAGCAGAACACACAGGAGGGTTCTACAGTTAATCTCCGCAAGATATCGTCCACCAAGAGATCCTCAAGTGCCTCAGGGATGACTACACCAGTGGACCGCTCCAAGCGGTACTCAGCCATGTTCTACCGTGATTTCACCCAGAACGGCGAAGTGACATACTCTGATTCTCGGAGTCACACACGAGCCCAGTCCTCTCACAGTCCTGCACGGAACTCATCACGTCCGAGGATAGGATCACGAAAGGACAGCCTTATTAGCAATGCCAGCAATGCAACAGACTCTTCCGAAACACGACAATCACGACCACGCCGAATTCCATCTCAACGCTCTTCTTCCCGAAGCAGTCGCTACGCCCCAGACCACGAATCGCCACGAAACTTCTCACGACCACGCCCCATCCGCAGTTCAAGCGTTGCCAGCGACATGACAGCCGCAAGCTCAGCATCATGGAAACGAATCCACGCACACAACTGGTCTAGCACATCCCTCCAATACCCAAGTTCGTCTTCTTCGGTCGTCGATCACCCATCTTCTTCTTCTCCGTCACCACCACCTGGCGAAAACGAATCAAAACCAACTCCTCACCCACTCTCAATCATCACAACACCAACATCCCCCACAGTCGCCTCTCCAGATTTCCAACAATCCCGATTTACGCCCCAGCAGCATGAACAGCAGCAGCCGCAGTCAGCACTCACCTCCCACAGTAACAGCAGCGATATCGACTGGTCCCCCGTCGAATACAGACGATCATCCACAACCCCTTATCAAAAGACATTCCCCTGTTCCCGCCCCCGCAATCCTTCCCTCTCGCTGACCACAGCTCTCGCCACCGCGTCAACCGAAAGTCTCACGGAAGACGCATCATCGCGGAGTCGAAGGGGGTCAGTCGCCACCAGCACCACAACAACGACGACGACGACAACAAGGGCAAGGAAATCATCCATATCAGCGGTGATGTCAGCTGCAGTAGGCTCGAGCAAATCATCGAATCATTCGACGAGTACGATGAAGTTGCTGATGGGCGGGTTCAGGGGCCTAGGCAAACAGCGCTCGAGTCGTCAGTCTTAGAACCTCGCCCCCTGCGCCAATCCCAGCCCTCAGGCTTAGACCCCCGGAAATTCAGAATGATCACTAAAGTGGTCGATCATCTTACCAATTTTGTGTGAGTGATTTTGTGGGGTACACTTTTCTAGAAACTGTACCAGGGTTTTCTATACTTCCCTGAATTCGATGATCATCCTGCCCCCACGTTTCGATGATATTCCGACCCCAAGAACGGACCAACACAGCAGCCATGATCACGATCATACAGATCCCTGTCTGCTGATCTTATACCCCTATTTTTGTTCATCTTGATTTTTTTTTTTTTCTTTTCCTTTTTTGCTTTGCTTTCTATGTGTCATCACTGCTCACTCCTACGGCGTTCATTGGGTCCGGTAATGGGTATAATGTACGGTTTTATATACGATTAAGAGGGATTGTGTCTTTTACTGTTCCAAGGCTGTGTTTTGATTTTGGTTTTGCTTATTTTTTGGGTTACGTGTAGGTTGCAAGAATGGTGATGGGAGACTCCATCAATGTCTTACAAGAGTAATGGATGTATGTTATGTTAATTAGAGGCACCTATCGAGGGGAGCTAGGTAGGGTTTGGTCTTGGGGCTTACGTATGATTAGTTAGTGATAATGAATGTGCCAAGTCAATATTCAATTTCAGTGCCGACATCCCCATGGTCGGAAACTCTTCTTGCATACGTTCATAAAAAAACTGGACGATAGTATTCATATGGCATTGAGAAATGTACTAGGTGAAGTCTTAGACACAACGAGAATCCGCTAGCTAGATGAAAGCAGAATTCGAAACATTACTATGTATGAATATGTGCAGTATCTATATGAAACCTTCGCATTTCAGGTCATGTACTCTCCGATCCAGGAAGACCTTCCAGTCCCTCATCACTTCCGGGCCTCCAATGCACTCTTAATAGCTACTCAAATCGTCAGTAAATGCAAAAACACAAGTACGATGTTCTCAAACATACCGTCACACGAACTCTTCGCATCCCCAAACAACATCTTCGTATTCTCCATATAAAACATCGGATTCGGCACATCGGCGTATCCGCTCGACATTCCGCGTTTCATGACAATGACCTCTTTACTCTTCCAGGCCTGTAACACCGGCATTCCCGAGATGGGCGAGTCTGGCTCGAGGGCGATCGGATTCACAGTGTCGTTTGCGCCGATGACGAGAGTTACGTCGGTGTCGTTGAAGTCATCGTTTATTTCGTCCATTTCAAGCACAACTTACACGAGAAATCAGCAGGGTGCAAGATACGAAAAAAAGGGGATAAACTCACTGTCATAAGGGACGGAGGCTTCTGCAAGGAGCACGTTGCATTGGCCAGGCATTCGCCCTGCTACCGGGTGAATTGCAAAACGCACATTGACTCCTTTGGCTCGTAACATCTTGGTGATTTCGGATATGGCGTATTGTGCTTTGGCGACTGCCATGCCGTAGCCGACGACCTATCACCAGATCTTAGTGAAAAGCAGGGAAAAAAATGCTGAGGGGAACCTGGTCTTACAATAATAACATTTTCTGCGCTAGCCAATGCATCCACTGTTTCATCAATCGACGTCGTCACCACTTCACCCTCGATCTTTTTACTTGCTTGTATTGGTGCAATGCCGCCGAACAGCACGTTTGTGAGGGATCGATTCATCGCGACGCACTATTTGGTTAGTAAGACGCGCCAATGTGAAGAAGGATTTGAACTTACCATGATATATGATAGAATGGAACCACTGACTCCAATCAGTGAGCCGACTGTGGTCAACAGAGGATTATCGAGCATGAATCCCTCGGCAACCAGCGCAAAGCCAGAGTAGGCATTTAACACAGTAATAACAACGGCTAAACCAATTGGTCAGAAGCACTTCACAGATACTCAATCATGAAACTCACGCATATCAGCGCCACCGATGGCTGCCGTTGTTGTGTAACCCTTTAAGAAACTGAGCACCGTGTTTGCACCTAGACAAGTCGCAGCAATAACAGGAGCTCCTGGAGCCATGGTCACAAACGCGCCCATCGTCGCAATATTTGCCCCAAGAAGCGATGAATTTATGACGTGTCGGCCTGGCAGAATAGTTGGAGTAGACTTCATGCGACCAGCCAGTTTCAAGAAAGCCACGATTGATCCGGTAAACGTGACACCACCAATGAGGACTCCTAAGTATGCTGTCACCATGTGTAGCGTTGAAACATGAGCGATATCTGCTATGACACTTCCGATACTTGTAAGCACTGCTGCTAGACCGACCACTGAATGCAGAGCTGCGACTGTCTGAGGCAGACCAGTTGGAGTAATACGACGGCCAATGATCCCGCCTGTTCAAGTTAGTCGATAGTCAGATTAACGAAGGAGTTGTTGAAGTATACCTAGCAAACCTCCGAGACCGGCAACTGCGCCAAACTGTACCAAGGTTGCTGGAGAGAATCCGACTGCTAGTAACGAGGCTAGGAAGCCGGAGCTGACACCTAGAATTCCAAGGATATTTCCTCGACGTGCAGTTAATTGTGAAGCGAGGCCGGATATAGAGCCTAACGATGTGTAAGTATCCAACTGATTTATCTGGGCATATCATGATCATCTTACTGATGCAAAGTACGCTGCTGACTAGATATCCAGCCTGCACAAGTCCAGCCATACCAGTGGAAGCAGCAGCAATGTATCCTCCGCCAAAAATAAGGCCCGGTATAGCATACAGCCAGGGGTATTCCGGAGGATCAGTAGGGCCTGGGCCGGTTAGACATTGAGTGCAAGTCTGGTGTAGGAACAACTTACGCTTAAACATGTCCAGCATGCGTTTGGTTATCACGAAACCTCCAGATACATTGACAAACGCCAGCAAAACAGATAGTGCTCCTAGCGCTTCGGGAATGGTAGTCGGGAAATAACCTCCACCCATGACGAACAGACCGCCGATACCAACCATTCCTGAATCAAGTCAGTATCAACCTACTTACTGTGTTATTCGAGTCTGTACTGACCTGAAATGGCGTTGGTCACACTCATTAGAGGAGAGTGCAAGGCAGGTACAACACCCCATACTGCTCGATAGCCCACAAGTCCAGCCAATCCAAACGTAAACATGTTACCCATAAATGCAGGACCGGTAAGCTTCCCTAAAGCAAGAGCCGATCCCATACCCGCAGTTACTGTAGCCACTTGCCGTGTTGCCTTTTGCCATGGAGTCACTTCAACTGCTTTTACCTCTTTTGCCTGGGCCTGAACTGTGCCGGCAGCAGGCGTTGGAGGAGGTGTAGGAGGCGGAGGTGTTGGTAAGATCTCGCCGTTGAAGCTCACAATTGCACCACGGGTCACCTCGTCGTTTAGATCAATGTTGAAGCCTTTGTCCTTGTCTGCCAGAGAGAGGAGGAACTTCGTGATATTGTTTGAATACAATGTAGACGATTGAGTCGGTAGCCGTGAGGGCAAGTCGGTGTATCCTGAGTGCCATCAATCAGTCTAATGCACCATCATTCTTACAGTATGTCGATATACGTACCAATAACCTTCACTCCGTCATAAACAGCTAATTCTCCAGGAACTGTAGCCTCACAATTACCTCCAGCTTCGGCAGCGAGATCAACAATGACCGATCCCGGTTTCATTGCATGCACCATCTACACGAGTTAGAAATGGATTATCAAAACGGAAGGAACATACATACCTCTTTAGTAATGAGCTTTGGTGCTGGCCTACCAGGAATGAGAGCAGTTGTGATGACTATATCGACTTCGCGACATTGCTCCATGAATAGCTTCATCTCGGCTTCAATAAACTCTTTTGACATCTCTTTGGCATATCCGCCCTGGCCAGAGCCGTCCTCCTCCATATCGACCTCGATGAACTCCGCGCCTAGCGATTGTACCTGCTCACGAGCGGCGGGACGCGTATCAAATGCACGAACAATTGCGCCATTGCGGCGTGCCTATGATTGAGCTGTCAACAAAGCTTTCTATTATATGTATCCAAGGAGGACGACGTACGGCTCCGATTGCGCTCAATCCAGCAACTCCGGCTCCGATGACGAGGACTTTGCTTGGTGGTATCTGCAACCAGGTTAATACTCTTTCATTGGGATTGTGCGTTTTTGATCACCTTTCTGTTATCCATCAGCATTTAATCTTTAGGACGTAGGTCAGATTGCTTACCCAGCAGCTGTCACTTGACCAGCAAGGAAGCGCCCAAACTCGTTCGAAGCTTCCAAGACAGCTTTATATCCAGCAATATTGGCCATTGAACTGTTCATCGACAACCCTAGTCGTTAGCGCGTGCGCATACAACAAGATTTAAATGTTGATTGACCTTAATGCGTCAAATACCTGAGCACGTGAAATTCGAGGAATCTTGTCCATGGCAAAAGAAGTAATGCCGCGCCCCGCAAGCGCCTCAATGACTGGTTTGTTCTGCGCAGGATAAAGGAACGAGATGATGGTTGCACCTTCGCGCATTGAATTTACTTCATTCTTAGTCCCATCCTCTATACTGGGCGCGCGAACCTTGAGAAGAATGTCACTTTGGGACCAGACTACATCTCTCTCAACGATGATTGCGCCCGCCTTTCTGTAAGATTCATCGGCGAACTGAGCTTCGGCGCCAGCACCGCTTTCTATCAGAACCCTTGAAAAGCCCTTTTTCAAGAGAAGCGCTACGTTCTGCGGCGTGATAGCCACACGACGCTCGTTGGGAAATGTCTCGCGCGGAATGCCAACCGTGAGCGACTGGTAAGGCACGACTACGGAGGAGGTAGATGCTGTCGCGAAGTTGTGTTTATGGGGTGCGTAACTTGCTACGAGAAAGCACTTGCGATCTTGTCTATGCTTCCATGGACGCGAAGTCGTTTTGAGACCGTGGGCTTGTCGCCATCCTGCAGGAAGTGAAAGATGAGTTGGGTTAATACTTTCGCATGAATTGAGATAAATATAGAATGATTGTTCCATACCTGAGCATCCCAAGACGCGCAATGAAGTCGTAGGAACTATTGGAGAAGAAGGCGCCAAAACTGACGCCTTCCTAAGCCAGCTCATCGTGACCAACCGATCAATGCTTTATAGGTATCGTGATCTCACATAGAGAAAATACTCTGCCGAACAACGCGACTGAGTTCATCAACGAGACTGGAAAGGCAACTGAAGAGATAAAAAGGAAGAAGATGGAGGAGACGGAGAAACGGAAGGTTGCAAGGGGTAGACAAAGCGGAGAAGGTAGCAATGACGCTTGGTACCTCTGGCAGATCCGAGAGCATGTTCTTTCCTTTATTTTTACTTTCCATGAATCATGTATAATCAATTTTATTAGCCGCTTGGACTGTTAGTTCGTGGTTACATGGGGAGCACCACTGGTACCACGATGGTCACCGGATGTTCGGCTGGAGGTTTTGTCTTAGCTGACGCGTCTCATTGGCGCATAATCCGGTTCAGGCAATATTCTGATATCATAAGACTGCGGAGAGTCGGTTATTCTAGGCCATTTAGGTAGTAGTACATACCCCATGGTAGAGGTACATCTCCATGGATGGCTTGGTACAAAAGCTGGGGTGATGCGGGGAAACTCCGACCATCGGAATTGTAGGTATTGTATTGTCACGTAACAAATCGCAGAAGCAATAACCCTGAGGGTTGACAGTCACAACTTTAATAACCCTGGGGTAAATACAACTGAAGGCAGATTGAAGTGTAGCAAAGAAACATAGCACATAATCTCGTCTGGGTATAATCAAAACAAAAAAGAGAGCACAATAGACTAATAAGGAGCTTAACATCCACCTCCACCCGCAGCACCACCTCCACCTGCCCCTGCCGCTGCACTACTTCGAGCGTTTCGGCGCGCCTTTTCCAGCATAGCACAACCCGTCAGTAAGACCATAGTATCGAAATCTTGCCCATAGTTCACATTTATTTGCAACTTGTTGCTTCTCCCAGAAAAGACACCTCCACTGTTATATACTGCAATCACCCTGTTTGTGCGAATATCCACCATCTTGTAATTTCTTGACGACCATCCGCTCGGCTTGTGGCCGTCAATGCCCTCGGAATGAGTACGTTTCCATGCAAAAGTCTGTTGACCGAACGACCACTGATACTCGGGACTAAACGCGCCATGTCGTTCAAACGGTGCCCATCTGAGCCCTGTTTTGCTGGGGTCTCCTAGAGCGATTTTGTCTCCTGACCATTTACCAAAGTTGCAGACCGCGACGGTCGGGCTCTTTTTATCGAAGCCGGCATGAAGGGCTACGTCGGGTCTGCTGGATGGCCAGGAAGAATTTTTGATATAAAACAGATGCTGTCCATTCTCGGTGCTGATGTTTGAGTTGGAATGGATAAATTGGCGAACTTGGTTTTTTCCGTCCATGATGCTAATAGTTTCTGGACGACTGAATGTATAGTAGTTGGAGGACTTTCGAAAACGGAGATAGGATCCATGAGTAGTTATATACAACAGCATATTAGAAAAGTGCGATGACGTCTGGTGATAGGCGCTGTTCGTATAGCCCCATTCTTTAAGGCAGATCGGCACTATCATCACCCTGCATCGCCTCCGGCCCCCACTGAGGCTGAGATGCTTAGGGCACAGTGGTTGGCGGTTGATGGAAATCATGAGCGATTTAGAGGAACCATCGATTGGCTGTATAATTATAGAAGACAACTTCTACTATGTAAGAACTGAACGATATTCGTTAGCTCTGACTCTTGTATCTTCTCTAAGCCCTAACCCTGAGTCAGTAACCGCATGTTATGAGACATTACTCAAGTTACTACCTTGAAGTGTTTGTTTTCACATGTTAATTCTTTTAGATGCAATAGAATCCTTATCTTTCCTGGTGCTACTCTAATGCTTGCCCTGTCGCAGCGGGTTGTTATGCAGTGTAACTTCCTGTTGTCTAGTTCTCATGCGTATGTTCACTTAGGTATCAACCGCCGAGGTGTAGAAACTGACATGAAATTCTCAGAAAGAGAATGAATGAGATTGAATAGAAAGACAACGTCTTTACCATGTCCGTTGAAGAGAGGGAGTAATACGTTGTCGCGCGCAAGAAAGCGATATCCTGAGGAGAGGATACTTTGGTCATATCAGAAGAATTGCAACTAGGGTATACTTTGGTCAGATACGGCAGCAATTTCTCGAAGCCTTCAGATGTGCCGAAGGCCCCTGGAACGATAACGATCACCAGGGGTTCGCCGAAGACATAGTGGAGGTGAGTCTGACTTGAAAACAGGTTGCAACTTTGTTATGTTGAATATTATTGCTGAGAGAAAAAAGCTGAGAAGAAAAATGTTGAGAAGAGAAAAACTGAGAAGCCCGGATTGCTAGCAGGAGTAAGCTACCTAAAGAAGGCAGAGAGACATTAGTCATGGCTTGATTAAACAATCACGCTATTTCCAATTTACCCCTGCAAAGTTGCAATCTGGGCAAGACCATACAAAGATAGCAGAATCTCGAAAATTGACATGAGATGTAGTGCTGGTGTAATTTCATATACATGAAATCGTATTGTAATGACAGGATTACTTTACGGCTATCCCGGATATGGCGGCATAAATCACTCTCTTGCTCTCATTGGATATCAACCGGTCTTCGTTATAAGAATTTGCCAGGATTCCCCTCTTCTAGATCAGTCTTGCGATGATCACCATCCCAGATAGTACACACAGAATACAATGATACGCGTCCCACTCGGATTGTCAGTTAGGTATAGTTAGGGCTAACTATTCTTTGCCCTATCCATTGTTTCGTTCCATCTTCGGCTTGTATTGTGCCCACACAACCATGAGATCTTGTCAGCAATGTCGAGGTGCTAAACGCAAATGTATTCCTGGCAAGGACAGTGATTCTGTACCATGCTGTAATCGCTGTCTCCGCCATCATCTTGCTTGTTCACACTCCCAGATCCAGCAACTAGTTCGGACACGGCTTGAGGCCGGTAAACCCTCGAAAGAATCGCACACTCAAAGCAAGACAATAGACGAATTTCTTGCCGATGATGGATCCGTTCAGCTGCTAGTTCATGAGTATCTGGCAAAAATTCACGGCCGGCCCCATAGCATCTTTCATACTGCCACCCTATGGAAGGACATTCGTGAGCGGCGAATTAGCAAGGCTTTGATCTTAGCTATCTGTGCTATGGGCTCTCACGTTTCAACGCAACCAACTTTACGATCACTCGAGCCTCTGCTTACCGCAGAGTCTAAACGGCTACTTCAGATCGATCTCGAGCGCGTATGCCTGGAAAATATTCAGACCTGCATTCTCGTGGCAAATCTATGTGTGGCACATGAGAACCCTTCGTCAGAGTTTCTCTTCTTCCGTAAGCTTTCCCCTCCATTTCATGCACGAATGGGTGTGTTCCGAGCCGTGCAGATGCTCATGTTGGATGAGACAATAGGAACAGCAATTGCCATGATGCAATTGATAGAACCACGTACGGGACAAGAGAACGATAACGAAGTCTCGCATGAGCTCAGAATCCGAATCTGGTGGGCGCTTTTTGCAGCGGACAATTGGTGCTCTTCGAGCCTGGGATTCCCTCGTCAGATGAAGGACTGGCCTCGACCAACTCGGTTGCCCATGGAGGAGCGTCTCTTTGCCGACATGGATCCAGACGAGCCATTAACGGGGCCGAACGAGCCATGCAAGAGCCCTGGTCTATGGGCGCACATGGCCACGCTCATTGAGGTTTTTAGTCCAATCCAGGAACTCAACTGGCGCGCTGCCAACAGCGAGGGGCTGCATCCGGATCAAATTGAGGAGGACACGTACCAGCTCGCTCAACTTCTGGATAACTGGGAGATGAGCCTACCACATGATGTTCAATTGACAGAGTCAAACCTCATAGAGCATAGTAAGCAGGGCACCGGGGGCATCTTTATGGGCCTTCATCTTGGCTTTCACCACTACGCCACCTTACTCTTTTACCAGTATCTCGATAAACAATCAACGATGACTATGCGTGCCCAGCAATTTGCAACGAGATGTAAACATCATGCTCTCAGTTACAGCACCTGGCTTGCCCGTGGGAGGCGACAACCCGGATGCGAGGCCGTGTATCCAACCATCGCCCACATGGCGATCGTCTCCTCTTCCGTTCTTCTACATACTCTTCTATTTGGAGAAGAAAATGAACTTGCGCAGTCACGCCAGTGCCTCGAAGCGAATTTTCAGGCACTGCTTGAGTTGGAAGACTACTGGCCCATTGTCAAAACCATGGTGAAGCTTCCCTTTCCTCAAAAAAGTCCTTTTCTTCTTTGGCTGACAATCTTCCAAGATTAATCGATTGATGGAATTCCAGAACAATTGTCTGCTCCTCTCCCATAACCAACACACCCATCGCCTCAATCGTTGGATGTTGCGATTTCTCTTTGAGTATGCACTACCACTTAAGGACAAGGCTATTGGTCCACACACGGCTCTGGAAATGGAGATAATCTCTACACAGGCAAATATCTTCTCTCAAAAAGGCCGACTACCCGCATTTGGGGCTAGCTAGGGTGTTCTACGCATAAAAAACGATACTATATCCGGACATGGGCGCATTTGATGCCAATTCAGCGAAAATCCTTGATCGATCAAAATAATTTTACTATATGCTCGAGATTAGATGACATCTAACAAGCTTTCATTCCACCCAAAAGAGGCCGATACAAGCGTAATGATGCGCAAGCTGAGCTATTTGAATATGTGAATGAAAAACCTTTGGGCTATTCTGGTTCCTAATGCATTTCAACAGACGAACCTCTCCCCGTGTGCCTACAACATGCCTAAATGTAACTCGTTCCGCATGCACCAAAAAGTCAGTCGCATATCAACCTGCAATTCAGCTTATTCAGACGACCAAGATCGCAATTTCGTAAGGCTTACTGAAGCTCACGGAGAAGCTACCAGAAGATCCAGACAGTGTGGTGGTAGTGATGGTACTGCTTTCGCCTCCCAAGGACGGCAAATTGTTGACACTCGTGGAACTTGGGGCAGTCATAGTGATTAGGGTGGCAGTCGTCTTGGACGATCCCTCGATGTTGACATGCACAGCGTTGGACGAACCAGTCATCCCATTATAATTGACGAGCTTGAGGATAGTGGAAGAACTATTGGCCGTTGCAGACCAGTATACAGGACCGAGTTCTCCATTGGTGGCGGTAACTGGTAGAGTCCTTGTGCCCATATTGTCTGCGAAAAGCTTCTGGACATAGTAGCTGATGCTGTAGAGGATCTCATTCGCGGTGTGCTTGATAACAGCCACTGTATCGGGCGCTTCGTTGTAGCTCTTGATCAAGGCACCGTAGGCAGAACCAACAATGACATCCGAGTTCCTTTCACAGCCTAAGAGGAAAATAGCCTCCGCACAGGACATGCCCATAGTCTGGGCCCCCACTTGACCTGCGTTGTTAGAGCCAGTGTTGGTTGCTGCGTACTCGTTGACAAAGACAGGGTATCTGCGGCTCGCTTGGTCGAATGTGCTGAAAAGAGAGACAAAATAGTCCTCATTGCCGTAGATATGGAGGTCTAGCGAGCTGCCGTTGGATGTGACTGGGTTGGGGTTGATTGTTGACACGAGGTTGATGGATGGATAAACTGCGTGGATGGCGTTGTAGAAGGCCATGAATCGATAGGAATAGTAGGAGCTCGTTCCTCCATTGAGGTAGTCTTCATTGCCTATTTCAATCCAATTGATTTTGAATGGTGATGGAAATCCTAAAGCAGCTCTTTTGGCGCCGTAGGTAGTCAATTTATCTCCCTAGTCTTGTCAGCAAGTGCTTCACACATCGAGATTCAGTTGTCCATTGAGGATACAGGTGGGTTAGCTTACTAGAAGAAACTCCAACTCGTTCATGACAGAATCCACATACGGCTGCAAGTTGGCCTCAGAAATGATCTCACCGTCCAGGTACAGTCCAGCCCAGATGCCTAGAATGACTTCAAGCCCCAGATCTTGCGACATCTGCATCATTTCTAGTAGGCCAAATCCGTCGGTATTGATATCACCCCAGGTGCCTGGTCGACCCGGTCGATTCATGAGGGAACCGATGGTTTCGTTCCATTTCCATTCATAAGGGGACATGTTGCCCTCCATGTTGTTTCCACCAGGTAATCGGATATATTTAACGTGCATGTTTTGCAGTGCGTCGGCCAGGTCTTCACGGACGCCATTGTAACGATTATCGAATGTCTGCTTAAACAAGCTCAGAATGTTGAAATAAACACTCTGACCAGCGAGTTTTGACCCATCAAATGTGAAATAAAACGTGTTGTTAGCATCCGAGCCAGTCATGCTCGGCTGGAATGTCGTGGAGTAGGTCTGCACCCATCCCTCAGATGAAGTCTGATCGATACTCATGCTCGACGATCCGAGGACTTGATGTGTGGTATTGCTATGGAAATAGCAGTCGACGGTGCCATTGTAATTGCCTCGCATGTAGAAACTAGCGACATATCGCTTTGTGGCATCCACATCGAAACCCCAGAAGCCTTCATTGTAAAACCCTACGGTTCCAGTGGTTCCCGCAGGTACATCCATACGCATCTGGTATGGCAAGCTAGGAGAAAGAGCTGGGGAAGATGTGTCGATGGCTAGTGAGACGCCTCCAACAGGATGCCAATAGTCCGTGTGCCGCAACAGGCTGGCAGCTCCATTGGACGATGGTCCTTGAAAGGCTCGGTTCCGGAGCATCTCCCCATAGAGACCTCCATCGCCAGAGTGATAAATATCCTGTTATACATCAGTTTACACTCAATATTTGACCACAAGTGGGAGGAGGATCTCTAACTTACCTCGTACAAAAGCCCGTACAGCAGGGAACTGGACTGATTACCACCAGATGAGGCAACGTCAAGCGTCAATGCCGCTACGCTCGCAGTAAAATAGAAAATAAAAGTGAGGATCATGATCCCAAGATTCTAGGACGGGTTTTTCTAATATAATTGCGTTTGGTGTTTTCTAGTGAGCTCAAGGCACGAATTCTACAAACGGTCCTTTTATATGTGCCACACCAGGTGCTTTCCCCGCATCTCAAATATCGTCAGGAGTCCTGAAGATTCCTGAAAATGAGGCAGTGCTCCATTTGGAATGAGACTCACCCCCGTAGCTGTGAAAGATTCGGTGAGAGTTGCACCGAAGAGGCGGACATTGCGCCCATTACTCCACAGTTGGGCCCAGTTTCTGGGGTCTTTACGAGTTAGTATGCCCGAAAAGAAGTCAATTTAACCGAATTCTAGCAGGCCTAAACCCCCAAAGCTGCAATTCACCGAGTAGACTGGGTTGTACTCCCTACCACAAGATCTTACAGCCATTTTGCTTCGGTAGGATATCCAATGAACCTGATGGGTTCGAGGCTAGCAATTTTCTCGAAAACTAATTGTTCAGATTCTAAATGAAGGGAATGATCTCAACATATCTAGTACTAATCTAATCTATATGCTTGCCCGGGTTTGTTATAAATGGAGCAGTCGCTTGAGGTGGCCATGACCAAGGAAAGAAGGGAATCTCCCAGTGATACTTTCCAGATCCCACACTCTCCTCCAATTTGCTAAACCCGTCCTCATCAGTCTGGATCCTGACTACAGCTCGGCAGTTTGGTGGGACAACCAGATCCAAGCAGAGAGTCACTGCTTCATCCCGATCTCCATCACGAAGCAGTTTCCATTGACAGCTCCAGTGGCCGTAGACGCTCTCGTATGACACTGCTGCGTATGTTAAAGAGCCTCCCGGTTGTGGAGACACTAATGCAGTCTTCCAACCAGGTTCCAGTGGCCGCAAACCACCCACAGTCTCATGGAGCCAGTTGACCACGGAACCCAAGGCATAATGATTGAAAGATGTCATTTGGCCGGGGTTAATAGACCCGTTTGGTAGCATGCTGTCCCATCGTTCCCAAACGGTAGTGGCGCCCATGGTGATAGGGTATAACCACGACGGGCAGCGGTCTTCGAGGAGCATTCGGTAGGCTAGAGAGAGATTATCTGCTTCTGTGAGAGCCTTTAAAATCACAGGCGTACCGGCGAACCCGGTTGATACGCGGAATTTGGCCATGCGTACACGTGCGGAAAGCTGACGCCTAGCCGTGTCAAGCTGAAGCTGGGTGGACAAAAGTTCAAAGACGATGGCCAATGAATAAGCGGTCTGGGAATCCCCGACTATGAGGCCAGATGAAGTTATGTACTTGTCCTGGAAAAGCGCACGGAGGCGTCGAGCTTTGGAGCTGTAATGTGTACTCTCCATCTCCCTCTCAAGAACCAAGGCAATCTTAGCCATGAGAGATGTGACATATACAAGATATGCGTCTGCCACTAGTGTGCCATTTGTTCGGCAATCACCAGGCTCGTCAGGCGGTGCCTGGGGATCAAGCCAGTCGCCCAGTTGCCATATCTCCGGATCCCACAGCCCATCTTTGCCTCGACGAACTCCCTGGTCCAGCCACGAGGTCATACTTGGGTACTGACGATATAGGATATCGCGATCGCCAGATGATAGATATAATACCCACGGAAGGATAATCACCACATCACCCCAAATAGCCTGTGGAATGGATGGCCACACGTGGTCCAGGATATTAGGGACCACGAGTGGAGGGACACCATTGTTATCTGATTGTTCGTAGGCGACATCTTCCATCCATTCCGAAAGCATGCCAATCACATCATACAGGAACGTTGCAGAGGGACCGAAAACCTGAATGTCTCCCGTCCAGCCTAAACGTTCGTCCCGTTGGGGGCAATCTGTAGGGATGGACAAAAAGTTCCCACGCATACTCCAACAAGCGTTCTGATGCAACTGATTGACGGCCATGTTTGAACATTCAAATTGTCCCGTTCGCTTGAAATCAGTGTGAATCACTTGTGCCTGAATGTTGCTCTTCCAGGACTTCTCCATCCGAGGGTCCCATCCATCGACCTGTACGAATCGAAAACCGTGGAAGGTGAATTTCGGCGACCAATCGATCAACGACTGACCGGATGAGATGACCGTATCAACGCATTTTGCTCCTCGAAGGGGTCGCGTTCCCAATTCCCCGTCGTCTTCGATGACCTCGGCATGGATGAAGCTCACGGTCGCGTTCACTGGGAGCGTCAACGACCATACGAGAAGTTTTCCAACCAAATTCTGACCAAAATCGAGGATAATCCGGCCAGAGGGTGTGGTGAATATTTTCTGGGGTGCCAACATCTCCGTGATTCGTGCTGGAGGAGCGTTCGGGGTGTATAATCGTGCACGAGGAAAGTCCAGAACTGAGACCATCCCCCAGTCAGTGTCAACATAACAAGGACCATGTTGGTTCCAGTCGTCCCGCTCGGCTCGAGCATCGTAAGTTTCACCGTTGTAAATTTCGCTGTTCACAATGGGACTCGGGTGGCACTTCCAGCTGATGTCTGATGCAACCGTAAATCGTCCATCTGCTAGCCCATCGACCTCCAACTGGGCCATGACAGCGAGCCGATCTCCATAGATATGCCGTTTGCCACCATCAAACCCCAGCCGACCCGCATACCAGCCCTCGGCGACCTCAACACTCAGCACGTTACTGCCTTCGGTAGCGATTAAAGAATTCACATCAAACACTTGGTATGCGATCCGATGGCGGTAGCTTGTCCACCCGGGAGACATTTCATGATCCCCAATCCTGCAACCATTGAGGTATGCCCGATAGACACCAAAAGCCGTGATGTATAGCCGAGCTCGCTGGACGGGGCCAAATGTGGCCGGCAGTTCAAATGCTTTTCGGAAGAGCAAAGGCCTCAATGGCTCATCTTCGTGGGGAACCGATGGGTTGGAGATAGGCACTGCAATCCAGTCTTGAGAGCTAAGAAGGCTGCATTCAACCGGGGCCCATGATGACCAGGCAGACCAATCTGAGTGTGCCCGCCTAGTTTTTCTATCCATCCAGCTACCACATACTCGAACTCGCACCTGGGCTTGTTCTCGAGATTGCAAGGGTTTGCTCGGCCATGGAACTAGAGATGAATCGGGGCTTTGGATAACAAAGTGTTCCGGTAGCCCAGTTTCACGACGCACGCAAATTTCATACTGCGATTGCTGCCAGTCGCGGACTGACTCGTCGACGGCGGAGAAGGTCCATGAGATTCGAGGTGAAGAGCATTGTACCCCCAGTCCCGAATGGTGTTGCTCAAAGCGCAGTGCAGTTATCTCGGCCATTGATGATGGTATGGCTCAGGGGAATATTCTTTCTCTCTGGGGAGAGGAAGAAACGGGGGGTCAGAGTTCGAGGGAGACAACAAGTTTGGGAGACCATTTTCTCGAGCCATTCTATTTCGTCTCATGATCATGTCTCACTCATCTCGCTTGGTATTATCCCGAAGATGTGATCCGATTTTCCTCGTATAACCGGTTACATTTCTATCATCCAGGGGGCTTTTAAGAGAGATCGCAACAAATGACTTGCGGAATCTTTTCAATTTGATTGGTGCATTTTCCGCAGGCGTTCTGGAGGGATTTCCGAATGGGGGAATTTAATGGGTCGTCAAAATAGAGTTGACCACTAATTATTCCCCCGCGTCGTCTGCTGGAGGAATCTGCCCCGATCAATGAACCTGATGTGGAGTTGTTTGCTAACGACGTCGTGCCGCTCCCCTGTCGCTTGGCCTAAGAAAGAGCCGAGCTCCCCATATTACCATATGGAGATCGATCCGAATCGTTTAAAATGCTGGGGATGTCCCTTCAGATATCGCGGGTAGACAACGGTCTTCAACTCTTCATTTCTTCTCACGATCAATTCAATCCACTGAAGGAAAGATGGGTTTTCCTCCCAAGGTATATCAATTTCTGGTGGGCACGTTTGCTGCACTTGGATCATTCCTCTACGGATATGATCTTACTATTGTGGCCGAAGGTAAGCCAGCCAACGCTCCGTCTCATATATTCGCAGAAATTGACGATTCTTGATTGATCGTGGTCAGTGGTATCTAGTGGCTCATTCCTGAGTTACTTCAGCCCAACCACCACTGAGATAGGTCTGGTCGCGTCACTGCTCACAGCCGGCGCTTTTGTCGGTGCCGGGTTAGCATACCCATGCTCGGATTACTTTGGCCGTCGAGCAACCATCTTGGCTGGTGGGTTAATCTTCTGCCTAGGTGGTAGTTTGCAGGCAGGTGCGCGGAACTATGGCTACATCTTAGGAGGTCGTTTCATCGCCGGTGTCTCGTGAGCTCCCTTGCCAGAAGTTTGTCACCTGTGTATAACGTTAGTAACCAACAACGCATAGGATTGGCGTCCTCACCATGATCGTTCCGATCTACCAGGCAGAATTGGTTCACCCCAATATTCGAGGCTTGGTGACCGGACTGCAACAGTTCATGCTTGGCATCGGTGGTGTCTGTGGAAGTTGGATTAGCTATGGCACTTATGTCGGTTTTGCGGATAATCGCCAATGGCGCATCCCACTGGGCATTCAGATCGTACCGGCTGCTCTTTTGTCTGGTCTAATCTTCCTTTTCCCAGAATCGCCTCGTTGGCTTATTAGCCAAGGTCAGCTGGAGAAAGGCCTACAGACCCTAGCCCGACTCCATGCCAACGGGAACACATCTGATCCGTGGATTCTCGCTGAGTATGAACAGATTAAAGCGCAGGTTGCGGCAGAGAAGGAACATAGTCAGGTCAAGTTTTATCAGTGGATTACCGATAAGTCGAACTTCCGTCGTCTCCTGCTGGCTTCTGCTATACAAGCTGCGACGCAAATGACGGGGGTCTCCGCTATCCAATATTACTCGGTCACCATCTTTGTGAGCTTTTATTACCTCCAGTCCGGATCTTCTGAATTTCAAACCCGCTAATTGTGACTCCCAATCAGAAACAAATTGGCATTGATGGAACGGACACCCTACGCTATCAAGCCATCAACTCAATTATTGGCCTACTCGGCGAATTCCTCCTAATGATAGTCGTTGACAAAATGGGCCGTCGAAAGATCGTGGTGGGTGGCAATCTTGCCATGTGTCTCACATACGTGATCAGCACAATACTTCTCGCCCAGTTCCCTCCTGAGACAAACAATGCGGGTGCCCATTGGGGTTTCATTATCATGACATGGATTTATAATTTCTGCTTTTCCTGCAGTATGGGACCATTGTGTATGGCTGGCTCTACCTTCTCATTCTAGTCATCTTGGGACAAAGTTACAGAAATGGATGCTAACGCTCACTTAGCTTGGATGATTCCCGCTGAGATTTTTGATATGGCAACCCGAGCCAAAGGTGTAGCCATAGGCTGCATGGTGTCGTTCGCCTTCAAGTGAGTCTTATAGTCTGGCGTTCATCATTTTATGAGAAGATCACAAAAAGATAACCATCAACTCTATCCTCTAGCACGATGATCGGTCAAGTGACTCCCATAGGAATGGCGAACTCCGGGTGGAGGTTCTACATCCTGTTCGTAGTAAGTCACCAGCGAATTGCCCTGCCTCAAATTATTTTAAATGAAACTCTGAGAAATCTTCGCTCATAGCTGACTTCCTCTTTTCAGGTCTGCAACTTCGCTAATGCCATTTTCTTTTGGGCCATGCTCCCAGAGACAAAACAGCTGCCCCTAGAGGAGATGAAGAAACTCTTCACCGAGAGTCCCTGGTTCATTGGCAACTCCACCAAAAGCCAGAATCGGGTCACAGAAACCAGTATTCTAGCGGAACGAATTAAACACGAGGGATTGGAAGACAAGAATGGAATGACTGAGCAAATGGAGGTAACCGCTTGAACGGCAGAGAGCGGGAGCAAGATGTTGATGTGATCAAAATTTCCGAGCGCTGCTGATTTTACTCCCCTGATTCAGGTCATGGTGGACTGTATGCTGGCTATTTAAACCTTTCGATAGTTCTTGATGGTTATGGCGATACTTATTTAGGGTTAGCTATGATCAGATAACCCTATTATCCAAACTCTAACCCTGTTCTAAATAAATTACACACTTAGCCTAATGAGGTTAGATGATTACCCCAGGCTGCCAAGGCAGGCATGACTTCATCGAGGCCTTAGCGCCTTCCCACGTGGGGTCACGAGTTTCAGGTCACGCCTTCTCCTCTTTCCTCCATTTTCTCCCACCCGGGCAGTGCCAGCCTCTGATCTGTTCTTCATATGACACTCACCAGTAAGAACTATTCCTACCACTCTATATAACAGGTCAGCTCAGAATGAGGTCCCGAACCCTCGCTCCCTTCACATTCGAGCTCCTCCCGCCCGGCTTTGTACAGCCCCGGGGGTGGATCCGCGATCAGTTGAAACTGTGCGCAGCCGGACTGGGCGGCAATCTCTACAAGTTCCATCGCTATGTGAAAGACACCACTTGGCTCGGCGGTGACGTCGAATACAGCCCTTTGCGCGAATCCGCTCCCTACTGGTACAATTACATCGTGCCGCTTGCCTATGTCCTCGACGACGATGACCTGAAGAAGCAGGCCAACGAATTCCTCGACCGTACTCTCAAGAACCAGCATGCTGATGGATGGATTGGACCGGAATACACAAAGCATAGTCGGGGATTATGGGCACGATGTCTTGTTATGATGGGTATGGTGAATCATGCTCTTGCCGATCCATCTCAGTACGATCGCATTGTGGATTCGCTGCTTCGGTTCACAAGGCTGGTCAATTCAATGTTGAAGGACAACTATCAAGGACTTATTCCTCATCCTGGTGATGAGTTTGATGAGTTTTGTATAACGCGTGCGCACGAGCTATCTACGTCATTGCAATGGTTGTATGAGCAGGTGAGCAATAGACGGGATAAGGAAATGATTTGGGAGACGATGGACCTTGCATGGGAGGCCACCCGTGCTGTTGACGAGACCGGTGACCGAGACTGGTCCAAGTTCTTTACTGAAGAGCAGTTTCCAAACAAGCCAGCAGAATTTCCGTCCAAAACTCTCATTAAACACGTGGTGAATGTTTCAGAGGGTGAGTGGTTGTTTATGTTCGCGTATAGATCTATGACTGACAGGCACAGCTTTGCGGTATATGCCGCAACTCTATCGAATGACCCACGATCCTGAGTTGATCGCAAAGACCCGCCAATCAGTGGATATGTCGTTCAAGTATCACGGCACAACATTTGGAGCACTTGCAGGTGATGAATTCTTGGCCGGCGTTCATCCCAAACGAGGCGCAGAGCTTTGTGGAACGGTAGAACTTATTTTCTCGCTTTCTTATATGTATCGTCTGTTTGGCGACAATAGTTACGCCGATAGAGCCGAACTTGCCACGTTCAATGGGTTGCCGGCTGGTATGACGCCGGACTGGTGGGCTCACAATTATCTGACACAAAGCAATGAGCCCTGGGCCAGGAATCTTGAGAACTGGCCCTTCTACAACTGTGGAGGACGCGCTTTGGTGTATGGACTGGAACCGAATTATGTGAGTTGCCTGCTGATGAATAATGTTCACAACTAACGGTAATAGCCATGCTGTTTGGTCAATCATTCTCAGGCTATGCCCAAATTTGCAATGAACGCTTTTGTTGCGAGTGCAGATTTAAGGTCAATTTCCCACCAGTTCCTCGTTCCAGCAGAGGTTAGTATTCCTGTCAAAGGAGAAAAGCCCATCCACGTCGTCAGCGAAACCCACTACCCGTTCGACGAGAGAATTACCTACAAGATTGAGACTAGTCGGCCGTTCAACTTCTATATTCGAGTTCCAGAATGGGCCACTAAAGGGACCACGGTGAACACCACGCTTGACACTGATGAATTTAAGGAAGAAGCAGTAGAAGTGGATGCCAATAGTCTTTATAAGATTGCCATTTCACCTGGTAAGACAGCATTTCGAATCACGCTGAATGCAGAAATTCGTGTTGTGCCGCGAGCCAACAATGCCGTTGCCATATATCGAGGCGCACTTCTATATGCCATGGAGATCCCACACAAGGCCAAAGTTAGCCCACTGACACATTTTGCCGAGTGGAAACCCTTGCCAGCTGCCGATTACCCTTCAAAGGTCCGTGATGTAGAATACACACCAACAGCTGACTGGCAAGTGGCCATTGATCCATCTCAGATGCACTTTCACCGGTCGGAAGTGAAAGATCTCCCTAACCCTATTTTTGAATCTGGCGCACCACCGGTGTCTATTACTGTGGCTGGAACGAAGATCTCGAACTGGGAATTAGAGGGTGACTGCGCGGGAATTCCGCCAGCCGATCCGTCACCTACCGGGAAGCCTTTTGCTGTCAAGTTGGTTCCGTTTGCGAGCGCAAAGCTGCATATTTCTGAATTTCCGGTGGTCAACTTGAGAAAGGTTGAGTTGGAGAGTCAGCGATCTGGTCATTGCATATTGATGTGAACACGTAGCGTAAACCATATCATTTTACTTTGCCCAGGAGGTTTTATGTTCGAATCTACCCAATTTAAGCAAGTATCCTTGTAGCTCAAAGCGGCTAGTTCCATTACCTAGGTATATGGCGAGACATGGGAGGGACATATGCCGGAATATTTATCCATCGAGATCTCTAACCCTAACTCCACGCTTTCGTAGAGATCGAGCTACGAAGATCGAAAAGCACATCGAGACCTTGACGTAGATATCATGAAAACATCCAGAAGCCGATAAAAACAAAAATCAAGTTATGCTATTGCAAGAGAATTAATTCCATGGTTGTCAAGCTTACTGTACGATTGATGAGCTATGAGTCGCCCTGACGTAACCCAATGAACCCTCGAATGATATAAGAATGCACCAGATATTACATTCAGCAATTATCCTTTACGCAACATTCGACTGTATACTCAGATTTGTACAGAAAATAACAAACATGCAGTCTGCTTTACACTCAATCATGGGCCCCAAAAAGGTGACGCCGGACAACCTCAATGGCCGCGTCGCAGTCGTCCTCGGTGGTGCGTTGGGTATAGGGTAACTCCCTCCCCTAGTTCCTTCACTACTATAGTCAACACCACTAATCCTTGACGCTCGTACAGGTACGAAATCGCACGTGCCTTTGCCCTAGCCGGCGCTCGCGTGATAATGGTCAATCGCAAAGCAGAGCAAGGCGACGCGGCAATCGAGGCTATCAAAAAGGAGAGTGAATCCGACGCAAAAATCGAGTGGGTTGGATGCGACATGGGGAGTTTGAAGCAGGTCAAGGATGTGTTTACGAAGATGAGGGAGAGGGAGGAGAGGCTTGATCTGGTACGTAGTCTACCTATAACATGAAGAGGGTGGTGTTGACAGGCGCAGTTGATCCTGTCGGCTGGGATAAACGCAAACCAATACCGTGAAACGAACGACAAGATCGACTCCCATTTCCAGATCAATTGGCTCGGCCAGTTTTATGCTGTCAACCTCTTGTATCCGCTCATACGCAAGACGTCGAAATTGCCCAATACGCCTGCACCCCGGATCGTGTGGGAGTCCTCAGAACTACATCGCATGTCCCCATCCGACATCAAATTCGAATCAAAAGCAGAAATCAACAATCCCAACGTCGGAAGTGCGGAGTTGTATGCCCGCACGAAATTGGCGATTATCCTGGGTGTTGATTTTGGGCTTGTGCAGAAGGTTATCAAGCCCAATCATGATAACGTTTATGCTTTGAGCGTGCATCCTGGCGCAGTTCGTTTCCCTTCTCGGCCACTATGTAGTTCCCAAAACTGACGACGGGCAGGTCAACACGACAATGCAGCAACAATGGAAAGAAGCCTACCCGGGCCTCCTCGGTAAACTCCTCACGAAGACCATGATCGCGATCAGTCGCGATCCCGAGCAGGGCGCCTACAGCGCCTTGTATGCCTCTGTCAGCCCCGAGGTTGAAGAAAAGGGTTGGAATGGACGCTATTTCACGGATCCAGGTCAATTGGGACAGCGGTCGAAGCAGGCATCTGATCCGGTGTTGGGGGAGAATCTGTGGAAGTTGAGTGGGAAGATGATTCGGGAGGTTGTTGGTGAGGATGCGATGGTTGATTGGAATGAATCATAATCCCGTGTATGATCGTTGTAGGGTTGGTTCATGGGTTAGGGCTGATTCTGTATATGACATTAGCCAGACAATGTGAAATTAGCCGCAGTGTATCTACATATGATCAAGTCAGTAAGAAAAGCTAAAACGAAAAAGGTGCACCATTTTCCCAAAGGATACACCGGCTCACTCAGCAGCCACCAGTCTAGCATGATATGACACACCACGATGTAAGCAAAACAGGAACAAAAGCTCAGAAATAAGCATCTTCCCTAGCCGCAAAAGAGGGGCCATTTATCAGCAAATTAAAGCAGTATACGAGGGGCTCTGAACCACTGAAGGGAACAGAACCAACCATCCAACAGCGCTAGGCTCGTCCAGGACAAAAATTTTCCTGGTGCTCGGACAATACTCTAAACAGCTTCCAACGAACGATCGGACTTTTTAGGAAGAGAGCTCTGTCATGAGATGAAAAGTTTTTATTGATGTTTTGGTGATATATTTGCTTGTTTCTCTTTTGCTTTATCTTTTGTTCAGTCCTGTCTGTCTGTCAGTCTTATTCTGAGCATTTTCGGACTCGGGATCATCACCCCGCAGTAATCAATCTAAAGCAATGTCGCAAATCACTCAACAGGACGATGTTCCTGTCCCTGCTACGGTAGAGGAGAACTCGAGAGATCCGTCTACCATTGATGAAGATGCCGCGTTATTGGTAAGACGAAACTCAGCAAGAAAATCCGTGAAATGAAGCTCAAATGAGCTCGGTCTTCTTTCCGAGGCTAACCAATGGCATGATCTCTATAGGAAACGATGGGCTACAAGCAGGTATGCCGCCACAATATGAAAGGATGATAGATGAATGAGACATTGATAGTGTTGCTGGTATAGGTCCTGCATCGATCATATACCTTTCTAGAAAACTTCTCGACTACTTTCGGTATGTGTCGCATCATGCCATGCACTGTATCACATAGTACAACAGCTAACACTCAATCAGCGGCTCTATACTTTGTCGGCGGTGTTCGTGTCACCTTTAGCACTGGAATTGCCAGTGGTGGTAACCTTGCCTACTGGTAAGCTCATTGCCCCTGCTTTTTAGTCCATTACTAACAACGCGGTAGGACGAGTTATCTGGTCACCCTCGTCTTCAGCTTCATAACAGCCGCCGTCATTGCCGAAGTATGCTCGGCTTCTCCCTCTGCAGGCTCCATCTATCTCTGGGCCGCTGAATCCGGTGGTCCCAAGTATGGCCGTCTGCTGGGATTTGTGGTTGCGTGGTGGAGTACCACAGCCTGGACAACTTTTTGCGCCAGTAACACGCAAGCTGCGACGAACTATATGCTTTCTGTAGGTATCGTCTACCGACTTTGTTAGGATGAAGCTGACCAGATAGGAAATCACCGTGTTCAATCTGGACTTTCCCACTGATCCTAGCGATGTGAAATTCCGTGCTGTGCAATGGGCTTGCACCGAGGTTTTGCTCGCATTGGCTGCAGTCATTAACTTTCTGCCTCGTATGTCTTGCTAAAAGATGAAATGGCGACCTCAAACTAATGAAGAATAGCGAGATACTTCCGATGGGTCTTCTACTGCTCCTCCGCCATGGTCCTTCTCGACTTCCTGCTCAACATGATCTGGCTCCCCATCGGCGTCGTCAATACCTGGGGTTTCCGTACAGCCCACGACGCCTTTATGACGACGTACAACGGCACCGGTGCCCCCGCGGGCTGGAACTGGTGTTTGTCCTATCTTGCTACTGCCGGAATTCTGATTGGATTCGATGCTTCGGGTCATGTCGCTGAGGAGACTAAGAATGCCTCTGTGGTTGCTGCTCGGGGTATTTTTTGGAGTACCGTTGTGAGTGGGTTGGGTGGATTGATTGTTATTATTTTGTTCCTTTTCTGCTCAGTATGTCCATCTCCTTCGCTGTCAGTTGGATTTGCCGCTAAACGAATTTTCTAGCCTGATCCTGATACCCTCTTCTCGTTTGGTGCGCCTCAACCATTTGTCTCACTCTACGCCGTTGTCCTCGGACAAGGGGGTCATATTTTCATGAACATAGTCTGCATCGTCGCCTTGTGGTTTGTAAGTACTTCCCTCATCTCTCCTTGTCTTCCCCGTGCTTATAATTTCAGAACACTGCAATCGCCATCGTCGCCGCCTCTCGTCTGGTCTTCGCCGTCGCCCGTGACGGTGTCCTCCCCTTCTCCGGCTGGGTCTCCCAAGTCTCCGCTGAAGGACAGCCCCGCAACGCCGTGATCGTCGTCTGGGGTGTCGCCGCATTGGTATCTTGCACCATTTTGCCGTCTGCCGTCGCATTCACATCCCTCATTTCAGCCGCCGGTGTCCCTTCTGCTGCTGCCTATGGGTTGATCTGTCTTGGACGAGTGTTTTTGACTCCCAACTCGTTTCCGAAACCGAAATGGAGTCTGGGGAGATGGAGTAAGCCGTTCCAAATCATTTCGATTTTTTGGAATGGTTGGGTTGTGGCGGTCTTGTATTCGCCGTATGAGTTTCCTGTGACGGGGCAAACGTTGAATTGTAAGCCCTTTCCCTTTCCCCAAAGTTTATGAGTTTAGTGCTAACAATTGCAGATGCACCTGTCATCATGGGTGGTGTGACCATTTTCGCTATCATCTCGTGGTGGTTTACTCCGGAAGATGCGTGGTTGCCCAAGAAGAGGATCCAGCATTTCGTGGAGAGCAAGGGCGAAGCGCGAGAGACTACGACCGAGATCACGGAGTAAATTGTCCCCGAGAGAAGATATCGACAAAAACGTTGGTTACCTACGTAGTAGGTAAATAGTATACTTGTTTACGGATCGAGCATTCTGCTCGTCCACTTATAGTTAATTCATCTAATTGGACACTACCATAGACCATCACCATTTATGAAACGACTTTGACTCGTCATCAGAATTTGATCCCAGGAATATACGACGATAGTCTCTTGCAATTGCTGTATCAAAATCCAAGGACACTAAAATCCGGCTTTCCTACCAGACCAACATCCAAAACAGCGCCTTGTTTGAGTAGCTGCTCTCGTAGAAGATCGTACGGAACATCCTGTACAGCTAGATCTCCTCCTGCCAATGCAATACCGCACGCGTCTGCACAGGCTTGTCCAAGCTCGTAGAATTGATGCTCGATACGCACGGCACCTATCACTGTCAGTCTCTTGTATCGTTGTAGAACGGGCGACATTCCGTATCCCACATGCGAAGAACTAGGGCACGTCGCTGTCAAAACATTCACAATTCATTCCTCTTCGGAACGAGCGCGCGATACGAGATTCCAAAAGGTCGCCAATGGTGTTTCTCCATCGAATCCGACCTCAAAGACTAGTCGACGAAGGTCTCTGTGAACTCGAGATCAGCGTGCTCGAAAATTCAGAAACCACGCATGAAAAGCAGCCTTGGTCTGCATTGTTCAATTCCGCGAACAGACGTCGTACCGGTATTGCGCTTACCATCATGACACTTCAGCAACTCACCGGAGTTACGTTTAGTAGTTCTTATGGCACGACGTTCTATAAGCAGGTTGGACTCGGGCCGATGGCTTTTACTTACGCAGTACGTCCCCTGTCGCATGCTTGGGAATTGAAAAACTAACGCGCAGATGTAGGCCGTCAATAATGGTGTCTCTGTCGTAACAGCAGCCATCGGCATGGTTCTTTTCGACACCCTCGGCAGACGAGACGTCACGTTCCACGGCTGTTGGGTCCAAACGGTCTTTCTGTGTCTCATCGGTGGTCTAGGCTCATAGACAAACCGCACGTCTTCAGACACACACGGTATGGTGGCATCATTCATCATTTATGCGGCCGTGTTGCATGCCACTTTGGGACCGTCCGCGTATATCACCGCGGCTGAAGTTGGTACGGCGTGTCTGCGAGAGAAGACCATGGCTATATCGGTGAGTACCTCTCCTTAATTTTCTTTGAATAACTGCTGATCGATCAGACTGCGCTCAACGTTATTGTCTCCTTCGTCGTCGTTTATACCACGCCCTATCTCCTGTCTACACCTGGCGCAAACCTCAGTCCTAGACTGGGCTATATCTGGGCCGGATTTGTGTTCGTCGGTGCCATATGGGTGTGGTTCTGTATGCCCGAACTCAAAGGAAGGAGTCTCGAAGGAGTCGATGAACTGTTTCCCGCAAAACTGCCTGCTTGGAAGTTCAAGTCGTACAAGACTCATGGACGGTTTGAGGTGGAAATTAGTCCAGAGGAAAAGGAAGGGAAGGAGATTGAGGATACTACGTAGTACAGAGGTGTAGTCCAGATTATGCAGGGGGTTAGGGCTAGTAGGAATACGGTAGGACTCCGAAAGGGGCTGATTGAGGCCAATCACAGAACGAGAACCTAAGATAAGCTCATAACTAGCTGAGAGAATAATGAACTGTCAAGATTAGAAATTGAGGACACCAGAGCATATACAGAGAGGAGAAGAATTGGTCAGCTTCCTCGACCGATTGATAAGCCGTAATTTATCCCAGGTACCGTTTGTATTGGTCGTATTGATGGCTGGTGTTTCTGTCTCAATACGGGCCGGATACAGGGACTGCCGACACGGAGTCTGCCTTTCCGTCCCGGATTGAGGCAAAACCGATCCGAATGTGGATGGCTATTGGTCCGTGTGTTGTAGTGGGTCTAGGGTAAGCAGATAGATATGTAGTAAGTGTACTATAGTACGACGTTATTGTATTTCATGGTACCGTATCAGATCATCCAATCATAACAGTCTGTGGCGTTAACAAAGCCATCTCTCAACCTCGAAAAGCTCAAAGCCAGAGGACGACTTAGAAATCGAACCTCGTGTACGGAGTATTAAAAATCAGCCAGCTTGCTACGTACGTACTTAGCCCAAGCTTACTTCTGCGTTTGTCAGACATTACAACTCTTGTCGCGATTTGGCCTCGTTCAGTCCTTGTGTTGCTCCATAATCAAAGCCCCTGTACCCCCTGGAACCACCAGACCAAACTTTATACTTTGCCCTAATTCGATCATCCCCCGAGGTTGTCATTCGGGTTTAGAGTGCTCAGCAAAACAAGAATTTTAGAACATATAAATAGCTGCGACGTGACCAAAAAAGAAAGGCAAGATGACAGATTTAACAAACCAACAAATCTACATCTCCGCCTCCCTCGTCGCTCTTCCCCTCTTCGTGCTCTGGTCCTGGAGACAGCGTCATCTGAACATCGAAGCCGCCACAATGGCTCAAGCACCGACCAAGACGGTTGTAATCATCGGTGGTTCGTTCGCGGGTATCGGTGTTGCGCATGGATTGTTGAAGGAGCTTCCCAGTGCCAAAGTTGTGTTGGTCAATCCTTCTGGTATGTTGTATCTACGTATTTGATAGCCATATGCAGTACAGTGTACTAACTACCAATGGGAAGAGGACCTTTACTTCAATATCGCAGCGCCGCGCCTTAGCACTAGACCCAACGACATCCCCCGGGAGAACTACATCTATCCCATCCCCCCAGTTTTTCACAAACATGCCAATGCGAAGAAGAACTTTGAGTTTGTGCTTGGAAAGGCTACTTCTATCGACCTCCAGGGCAAGAATGTCATTGTTCAAGACGTGAACAGCGGCTCAAGCAAGACCCTCGCATATGATTATGTAGTTATCGCGTCTGGAAGTACAACCAACGCCACCACGGGCACAAACAGCTTACAAGTCCCCTTCAAGCAATCCGGCACCGGAAAGATTGATGCCGAACTCAAAGCTGCGCAGGAGGCTATCAAAGCCGCAAAGAGTGTCATCATCGGCGGCGCTGGTGCAGTCGGCGTTGAATTCGCCGGTGAAGTCGCCGAAGCTTATCCCGGTGTTGAAGTGACTCTCCTCACAAACTCGGACAACGTCCTGCCCGGTCTGCGAGAACCTACACGCCAGAAGGCAGCTAAGCTTCTAAAGCAAAAGGGCGTCAAGATCCTGACCAACAAGACTGTGACGTCTGCCTCCAAGGACACCGGAAAATGGAACGTGGTCACCGCGGACGGTCAAACATTGACCGCCGACATCTACGTCTCTACTACCGGTGTCCTACCCAACAACGAATTCATCCCTGCCTCCTTACTCAACAACAACGGCTGGGTCGAAGTCGACAACCACTTTGTGTCAAAGGCAGACCCTTCCGTCTACGCAGTCGGCGATATCACGCAATACTCTGCGCGACTCCTGTCCCGTATCTCTGGACAATTGTCCGTCTTGATGTCCAACCTCAAGGCCGATATCACCGGAAAGGGCAAACGGGCTGCGTACAAGGATGATCCATCCCGCATGGTTGTTATGCCCATGGGCAAGTCGACTGGTACCGGTCAAATAGGAAGTTTCACGCCTCCGGGATTCATGGTGTCGTTTGTCAAGGGCAAGGATTACTTTACCGGGTCGGCGAAGAAGTTTATTTCTGGTTAAACTACCAGAATACTGTGCTACTCATGTTGTGTAATTAGTAAAATACCCTGTCATTAGAGCGAATCCATTTTATCTACTTTTCATTCTCTACTCTTTTCTGTATCTAATAGCGTAAAGGCTCAGCATCGGGCGCAGTCTCGGCAGCCTTTTCAATCCTCTCCAAAATCTCCGGAGTCAACTTATGCACCACCTCGACAGCCCTAACATTCTCAAAGACCTGCTCCGGTCTCGACGCGCCCGTAATCAGCGACGATACATTCGGATTTTTGAGTGCCCACGCAAGCGCCAACTGCGCCAACGTAACGTTCAACTCTTCGGCAATGGGTTTGAGCTTCGCGACAACAGCCAGATTCCTCTTCCAGGTCTCATCGCCCCACGTCTTTGCAAATTGAGTCACGTACGCCATCTTGCCATCTCCTTCCTTGACTCGCGATCCTGGAGGTGGAGCCTGGACATCGTTGTATTTACCGGTCAGGATACCCTGCTTCAGCGGCGAGAATACAGTCAATCCCAACCCATGCTCAGCATACAACCATCTATACTCCTTCTCCACCCTCTCGCGCGACAACAAATTGTACTGCGGCTGCTCAACAACAGGTCCAACAAGACCCAATTTATCAGCTATGCGCCACGCCTCGCTGATCTCGCTTGCGCTCCATTCGGAGGTGCCCCAGTAGAAAGTCTTGCCCTGGTCAATCAAATGATTGAATCCGCGCACGATTTCGTGCATGGGCGTCGTTCTGTCGGGGCGGTGGGCGTAGACGATGTCGACATAGGGCAGGTCAAGGCGAGCGAGGGATTGGTTCAGGCCTTCCGTGATGTGTTTGCGTGAAAGGCCGCGGTTGTTGAGTGGGTTTTCGGGGTCTTTGGCGTTGTCTTGGCCGAAGTAGATCTGTCCCCAGCCCAGTTAGCATTTTTTTTTCGATATGAGGAGAGAAGGGGGAGGGTTACCTTGGTAGAAATAACCAAATCCCTCTGCTTCCATCCAAAATGCTTAATCGCTTTACCCATGACAATCTCCGACTGGCCACCGGCGTATCCCTCGGCGGTATCGAAGAAGTTGATTCCAGCGTCGTAGGCGGCTTTCATACAGGCGAATGTTTTTTCTGTACCCATCAGCCCTGCGCTTAAATTAATTGAGAAATAAAAATACCATCTTCAACGTGTCCGCCATAGGTAAGCCACCCTCCCAGAGAAATGACCGAAACGAGTAAACCGCTGTTACCGAGATGGCGGTACTCCATCTTGGGGAGGTCTTTGGGAACTTCTGCCATGGTCAATTGTGTCGCTGCTATTTTCTGTGAAGAGTTGTAATTGAGTTGATTGAATTGAACTGCCTTGAATTGAGGGAAATCCCTGTTTATATACTCCGGGATGCGTCTCTGATAGGAAGGTCAAAAATCCTTCCCCGCACTAGTTAGTCAAGCTTGGAATACCTGAGTGATGAATCACATCGATCAATGGACTTAAAACGTGTTAATTCCTAAATCCTGATCCTTGATTAACAATCAAAAGCGGCTTAAGCTCCATCTAGTGTCTTCTAATCGAAACCTGATACGTGGGATAGCTTGGTAGAGCTATTAGCCTAAAAGATAGAACAACGAGCGGGGAACGTATGAGGAATGGCGTCAGAAGTTAATTTTTGACAAGCAAAGGCTTGGACATCCCACTTTCCTCTTCAGGATATGGTCTTTTTGGTTTGATTTATCGGGATTGTCTCCGATTGTTATGATCACGATGGCCATGGCTGCGCTTGCGCAATGCGGTGGGAGGAGCAGAGGCAGGTGGATGCGTGGTAGCAGGGACTTGCACGGTGACTGTTTCGTATACAGTGTTCATGTCCATGTCACATCTTTTCGCCTCTGATTCAACATAAGTTGAGGACGGCGTTGGTACGCGATTATCAACAACACGTGCAACACCATCCTCAACCGTGCCAACAACACCAATACTAGGCAGCGCTAAATGATCCGTCAACCCCGACGCCTCAACTCCATAAGGCGCAGCCTGTTCCGGACCCTGTTGGATAGGCACATCACCCAACAATCCACGCCCATTGAAGAACGGATTCTCATGCCACAGTTCCTCCGGCAACGGGGCCTGACACGCAGACGCTTCCTGATCACTCTGCAACGTAAACAACGAGCAATCCGCCACCTCGCCCGAAGGATTTGAGCACTCATTCATCGCCTGCCTCAGAAAATCGGGTTGCCATCCCTGTATAAAATCGCCATGATATCCGCACCCCGTCGGATCGCCAGTTGCAAGCACGAATTGACCATCCACACCTCTAAAGTCTTGCGTATCATACTTTGTCTCATAGAACAGACTAATCAATCTCGTCTCAAACCCTTCCGGACACTGTCCATCCTTAACCAGATCCGGATACGCCATATGTGATTTATGATCGGGACTATCGACATCCCTCCCATTCCAGCACGAAGGGAACATAAGCTCTAACCTCAATCCATCGGAACAATTCTCATCCAGAAACTGCTTGTCCGGTAACGTATGCCTATACAACGAATTCTCATCACTACCAGTGTCATAATGCAAACAATTAAACCCCAACGCCTTTTGCGCTAGTGAGAACTGCGTCTTATCCTCTGCCGACCACTCTGAAGTCGGTGGATCGGGCACGGGTCCCGTGAAATTGCGTAGATATTGATCTCCAGCAACCATTCGAAATCCGTGCGGAAACGGTTGCGGATCGTCGCCGTACACGAAGTAGTAGACTAACATGCCGCCGTCTTGGTGTACCATTGTCGTGGACCCGTTGGGGTACAGGAACATGAGTGGTGGAGTCCAGTAGGCGGAGCGGTCTTGCGTGACGGCGCAGGAGGTGCAGTCTGAGTGCAGGAGGTCGGCTTGCGTGACGGTTGAGGAGAAGCCTATACGAAGTCAGTCGGTTGATATTGGTTGTCTGATGGGAAAGGAAAGGGGGGAGGGCATACCTCCTGAGCCGAAGATGGTGTGCAGGTGGCTGTTGGGCTCGCCGGGGGCCATGATGGGATCTATGCGAGCTGCGGCCGTGCGGCTTTTGCAGGGTAGACGCCAGAAGTTGGATGCTGAGACGGCGGTGGCCATGCAAACGAGGATGATGGAGTATATCATTTTGCCGTTTGGTGTTACCTAGGTAGTGCTGAAGTGGAGACTGCTTGTGCTGACTGCCAGATGCCTGCTCTGAGAGTGTGTATATTGAGTATTGAAATGATTCGATTCGACAAAGTCACAGACTTCGTATGGAAAACGCTGGATAGAGGATGTAACGAGCGACACTGCTGACCAGCAGAATAAACGAGTGTAGTTGTTATATTGTATGGGATCAACCCTAATGAACGAGCGAGTGGGTGGTCGGTTGATTGATTGAACTTACCATCTATACCCAGATGCCCGAGGGACAAAGAAAATAAAATAAGAGTATACCTCGTACCTATGCATGGGATAAGAAGGGGGAGGGGAAGCAGAAAGATATGAAGGCAAATTATCAAGAATGTATCTCAGGGATGAAAGAATGTATGCCATTATCCAATTTACTCGCCTAGCCAATGATCTTAGAAGCTATGCACATCATTATATTCGCTTTTTGTTTCCTTTTATGATCGAATCTGATCGTCCTAACGTATACAAACGTCCAGTTGACATGTTTACTGCGACACACCCACCTGCCTAAACAGGTAATACATCATCAACATATAGCCAGGTGCTCAGCATCCGACTGTTCGGAGTTCAGACACACAGCACTTCGATTCGACGGATACGTTCAACGAGAGATTTCATATGATTCGCCGATATTCACCCACTAGAAGATGGTGGCGATGTGACTTCTTATCGAGATGCATTCTCTGATAGGACAAGAATGATATCTTATCTCTCTACATTTATCAATCTATCAAAATACGAAAACAGACATTAAACCTCATCATGACTGAGTTGAATTGGTGATTATTGATGATATTGTCTCATAATTCATACTCCATACTGCCACCCATACATCATAGTATTGCAAATCGTAACAGAAAACTTTTTTCTCGCTCCAACGAAACCAACGCCGTAAACTTTGATACTCGATCGTCATTCATAGACAACAACAAAAAAAAAAAAAAAAGAAGAAGAAGAAGAGAAATCATCCAAGCCGTAGGTGACACCCAGCCAATATGCAGTTCATAAAGGAAGAAGACGCCCGCAATGTGTAGAAAGAAAGGATTCGAAAATAGGAAGAGATGAAGAAAATTACAGCATCCATTGTAATCCGTTCGCTTCTTCCTCGACGGGAAAGACCTCACGCGCATATTCCTCCATGTCGCGCCAGCCTTGCCACAGTTTGCGCGCCTCGTCCGTCACTCGCTGAGAGACCACCCCGCCCGGCCCTTGCATCATACCGGCACCAGCGCCTTTTCCGCCTGCTGGTCCAAGGCCCTTGGGAGACCCCGCGGCGGGGGTGTTGAATTCCGGTTGCGGGAAATAGGGTGCCTCGTGTTGGCCAAACAGTTCCTCCAGTGCTTCCAGTTGTTCGCGATATCCGTCGGGAATCCTGACTTTTATTTCGATTTTCGATGTGCGTCGGTACTTGACTCGTCGGCCCAGGGCGCGTGCAAAGGCGGCGCAGACTTGTATCGGGGAGAGGGTTTCAAAGGTAAGGGCAATCCTATACAATTAGATCTAGCAATAATCAAGAGTGATTGGGG